>CM073141.1:17130881-17798381 GCA_037039145.1 Fundulus diaphanus | reverse complement strand
TGCCAGGGCTTTAGTCCACTAAACTATCACACTGGGGTCAAAGCTGGCTCCTAAGCAGGCTACACGGTGTACCCAATGTTTGTCAGCATGGCCGGAAACGCACAGGAAGCGTTTCAAATGCGCAATAGAGATTAAAAAAATAATAATCTGACAGCGTTTATTTTAGACGTTGACTCCGAGTTAAAATGCGAAGCCCGAATTTTAAGACTGCTAATGTTATGTATTTTGAGAGTATACATATGAATTCATTTACATTAAAGGGACAGGGGTGGCATTTCCAACTCATTCCTGCAGAATCGTGCCCAATTCATCCCCAAAACCATGCTCCTTCCACGCCTAAAAATCGCAAATGTGTTCGCAATAGATGCACGTACCTTCATTTCTCCTCCCGTTAGAGGAATTTGCCGAGTAATGTCACAGCGACGACCATAACCAACGCACAAGGAATCAAACCATTACGTCTTCCCTCTCTCCAGCTGCCAGTGTGAGTGGAGTAAGCATAACGTAAGCGCTGGGAGAGCTGCGGCCAATCGGAGACGGGGATCAGGCGCTGGTATCTTTAGCAGCCAATCCACTTCACCCCCAGCTGACGAGTGGGCGTTCAGGTCTGTGCGTAAAGACGCATCACAGAGCGCTGCTTATTACAGAGAATAATGATCTTTCTCAAACGTAATTTTATTGAAATTCAGTTTTATTTGTGTAAAAAAAGGCCGCATAAGTACAAAGTGACTTCTTAATCCGCTTGACAAAAGGTGCCTGATTATATTATAGGAGGGGAAACTCCGTAGCAGCGAGCTGCTATTCATTTTTTCTCCAGAAATGAATGCAAGCTTATTTAACGCCGCATTTAGCTTTTGCGTGCATGCGTGCATATCCGTGTCAGACGGCTCACACACACACACACACACACACACACACACACACACACACACACACACACGAACGGCTGCTTTTCTGCTTGCAGTAATGAGATTAGAGGGCTTTCCAGTGCAACTTCGCCACTGCCCGCTAAGAACCCGCAGGGGGCAGCAGATAGCGGTGCCACAGATTAATCATCATTCAGACAGGAGCCCAGCTGCAGGCCGAAGGGATGTTCCTGATGTCCTCGCTGCGTGATGCACAGGAGTCACGTAGAGATGAAAAGTTTATTTAACTGTCTGCTCACTCTTTCACTTCCAGGCGACTGGATTGGTGAGGATGCAAGGTGTTTATCAAAGAAGTGCCACCGCTCTCCTGCATTCAACAGAGACCCGATGCTACATGTATTACCCCCCCCCCCCCCTCCCCCCCCCCCCGCTGTGGAGCTGCCTCTGCAGCATGCAATGTGTAACAAGTTCTTATGTGTAAAAATGCAGCCAAGTGCTTAGAGAAGTGAACTTTATCTTAAAAAGTCTGGCCGTCATAGGAGGAGGTCGACTATTTTCTGTTGATCAATTCCTGCATTGACTTGGCCTTATGTTTTTAATCATTATCCTGTTGAAGCACCCAATGATGACCATTTTTCTGGAAGATGTCTACAGATTTTTATTCAAAATGTTCCCACGACCTTTACCATACCTAACAGTAAGCATGAGGTGTCTATCCACACATTTCTTCTGTTTCATGTCCGGCACCCTTATAGGTGTTTATTGTCAGAAAGTTTAATATTCTGGTTAAAGTCACAGCAGAGTTGAGCAAACTCCGCCACATTTAGGTTTGTGATGTAAGGACAGAAAATGTTTTATTCTGCCCAGCCTTGCAAACAGACAGTTTTCATGTAGATAGCATCAAATGGTTATGGAGACTTGCCGACTCAGAGATGGCACTCTTTGCATGAGTTCTCCAACAGCAAGCTTTGAAGATTATTTTTCCTCCCATAACATCCTCCTCACTGTCCATAGCAAGACATGTATGGGTCCCCATCCAGTCTAAGAGCCAATGGCTAAAATAGATGTTCATTTGTGTTAAATTTAATGTATGTCTCTGAAACTAGATGTACTGTATAAATTAAAAGAATGCCTAAGTTAAATACATTCTTGAAGGAATAGTTAGTAGCGCTAATACATGTTCTTGTGGTAATTTTATTTAAAAAATCTTTGCACAGTACTTTTACCCACTGAATAAAAAGGTTTAAATTAAAGGTTGAGATGATGCTACTGCAATAAAAGATGAATTTATTTCAGATGCCTGTGGTTGTAATCTTCATCAGAAATGAGCATTGACTTGACAACGGTGCCTCATTTCTCCCGCATGATCCACATGACAGCCTCCCAAAAGGAAGGAAGATAATCTTGTGCATATCTATTTGTCAAACAAATCACCCATCCTGATGCTTTTAAATGGGAGTCTTTGAAGCTATGAATTTCAGAATTTAAGGTTTCTTGAGCCAATAATGCAACAGGGCGGTTTAAATGAGTTTGTTGTACACAGAAAAGGTTTATTGTGAGACTCCTCACAGTGTCATTCAGGAGAATGTGAGACAGTGTTTAATGGTGAAGAATTAATGGTAAAGATGACATTATTTGGTTTACAGTGTAGATGTTTTGATAGAAGCTGAGGGAGAATGATCTGGACTATGGAAATGTGAATAGTTCGAAAGGTTTGGGTTAGTCTGAGCACGAGCCGATCTGGGGCAATGTGACGGGGGAACTGATCTGCAATGAGAAGGCGATAAAAGGTTCAAAAGCACTCCAGGGGAGTAAAAGTGAGGTAAACTGGAGATATTTTTGGGAGACTTCCTTCTTAGGAGAAACTAGGAAAATGTGCAGAGGGAGTCCTTAGAAAAATACAGGGTTAACACAATCAGTCATGAGAGACCCATTATGATCACAAGGAGAAATTTGGCTTGGTACCACCCCTTCAAGTTGACATTCAGGCGTTGACGGAGTGTGGTGTCTAAAATTCAGATACAAGATGTGTTGACATGTCTTCACTCCCTATAACAGTTCATTCTCAGTTCAGCCCAATTCAGAGATATGTAGTTTGTGTTCATACAAAAACCAACAGCAGGTGCTATGTCTGGGAGTGGTATATCCCTCTGTCTCTTTGAGGTAACTCACATACTGGGAATGATGTTGGGTATGACCTTCTCATGTCAGAGCTGTCTTCTGAAGAATAACAGGAACCAGACGGAGGCGGCGGACTGGAAAGCCCATTTCAATGTGTGTGTGTGTGTGTTGTCTTTAAATATAAATAGAGTATGCATAGCTTTTTCAGAGTTCTATGTTGCACAAGACTTCTCCCGGATCAACGTTTAGATCTGTGTTTAAATATGGGTCTGCTTGGAATAAAACTCTCATATGTTAAACCAAGCTTGTGTTGACAGGTTGTCCTTTGAATATATACCGTATCGCTGTGACTGACACAAAATACACTTACAGCGGACATATCATGTAAAATCCACTTTTTTAATCCTTTAAATAAATTTTTTCTGTACTTGGGGCCTCTGGGAGTGCATACATTTTGAATTAAGTCTCTCCAGGTTAGATGTAGATATCTTGATGATCCTTTTGGGTCATGCTTTTCAAGATGTTCAGTTTTCTCTATTCTCTATTAGGTTTTTTGAACGATTGTGTCATGGTATTTGCTGCTAAACAAGGCCATGGACTTCCAGGTTACCAGTTTTGTGAATCCACCATTTTTATTTCTCAGAGCGATTTTCTAGTCCAAGCTGAGGGATGCCGAAACTACAAGTGGAAAAGTTAAAATGTTTGGTTGTTCATTACACATCCTCCAGCATACTCCAAAAATAGGTGAACAGGGTGGACTGGAACCATCTGTGACCTGGAGGGAGAGAGGGTGTGAAGTGCTTCCTTTAGATTTAAAGAGACGGCACCAAAATTAGTTGCTCTCAAATAAACCTCAGAAGAGGGGTAAAAAGGGGGAACTTGGGGGTAAATTAACAAGGAATTCAGACCAAAGCATTGCAGTTCCACTTTATATGGATCACAACTGAATGATTTCAATGTGAAAAGGAAGGACTGAAAAAGCACAATATTTCCCCTTTAAATAGCATCTTGAGAATCCTTATCTTAGCAGCCTGATGAGTCTGATGGACCACAAACATTTTTACAACACAACAAATGTCATCTCCAGAAACTTCTGGAGATGACATCGAGAGATGAAGGGGGAAGGAAAACACTGCTTTAACAGGAAGAAACCTTCAGGAGAACCCGATTTGGTGTGAGTGGACATTTGTTGGGACCTACTAGAGATTTAAGCGGAGAGAAGAGACAGGAAAAATCTATGAGTATTTTCAATGGTGATGAAAAAATAATTATCAACAAAATAATTATTTGTTGATCACAAATAATGTGATCAACTCATTATAATTAAAGAAAGAAAATGACCATTTGTTAAAAAGTTTTCTATCAATCTGCTATCTAAGACCTGCAGTTAATATTTATATATTTAATATTCATTGTGTTGGATGTGGTGTTAAAGGCAAAGTGAGCAAACATCAGGGGAAATTTTACCATTCTTCTACGCCAGGCTTCAATAGGCATCTGATCATCAGTTCTGGAGTTTCATACAAACAGGAATCACCAGCGGTCTGATTCAATCAGTTCTCCAATCAAATAATTGCAGTTTCCTGAAAATCTGTAATAAATTTGAAGTCTGTAAGAATAGGAACAATTTCCCAGAAAATGTCCTGTTGATGATATGCTATTTTAATGTCCAACAGAAAGAAAAGACACTCTTATTTTTACAGTCACCTGAAGTAAACTTTACATGCGTCCTTAAGAAAATCTCCCAAAGTGATTTGACAATAAATAGCTAAACAAATCAGAGCAGAGTTATGGGTAATATATATGAAACATGAATCCACTCGTGTGCGTAATTCCCGCACACTGAGGAAAATTAGGTTTCAAGTCAAAAGAGGTCGGATTTGATGATTTATTGTACCGTGTTCCAGATTGTACCAGGAACATTTAATTGGCACTGGAACAACTGGAACAACAGGATTAGATTGGATCCAGAAACAAATCAGTACACAAAATACTCCCTGTATAAACAGCTAGAGATGAAAAGCGGACTGTCCAGGGCACGCTAGAAAACCGAAAGTTCAGCTTAGGGTCCAAAAATATTCATGCTAAGACGACCCAGGAATGTCAGTAAACTAAAAGCTTGTGTAAATGTCCTAAAGCTGCTTCAAAAAGTAGAACAACTGCCAAAATGTAAGCTATTAAATAGTGCCGAGGCAAAATTCCCAAATTCTGTCATTCTGAAACTGTAGAAGGCTGAATCAGCTAACATCCTCTTGCTTCACATATTACACATCATTGTTCGTAGCAATAAAATGAGCCAAAACATTTTCACTTACTATGTCTATCTTGGAATATTTTGTTTTTCTCTGTTAACATAAACTACCACAAGCTCACTTTTTTTGTATCCAGCAATCTGTCTCATGATGACAAAGCTTGTAAAAGTATTCACACCCCTGAACATTTCCAGATCTTGCCACATTACAATGTCTTTTCGTGGTATTCAAGTGACAAAGTCATGATCTTGGCACTAGTGCTGGTCTGATTCACCACCTGACACACCTGTGCAGCTCCGCCCTGTTCTCATGAGCCTTCACCAGATCCACCTGCAACGCTGACTATATAACCAGCTCTCAGACCAGTCACTAGTGCCAGATTATTAAGCGCCACCGGTGAGTTTTAGCCAACGTTTTCTGTTGCCTGCCTGCCTGCCAGCCAGTTACCTGGCCTGATTCCGCCTCCTGATTCTCTGAGCCTGCCTAACCCCTGTTGGTCCTGATTATCTGTGCTACCTGGTTTCCTGACCTGTTTCTGTGCCCTGACTCTGCCCCCGGATTCTGCCTTGGATTTTCCCTGGATCTCGGATCACCTGGCTCTGACCTGGAATCTGCTCTCGGACTTCGGACTCTGGTTATTCCCCTCGATCATCCTGCCTGACTCTGCCATCACGGTTATGACCCTGTGTTTGCTTTTTGACTGCCGAGCTCCTGCCAGTCCCAGGAGTAAAACCCTGAGAACTTCCCTGACCAGACTCCGAATTGCATTAGGGCATCACCAGCAACATTCCCCACCAAGGGGACCTGCACTCACCTTCCCAGCTCACTCCTGGATAGTGAGAAGGTTGGTGATCACAAATTCAGTGACTGTTTCAACCCGCAAGTCTCTCTCTGGTCATTAACCTACTGTGTCTGTTTCCAGTGGTTCCGGTTCCTGACGCTGGTGATTCACCTGCAACCTGCAGCAGTTTACTTCACAATAAACTGTTAAACGCTATTTGTTTATCGTCGGGTTGAATTCTGGGTTTCCTGTTCCAAATTATCACAGACATCGTTCCGGCAAGTAATGACCCTAACGACTCCCCATTACTAAGGGGGTGGACCTGTTCCTGTTGAATTTGCATGTTATCTAAGTCATTACAAGGCATTTGTTGGGCAGTAGTATAAAGCTTGACACTCCACATTACTCCAGACTTTTTGAATTGAGAAAGCTTCCTGGATAGGAAGCGAAACGTCTTCAAACTACAAAAAACAAGTCCAGTTGCTTTGTTTTTTTTACTTTTTTTTTGGAATCCCCCCGTACAAATAACTAATACACAACATGATCCTGGTGGGGAAACTGTTTACAGAAACGGTTTGGCACTGGTGGAGAAACATCAATCAGACAGACCACAAAACCAAACACACTGCGGATGGTCCTCTTTAATCTTCAAGTCATCAAGAAGCGACAATAGCTTTAGAAAATTGGTGAATACCTTCTAAAAGCTCAATGTAACATGATCTTTTACCTGCTTTGTTTCAGTTTTTGTAGCTGTTTACTTGATGTTTTCCTCTATCTCATGAATGAAATTGACAAACTCTGTTTAATTTAACAGGAGCTAGTTATCACAGCTGCCCCCCCCCCACCTTTTGCACAATAATTTGTCCAAATCTCCACTCTGCAACCAGTTAAGCCCTGTGGGATGAAGCTCACCATTGTGCAACCCTTTACTGGAAAACCCTGGGAAATAAAAGTGCATTACAGTTAATTATTCTGCAAACAACTGCTGCAGGTTTCCCCCCCCCTTAACTCACACAAGTTTAGAAACTAACTTTGGATGAGATCCAGATGACATGTTCTAACGGTGCACAGAGAGCACCCTGAGAAACCTTGGGAGAGTGCAACATTGTTCTTCCTACACGATTGTGAAACCTGAGATTTTACCTTTTTTTTTCTTTACACACACTTATATAAACTAACACCAGCCTGCCTTAGTTTAAGGCATGAAATGACAATGCAAGTGTGTTTCTGATTCAGCTGATTCTCATTTTGACATGCTCCAACACAAATAACGGAGTTGTTTGATTTTGATTCCAAAAAGCTAAATACAGAAACAATCTTTCTGGGAACGACATGTGTGTTCTGTTCACTTTCTTTATTTAATAGGTTACAGCATGTCAGAAAAAAAGCAACAGCAAAGAGTTTCTCAACACTCCTGTGAATAGAGGTATAAAAATTCCCCCCAACATATAATCTGTTATTGATTTAGTCTGGTGCAGCTCTCTGCACCTTGAGCCCCACCAGGGGGCGCCTGTGTGCTTTCCAAAGCTAATACTTTATCACTGGGAAAATGGGCATTTCTGCAGAAACTCAGTGAATTATGAGAAACAGCATGGAGCAGAGAGCAAAAAAGTGCAGGTATAAGGTACTGTAAATGTTCTAGGGTTTTAAACTTACCCAACATAGCTGTTTATTTAACTTAAATGTGAGGGCACTTTAAACAAACAAAATAACTGTAAACTTATCCTTACTTTAAAATCCTTAAAGTAAAAAACTCTGGTAGGAAAAAATGGTCACCAGCAGGCAAACTGCAAAGTTGTCTTGATTTGCTGCGCCGACCCCTGAATAACGGAGCAGTCGAAAGGACTCAGTTAAAAAAATGTAAAAAGACTTCAGAGTAACCCCTTGAGACAAATAAACAGAAAACATAGTTATGTTTCATTTACAAAAATTACCTGAAATAGTTCTAACAACAAGATAAGACCATGAATAAAACAAACGTCTTTAAGATCAAATAAAGATAAATAAAAAATGCAGCGTTTGGATAACCTGCTTAAAAGTTTATGAACAAATAAAATAAAATAGTGATAAAATAAGACATAACTACTGATAGTTATGTTATCTTTCCTGCAATAAATGGATTTATTTTAGACTTGACTCAAATATCACAGATGCTGCATTATAAGTGAAAAAAAGTTGTAAAATTATTTATCAGAGACAATTTTCTTTAAATTAAAAAACAAAAACCAAAACAAATGAACAGCCCCTTGGACGGGGTTGTGTAGACTTTTGAAAGCCCGCTGTAAAATTTTGAATCAAACCACCAAAACATGGGAGCGTGACAGGTTACATTTTCATAATTAACAGAGAAAGAAAAGTTAAAATGTAAAACATTTAATTGTAATGTCCAACTTTTACTACAATGGAGTCTCAAAACACAACCAAGGTCAGAAACGGAAAGTGAAACTTAAAGTGGACCCTTTAATCAGCTTGATGATTCTCAGGAAAACCAGAACAACCTGCACTCCATTATTATCCCTGTTTTAGAAATACTCTATCTATTTTTTTCCTCTAATTAAAAAGCTTGGATGCATTAACATCAGTGGCCATGCCAGATACAACAACACAAAGGAAGCTAGCTTTTAACATTTATATAAACTGCATCTGAAGACAAGAACAACTGGTTTGAAGTTCTAAATTTCTTTTTTTTAACCTTTTTGAATCGTCTTATTGAATATACTTTACACAACAGAAGGTTGACTGTGAGGTGCCAGATCCATTCAGGAACATTATGATATTCAGAAGTACTTAAATAATCCCAGAGGGAAATATTGCCTCCCTAAAGACTGACCAGTCTTTAGGGAGGCAATAAAATGAAACTTTTGAATGAATTCAGTTTGTACTTTTTCAAAATGTTCTGAAACAACTTTTTTACATTGTTTAAAGGCCTCCATTCTCCATCCTCGATGCTTTGTCATCCTTCTGGGATTTGTAAGACTTGAGAGTGACTCAAACAGAAGAAAGACCATGGAAGACGTCTTGGAAGGTAAACCAGTACTAAATACTACACAGAACAAGCTACAACGAGTCCCTTTTATGTGAACCTACCAGAAGGATTGCTTGCAGCATAATCTGAGACTTGAAGAAAACCATTGGAGAGTAGCAACTCACTGGAACAGGTTTAAATGCCTTCTGACCTGGGAACGTCTTGATGTGCCACATAATAAGCTGGAGAGGGTCAAGGGTTGCTTGGGACAGGGATGTCTGGGTTCTCCTCCTAATCCTGGACAAGCCATGTATGTATCAGTGGTTGGAAGTAGGTGTGGATCGCCTTGTTCTTGGTATTTTTCACCATTTTAACCTTTTAAAATTTTAAATAAAGCCAAAACTAATAAGAAATATGACTAAACACCAACATAAACCTTGTTGAACCTGAAACATTTTGCTGTAGAGAAAATCCTGAATATTGATAAAATGTCAGCCAAAAAGGATAATTAATATGATTTTACTTAAGTCCCCTCCCAGCAATATCCCCACATATTTATTAAGGTCTAATGCTAAATAACAAAGTCTCACTAGATTATGTGCACAACATCATCTCTGTAAATGTTAAACTTCTATAATCACGCAACATTGTTCCGACCCTTCTGTCATTTATGATCCAGTGATCTTTTTTTTTTCAGTGCAAGTCTAAGAGTTTGAATGCTGGGGTAAAATGCAGAAAAGTTCAAGGGAATGAAAACCTCTCTTCTTCCGCCTACACGGAGGCCAGTACGTTCTGTACGGACCTGTGACCTGCTACTGCATTCATCCCAGATCAAATACGAAACAGGTCACCAGCTCAACCACTGGTTCAAGAACGAAGAGCTTTAATCTCACCCACAAATCTGATCAAATGGTATAAAGATATAAAAGCATTTATTATGGGATTCATATGCCGTAGAGAACAAATTCTTCAGAATATTTGCGTATACTCTAATGACGTGTCGATTTTAACATTGATGCAGAAGGAAAAGCAATTCACCAATTAAAGAAAAAAATATACACATTAAGTTATTCTGTGTTTAAAATAAAACTAATGAATGTTTGTAAAAATTCTTGAAAACACTTTTTCGTAGAAATTTCAAATGCTATTCAAGCAGTAGTAGTTATTTCTTCTCTACTCGTGTAAACAGAAACTCTGTTAAACGAGATAGTGTTTATGCCTGGCACTTGAATGACGGCTACAAACCCGAACAGGATCCCCCTGGTATCCGACACTGCTGTTTCCTCTGTTTGAACGGACGAAGCCTGCAGATGGATGGCTCCCGGACTTTGCCCCTGTGAACATGAAACCGCCGGGCCAGCAGAGTCACCACGAGTCAGCAGGATGTTGACATTATTCAGCCCTCCAACAGGCCCGTGCAGGGAGCCGCTCTCATCAACATCAGTATTAGATGTTGACATGGAAAGCTGAGCCATCAGAATCTCTGCAAAGTGTCCTAGAATGTGCGTCATGCACTTTTTTGGGTTTTAGTACTGTCCACAGTCAGTGATTGATGTTAAGGAATAAAGAGCAATACCGTCTAATGCACAAAATGTAGGAAGGCAACTTTGTTTCCCACATCATTATATTGTGGATATGTTGTCAAGGGAGCACCTCGCTTCTCGCCCAGAGACTATTCGGAAAAGCCAGAGTGTCTCCTGTGACCCTTAATAGGATTAAACAGCGATAGAAAATGGTCCATGCAAGGCTAAAAACCATCAAATGTCAGATTGTCTTTGCAGCTCAGCCAATTAATTCATAAATCTCAATTTTGAATACTTTTTACCCACTCAAGTCTCAATAACCTTAGTAACTGTGCATAAATACAGTAAATACAGTTACAAATGGGTAATGGCTATTCAGGGGCAGACATAGATCAAAAGCGTCTTGAAAAGTTAAATATATCGCTTACCTCTTTTTCCAAATGTATTCATGTTACAACCTCAAAATGTGTTTTATTGGGTTTAATTGTGATGCAGTTGAAGGAAAGGGATACTTTACAAATAAAGATTTAAGTGTGGGTAGAACGCAATTCACCCAATATGTGTCAGCAGTTTGCAGATTCATCTCTTGCTGTATAGTTCCAGCAGGAAGTCCCTTGGGGTGTGTCTTTACCAGGTTTGCACATCTAGAGACTGAAGTTTCCACCTATTGCTCTTGGCATAACAGCTCAGGTTCAGTCTGGTTGGATGGAGTGCATCTGTCAACAACAACAGAGCTTTTCTTATTGTCGGACCAGATTGCTGACAGATTCTGCTCCTGGAGATTTTAATCTTTGCAGCTCCTCCAAAGTTGCCATGGTTTTCACAGCAGCTTTTCTAATAAAGGCTCATCTGGTTGTTTAGGCAGAAGCCCAAATCTTGGCAGGGTTGAATTTGTGCCATACTCGCATGGTATGTTATTTTATAACTTAACCCTTCTTTAAACGTCTCTACCACTTTCTCGCTGACCTGTTTGCTGTTCTTTTCCTTGTTCTTCACAAAGTGTTTTGCTCACTGGTGTTCTCCATCAAGCCTCTGTTGGCTACCCAGAATAGCTGCTTTTATCTTAATGTAATGGTTTGCTCTGGATTTCATTTAGGGGTAGCAAAGACAAAGTGAGCAGCAGGTACACATGTTTCACATGCTCTTCAGATTTCCTTATTTAAAAAAAAAAGAAAAAAAAGTGAAAACTGATTTAGAGGGGAACTTATGTGTAGAGAGCCAATAAGAAGAGTATCTGTGGTCAAAAAATATAAGAGGGTTTTATTAAATACACTGTAATTGATCTTTATATTTCTGCTTTTATTGAATATGAAAATTATATTTGACTATATCCCCAACACTTGAGTTTGAAGTATTAGAAAAAGTTGGAAAAAGCTGCAGAAAGTGGGAAATAAATCCTGTTTCTGCAGATGGTCTGAGTTTAGATATCAAAAACTAAATGTTAGGGTTAGCAAAACATCACAGATTGCTTCCCTATCACTAACAAGTCTCACATTTCTTGCTAGGAAACTTGGCACTGAAACAGCTAATGCTCCTTAACAGTGGCTTCGTGTTACAGTAAAAGTCATTATTCATATCACTGAGCAAAATAAATAGATTTTTGTTGAGCTTCAGTTTTAAATGATGGGATGAGGCTAAGCTTTATTGTGTAATACCTCAAAGGTATGTTTTTTTATTATTTCAGACATGGTGGAAAAGAAACAAAATAAGGCAATAAAAAAGCTTATCTTATTGAAATCATCTTTATTTTAAGCAGCTGCAGGCAAACACTACTTCCACCTTAGAAATGAACCGGAAAAGCAAAAACCAAGACCAAGCAGATTCACAAATGATTTCATCACAACAGCGACTCTCATAAAGGTTGAAGATTCAACTTGCAAATCAAAGAAGTTGAGTAACAAAACATGTTTTTAGGGCACATACAACCGAGACGCTTGTATTGTGCCAGTGAGTCACCCTTAAAAGTGCAAATGAGCAAACATTTCCTTTCTACGATCAAAGGTAGCAATTTACTCTGCGTGTCCACAACATAAACAAGCACACACTCTAATTACCTCCTCATAGAAAATAATGCAAACCCACAGATCTGGCGTTCTCTCTTTGTAGAAAACAGGGACACAGATTTCCACAACGCAATCATTTTTTTCCAGGCAGGACATGGAGTGGGGAGATCTAGAGCTGCATTCAAAAGCTTCAATGTTTGACTTTAAATTATCCCAAAAATACTCAAATTTACTGAAAAACTAGTTCACTTATAGACATTCCTTCTGTCCCCAAGCCATACCCATTTGCATAAAAACTATACAAAACATCTATAAAAAAATGCCATCGAAACAGAAAGGTTTTCATGCTACAACAAAGAGCTTCCTGTAAACCCTTAGCAACACAGCAGAGAAGGGAAAAGCAGAGCTGCTTGTAGTCGTGTCATTGTACACACGGATTAAACTCTAAAAGCGGGGATCATTCTTGTTCCTTTTAGTCAGATTCATAAACCATCACTGGCCAAAATTATCTGGGGCTAGTCCTATTTCCTAAGGAAAGAAAAAAAAAGAAGGTCTGCACACCATGTGTGACAGAAGGGGGATAACGAGGCCTGATAGAGGCAGTAATCAGTTCATCAGTGGCTCGCACCCAAACAATGTGTGTGGGGTCTGGATATGTGCTTCAGTTCAAGGCTTTTCTCTGCACAGACACTGCATCGGTTCAGCAGCAGTTGTACACGTGTAGTGAACAGAAATCTTAAATGATACAATTCATTAGCTTGTAGACAAAATGGAGGCAAATGTTTGATGAGTCATGGTGAAAATCACACGAGCAAAATGAAAAAAAATAAGGGTTAACATTTAAAACAACTGGACTTCTATTCTATTTATCAGAATAGATGTCCAGATGTATTTTTATTATTATTTTTTGGATTCATCACGATCTGGATGACTGAGAATCCTCACCAACACGCGAGCAAATCGCTTTGTTGCAAAAAACAAAAACAAAACAACAAAAAAAAAAAGATAAAAACTGTTATTGTAGATATTGCCTCACAAACAAGTAACAGCAGGACTGATTTAAAAGAAGACATAGTAATAGAAAACTTGTCCTCAAAAACTAGAGGAACTTTTCAAAACTGAACTTTTTTCTTATATCTCCGACAAATCTAAAAAGTAAAGGCTTTTCTTGCTAATCTGAACAAAACACAATAATCTCCTGGCTGCACCAGAGCTCAGCTACAAAATTCATAACATAACTCAGAAAATAAATATTCATTTAATATGACATTTTTTTAGTTTTTAACAACTGAATAATATACCGTAGCCAGGAGTACATTTCAATGTATATATTTCAACACGGTTAAGATGAATCACATGTAGACCACAGTAGAATAGCATCCAAAAGCTGTAAAGGATAAAAAGATAACAAAATCAATAAAAAAATAAAGAATAAATGAATAGCTAGTTTAGACATATTAATGCTGTAAAATTCAGCTATTTAAAAGGTACTAGTTCATCTACTCAGTTTATATTCTGTATTTTCTCACTCTGATATTCCTAAACATATTCTTTTTTTTACTGTCACATAATGATGTTTTCCAAAGATAATCGCTTTTATGTTTTATTTCTATATGTATTTATTTCTTTAGCATTTCTCTTAATTCTTATATACCATCTTACAAAAGTTTTTAATGCCTATGACTTTTGTAAAACTTTAAAAAGACTATTTCATTAAATATTTTCATGGGACAACACTGAAGGCTTCTGTCAGATCTGTCAGAGACTAGGAGGCAAGGCCGCGCCGTCCTTCCTACTTCCGCATGAATTCTTTATTTAGGTCTAGGTAACTCAGGTGAGGAGTGCCATCAAGATTCAACAGTTTGTGAATCCAATTTGCAGGCTGCTGTCAAAATACAGGACAAAGCCTGTCCGGTCGGGACGCCTCAATTTGGCTAAAATACGGAACATCTCGGCTAATACGGCACAGTTGGCAACCCTACTAAGGTGTGTACTAACTTTTGTCAGAAACTGCATACATATGGTTAATTTTATGCTGTCTCCCCCATTTTAATTTCAAAATTCCACATATTTTTTATTATGAGCCAAGCTCGTTGCTAAAGCTAATGGTGCTAGGGGCTGGCCTGGTTTTTGTTTGCTAGTTGTTTTCTATTTGAACTTAGATTTCTAAATACCCCATAGGATGTTAGACGCAACAAGTGGAATCCTCCCTTCAGTTGGAATTGGAAATTAGATTTTTTCTTATCTACAAAATCCAATTTAGATGAATCAATTCATAACAGTGATGATGATAACAGAATTAAACTACATTATTTCTTATTTCTCTTGGTGTGTATCTAGAAATCAGTCACACGGAAAGCATCTGTTGCATCTATCTGTGATTATGTTGCTTCTGTGTTCGACTGTATAAAAAACAGTTTATGACTTTATCAGCATGGGCAGCGGGTAGCGCTGTTGCCGTGCTGCAAGAAGGTCCTGGGTCTTTCTCCATGGAGTTTGCATGTTCTCCGTGTGCATGCGTGGGTTCTCTCCGGGTACTCCGGCTTCCTCCCACAGTCCAAAAACATGACTGTTAGGTTAATTGTCCTCTCTAGATTCTCCTTAGGTGTGAGTGAATGGTTGTTTGTCCTGTCTGTCTCTGTGTTGCCCTGCCACAGACTGGCGACCTGTCCAGGGTGTACCCCGCCTCTCGCCCATTGACAGCTGGAGATAGGCACCAGCGACCCCTTGCGACTCCACAAGGATAGACATGTCGGAAAATGGATGGATGGACTTTATGAGACTCTATTGCTAAAAGCTAAAAAAAGCATCTGCTATTAGCTAACAGCTAACGTCTGCTAATCTGATCCCTGAGCAAAACTGCAAAGTTCTAGTTGTTTTAATTTTTTAAAAGTAAGAACTGTAAATTGGTTTCAATAAAGTTGTAGATGAGAAAAAAAAATACATAAATACGGTTAGGCACATAAACAACATGAAGTATGGGTACTTACTTTTGAATTTTCATGAATTACTCTGTTATCTTGAGATAAACAATCTGTTTTTATCCACTTAACCACAATTTTTGTATTAAAATTTTTGTATTTTATTCTATTCTCATCAGAACAATACAGGGTTTTTTTTTATCTCCAGATGAAACAGGGTTGTTTTGAGCTGTTGCAATTGGTGCATTTCTAAGCAGCCCTTTCTCAGCTTTTGTAGGAATTAAACTAAAAGGCTTGAAAAGTTATTGTTGTATTTACAGTGCAATTTATATGGGTGTACGTTTATCCTTGATTTCAGCAAATTCAGCCCTACATAACAAAGAGAGCAGTGTATTCTTCAACAGCTGCTGCTGATGTGCCCATGTTTAAGGCACTTAAAGTTGCTCCAGCTTACGGTTGTGGATACCTGGAGGAAATCCCCCAATTTTTAGAACCATGATGCACTGGAAAAATAATAAACCCATTCAGTTAAACTTTCCTAGAAAAATAAAGATTAAATCATTCTGCAAATTTATTCTTACT
Organism: Fundulus diaphanus; assembly: GCA_037039145.1. NCBI lineage: Eukaryota > Metazoa > Chordata > Actinopteri > Cyprinodontiformes > Fundulidae > Fundulus > Fundulus diaphanus. Next base: position 17,782,367 of record CM073141.1, on the reverse strand, counting down.
GACAAGCACGTACAAGCGCAGAGGTGTCTGCAATATTCAGAGCATCCACAGGGACACACAACATGGTTACTCATTTGAAAGTTATTTTGAGAAATGTGTGGGTCAACGTCTGCATCTCCTGCCACTCTAACAGAGCAGGCTAGACTTGAGGTTTCACGAGGCTGCCAGTCTAAAAGAAAGCCGCCCTAGGCAATCACCTCCCACAGAAGTGTAGTGCATTCTTTGACACATTTTCTTCTCTGAAGCCCCAGGCTCGGAGCTCAAGTCTGTCCTCTTCTTCCTCCTCCTCCTCCCCCACTCTATCGTCTTCCTCCACATCCCCCTCCTCAAACAGGCTGGGCTCCTCCACAGAAGTCTCCATGTTTGGGTTGTACCTACCAAATGCCTGTGCTTCGCTGTACTCATAGATGGTGGGAAGACTGCTGCGTAGACCAAAGCGGCGCCTCAGGGCCACGAGCAGCGGCTGTGGGACGGTGAAGATGTCTACGTTGTTACCCATATCGATCCAGGCCAGACTGGGGAACTTTTTGGGGTCCTTCACCGTCTCTGTCAGGTCTTTCAGTAGGCCGGCTGTCAGGCGGTTGCCGTTGACAGCTAGCGTGGTCAGTTTGGGCAGGCAGCTCAGGCAGGGCAGCAGCAGGCGTAAGCTCTCGTCCTGCAGCTCGGTGAAGCTCAGGTCCACAGCTGACACTGCCTCACTACAGGTCTGAAGGTAGAAGGCTACACGGTGGACGTCACGTCCAGACAGTGGTATTCCTGACAAGTTCACCACATCACCGGACAGACGCTTCTTCAGGGTGGTCTTCAAACTGTTTGAAAAAAAACCACAACATCCAAAGCTTATTAGATTTCTGACGCACAACAGTATTAAAGGTATTAATTCTTCTCCACGAGCAGTGAGTTATCCAAAGACAAGCAATCTTTAGTTAATGATAGTGAGGTTATTGATTTTAAAGGGTCTGTTATAGGGTGCCACACAATCCACAAGAACAGAGCATCTGCAAAGTGTGCAGAAAAATGAAATAAAAAAAGTAACAGCAAACAGCAGCCGGGCGAGTTAAACAATCAATAATGTGCAGAAGAGAATTTGCATTTAAATGTATGACTCAAAGCCACTCGCATAACAAATTGTGTTGCCTGTGCTGAAAGTCATCTGTGGAAAAGCAGCAGCTGTTTTCTGGCTTGAGTGTCACCTCTAAGCCAGCTGTATACTCAGGAAAATAAAAATAACCAGGGAAAGGCAATACATTTTAAAGAAATAAAAACAGCTGGACTTATAAAACAGAGCGAGGCAAACCTGTTTTCATTAGTCACATAATTGACAGAAGGTTTCAATTTAACCTCATACCAACTTTAAGTTGGTATGAAAATGTAAAAATATGGCATCTCACTCTGTAAGACACTTAAGCTGAGTTAATTTGTAACTTTCTTTGTAAAAATTCTCTCTTGTGGTTAAAGTTTATAAAAATCATACCAGCGAGAAGCCTTAAATGAAGACTCTGATTACTACTTTACAGCAGAATAATATTGTATATTCTGGAATTCTAAATACCTATCATCCGTCCATTGATTTTCTTTACCTGTTTAATCATATTTAGGGTCGCTGAAAGCTGCCATTGAATAAAAGGTGAATTATTCCATGGGCAGGTTGCCAGTATGTTCAACCAGTTTGGCTGACAGGCTTTAATTGGAGCTTGTTTCAAGTATACTATTGAAAGATAGCTGTTAACATATTTTTTCTTACATTTAGGCTTTATCTCATCTACCAGAGGCCAAAAAGCACAGAAATGTAATACCATGGCGTTGTCATAAGACAACAAGACAGTGTACGCTTACCACTTTTCCTCATTCTGTTGTTTTCTCCTACTACTCTCCATTTGTGGATTATTTGCACTTACTGCTGCCATCCATTTCCTGTTGTCTGAATCTGCCGTTCCTTTTTCATAGAAAGACCTCCCGGTCCAGTTATTCTGTATTTATTTGAAATGAGTAACTAATGGAGCGGTGCTGCTATTAACCGTGTGTGCTCTTTGTTCGTCTTTCCTTCTGCACCACTGCTTCGGTGGATGATCCTTTATACTGAGCCTGGTTTTACTGGAATTTTCTTTGTATTCACTTCAGTGCTCTAAGCCCCTTAAGGGTAATCATTCATATCAAACACAAAATCTCCCTTTATGTTGATGATGTATTATTACTTTTTTCATTTCCTCACAATCTGTGATGTCATTACATAGCTAGAGTGATTACCCCTCAACCTTTAATTGGAAATCAAAATCATTTGGAAAGCACAAACATTTGCTCAAAGAAAATATTACAAGGTAAATGTCCCTGAGAATCTGAGGCTGTCCCATTGGATAGTTTTATCAGAAACATTAACGCGTCTGAACAGGTTTGGAAAGGTTCACTGGACGTCACACCTTGAAACATCGGCTGCCAGCCAGATGCAGCTAGTGGGGGTTGTTCAATAGAAAATAATAGGGGAGTCTTTTTTGACAACATTCTGTGTTACTATTTGCTCTACATTTTTTCTACTAGGCAGTTAATCCCCATTCCTTAAACTAACAGTCACATCCATTCCTATTGAGTTTTCTATTGAGCTGTTCAAAAACTCAGTTTTCAGAGGCCTGCAGCTCAGGTATTTTCTTCAAACCTCTCCTTCTAACTTTCCATGTATGCTGGCCACCAATTTGGTTGACCTTTAACACTTTACCTGCTCTCTTTTGGTAGGTGAAAAAGAAAAAAGGTATTACTTACATAAACCATTGCCTGTTCTCATTTGGCATCTTAAACTGCTGTCCTGCCCAACAATGTTCACTGGCTTTCAGACGCCGTGTCTTCTCTGAGTCTTGAAAAGACTCATTGTTCTATTCAGAATCAAAGTGACATATTTGATAAGATCTTGCACTTTCCTGATATATTATTCCAAGTCCTTGACTGCATGATGTGCCTGCAGTATTCTAATCTGGTCTGTTTCATATTGAATTGGGGTGATACCTTCTTTCAGTACTGGTTCATGGGGATACATCTATTACAAGTATAAAATTGGTGTGAAACTGTAAGAACTAACATGTTTTGTGTGCATCTGTCAAATAACCATTTTCCTAATTTTTCCAATCATTCCTGTGTTTTCTCTCTATTGTACAACTCTCCTCTGGTTACATTTTTTTGTGCTTCTGGTTAAAATAAATTTTGCGGAGTAATTTGTTACCCCGTGTTTGCTCAGGATGAGAGTTTCCTGCGAAGTCAACTACTTGATACAAATGTCTGGGCTTCCAAAGTTAACTTATTTTATTTGGCAGAACAGGGCAAACTGACTTTAAATGTGTATGCTCATCACATTGAATTGGACTGCATGTAATTGGATCTGAATCTGACTGCATATTAGGATTGCATATGAATTGGATTGATGTGGATCGAATTTGGACCTAATTTGATTGGATACCATTTGATAGAAATATGATCCACTTGTCATGTAAAGTGCGTTGAGATAACATTTGTGAATTGGCTTCATAAATATGAACTGACTTAAAATTGAAAGATAAAATTCAAAGATAAAGCCTTTTTCCCCCCCAAGTAAAATCGGTGTTATAGTAAGATGTAATTTTGACCTAGAAAACCATATTTTCTCAAGATAGTTTTTACACCTACGCTAGAAATAAAAAATTGTCATCACAATATCCGGTTGTGTAATCCGAAAGGACTGGAGGGATGCAATATTTGGTCGCAAAATTTTAAATTTGTTCCTGTTAAGCCGGGGTTCACAAACGTCTCAGCCCGCAACCCCCAAAATAACAGAGCCAGAGACTGGTAACCCCCTTTTTAGCAGGTGGGATTTCTTTTTCATTTTTTGGACGTTTTGAGAGTAAAGTCTTCATGTTATGGGAATAAAGATTATTAGAATAAAGTATTATTTTTAAAAGAAGTCTTCCCCTTGTGTTAAAATAAGGAATATTACTTACTTTGGTAATTCGGTTTTACAAATAAGAAAATACTAAATGTTTTAAGCACATCAACAACAAATCATCTCGCTACCCCCAAGAGGTGACTTCCCGGGGGTCCTGACCCCCACTCAATAGATTTGAGTCATTACTTGGAGTCTCAACTGCCTTTGATGCTCACATATGACATTAATTTCTAGTGGCTGAGGTATTAAAGCTCATGGTTTAGTGTGTAATCACAAAGAAAAAAAAAGGGTATAGAAATATGGGCTAATAATAATAATCAATAACTGCATTTTTTTGGGCATGATACAACATTTGTATATTTTTTGAGACATGCTGCCCAACTTATGAACAGAAATCAGGCCTAGCCTTGACTGGTGAAATTGATCCAAGAAGATTTTTTTAATGGACAATTAATTCATGATTTAGTATGGGTAGTGTTTAGATATTAAGACAGGTTGGTTTGCAAAGCAGTTTAGTCTTATTTGCTGTTAACAAAACAGTCAGTTGCAACTGATTTGAATGAAAAACATCACAGGGAAATTAACCCATTAATAAACGACTGATTTAGCTCACTCCCCAGTGTCATGACTAAAGAATAAAACTGGATGAAACACAACGATGTAGCATGCTATAATCATCTTGACCTCTTAAGAAAAAAAGTATTCAAATATAAAAGCAGTTTCATGTCTTGAAATAACAGAACATTTTTCCAATCCTGATCTAACATTCTCATCTAACAGTAATAAGGGGAACAATAAGTGTATTTCCCTGAAATAAGAAGAAAAAAATAACATATTTGGTGAATCTATCTCAGGGAGGAATATTTTTGAAAAATGTCTCATTTTGGATCATGTCTCACTGCTTCTGCCCACAATGAGCAGTCTGAAAAAGTATGGTCTGTGTAACAGCGTGGTTAAAAATGTATAGGTTAGCTATGAGGCTGCAGAAACCTCCTTGTCAGCGCTTGAGGCACCGTTTTAGACCTCTTTGTTTGGACTTTGAACATGTCAGAGGAAAATCATCTGCCAAACAAACGAGGAAGAAGTGTGGGAGAGGTTATTTTTTTTTTTAAACCGGAAGATAATATATATATTTTTTTCTCTGTCAGACCTGTTTGGTTTTCCTCGTCCCTCTGCCTCATCCGCCACAGAGAGGATTTCTCTGAGGTCTGACAGAGAAAAAAAAAGAAAATATTATCTTCCAGTTAAGGAAGGATTCTCTCTGCATCTATCGCTGCTTCCTGCTCTGTCAGGGAGCCTCGTAAATCGACAGGCTTTGATATTTGCATCTGTCACTCCCTCTGCTTGGTAAAGCAAAAGAAAAATATCTATGGTGCAGTGTGGCGGCGATTGGATGGATTATTGATTATTGATTCCAGAAGCAGGTTATAATTCATCCTTCCCTGCTTCATGAGCTGAGTGAAGATCACTGTCCATCCCTTTAATGCTTTTACTTCTTTTTTTACCCTTATTTCTTTTGTCTTGTGTGGTCACTCATGGTCTGGACTTGATTCGCTCTGTTATCGTTCTACCCTAACCTGTCATAAGCTGTGAGGCACAGGCTGGACCAACATGCAGACAGGCACTCGCAAGGAGCATGGTGTTAGAAAGGGTTTAGTAAAGAAAAATCCAGAAACATATAGGCTGACACGAGTACCACAGAGCGTGGAGCAAGATAAAACAGCAACAGATAAAAATTAAAACAAACACTAATGGATCGTGACATAACCTCTAATATTTGCTAAGAGAATAAAGTATCCAGAAAGGTATCCCAACCAATATCTTTAATATGGCCACCACGGAGGAGTGGAAAGGTGTTTTTTTAATGTCTTCAACAATATTTTGACACCTGCGGTTCCAAGTCCATGTGTCGATTATCATACACTATGAATAGGTCATAACGGGGGGTCCATTTTGCCTGAAAATAAATACACACCAAACACTTTTATTGTATTGATTAATAAGTTGTTGTATTAATATTTTAAATAAGGAAGTGTGGTGCAGCAGACTACTTGTTAGTAGCCCTAAAACCCTTTGAGTTTAGAGTTTTGACTCCGAACAAAACTTTGCCTAAAAGATAAAAGTGCTTGAGCTCAACGATCAATCTGTAGCTTTTGTTAATCAGATTCATTGAATATAATTTCAAAATGTTGCGCATTGTTGTCACAGTAAGTTAAATTTCTTTAGGTGAGGTCAAAAATCTTACAAAACATAAATATCATTCATGAAGACAGCAATGCGAAATCCTAAAACAACTGCAAACTGGCTTATACTTTATTCTGATGCAATCACATAGAAACAAGTAAGTCTTTTGTCAAATGGAAATAAGAGCCAAGATTATGTACAGGAACGGTTCAGCACTTGTTTGACACAATCGCAAATTGGGTCCCAGGCAGCATTACGTAACTCCTGATGAGTCTTACAGTAAAGATCAAGTTGACATACGGACTGCGCTCTGCTGATTTGCACTCAACACAGCCTGCACTTAATTTAATTAGAAAAGGATTAATCATTTAATTAATTAGTTCTGACCTGCCCTTAGAGAAACACAGAGAAGGTTGCAAGAACATTTTTTGAACCTTGATCCACTCTGTATAAAAGTAGCCATTATCTTGCTTATGTTTTGCTTGTGAATTTTGTGATTCTAAGAAGCGTTTAAATTAGTGATGCACCAGTTAGCTAGGGATCAATACGACATTACTTTCCCTTGATTGACTGTGGCTGGTAATGGACAAGTCAAATACAGAAGAATCAGGTTTAAAAACTGAAAACTCCCAGTTTTTAAGTGAGTGAGTGGCAAGGCTGCAAGTTGAATTGACTGCCACTCTGGTTCCTTGAGCAAGACCCCCCAGCTCCAGAATGCTCCCTGAGCTCCACACACACCTAAAGGATGGATTAAACGCAGGGGACGGATTTCAGTAAAATGTACAAATTTACGTTGACAAATAAAGATGACTTAAAAGTTAATTGCCTTAAAAACAGTTCTCTGCTTCACTTTTCTGTTCTGAGTTTAGCATACATCAGACAAAGGGGAATATGATCTGCACAACTGCTAGCACTGATGCCTCACTGCAAGAAGGTCCTGGGTTCGAATCCCAGTCAGTGCACTTCCTCACGCAGTTTGCATGTTCTCCCTGTGCATGGGTCCCACTGTCCAAAAACACTACTGTTAGGTTAGTTGGTCTTTCTAAATTGTCCGTGTGTGTGTGTGTGCATGGTTGTTCATCCTGTGTGTCTCTGTGTTGCAGGGTGATGGACTGGCAACCCTTCCAGGGTGTACCCTGCCTCTTGCCCAGCTGATTGCTGCATTTCATCTGTGGGTAGTGTCAGTAGTAGCATTGATGCTGCTGATTAGAACAGGTTAAAATGGATCTCTGGACATTGCATTGATGACCAGATGCTGCCAACCTGCATCCTACCTTCCTATCGAAAGACAGTATTAGGACCAGCAGGAGTTTCATGCTATGCCAGATTGTTTGTCCTGGTTGTCTCCTTGTGTCCGAGAAATGGTCTTACTCCCAGATTCCACATCCTCCATGCTTGCTCCGTTCCGTTCATATGCGATCGGCGGAGCAGCTGCGTTGTTATGTTAATGCGTGATGATGGTTCCATATTCTCCGTGATTACTCCGAATGTCACTGTTAATGGACCCGCTCTTCATCATTCACCGGCAAATTACGGAACAACTCCACTTCTGTTCCATCGGTTCCGGTCCGGCAGCAAACAGGAACAAGAACACCAGCAACATCTGGTTTGTCAAAATTAAATAGTACATACAGAGAATGTTAACAAGAAATTAAAGACATTTTTTATTATTTAAAATAAAGTTAAGAGTTGTATTTAAGTATCGGATGCAAACCATTCTTTTAGCTCCTCAAAAGGAAGCATATTTCTCATTTCAGCATTTCATTTGAAACGTGGTAATCTTCTCCAAATAGATTTCCATTCTGCTTGTAATGACAACGATCGCACATGCTCTTCTCGGGCTCCAAGAAACTTTGGAGCAGAGCTAGACGGAGTAACCGCATATATAGTAGCCGTTGCTTTTCACGGACTCAAGGAAGCGGTCTGGAACAGAACGGACACATACAGGATGTGGAATCTGGGGGTCAGATAGCGACTTAGCTTACCGTAATTCACCTACTTGTCTGCCCTCAGCAACACCTTCAGTTGCAGAGCAGCTAAGCAAACCACTCATCTACTGTTATATGTCCATCTATTAGCTCAGCCAACAGTATTTCCCCAGTGTCAGTAAGAACTCTTCAACTAGTAAGAACAGTTCATTATACAACCCAACCCTGATCCAACCTCTAGAGATTCACTAATTCCCCTCTCTTCTCATTCAGATCATTGTACAGACTACTGATTATGTCCACTGACTTCTCAGAGACATCTGCACATGCTTCAAAGTTTACAGCAAACTTCTTTATTACCCAAGGAGCTCAAGTAGATAAGTTACAAATTCAAGCTTCAGGAACACACGTCTGCTAAAATGGGGATCTTGCATTACAGACGGTGTGTCTCCCTGTTTTTGTCATATTCTCATGAACCAGGTCATGACGAAGCAAATGCTTTTTGACACTCAGGTGACCAAACAAACATCATCGTACTTTTAAGCAGATTGGTCAAACCTATACGTTTATGGAAACTGGCTCTCAAAGTTATACAGATTTTTTATTAGATTGTTTTCCACATTGCACATGGGTTTCAGCATTAAAATCTTACCAGTCAGCTTCTGAAAGTGCTGGGAAAGTTGTCAACATTGTCTTGGCATGCTCAGCCACTCCTATGAGAGTTTTCTGTGCCTCAGTGTGTTTTACCGCAATAAAACTATAAATCGGTTTCAATTGCCTTATCAATGGAGAGGGCTCTCTACATCTGCAGCTTTTCCAAGTCACCTGTGTGGTTGTATGGTACGACCAACCTCAAGAGCCAGGCAAGGTTGGGCTGCAGCTGAGTGGGTGGTGCAGTGGGAATGTTATATATATAAAGTGTTTTTAATGAGACAGCACAGATAACTTCAGGCAGGCCCGAAAATCTGCTGCCGCCAGGCTTCACGGACACAGTTCCACCCACAGGCTGTTTAGATGCCTGCATCGCCAGAGCCACAGTACGTTTTTTTTTAAATTAAAGCCAAGAGATGAACTACATCATGGTTCATCTGCATGAAATAATACCAGCAGAATGTCTTATCTGCATCATGCCCCTAAGCAGTGGTGCACACTGTACCTTTCAAAATTCATAAAGATTTAACTTCTTCTCGTTTTGTAATGTTCTAACCAGCAACTTCCTTGCTTCATATTTGTATTACTATGTGATACACTAACACCGAGTAGTGGAAAATGGTTAAGAGGAAAGAAAATGACAAAGTTTTTAAAAATCTTTACAAACAAATATGTCTAAAAAAAATATTTACAAATACAGTTGCTCAGTGAAGGAAGGCCTTCATGTGTTTTTAGAGGACATTAAGAAAACAAACAGTGTCATGGAGCACAAAGAACAGCGTAGATGGGTCAGGGATAAAGAACAAAAGAATTATTGAAAAAACAAAAAGGAAGAACCTAAGAGGTTCTTATTAAAGTTAAATCTCCATGTAAGGAACACAACAAATGTCTCGTGGAAGGTTGTGCTGTCAGAAGGGATTGTGCTTTTTAGTATACATGCAAAACGCTGTGTGTGGTGGAAAACCATCACCCCGGCACACCATCTCCACCATTATACATGGTGGTGGAAGCATCATGCTATGGGGAGGCTTTTTTTTCCGCAAGGTCAGGGAAGTAAGTCAGAGTTGATGGGAAAATGGATGCAGATACATACAGGGCAATCCTGGAAGAAGACCTGGCATAAACGGAAAAATGCTTGAGACAGAGTTGGAGGTTAACCTTCCAGCAGGATACTAAACATTTACAACACTATGCAAAATCCATGTTAGAACGGCCTAGTCAAAGGCCACTATAGAATCTATGTCAAGATTTGAAAAATGATATTCTCAGATGTTCTCCGTCCATTTTGACTAAGCTTGAGGTATTTTCTAAAGAGAAACAGAGAAGAAAAATCTGTCCTTCAAAGTGCAATGCTCGTCTTTTAAGACAAATCCCAAAGGACTTACAGCTATAAATCGCAGTGAAATGAGGTTCTACCAAGCATTAACATAAAAGGAGATGAATACAAATGGAGGTCACAGCTTTCCAGTTTGTCTCTGCAAATTTTTTTTGAACATTTTTTTTCTTTTTCCTTCCACTTTATTTGTTACTTTGAGTTAGTGTGTCATAAAATTCCAATAAAGGTTGGTTGTAATGTGACAAAATACTAAACAAACACTTTTACAAGGCTCTGCATGTCCTCCTGGACAGTCACAAAATGAATAAACAAACAAAAGACTGCTTAAAAAAGTCGTTTAAAAGAAAATAAGTCAAGGGAAATCCACGTATCACCTCAGATGAAACTGATGCAACCAGGCAGGGATCTAATAAGAGCAAAGTCTCATGTGTCCAGCCATTGGCTGTTTAAATGTAGCTCCATGTAGACTGTCTAATTGCTTTTCGAAGCCTGTCTTTCCTCTGGGATGTTGTTAACTTTTATGCACTGAACAAGGGTAGTTTTCACTCCATTGTTATGTAAAACGGGAGGGAGGGCATAAAACATTTGAAGTTTGTGATGCTAAATTAGTGTTGAAGCAAAGACATCAAAATATATTAGAACTGTGTCACCTAAAAAAGAAATTTAGAGACTTGTTCCAAAGCAGCAGTTTTCTGCCAGTGATTGATTGCCTCTAATTTGAAGCACACTACTCTGGGTTAATCCTCTTTATTGGGCAGTCTGACATGATATATTTATTTAGACATCCTCAGCTGCCAGCAACTGTTGCACATACTTTATCTTAAAACCGAGTGTTAACATGCTCACCTTGGCATAACAGCGGCTGTTTGCACCTTAGTTTTATAGACTATTCTCCTTGTAAAAGCAGATCTATGCACTTATGTGTTATTCATCCACAGAATACTGTTGTGGCCCTCTGTTAAAGGGTACATCCATTGATTTCTGTGTTCACCCTCATTTTCCAGGCCATGTTCGGAGGCTGTGCGTATCAGGTTAGCCGCCACTCAGTCTGGCTGGGTCCCTTGATGTTACAAAATATAAGTGCTCGTCATTATTCTCCTGCCTCTTTGCTTTACCATTTTGCTAATCAATTTCCGCTTGAAAGCAACCAACACATTCTCTGTCCTGAACAAGACAGCACCGGGGGTGGAAGAGTGTTTTTTCTTTCTTTTTTTCTTAAAAGGCCAATGGGGTTAGAACATGTAAAGTCTCCTATAATATATTCTCACAAGAAAAATCATCTTACAGCCACTTAATATTTTGCCACTTGGATGAAAGCGAAAAGTAAAAGACTTGTTACCCGTCTTCCCACTTTGAGTACATGTTTCCCTCAGTTTGCTCTCATGAATGAGTAAAACTGTGAGACACCAAGACATTTTTGAGGTAATAACATAATGTTCCTACAGATTTAATGTATGAATGTTCAGTCTTTGGCAAAGTAAATCTAAATGTTTATTAGATTCTTTTCATGCTGTTTCATTGGATACACTATTACATTTGGAAGACTACTTTGGACTGAAGGTAATCTCTAGACGTTTTTGGTGAATAGTGCTAAATAAAGCTGTAATAAGAACTTTTTACAAATCATTGTTCATATTTGTTTTTTATGAAACATCTGTGGATTATAAAAGAAATATAGGTTGATTTGATTTGATGTAAATGCTATCTATTTGCGCCACATGCTCTGTGTTTAATGTAATTATTACTTTTTTTTCTTGACAACAAAGTTATTGTACAATGTAGAAAAACAGCACCTTGAAAGTAACTATATTGATGTATTAAGGAACTGGGGTTTCTGCACAAAACTATACTGGGGGCCCCAGGGGTGTGTGCTCAGCCCACTGATGTTTATGCTGCTCACTCACAATAACAAACCAATAAAATGTTAAATTGTTTATTATATATTGGTAGATATGATTGTTCTACTTCATTTCTTTATGAACAAAGTTGAAAGACTGAATTGTCATATTTCTAATGTGTTGAATGTAATATGCCCTTTCTTTCTAAAAAGTTCCACTCTTTAAACTAAGCTAAATTGGTCAAAGGCACACGGCTTACCATTAAAAAAATAAATTAAACTAAACAGGATATGTCATACATTATAAGAAAAAAGTAATTTGAACACCAAAACATTGCTACAAGATGTATAAACAACTTATTTAGTAAACAGTGCACCAGGGAAAGTACTGCTTCTACTAACAGGTTTGATTGGCCTGACCTGGACATCTTCAGCATGTTAGTGATGAGAACCACTCATCCACATGCTAACACACAGATAAAACAGTTTAGCATTATAATGGTAAATATATAAATTATGGCTGCAGATAATTTTTTTTAGTTTGATTAGGGGTCAAAGTTGTCAAATTTAATTTGATTTATATGGTCCAACTGAGGTCAAAACCACAAAAAAATGGAAATAGGACATAAAATATTTAGAAAAAACAAACAAGTAAATTGACAGATGTGAGCATTTTAATTACCATTCGTCTTCATCCATCCATCCATTTTCCAATCCGCTTTATCCCTCATGGGGTTGCGGGGGTTGCTGGTGCCTATATCCAGCGTTCACTGGGCGGGAGGCAGGGTACACCCTGGACAGGTCGCCAGTCTGTCGCAGGGCAACACAGAGAGACAAACAGGACAAACAACCATTCACACACAGACTCACACCTAAGGACAATTTGGAGAAGCCAATTAACCTAACAGTCATGTTTTTGGACTGTGGGAGGAAGCCGGAGTACCCGGAGAGAACCCACGCATGCACAGGGAGAACATGCAAACTCCATGCAGAAAGACCCAGGGGTGTACTCGAACCCAGGACCTTCTTGCTGCAAGGCAACAGCGCTACCCACTGTGCCACTGTGCAGCCCACCATTCGTCTTTGTAGTTTATAAACATACTTAAATACAATGAGAAATGAACGGATAGATAATGGTTTAAGTACATGTGCGTCCAAAATAATACACCACAAGAGGACAGCAAGGAAACACATCGGTGCGAGTAACAGGATGACTTGACAAAGAGCTGACTATTTCAGCTGGAGAGTTGATTACAGAGCGAGAAGCAGGTGGTTGATTATAAACTGGGGAAAGCTTTGAGAGAAGGAAAATAACTCAAGTTGAACTGAGGAAATGGGAGGGTTGGCTGTTAAAACACATAAGGAACAAAGGAGCCGAATATAAATGCCAAAATAACGCTGAACACAAAGTCCCAAAGATCATGTCATCCTCAGGAAAGCATTGAGAAAAAGACATTGTTGTATTATCATATACTATTGTTACACAAAATTCAATGATAGTTCAGCTGAGATGGAGAACTTTCTGTATTAGCAGTTAAAAGTTATTTCCCGCTGAGCATGCAGACAAAGATTCGACTCATTTTAAGAGAATGAAATGAAAACACTTAAAAAACATAACAGATTGCAGTTCCACAGACCCGTGGGATGGCCAGATCAATGTCTGCTTCATCAACGCTTTGCTCTTGACTTGTTTATTCCTCAGATCGATCTGTACTGTTTCGCCTCCAGGCATCTGTATAATGTAGGGGCTGTAGTCGGTCTCAGGCATAGGAAAACACGCATGGCCCTACAGTATAAAGTCAACTTTGAGTAGAGAGGCAGTAAATGGCATGGTTTCTATGTTTCTGTTCTGCATGTCATTATTGTGCCTCAGGGCAGTTTGAACAGGATTAATGAGAGTTTTCCATAATTATTCTGTGCAGAAAGAGAGCTACACTTGCCACTACACCAACAATATGACTGTCAAACTGATGGTGTAGCGCTCAAGAAATGGTTGAAAGCATGAAAGTGGTGTTTTTTCTCCACCATCTAGTATCCTGCAGTTCCATGGGGATAATGGCACATTTACTGGGAAGGAAGAAAATAGCCTCAAAGCTCATTTGGATTTGGATTAAATTTCAGTGAAAATTTAGCGGATGGGCTGATTAAGGCTGCTTCTATTGTGCATCACCAATGAAGCAGCTAAAGGCTGTGCAGTGCTTTGATATCCCAGATCAGGCTCTTATTTCCCGAAAAACTCGTTTTTTGCTGTTTTTTTATTTTTATGAAGGGGTGCATTGGAGTTAAAACGCAATGAACTGGAGTGAAACAGATGTTCCCTTAGCAAAAGGAAAAAAAGGACCAATAAAAAAAGAACAAATCAAAAACAGAGGTCAAATTCCCAAATTGTTTACCTAAACTGCTGAAGTCAAGTCCAAATTAACGTTTTGTGCAGGTTTGAGAGTGGAGTCTTAATTGGACAAAGAAAAACAGAAAAGGATTCGAGGACCTATTGCCAAACGCAATAAACCTTCCATGGCTTTCAGCTACTCCATCTTGCAATTCTCAGGGGCTCTTTGCAAATAAATGCAGAAAGCAAGTCAAAGTAGCAGAACACATAAAGGTAAGAAGGGGTGGAAAGGTAGGAAAGGATATGTCCAAAATGACATAACCATCAAAATTGACACAAGCATCCCAGAACTGTCGTGATGCAGACCAGACTACGGCATATTTTGCCAATTGTAACACAACCTCCTTTTTACAGTAGATGTCATAATGCAGCTTTGGAGCGTGTAAAATGCAATGTTCACTCCTCAGGCAAGCTATAAATTCACCTCGGATTTGATTTGACGTGACGAACTGAATGTTTAGGTGAAAAGAAAGCAGCGACAGAACTCATTGCAAAAACAGTTTGGCTTACATAACCGTATATCAGAGAGCCGTGTGCCTGTGTCTGACATGGTACGTCAAGCTACAGTTATAAAACCAGCATTAGAGTGAGCAGTTCCCTTAACTCAAAGCTGGTGGCTTGAAGAATGTAGGAGATCCACATTAGCATTAAAGGAGTAAAACTTGCAGATCAAAATCACAGCAGCTCTTCCAGAGTTAAAGATTTTTTTTTAACAAGCCTTAATCCTTCAGCAAATGATTAGAGAGTTTTGAAATACTGCAAGCTCTTTAATCCCGTTTGAGTCAAAAAGTTGTCTCAGACCATGTGTTTACTAATAAATGCATTGAATCACTCTAATTATTTCATTATAGCTGTGTGGCCTGAGGACAGGAGCTACAGATAATATTGAGTGTCTCTTCCTTCCTCCCACTCATCCTGCAGGATCTCAGCTAGTTCTGTGGGAAGCCCTCAATTATTCATGATGAAAGATGGTGGCTGGATCTTTACGTCTCTATTAAAAGTGGAGGTCAAACAGAAAGCAAACTGAACGGACTGGATGCAACATGTAGTAAATAGGATTGTTAATCTCTCAATAGAAACACCATCAGTAACAGTATTTGACTCCCATGGTAAAGTGCACATAAACTGTACTCTTTACCCTGAAATCCCTGGAAAATCTTAGCTACAGAAGCAACGTTCCGAACTGCCAAAAACACCCCACAGGGTCACCAATCCACCAAACACATCATCCAAAACCTAGAAAAAATGTTTTACGACTGACAGTGAAAGTTATTTTATTTGCAAATGTGATGAATTAAAAAGTGTTCACAGTAAGCCAGAAGTATGGGAACTCCTTGAGCTCTTGTTCAGCCAGTGTATTTTGGGTTTTGGAAAACAAGTTATACAGAAATAAGACTTAATACAGTAAGTTGGTTTATTTTGTGTCTGTAATTTGTTATTGACATATTTGTGTACATTGATAGTCTGTAGGGCAACTGTAAGAGAGCATATGGATGTAATTCCCATTCTGTATGTACCTAAATTGCATAATCTACCAGTTATTTTTACTTCATTTATTGTTATTTTGTCCTTGTTCATTTTATTTCTCAGTCCAGAAACCGACGTGATTTTGTTGCAACGCTGACAGCAGTGTGCAGTGACAAATAAACTTCTTATCTTATCTGGGTGGATAAATGGATTGGACTCTCCTCCAAAGCACCAATCCCATCTGTTAGGTTAAAGAAAAAGCTGAGGCGTAAAGGGAAGCTCTCGATTTACTGATCTGTCTCAAGGTTCCAACTCTCAGCTCTGGTTATGAGATTTGGATCATGGCTAAAAATGGTGATGCTGGATACCTATGGCTGAAATGAGCTTAGGGATAGGGCGAGGAGACATGATAAGCAGCAATAATTAAGTAGGCTGTGGCTTTATACAATGCTCAGCTGGTAAAAGGAGCTGCAAGTTTCCAAAGAAAATATCCCCCAAACTATTACACCTCCACCAGCAGCCTAAACCCACCTTAATACTGGTTACACAACTTCTGACCAAACTTTATGAAGGTTTCAGCTGAAATCAAGACGTATCGGTTGTTTTTCAATCTGTTAGTATACAATTTTGACCAGCCTGTGCAAATTCTAGCTTTATTTTGCTGTTTTAGTTGCCAGGAGTAGCACCCAGCTTGGTTTTTTGCTCCAGTAGGAGATCTTCATCTAGGTCCGACGTGTTGTGCGATTAGAGATGGTTTTCTGCATACCTTGGTCATAAAAAGTTATTTCAGCTGATGGGGTCGTTTTATCTTCTTGAACAAATCTGTTAATTCTCCAAGCCATTTGTCCTCCATACAACCTGTGCTCACTAGATATTTTGTCCTTTTGGACCATTCTCTGAAAACCAGAGGAATGGTTGTGCATTAAAGTCCCAGTGGTCGGGAATTTCTGAAATATTCAAACCAGCTTGTCTGGTGCAAACAACTATGCAATGTTCAGGTTTATTTAAATGCCCTTCCATAATATTTGGTGCACTCCATGTTTGCCTGAAAACAGCAAAATGTGTAAAGCCAGATTTCTGCCAAGCTGAATGTGCTGTTAAGTCAGATATGCTATTTACAATTTGATTTCAGCCCAAAACAACAACACCATGCTGTCCATTACCCCACATTCAGGCATCTATTCCAGTTTATACTGCCAGTGTTTATTTATGCGACATGTAACTGGGAATACCCAGAGCATAATTATAAAGTAAAGCGGTATTCAAGTAGTGTTTGAAATGCAAAACACCAGGCTACCCCAATCCAAATTATTCCTTTCTGGGGGTGAAAACAATACAGTGAGTGGGCAAGCGAACAAGTAAGCATTTCAAACACAGCAACTGAGTGATAAACAAGCTTTGCGTTCGACCATACACAGCTCCCCACTCCTTGTTAACTGCTTGAAATCTTACAATCTTGGCTGGACACACACGAAAACTTCATATCAAAATTGCAACCCCCATTAATATCCAATTATCGGTAAGTGATTATCATAGCAGGATACTTTCTTTCATTAGAGTTTTAAGATTGTCTTAATTCAACCTCAACTTCATAGGTTAGTCAGCCGTTGTGTGAGTCAACCTGGCAGGTTAACGACACTCAGGGTGGTGAACCGGATTCTCAGAAGTTTGTCTGTATCAAAGGCAAATGTCACAAAAGTCTGTGCACAGGAACCCGTCCACATGATATTATCTTACAGAAAACAAGTATAATCAGACTACAGAATATTCTACCATACATCTAACTCCCCAATTATTCAGATCCCTGGTAATTTAAAAGATATTTTAATTCAATCAACACGTTTGTTTTTGATTGGGAATGAGACAGGCAACCATCAAACGATAAAAAAATATAAAAGCAAGAGCAATATTGCAAAATATAGTTTATTTGTGTTATTAGAATATCAGAATACCATACAATAATCAGTGGAAAAATCTTTATCGGCACTACAGCAATCAAACCCTTTCCCATAATTGTTTCCACTACTATTTCAATCTGAAAAACTCACACGGAAAGAAAATACAATTAGAAGAATTTTATTGATACAATATTTTAAGACTTTGGTGCTCAGACCTCAGCAGGAAACATTCACGCTGAATTATAACTCAATATGCATAAGCAGGTGTATGAGAATAGGGATGTTTTTCCCCCCAGGCCTGAAACTGGTGGTGGAGTGGAGATAGATGAAGTTGGTTTAGTCCATAGTGGCTGGTTTGCGAGATGATCTGCTTGAGCTGAATTGGTGGGATCCAGTAGACTGCGTAAGCTGGTACCAGTACTTCACTCAGGGACCCAGAAAGATAGACGTCCAACTTGGAAAAACACAGGTTTGCATGAACTGTCCCTGATGAGCAAGCATGAAGCGACTGTGGAGAGGAAAAACTCCCCTTTGTGAAGAAACCTCTGGCAGAACCAGGCTCAACATGGCGGTCTTCTGCCGGACCGATTGAGATGTGACATGGAATCCGTAAGAGTCCGGGGAGGAATTATACTCTGATAGGGACGAGGTTGAAGGAGCACCATAGGAAGCCAGACGGAGCTTGGCTACGATGGTGGAGAAGGGGATGGAGGTGGGTTGAATCAAGTCATCAGAGTCCAAATCAGACATCGCGCAGCCACTGCTTGCTTGCTGGGTAGAAGGCTGAGACGTGGATTTGAAGTTCTTTTAAGATGAACCCAGGATGCTGATTGGCTTCGTGGAGGAGCAGTTCAAAGCTGATTGGCTTGCGTCGGAGGCGAATGAGTCTCTGATTGGATGGAGGTAGGCAATAGAGTTTCTTCAATTGAACTTCCGCTTTAACTGTTTATCTTTGATGATAAGCTTCCCCCAGATGTTAATATTAAATCCAGGCAGAAGAAACATGTTGGTAAAATTAATAGATTACTTTTAACCTAAATCTACCAGGAGTGTGGATATTCTTGGGATTAACTGTATCAAAGGTTCAATTCTATAGGAGGAAGTAAATATTTGCTTACTGGTACTATATACTGTATAGTACTGTACTGTATAATATGTAACCTGAGCGAACCTTTGTACATTGACCTTTTTATCTTGAAAAACTATTTTCCTAGGTTTAGCTGAGTAGCTAATCTCATTTTACAGGCTAAATATACCTTTACTTCAGCCAAAACAATCTGTCTTCCTTAAAGCATATAGATAATTTCTCATTATATGATGAAAGATAGTCTTTCATCATAATGAAATGATTGTTTCCTTTCAATTAAGGACTAAGAAACTGTGTTAATCCTTATAAACTGTTAAATCTTTTAAAATATCTTCAATGTGCAAAGAAACTCTTTGCAGACGCTTTGTTTTAGTTAAAAGAAAATGCTTTGGATACAAATCCTGCATCTGAGAGGCTCTCTGGCTCACAGAGTGAGAACTTTATCCAATTGGCTAACTTCAGCCTCGTTTTAGCTCACTGGCTGGATAATATGCCCCAACCCCCACATTCCCCTAAAGTCTGCTTTTGATTTGCTGATCAGCAATGGTTCCAATGGGTCGGGTGAGCGAGCAGTCCTCACAACCGAACTCTCAGAAAGAGTTCGTCCAAGCTAGAGTCTCATTCACCCAACTAAATTAACAATGCTCACACATTCACACATCATGGTTGTTTGTTTAACATTTTATGCCATGTGAAGATCCTTCAGGATTTTTAAACCTGAGGCAAAAAAGACTCCCGCCGCGACCGCTGTGAGTGTAGCAGGCCTGTTCAAAATATGTCTCCAAGATAAAAAGAGAGTCAAAAGGGGGCCGAATATCCACTCTCTGATTCCCTCTGTCATACATTTCTTTATAATAACCCTCTCATAACCCCATCTAAACAGTGCTTCTGTTTATAACTGAGAATTACACAGATTTTTGATAACTTTTAGGTATTTAGAGAGCTGAATTGTGTAGAAAAGGGGCTATTGTTCCATTATGTCAGTCAACAAGTAGTTTGTGCTTCATAGTTAAAATTGTCTATGTTACTTTAGTGTTTACCTGTTTATTAGTTATCTAGATGATCTAGATTAGCTTCATTTTGTAAGTGATGAGCAGGTACTGATTAATATAAGACATAATATTTCTTCCTATCAACTGTAGTAAACATTTTCCATGCTTCTCTTTCAGTAAAAATATAAGAAGAAATCTCAGCTTCAAGCTTAATTAGAAAAATCAAGGATGCTTCAGAGGAAATAAATTTTACTGATAATTCATAAGACTTCCTTGATTTCAATAAGTGGTGAAAACTGGTTTAATTACAAATCTTGAACTTACTTAAAGTGATTAAGAGTCGCTTTATCTTCTCAGGCCCTTCGGGATGAGTTTTTGTGCAGCTTATACATTTTCAGTCCATTAAAAATTTAGTATGAGCTAGGTCACCATATGACTATAAAATTCAGAATGGCAACAAATAAAGGCCACAGATTATTAAACACCTCCAACTTTTTTTTTTTTTTATTATTTTGCTTTGGTAATTCTTCATTCGCTCAACAGGAAAAACAATACATTCTCAGAGGCTTGAAACTCAATGAAATCAATGTTTTTTTCTCATCATCCTCTACAGTGCAATCTATAAGCTACACCTTTGTTAGTTCTAAGTAAAAAGTTGCTTGAAATAACAAAGAGGGGAGAAGTAAATTTGTTTATGTAGTAAAATGGGCAAAGCAGGCCACAAATAAACAAGAAGTAGAACTGTGACTGACACTTCATTGATAATTACTGAAATGTTGGTGCATAGGAGGCAGACATACAGCTATTGAAGGGCAGCTTTAAAATTTACCACAAGCTCTCAGATTAGTAATAAGATGTCTTATTGCTCAACTAGATATAACTGGTGGATCTGCTTGCCAGGGGATGACTTTGAAAAGACATGACACGGTGAAGTCTCCCACAGGTCTTTCATCTGATATGCTGGGGTTTGTGTGGGCTTCTGATTGCACTATATTTCATTAACTTTACTTCAGCAGTTGGTTTTTATGTTTTTCCAGACTTTAAAGCCATAACAAATTAGGTTATTGTGACCCTTCCTAACTAATAAAGGAGAGGTTCGACAACAAGCCTCCTTTTCAGGGCAACCACTGACAGATACCATGTTAAATGTCCATCTTTCTTTTAGAGTTGGTCTGTGAGACATGTTATAAAAAGCAAAGCAAGGTAGCATTAAAATATTTATCAAGTTTTGTGATAAAAATGTTGTATCAAGGATAGCTCAAGCCTGAACTGAGAAGCTCTTTGGTGCTCCAAAAATGACAACCCAAAAATGAATGAATCCATCTGGGCTTGTGCTGATGACCCATGTTTCTTAAAGACCATATGGACTTCGGTAGGGGTTATTTTTGTCACAATCCTAAGGTGTCTGGTTATTTACTAGTTTTTAGGTTCCTTGGATTGTGAGTCTTTCAGTTAGTGTTTGGTTTGTGTATAGTTTACCTGTGTTTCATGCCATTCTAGTTTCCCAGCCTAGTTGCCTCCCCTGCTGTGTGTATTTTTGTTGATTGTTACTCATCTGTTTGTCATCTAGTTGATTATTTCCCTGCGTAAGTTCCTGTTTTCTGTTCATTAGTCGCGGATCCTCTGTTAACTTACCTCTGTTGACCTTATCTGAAGTCCCGTCCTGTGTTCTGGCCATTAAAATTATTAACCTTTATGATGGCTCTGAGTCGCCTTCGCTGCGTTTGTGGTCCTCGACAACCGCAAATCATAAAAGTTTTTATAGATAAAGATCGCTTTGCAGCAGGTGGTGCACATTTGCAGGTTCTTGATATTGAAATAATTTGTTTTGTTTATTACTTTTATTAAATTTGACGGTTTACTCATAAACAGGACCGGCCTGAGGAAAAAAGCAAACTTTGGAACCTCATTAAATGTGAGAAACGCACAAAGTTTAAAGCTAACCTTGCTTAGGTCTGAGCTCAGAAAATTGATCATGGACACAATTTCTAAATGAATCATCAAGTACTAACCTTTTTTTCTGTCAATGCTTAAGTTTGATTCAAACTTCTGATCAACCGAATAGTATTTTTCATGTATTATATATAATATTGTTGTCCCATTCTGCTGTAATAAAATTTCACAACTTTTCTGTTCCACTTGACTGTATGGGTCAGTAAAAATTACTTAAAACAGTATGAACATTGAGGAAAAAAAACAGACTTAACCCAAATTTGCTTGAGTTCACTTTTTACACACTGAACTTACAAGATCTTACCATTTAACCTAACATTCATGTTTTTGGACAGTTGGGGGAGGTAAGAGTACCCAGAAAGAACCCACGCACGCACAGGGAGAACATGCAAACTCCATGCAGAAAGACCCTCTGTGTTGTGATCTGTGTGGTTTTAGGAGGACCCAAAAGCAGACAGGATGAAAGTAAGGATTTTATAGGGAAAAAAAAAATCAAAAACAAATTTACAGGAGGCGAAATGGTAAAACTAGGAAGAACAACGAAGCTACAAGGAACAGGAAATTAAAAGGAAGAAGCCCAGCATGGGACAAAGAACCAGTGAGAAAACGAGGGCTAACCAGGAGGGATGAAGAACAATTCAATTCAATTTTATTTAAATAGCACCAGTTCACAACACATGTCATCTCAAGGCAATTTGCAAAGTCAATTCAATCAAATCATCCAGACAGACTAGTTAAAAAATGTTCTATTTAAGGAAACCCAGCAGATTGTATCTACTCATTGGTTTGCAGCATTCACTCCTCCTGAACAGCTGAAAATAATGAGAACATAGGAGCTTAGGTGACACTGAAAGGGAAACAGGGAATGAATCTAACAGGAAACATTATATAGAATCAACTAAGAACTAAACCCACTAACTAATCCACAAAATTATGATCTAAAATGGTACAAACTAAAACATTAAAACAGAAAAAAACAGAAACCCAAAAACACAAACACCTGAGTATAATAAGCACAAGGAAATAACTAAAGGAAGCAGGGTTTCAGACACCTAATAGCAAAGAAATAGTCAAAATACAAACACATGAGAAAAGTCAAAGTCCAAACACCTGGAGATCGTAAAGCTCTGCTTCAGCATGTAGCCCAACTGTTAATGAATTACTTCAAAAACACAGCTACATACTAAATAAACTGCTTTACTGCAGCTGCTGCTCTATTACCACACCTCCAACAAAATCAATCCTCCAGCATCTCCACCAGCAATAAGGTTGATAATATATGTAACAATGTGTTGTGACAGACAACCCTTTCCAAAGAATTTACATTTCACTTACTGTTGAATTAAATTATAGGAGAGAGTTAAGTATTAGCTTCATTATTCTTTTAAATGGCTGAACTACAGAGAGAAATACATTGATATGTGGTAGCTAGGAATAAACACTTATTTATATGGGAGGTGTCAGCAGCTCAAATTGGTATATTTTTTAATTTCCTTATAGCATAGTTCTTTTCACAGAATTAGGAAGAGGGCTTCACAATATTTTTCAGTTAAAATGTATTGTTTTGCTGCTGGTATTTTGTGTAACCAAGGAAACTATTGTTTGGGGCGTGTCAAATTTGGACTAAGTGTTGAAAAATATTTCAATGTTCACGCCCGATTAACAGATGTTACTGATGTTGAGAAACAAGATCTTTTTTAAAAAAAAATAAAAAAAAAATATATATATATATATATATATATATATATATATATATATATATATATATATATATATATATATATATATATATATATATATATTTGTGTATCAGAACTTTTGCATTTTCAACACTCAAACACCTGTTTAGATTGCAGTTCTTCAACCTCTGTCAGCTTAACCTCTGCTGCTGGGAAACTGTTTCTGCCTTGTTTACTGTCATGATCAGGCGCCATGAAAACCAAAATGGCAGCCTTCACATTATGAGCTGTGGGAGGAAAAAACTCCTTTAGTCTCAGCAATGCGAGTCTGGGTGAGTTATCAGGACAGCCTGTCAACTCTCACACACAACTAATGGCACCTGGTCCTAACAGCCACAACTCGTTTCGCTCCCAAGATGATAAAAATAAAGATTTTACAGATCTTGACTATGAGTGGACTTAATACTGACTCAGATACTAAGAATAAGAATAAGAATTCCTTTATTGTCCTGCAATGGGGACAATAAATGAATTCTGGTGTGACAGTGGCAAATACACGGACAGTTGCACACAATTATTAGCGATAAGAAAAAAAGAGAAGAAGAAAAAAAGAGCACACCGGTTTGATCTAAAGTTAGCTCTAAAGATACACCAAGAGTAGAAAATAAGGGTAAATACCAGAGTAAAATATTGAACAAAGGCAAAAGAAACTGTTTGACTTACTGCGACTTTGTGTCGCTACTAATACATAATGTGCAATGGGACCTAGAAGTGCTGCTTTAACTGTGTTGTCTCATCCTCACGACTCATAATGTCCATAATACCTGCGGCAAACTCTTGTTGTGCTATAAAGACTAGTCATGCAAGCACATCTACAGTCATAGTCCAATAGCTTGAAAATGTGCTGTAAAGCCAGTCTTTATCTAATAAAAGATTTGAGCTTCATTAATCTGATTTTTCAATACTAATCACAGTAACATTAAAAATCCTCATGTGGATTTAAGAACACCATATTTCACTGAAACCTTTCTTGTGTGCTGCAGAAAAAAAACCCAAACAACCAAAAAACAAAACAACCAAAAACATTGCCTTAAGCGCGACACACTCGCACAGCTCTTACAGCGTTGCAGAAGCAAAGCAGGGCTCGGTAATAAAGCCTGAGTTATGATTTATGAGTTATCTCTGGGACATTTGCGACCACTTGCCTGTATGTCATGAGAAACAATCCAATCTGAGACAAGAAATGGAGAGCAGGCTCGGCACTTATTAGATTGACTTCTCAATTTCACTTTCGGGAGAAAATAAGATTTAAGCCTTTACCATCCAAAATATGAAAAAAAGATCAATTCAAAGTGAAGCAGGAGGAAAGAGGGGGAATGCGTGACTTCTCATCTGCTACCCCCCCCCCCTCCTTCCCTTTTTCTGCTCTTCTTCTGACAGTGCCTTTCCTCAGAGCATTTCCCCAGAGCCTTAGCCCAACCTGCAGAGCTGCCATGTATGGCAACTGTTGAACAAAATGGGCTCTCACAAGAACGAGCCAGAAAATCAATGCAAGGCGGAGGTTTCTTTTAAACAGGTGGAATAGAGGTCCAGAAACAAAAAAAAAAAGAGAGCGGAGAAAGGCTACGCAAGGATCTGCAAGGTGAAAAGGAGAATCTAAGATAAAAGCATGCACACCCCTTAGTCGTGTTAGGATGTTTAATTTCATGCGAAAGCATTTGGGTTTTCCGCATTGTTTTTCATACTCGCAGGTATGAGTCCAACAGTGAGACGCTGCTGCTGTTTGGATGTTTGCAGTGGAGGCTGTGAAAGACACAGCACTTGCTAATGAGCATAGAGGGAGGCTTTGCCTTGTTGTTTTGTTGAATGTTATTTTGAAACATTGCAACAGAGAGGCAGGGGCGGGTAGTTAACTCAAGCTGTCAAAAAAAATAAATCTTTCAATCTGGGTTAATTACTCAGGGAGAAAGCCTCATCATTACCACTAGAGATGTTATTTTTCCCTCCTTCTCCTTGTTGAGATACATATTATTTCATTCAAGCTGGAATATTTCAACTGTCAGCACTAAATGTCAATGTTTAGTCCATTCCAGTCGTGTCCTGCTTCCCACCAAAATTCCTGTTTGAAACATTTTTACATTTCTCTTTTGGCAGCATCCTACATGCCAAAAATGGTAGGCTTGAACAAATACTTTGATCTTCCAATCAGGAAAAAGTCAGGATGTATTTATTTATGTTTACATTTTGCAAAGGACTGTGAAGAAACCTAAGGATTTTTTTTGCCTATGTATAAATATCTAATAATCGGCTAAATTTACCACTGAAAATATTCAGCACCTACATTAGTTTCCAGGGATACTTGTTGGATCCTTTGATTAGTTGTTCAAACATTGGAAAGTGTTTTAAAGAATCTAATCAATGAACTATTTAAGAACCCAAGACTATGAAACCTTTGTTTTGTTTTTTTAACAGTTTTTTATTATTATTTTACCATCACACCTTTGACATGTACAATTAGAGGCAGCAAATCCCAAAATGTGGTGGTAAATTACACTTACTGTTTCAGGTGGGAGACTAAATAAAGACAGTAGAGCCGAGCAGTTATTGAATTAAAACAGTTCAAACTTTACAAAAAGAATCATGATTACAGATGACCTTTTTCAGCCTCGATTTGCATCTGCATGCTTTCAGAGATTTCACATTTCATCAGAGGCCTGTTTGGGTCTTGGATCAAATATATTAAGAGTAAATAACACGAAATTGTGGGAAATTCTTACACACAATGAAATGTCTTCTCACCTGCAATTCACTAAACCAGTCAGTATAATATAATAGGGAAAACCGAGGCTTTAGGCCCTTATTGAATTCCCAAATTAAATTCCAACCAAGCAACATGTTTTTAGATTAATTCTCCACCACACACAGCTCAAACAAACTCGTACTAAGCACATCGCATTTTGTCGCACTGTCTGAAGCAGCCTGCTGTCTGAATGAAATGTGTCATCTTTTATTTTTTGTATTCTTAAGTGAATTAAATGGTTCATTGTGGGCGTAAAAGCAATATTTTCCTATTACATTTTATTTATCCATCCATTTTCTTGATGACAGAGATGATGACAGTGATTCTACAACACAATCACAATAACGGATACGGATGCATTTTGTTTAACATCAATAAGCACAGAAAGTAAAAAAAGAGTGTTGTCTTTTTTGTTTAAATGAACACAACGTCCTAATTCGTAGTTTGATATGTTGTTTTACACATTTTGTTAGGTATTGTTCCTCAACAATTCAGAAAAAAATGGCACAGTGCCTTGTAAAATTATTCATACTCGTTTTGCAACAGTTTATAACCACAAACTTCAATGAATTTTATTGGGATTTCACTAGAAAGACCAATTTATTTTAAAGTGCAATTACAAAGTGGAATGAAATGAGATTGTTTGACAAACTTTAGACTATGATTTTCGATCATTCAGCTACGTAAAACAGGTTAAGCTCAGATTGGATGGAGCTCATATGTGGACAATACTTCTGAAGTCATGCAACAAATTCTCAGTTAGATTTAGGTCTGGACTGGCTGGTGATAGAGTTTTTTCAGGGGACAAACTAGAGGTCAGGTTTCCGCCCTAACCAAGGTATTAAAAGCATTAAAATTAGGAGGCTGTTGAACTAAAATAACCCAAAATAAACCCTCAATGGGATGGGAATGCTGAAAAATCTAATGTCAGACACATTTTATGAGAGAACAGATGTAATAATCACTTTTTATTTTGTAAATCATGTTTACTATGTCTAATTTTTTTTACTGCAATTTTAATGGTTCCCCCTATTGATAGGCCACCACTGCTGGACTTTGACTGGGACATCCTGAAAAAGGAACTCGTTTCATTGGAGCTCAGGCTGTATGCTTAATACTGTTGCTCAGTTGGAAAGTGAACCTCTGTCACAGTCTCTTACAGGATTCCCCTCGAAGAAAACATGTCAGGGGATCTTAGCAACTTTCCTGTTCCTGCAGAACTAAAGCATCCCTACAGCATAATATTGCCCTGACTGTGTTTGACATTGGGCATTGCATGTTCAGGGGGGTGTATAATGTCCACAAACTGCTCTTTTTTCATTTTAGTTCTTTGATTTCTGAAAAATGTCGCTGAATGAATGATTTATCTTAATAAATATTTGACTGAAATGAGGTAAGGACCTTTTAACAGACTGAAATGCTCATCAAGAAAAGAGATATCTGCTCTTTCCTTTAGCAGGTTGGCCTCCGAGGGGCGACCTGATTTATTACTCTTTTAATTAACAAATGAAGGGCGTGGCTGGATTTGTCTCTGTTTGGTTTAAACCTGTGAAGTGGAATGCTTGGTTATGTCAGCAGAAAGGTGCCATCACAGAATTAAAAACCACGCTTACGTAACCCTGACAGACTCATACAAGCTTTAACAGAGCGGAGATGAGTGAAGAAATAAGCATAAAAATAAGCATTGAAGTCTTTATTAGCAAGGCCCCTCCATTGCTAGTCAATATCTCCAGCTGTCACAGGGTAAAAAGCGGGGTACACTGCAGTCTATCGTATACCACAATGCAATTAGAATAGATAGATTTGACATTGACATATTCAAGAGACCAAGTTTATAGGGGTTATTGCCAATAATAAGTTAAACTGGAAATGAAACATTGGGTTGCCAGGATGCAAAAATGTCAAACTTGATGCTAAGAAAAATACTCAATATCTTCAGAGGTGGATAGTAACTTGTTACATTTACTCAGTTACATTTACTTGAGTAACTTCTTGAACAAAATGTACTTTTATGAGTAGTTTTACTGCATTTTACTTTTTACTTTTACTTGAGTCATATTATGACTCAACTATCGCTACTCTAACTTCTGTAAAATTTCTGGCTACTCTACCTGCTGGGAGTAACTTCACAAATAAAGAACATACTTGTTTTAACCAAAAATGGACCAGAGAGACAAAAAGCTAGAGTTTATGTTAAAGTGAGACTTCTTATTTGTACACAACCTTTGTTATCTACTGAGCTCATTGAGCCATTTGGAGGTCAAATGAATGTACAGTAAACAGTAGATATTGTCATTGGAAGTACTTTGCACTTTTCTAACTTACTGTATATACATTAACTGCTGTAAGTATTGTTTTCAAGTTTAATGTTGAAAAAAGTTTAGAGTTGCACCCCTCAGTGGTGCACAGGTTAACTTCTCTTTTTTGGTGTTGATTAAATCTTTTTTTGTCTCTCCCCTGTGTTAACCTCATCATATTACTGCTGTGTGTGTCTTTTACCAGACAGGCGGTGGATGCTTCTGCTGCTTTGTGTGCGACACCAGATGCTGCAGTGTTTTATCAGAAGAAGCTGTTGAGCTCTCACAGCCTACGGCCTTGAGGATGACCGTTGAAGCGCCTTCGCTTATCTGTCTGTGTCAAAGCTCCGTCTGGCATAATGCAGCTGGTCTCTAAACAAGTATCTGGATTTCACATTTTATTTTATTAAGCATAAATGATTTAGGTATTTTACTTTTTTTAACTCAGAGGTTGGATTTCACACTTCAGGTAGGTGCTATATAACTATTAGCTTCAGCCTCTCAGTTTTCCTTTGGTTTAGTGTCTTTTGTCTATCGTTTTATATGGTAGTAAGAACATTGTTAGAACTATAAAGAATGTCCATTTTCACATTTTAGTTTTTTCTTACATTAAATGTTTTGGAGGCACATTCAGACCATCGTCCTGTGCTTACGAAGTTCTGAGCAGTATACAAGATTTCAAAACAGAGGCTACATTTAGACATCACTCAATAATAAGTCAATATGTAGCCCCATTTTAGACCTAAATTATTCCCAAGTCCAAACTGTGTTTGATCAAGTAGTTTAGCCCTGATAACTTCACATCCCACACAAACTGAAAATTTGAAGGAAGCACAGCTTGAGTCTGTAGATCATGCAAAACGGAAAGCATCCACTGGAACCGAAACTCAGCTTTACATAAATTATTTGCGGTCTGAACATGTAAAAGTAATTTTTTCCCTCTTTTTAGTTGAAATATTGCAGTTATAATGCCAGCAGATGGAAAACAAATCTTTGTCTTTGGTGAGAGGTAAATAGGGAGAGAGAAGTAAATTTCAATGCATATTTATATGCAGTCACTGGAAAAATGGTTTCTCTACAGTGATGGGTAAACCGGTGTAAAATCATGCTGCTTCCACAGAGCAATCAAAATGATCTGATTAACTGTAATTACTAGCAGGAGATCCAGCCGTATTCTGGGCTGACGCATCCAGTGGTGCATTGACCCAACACCAAAAAGGAAACATGTCAGCAATAACCGAAGCAGTAACAACTGCTTCGGTTATTCCTGTATTAATCAGGAAATAGTTGAAAGGTCATTTCAAAACTATTTTCCTTCAAGTTCAAGTTTCTTCAAGGTCACCATTCTGCAGTGGGAAGGATTATTCACTGGTGAAAAAATATTTCTGGTCATTGTCAAGCTTCCCACTATATGCAAGAAAATTCAGATTATGCAGTGATCTGAAATTTTACAAGACTACAAGACTTCAAAGCTCTCAGTTAGTATTATAAGTGTTAAAGTTCAACAACAGAACAATAATTGGATTCAATTTAGATTATTTAGAAAGCACAGATTCACAACAAATGTTGTCTCAAGGCACTTAACAAGGAAAATGTTAAATTAATATACATATGTCAATTCAATGCAATCATATAGACGGATTCAAAGTGAATTAGATCATTCCAATTAAAAAACAGCATATATTATAAAGTCACAGACTTTGCAGCAATCCCTCCTCCAGAATGAGAATGTAGAGACCGTGGACAGTGGACTGAGTCAGGTCGTTAAGGATTTGGGCTTGTTTTTTTTTGACCTGTCACGCTCACCTACTGTGCCTTACAAGTCTTTCTAATACCAAAGTTTTCTGAAGTCAAATGTTAGGGTCATCTGTCCAACAGAAGAAGCCATCAACTGGACAATAGCCTCGCAAAACATCAATCTACAACTGAATGGTTGAAAAACAAACAGTTCAATGTGTTGTAATGCCCGTTCAAAGTCCAGACATCATTCTGACTGAAATGGAGGGACGGCACCTTTAAAGGGCCGTTGATAAATGGATTTCTGTAACCTGAATGAACAAAAGCAATGTTCTCAATAGCCTCCCACGACGATGTGAGAAATTGATAAAGTTACACAGATGACAACTTCAAGAATCAAGATTCTTTTACTGTCACCGCGTGTTAAAGTGGTGAAATCTTTTTTGAGACAGGATGGACCCAGACAATATATACAGGTACACTGCAAAAATAGAACTAAAAGTAAGTAACATTTTCTTGAAATTAGTGTATTTGTCCTTGATTTGAGCAGGCAAGTTTACCGTTTTCTTCGGACCATAAGGTGCACAGGATTATAAGGCGCACTAAATATTCTTCCCAAGTGTGTAATATCACTCTTCCCCTTCACGTACACAGCTTACTCCTGAGAGAGAAAGCTATCCGTTTCTGTCAGAAGGACAGAGTAGTTGGACTACACTGCCCTGTTTCTAACATAAGGCTAAAATAAACTTTGCTTTTATATTGAATTAACTTACTAGGTTTATAGTTGCTAGGGCGTACTCCGGGAACGGGCTGCCTAAAGGCTCCAACATACTCGGGCGTACTCTACGCATACTGTGAGCTGCGTGGACTCCGTGCTGACTCACCGTGGACGTTTTACCCTTCATAGTCGAGCGTACTGTTGCCTACATTTCTTGCGGTAGATTCCTACAATTCCCACTCTTTCTGCCAGTGGGACGAAGCGGCTGAACGGATGGTAAAATGTGTGATTAGTTAGTTGAGCACCTAGAGCTGTTTCTTTTCCAGCAGGCTCCCATCGCACACCTGTGAGTGAGAACAGAGACTGTGATGCTGCGCGTCCTTGTGACTGCCTGGTTGGAGCAGCTCAGTGTATCAAGCTTACATATAAAACAGTTTGATGTAAAGACTTCTTGCCGCTGAGAAGTTTATAGTGTGACACATACCTGTATACGCAGAGTCCACCTTGAGTACGCATGGACCTCCGCGGAGTGAACTACACCCGGGAATGTGGGGGCCTTTACATGAATGCACTTCTAGTTTCGACATTACAGTCAGGCAGTCTTGTAGACAGCTCAGGGGTCTAATCAGGTACACAGTGTACCGTAATGCTCCGAATATGCATTGAGCAGAGCGGCTTCGTTGCTTACCAAAGTCGTACTTACACATTTTAACAGATTTTTGAGCACATTGTACCATATTTAATCGGTTAGAAAACACATCGGTAATCATATATAAGGCGCACCATCAGTTCTTGAGAAACTATAAGGATTTTAAGTGTGCCTTATCATCCGGAAAATACGGTAAATGATCTGCCAATGGAATACGATGTTTGCACTTAAAATAGGAACAACTCATCTCTATCATCTTATTTCAAGTGCAGTATATCTAATTATCATATTTTAGGGGTAAATATACTCCTTCCATTGGCAGATAACCTTTTTTACCAGCTCAAATCAAGGACAAATACACTAACTTCAAGAAAATATGACTTACTTTCAGTTCCCTTTTTGCAGTGTAGACACAACAGACACTTTCTTTTTTCAACTCAATGGTGGTCAAAATCTGCAAGATTCTGAATCAGCCCTAAAACTAAAGGATAACTTGCCTCTTAATACTTATACTGCTGATTCGCCAGACTTTTAATGCTAAAATCCTTTTTTTGTAGCACCTTTTTTGTCTAATTTTTGTCTAATTGTTTAAGTCATTAATTCTATTTTGTTGTACTAATTTTATTGATCAATGCTTTTTGCTGTGTGTTTGTAATTACCCTGTAAAGCATCTTGATCAACTTTCCAATTTGTAAAGAGGACCATGGTGATGTTTCATGCTATAGACATAAAATTAACATTAGCATTTTGAACCATGGATTGTCTGACTTTTCCTGTCAGTATATTGTAAGTGACTGAACAAGATCCCATGAGGGATGGGTTTTTAAAAAAAAACACACAAATAATTTAGCATGAATCGTAATTTCCAAACTAGACTGTTTTATACACACAAGTATCAATGTACTTCCCTAAAAAGCCCTGATACGTCTGAACTAGCTATAATTACTTCACAGCTGAATCCCTCCCTGAGAGGATCCTACACAACAAGCTGCCAACAGAATATAATACGGGACAAACTGTTTAAACTGTAGTTTAAAAACAAAGAAAACGTCATATTACCAATGATTGTGCATGGACTTTGCTTGCACCATCTTACACATTAGGATTAATTAATTTTGTGTTTTAGAATACTGCTGTCATTGCAAAAAAAAAACTTTTATTAGTTGCCTTCCCTCCAACACTTTTAGCTCTTTAGCTTGTAATGTTGCCAAGCTAAAGAGCTAAAAGTGTTGGAGGGAAGGCAAGCGTGAGAAACAGCCACCAGGCAAAGCAGGGCTAATGTTTAATTAAGGCAAAACTGGCTTGATGTTTAATTAAGACAAAACTAATCCATCCATTCTGACCCTTGGAGGGATTATTTTCAAGCGAAGGAGTTTTGTTTTTGATGAGGTTTTATCTCTCAGTAGTGACTGTTTGGTCATTTTGATTTGTGCACGATCACCTTGAAGCTAAATCATGTGGAGAGACTTTTCCAAAATGGCAGAGGACCGGGAATCCCTCTGCTGCGATCGCTGTGTCGATGAGTGTATCTTTTGATAAATAGCAACACAATGTCTCACTCTCTCTCACTCACACACACAAGCACCCACCAGGCCTGGGACTTCCTTCTGGACACGCTCTGCTTAGTCCACTTGGAGTGAGGGGTCAAGTGGTAAATCAGCTGCCGGCAGATCTTGTTGGTGGATTTGATTGACTCAGTCTCCTGCAACACAGACACAGAGAAATTCAACTGAACCGTGTCACTTTTGACAAACTAAACACGTTTGAGACTTTACAGTTGAAACCAGATGTTTAAATGCATTGTACAACAAGACTAACTTTTTTTCTCGATAGTTTTCTGGAATTTGGCCCCATTCCTCCAGACAGAAGTGCTGGAACTGAGTCAGGCTGAAGGCCGCCTTGCTGACACTCTTTTTCAGCTGTGCTCGATGATTTTCTATTAGACTGAGATCATAGCTTTGTGATGACCGAACACAAAAAATTCACTATGTTGTCCTTAAGCCTCTTAAAGTAATTAATATGGCAACATGCTTCGGGTCATTGTCCATTTGGGAGACCCCTTGAATCTCAGCTTTAAGTTCCTTACCTTTGTCTTGAGAGATTAATTCAACGTCTCCATTTATTTTTCCACACCTGTACCTCACAGTTGGGATTTAATTCAACATTTCAAATTCAGTTTCAAACAATTAAAGTTGTTGTCCCTGAGTGCATTTGCAAACTGGAAACCGACTTTTTATGTTGCTGTTGGAATAATTACGTCTTCCCCGAGGTCAACAAAGGACTCGTTCAAAATGGGAAAATTACCCTTTCTCTCCAGCCACCATCTTTACTGGGTCTTTTGCTTTTGTTCTGGGGTTGATTTGCACATTTCACACCAGAACATGTTCATCTCTGAGACGCTGAAGCCGTCTCATTCCTGAAGAGTATGATGGCTGGACATTCCCATGATGTTTATTTTCGCCCATTTCTGTTTGAAAAGACAAACTTGACATCTTCAGGAATCTGAAAATTATTCTTAAGGATGACCCTGACTTGTCGAGGTCGTAGGGGCATAGTAATCTCAGTTTATGTATGACAGACAGTGAGATTAAAGGAAAAAAAACATTACGTGTCTTCATATTAGAAATATCAGGCTTCAAATTCATTTTAAAATGTAAAATAGCCTCAAACACTGGATGTTTTGCTGACCCTTCAAAAACTAAATGCTCCTCAAGCCGCTTCAAACATTTCATCCATCAAATAGGTCATCAAAGAGTTTAAGTGCAAAAGGTCGCGCTGAACAAGGTGCCTCTAATTACTGCTACAACTTGACGACAAGAAAAAGTCAATAACGTCAGAGCGGGGGTGAAACAAAGACACGTAATTTACCCAGAGGAAATGAACCGCCCCTGCCGCCACTTCTTCTGACGGCGTACAAACTGAACAGGCTTCACGCTTCAACATGTTCAGCCGCTTGCATGATTAAGCATGATGTCACGGGAAAGTTTTCTTAAAGGATGGATCCAGACAGCCAATCGTGTGAAATAATCCGGTGAGTGGATCAAACCAAAGCATGCACTGAATTAATTCACCTTATTCTGATAACACTTGCATCAAAACACTCGAAGATTATTGTCTTTGCTCACAGTATGAATATTAAATCTATATGATTCCCAGCATGGTGGAAACTATTGGTCACAGAGGCAGCGGTGGGGCCCTGAATTCAGCACGCAGCCTCTCTACATCCTTGTCACGTTTGACACAGTATCTCGCCACGGGTCGGTGGCCAGTCTGGAGCACACCGCTGCAACTCCTTCACTTTCCTTCCCTGACTCCTGGGCTTTTGTTTCCAAAGCAAGCAGGCATAAAACTGGACTTTCTTACAGACTTTATCATTGGACTTCTGTGATCTTATCTTAAGACTTTTAATCTTTTCCGTGAAGAAATAACATCTCACTTTAAAGAAGAATGCAGTAGCTTCAGGGTTTTCTTTGTGTGTGTGGTGTTTTTACAGCCAATCTGAGCAGCTGTACCTCTGTTCACATGCCTGAGATGGAAATGTATCTCGAATTTTAACGGGTCTGATTGGTATGCTGTGCTGCAAGTAATTGAGCTGGCTGCCAGTCTGGACAAAACACAAGTTATTTCTTAAAGAATCAGTGGCTCCATTTTAGTTTCAAACACAGCAAAATGAGGACAAGCTTTCCGATTGTTCACATGAATTTTTCTTTTACTTGATACATATTTTTCAAATGCTGGATTTCTTTTACAACAATTAAGAAAAAAGATCTTCAAATATATGATGGCCTGTTTTTTGAGGAATTAGGAGGGTTTCCTTGTTTTGTCTCTCCACTGGCCACTTGTCAAAGCCCTCAAAGTGCCCTCACTGTTGGTGCCAAACCGCCTTTGACCCAGTAGCTCGGTGGCCAGGAAGCCTTTTGACTTCAACTCAGCAGCTGCCCATTTTTTCCCAGAGCAAAGAGAGACTGGAGCACTGAAGAGGGTCAAAACAAGATATAATGCCTCTTTTTGTCCCATTTTTCATCCCTAATTGTCACATCAGTCCTCCAAGACTCATTTTGTTATTAAAGTGAGTACAATTTAATGATTCACGCATTTAAGAATAGCAGTTCTCCTTTGATTGGATTGTAGTGGCTATCTTTTAATTTTACTTTCCTATAGTTCACAAGCTTTGAAAACTGACATCATAGATGCTTTCCATCCAATCCAACTGAGCTTGAGCTATTTTGCAAAATAAGTATGGGCAAAAATGACAGTCTGGTATAAATATACCCTAAAAGACTGTAAGCACTTTCAAGTTATAGTGGATTTTGAGAACACTGAAGTTCTTTTAATGTCTTTCTGTTGGGTTTTTGGTCATTTCTTGTGTTCTGTTGTGTTTATTATAGTCTAGATGCTTGTGTTAGTGTTAGTCTCTATCTTTTGGTGAGTAAGATCCCGTTCAGCATCTACTGCATTCATTCTGTCTTTATTAGTCACATTCCCTCAGTTTCCCGGATCTGCTGTTGCCTTAACTATATTACATTCCTCTGATTAGTCACTCTTGATTCCCTTTTTATTTATTGTTCTTCCCCAGTAATTATAAAACGATCTGTTTCCTCACCTCCTCGCTAGATCTTTCCTTCCTCAGCAGTCCTCCATGCAGTCTTTCCTGAGTTCCTGTCATCAGTGTTTGCCGTTTGTTCCCAAGTTTTGTAGGTCTTTGTTTCAATAAATCTCCACTCCATCTAAATGAGACTGCCTCTTTTTATAGCTGCCTTTGGGTCCATTTCCCCAACACATGACAAAAAATATAGATTTTTATGTCACCGAATGAAATAAGCATTTTAGCTTAGTGGAGAAACCTCTATTGGGAAGTATAGCCGTACAAAGATTGTTCTAGTTGGTCACCAAGGTTGCAGACGTCTGAGGAGGAATTATGTCCCTCTTCTTTGACAACAAACTGCCTAAATCCTCAAGGTTTTTTGGCTGCTACTTGGTAACTTCAAGCTGCCACACACGCTATAGATTTTCTGTAGGACTGTGGTCTGGAGGCTGACTAGGACACTCCATGATTTCAGTGTGATTCTTCTTTAGCCACTGCTTTGTTGCCCTGGTGGGATGTTGGGAGGCATTGTTAGCTGGAAGACCCATTCACCCATCATCCATGTTCTGGCTGAATCTTACTTTTTACATTACATGACTTGGTCACTTGGACTCTGAATATAGAAAAGTCCTTCTGCATCCTTACCAGAAAGAACAGCCCCAAAGCAAAAATGCTTTTCACCTCCTTGCTTCACTGTTGGGACAGAGTGCTTTGGGTCATACTTAAAATTAATTTCCCCCCAACATAGTGAGTCGAGCTGATGTCACAGAGCTTAACTTATCTGAGTTCTAAGCCTTCCCTGGAGCATTTAGATGCTCACTGGTGACGTGCTCGTACATCCGCCTTCTTCATATGGGTCCTGACAGACTTCAGTCCATCACTGTGCAGAACGTTACTGACGGTGTTGTTAAGGGCTGTGGTTCCATTTACCTTCACTCGTGTAGTTTTATGCAAAACTTTCCTCATGACCATGCTCACCTCGTGTGTCAAGATTCTACATCTAGCTCCAGAACGTGGGGGATTGATGCTCAATTTGTTTTTCTGCAGATATTCATTGCACCAGCACTTTTCACCCTCTCACCAAGCGTCTCAGTGATGGTCTTGTAGTCCGTTCCGCCTGTGTACAGGTATATTATCTTCTTATTGTTCTCCTGTGAAAGCTCTTCTGTCTTATCCACAGTTTGTGATCTTGAGTTGTTGGCACTGTTACCTTACAGAAACAAGGGCCTAGGTTCAAATTCTGGGCTGGGGTTTGTGGGCATGGAGTTTGCATGTATGGTTTCTCTCTGGGTATCCTGGCTTCCTTCCATAGTCCAAAAACATGACTCTTAGGTTTATTGTTTGCTCTAAATTGCACATAACTATGAGAGTATGTGTGTGGTTGTTTATCCTGTATGTCTCTGTGCCTTGTCAGGACAAACCTTGCATCCCTTTTCAGAAATTCAGATTTAAATCCTGTATGTAATAGAATAAACTTTGGAAACGCAACATTTTTTCCATACACAATTTTCCATTTTTCTATAGTGATAATCAAATGCCAGACTTTTCACGCCTGCTTGGAGGCTCTGATTATACAATAAATGCCCATCAATGCAACATAAAAAAAAAAACTGAACCCTATGGCTCGTACCCTTTTTGGGCACTGCAGGTCCCGGGCCAGACTGAGCAGCAGCTCGTGAGAAATGGGGTCCACCAGGTTGAGAAAAGCTGCGTTCTTGTATAAAATATCGTTGAGTGATGATCCCTGCAGCCCCAAATCCTGAGGGGGGAAAAGAGAAAGAGATTAGAAAGTCTTAGCTGACTCTCTCTTAACTTGGACGGTCTTCTGATTGAAACACATCTGAACTCAATGAATTTTAACTGGCCATTTGAAGCCTTTTAGATAACGACAGATTGAAAATTGATTTCCAAGCTTTCCTTCAGTATCTCCTTTCATCTGAGCTTGTTATCATCTTGCAAGGAGATAAGGATTTCCCATCAGAGTTCTGTGCAGCTCGAATACACACAGTTCTTATGTACATATAAAGATAATTCAAAAAGCTAAGCTCCATTTGGGAGTTACGTTTAAGTGAGAACAGACGCAATATTATTTTAACTTACTCATATAATACAGTTTTACTCTCTGGTGAAGAAAATTAAAAGCTACTTTCTTTATTTCTTCGCTTCTGCTTTCAAAAATCATTGAAGAGGCAGAGCGGTTTAATAAAACCAGAAAGGAGGGCACATCTCCAGAGGCTGATGAAATTTCTGCCATCCTCAGACCAGATCTGTTTACGCAGTAAATGTAAATACAACATACATATGCTACGCTTTTGATCTTATACATAACGTTTTAAAACAAGTTAAAGCTTCTGGTGTTGTTTCCCCATTTGAGAGAAGACACTGACATAGAACAGACAAGAGAGAAGACATGAAACAACACAATCAGAAGCGGAAAAGGAATTAAAGATGTGAGGAAATTGTTCCTATTTAGTTGTAAAGCTAAATTATTACTTTCTTTATCCGCTCAAAGCTAAAAAGAGGTTTCTCGCCTCTTTTATTATGGGTATAGCTTGTTTACCAAATGTAAAGAAACAAGAAAGAACCGCTGTTTTCACCGGTCCATCATGCACTTGTTTGTGGTGAAACCAGCAGCTGCGGAGCTGCTGAACGCACGTTGCCAGCGTTTCTGCGAGCTGAAATGCTTTTAAAACGGCAGGCTGGAGGCTAAAGCTCTGTAAAACATCTTCAATATCTGCTGACTGCCATAACGCTTTGGGGCACAATGGAAGCAAAGACAAAAAACTCCCATCAGCAGTTTCTCCTCCCCCAGCTTCTGGGTTGATTTATTACAGCCGAGATCAGTGGGATTCCCTGATGGTGGAATATCCTCCACGCTCAGGGTACCACATGTGTGAAGAAACAGAAGCAATGAGGATTATTAAACAGCGTCTTGTGATTATGTAAGTGCCTCCAGTGTGCCGTGCAGCTGCCGCATCAAATTCTGGTAGATTCACAGATGAAAGGAAACACTTGTTTAAAATATACAAAAAAGATCTGATTGCATTCGCAGACCTTTCATTGTGAAAGCATGAAATGTTCTGCTCTTTGTCCCCGACAGGATGCCTGTGTACTGCCCTCGTTAAAGCTGCATATCTTCAGGTCTGAATAAGGAGAGCATCTCTAAACCGGAGAACATCTTCCCACACACGCGGTTCATTAGAATCTAGGAACATATAAAGCCTAATGCAATAAATCCCGTCCCACAGGTTTCCGCTTCGATGAAAGGAATATGCGGCATTAGTCAGATGATGGAAGCTGCATTCACCTCCATTTTTTATTGATTATGGTCCTCCGGTTCGGCTGGCTGATTAATTGTTCACGGCTGGATTGACTTACTGTTATGACCCATTAGTTGATGGCATCAGGACTGAAGGTACACAATCCAAAACATATGGGGTGTGAAAACTACTGTTTAAGGACATAACAGCTACATTTTCTAAAGAGTGTGAGACTTAAAAAAATATTTCCAGTTGTGAGAAACACACACATGGTAAAATATTGGGATCACAGTCGTAATTAGAATTTGAACATATGCTTAGGAGCAATATTTGATAGGATATAATGTTTATTCTTATGCATTCAAACTCTACTTGCTGTTTATATTGCCGACTAGGGTGGTAAAGCTTAAGGAGATCAGTGGAGAAATGGTGGTGATGGAAAAGAGGGAGAGCTGAGTGAGGAAAGAAAATGTTACTCGCAGTGGATACCAGGATCACAATATTGCAATATTGCACTTTTGCGCATCCAGTAATATTGTGCAGCCCAGTGAGAAACTAGAGTATTGCCATTACTTTGATTAATCCTGCTAATCAGGCAGACGGCCTGAACAATAAACCAGCCGTTGTCCTCTTGTTATATCTGTGCTACGACAAAAACTGCAGAACGTAAACACTGTAAAATAAGTTGTTGCAATAAGCGCTTGAAAACTACTACGTGCAATCCAGACATACTTTTGTTGACTTACCTTTATCCCTAACAAAATAACAATACAACCATATATAAAATGACATCATAATAACTGCAAAAAATCTGTTATTTTGGCAGCAGGAAGAATTATTCTTGCATTCCTGTAAAAGAAAAAACAATTGCTAATAATTGTAATGAAACATAATGATATTAACTGGTTTGAAAACAATCAAATGTAAGTTCAAGTAAAATAAATAAAATGGGATACCTTTACTTCATGTGAACTGTAGCATTTTCGCAGCTTACTTTAAGAAACAAGATGAATTTGTCTGGGGCTTTAAGCATATAAACACTTGTATAGCCTTTGTTTACTAATTAATATCTAGAATAATCCCAAACTAATTAACGTAATGGTCCAGAAGTCATATGCCTGATGAAGATTTAGCGCTGTTATTGGTTCCTGTTTGCAATTACTTCCTCTTTGTGAAAGAAAGAAAAATGCTCCTGCATCTATCATTGCAAGGTGATTATCTCTGCATTCATCCATTCCTGGGAGGAAAAGCTGCCTAACTGCCAGAGAGCTGCAACAGGAGATCTACTGCCACTTTTTCACCCCTCCCTCCCCCTCTGGAAGTGTTATTAGTCAGACACTTGGCTTCAGCCCAAACAATGTAGCAGTGCTCTGGCTTCACCTCGTCGAGCGATGGAGGGAGCAGTCGTGCTTCGTGAGCAGTTTAAACGTGGGGCTATGGCGATATGGAGACATACAGTATATGAAACAGAAGGCAGATCTGCCATCGCATCTGAGATTTAACAGATTGCTGGATTGCTTAAAATATATATATATATATATATATATCAGCATGTTTTGCCTGCAAACCCTGTGCTCCCCCTGTGTTATTCTCCTATGGGTTCTAATTTTTTTTCTCTCTCACTCTCTTGATTTGTTATTTCAGTTATGGTTTATGTTAAGTTCTTTTGACGTGGCCCATCTTGGTCAAACATGGTTTTTATCAATCAATCAATCAATCAATCAATCAATCAATCAATCAATCAATCAATCAATCAATCAATCAATCAATCAATCAATCAATCAATCAATCAATCAATCAATCAATCAATCAAAAAAGACCAAGTTTCACCTACTGGTAATGAGTAAAGAGGTGATTAAAAATGCACTCAATGGATCAGAATTATGATAACTTCGAAGGGTGTTTTCACGCCTAGAGTTTGTTTACTTTGGTTCAAATCAGTTGATGAGCTTGTAAACTTCTAACTTTTTCACGTGGTTTGGTTCCTTTTGACGTCCCCAGCAGAAGAACCAAATAAGGCAAACAGATGTTATGTTTTGAATTAGTAGTTAGTTCAATTTAATCGTGTTAGTTTGTTTCTCAGTACTACTTGATGCAAAATTGTCTGAGAAGTAAACAGAACAATATTCAGAAGATGTCTTGAAAGTTGCAAACGTCTTTACGAAAAAGCCGTTCTTCTTAACTCATCTCGTAGGGAGCTGTGGACTGCCATTGTGTGGCGCCCAGTCAGCATTAAGGGTCTTCCTCAGGGACCCAAAGTGACTGTCTGTGCGATTCGAACCAGGGAGCCTATCCAAGGCGCGTTCCTCTAACAACTGGGCCACAGCTCCCCCTAAACCATGATATTGCATTTTCACATGGTAGGATACACACATATTCACAGAAACAAAACAAATGGAAAAATCCAAACTTGATATAAACAGATTTGTTCCAGTTAAATAATAAGGATCATTGATCTCCACAAGTTGTTTCATCTCTGCCCTCAAGTCAAAAGCTTCACGACCTATCACAAAATCTGTCAAAGGTTACTCGTTCACCTCCATGTTAACTAATGCCAGCTGATTGGCTGGATTCTTGTACCTCTTATGACGTCATCAACCCAAATGAACACAAAACAGAATAAGCAGGGAATATTTTCTAAAGAGTACTTTTAAAAAAAACTTGTATTTATAAAAATCTCTCACTGAAAATCCAAACTTCATTACCCAATTGATTTTTCTTATTGTCTGTGAACTTTAATAATAATAATAATAATAATAACAATAATAATAATAATAATAATAATAATAATAATAAAAAAACACTGGATACTTTGTATAAGACAAGTAAATAGAAGTACAGGTTTATGCAGCAGAGATCCATAAAACAATCCTTTGACAAATCCACATTAAAAGCTTAGTTAAAGTGCTCCTCCTTGTTAGGTTTACAAAATGCATAATTCTTCCTTAAAAACTATTCAAACCTGTAAAAGAAGCAATGTTGAACACGATAAACAGGTAATGAAGCTTATAAATAGCTTTGTTCCAGGGTCTGACACTATGCATACCGTAATCTGCTGTAGAAGCAGTACCGGTACCGGTTTTCAAATGCAAAGGTTTAGGCAGAAGGACAAAAGATATAGGGGCAGTTTGTCGATAATCAAGAGCAGCAATGTTCAAAGTCTAAGATTTAGAAATTAGCAGGTGATTTATTGAAATTGTTTCAATATTAACAAATCATTAACAGAGACACAAGGGCATGAAAATGGCTGTGTGTCGCTCATGGATCAGTAGGGGTTCATTTGTTGATTGATTGCACAGATTACTATTAATTTTACAACAAACCTTTTAGAAATCTTGTTCATTACAGTAGATAAAAGTATTCTGAACTAGGTTAGTACCTACAAAGATTTGTAGCATTGTTTACAGTAAAGAATCAATGGCAACATGTATGTTTTGAACAAAACTTATCCTGTTAAACATTTTATTTCTTTATTTTTTTTAAACCCATTCGTTAAGGTTTAAGGTCGCATTTAGTAGAAAAAACAAAAACACAACAACATGTGACAGTTACCTTTCTCAGCAGTTTGAGGACTTCACCTGCTTGCTCCATCTTCTGCTCCCGGAGGAGCCTCTGGATCTCCCGGACCCAGGCCACCCGTCTGACATACGGGCTCTGGTTGGTTTTCCGCAGCATCCCCGGCAGCTTGTCGGACCTGAGCATGAGCGACGTAAACAAGAAGTCTCCGCCGCTCCTGGAGCCACTCCTGTCGTCCTCCCTGGACAGGTCATTCCGCGGGTGTCTCCTGCTGGTCAATTTGCTCTCCAAATCCAGACTTCTATGTCGGGTTAACTTGGAGCCCATCGCTCCTCGGAGGGGATGTGTCGGCGGCGGGGGAAGTGTGCAGCGGCTGGGCTTGTGCAACGCGGAGCCAAAACATCACACCTAAACTGCTCCGTGGGGACTGGACGCGCTTCAGACGTGCGCTGGAAAGTTGCAAAGCTGCTCAGAGACGTGCCGCAACAG
Organism: Fundulus diaphanus; assembly: GCA_037039145.1. Taxonomy (NCBI): domain Eukaryota; kingdom Metazoa; phylum Chordata; class Actinopteri; order Cyprinodontiformes; family Fundulidae; genus Fundulus; species Fundulus diaphanus. Next base: position 17,739,011 of record CM073141.1, on the reverse strand, counting down.
CACATAACAATGCGCTCTGTGTGTCGCCGACGTCCCCTGCACGCATCTTCTCCTCCATGCACTGCCCGAGCACTCTCGCATCCTTTGCCTCCACTCGGAGCTCGAGCTCTTCTCAGCCAATCAGACGGAGAGCTGCTGCTCAGCTTGGGAGCGAGAGTCATGCAGCAGGCTGTTGACTGTTGTCAGAGTCGTTTTTCCTACCTTACCCCCGCATCATAAACACAGGCGCACAGGTTGCAGGCAAACACAGACTGATTGTATACACAGCAAAAGCGCAAAAAGAGCTCGGAATAACAAGAAAACAAATGCATGCTAAATGTTTCCATGTGCCGATTCAAAATAGTGTGAATTTTTTTTTTTCTAATAGAAATGAACATATACGTTAAAAGTGATAACATCGTTTGGTGTACTGCAAGGAAAGGTTCTGAGGAGCTGGAAAAGCGCCATGATTCTCTGCTGATTTAAATGTGCGGAGTTGATTTTCTCTGGATACTCCAAGGACGTGTCAAAAATACACTTTACACCTGCGAAGTCCTTTTTTTGTTTGGTGTCTGTGTAAAACTCCTGGCTGCATTCAAATGCCCAATAAGGGTTTTTTCCTTTGTAACAATTTGTAACGAGGGGTGAATATGTAAAACGGAGAAACTTTTTTCCAGCGCCAATATACAGATGTTTTTTTTTTTTTTGTCAGTACAGCGCGCAGGATGAAAAGTAAAGTCCAACCAGTTTGTCTCGAGCGCTGGTAGTTGATGAGCTCCCAAGTTTTTAAATTTATCTAAAATGTTTGCAGCAACAGCTAAATTATCATTTACTATTAGGATTACAGCAATGGATTTGAAAATGTGCTTGAATTAGTCTGGTCTTGGATTTCGTCGAGCTTCCTTAAGAAACTTGTTCTTGTCTTGGTGTGCTGTGGTCTTGACATTGTCTCGGGTCAGCTTGTCGTGAGTCTAAATAGATATTCCACTTTGTTTCTGAAGATCAAAACGTGATAGACAAAGACCACATGCAAATTGTGGTTGTGATACATCTTTTTTCATTTAAAAAAAATATACAAGTGATGTCTGTAACTGAGTTTTCTTGTTTCTTCTCACAGACCAAATTACATGTGTTTAAGCTCATTACTAATAAAAAAAGAAAATACAAATATTAAACTTGAAATATTTTTGTTCATTTGAAAAAAAATCATACTGCGTTCAATTTGTAAATCCTCCAATTTTATGCTATAGTCAAAAAGTCCTGTGTTGAGTTTCTTGATGATCAGTGGACAAATGTAAAATGCAGATACTGATAGTGAGAAATCTGTCTGAAGTCTGTTTGATTCAGAAAATGTAAGTAAACGTCTCAAAACATTCTTAAGTTGGTTTTCTCGTCATACTCCGATTTTCATCCTTTTATTTTAGTTTATCGAGATGTTTTCAAAAGGAGAACATACGTTGGACCCTGGAAATATTTTTTTCTTATATTATGTTCTTAAGTGATGGATAAAGCACAGAAACAACCTTGTTTCATTCATTTTATTTAGTGTATGTTGTTTGCCTACACATTTTAATGGAATAAAACATCCTGTAATTTTATTTTCGTTAAGAGAAGTTTAAAATAAATAAGAGTCCTGCACCATGACGTCGGAAGAAAAAGGGAAGAAGTGTGGTTCATTTTGGTAATGTGGCTGCAGCTGTTTCCATGTTAATCCTCAGCTGCTCAAGAGAGAGAAAAATAAATAAATACATGAAACACAAAGCCAATAAAGTTACCAATCAGAAGACAGAGTCCTGTCTGTTTCAAGATCGCAACACATACAAATCTTAAAACTGAGGAATCTTTTTATTTACCAGAAACATGTACACATACAGGACTTTGAGGTTAGTTCTGCGACTGAGGTGGTGTTCTTTGGATACCCCAGTTTCATCTCATTGTCCAAAAAGCATGTATCATAATTGAGTAAAGTGGAAATAGATGGAGTAAAAGAACCTGCAAATAACAAAACCGATAAATCTTTTTTAATTTTCTCAGAAATATTTATAAAGACTTCCTCACATTCAGTGATGTTGGGCTCCCATCCATCCCTGTCACTAGCTCCCCTCAAGGCTGCATGTGGAGTCCTCATCTGTGCACTTTGTACACAAATGACTGTATTCCCATCCATCCATCCATCCATCCATCCATCCATCCATCCATCCATCCATCCATCCATCCATCCATCCATCCATCCATCCATCCATCCATCCATCCATCCATCCATCCATCCATCCATCCATCCATCCATCCAGGTGGGCTGTGGTCCGCTCCACATAAATGGGGAGGAACGGTGGCCTCCTTCCAATTCCTGGAAGTTATCATCTCTAATGACCTGTCAGGTCCGGGAACTTTCTGTCAATGAGATGTTTGCCTACAAAGAGAACAGTGGCTGAAGACAATATAATTTTGCTTTCTGAAAAATTGATGCTCATCTCAATTATATCTGCAAAGAGGCTGGTTCATTTTTGCCCTTTGCACAGTCAATTTAAGTGAAAATACGATAGACTGATACTTAAACAGTTAAAATACTAATGTTTATACATTTTATCTGTAACTAAACTAGGTGTGTGGAGTTGGTTCGCTCCACACACCTAATTTTCATCTAGTTTAATAGAAATACATTGAGAGAACATGCAAATAAAGAAACCGCGACTTTTTCTTTTACGATTTATTTATATGATGGTTTGCACGTGGATACTCCCAACCTTTCTGCCCAAAACACATGCATTTACTAGGTTTAAGAAAAACTAGAAGAATGTTTTTTCTTTTTAATGGATGGATGAATTTACCTGACAACAGCCAGATGTATGTCTCGTTCCGCCTAGCTACACTCACATACATCTGGGACACCGCCGATAGACAATGATTTCTCCAACCAATTTTATGGTCTGGCCAATCAGGACGCAGGGCTGGAGTTTCATATATGTGACGTAGTGGAGACGCGACCATGACGTGAGACTGTTTTGATAGCAATGGCGGCTCGTCGAGGAAGCAAGCGTTAGCATTAATGCTGCTATTTCTTCCGTGTTGTCCAATCTACCTAATATTGTTTCATTAAAAGAACATCAGAGAACGCCTCTGAAGGCTTTTGTTGGTGGAAACGATGTTTTCGCCCTTCTCCCGACCGGATTTGGCAAGTTTTGTTTTCCGGGGCCAGCGGACGTGCAGACGCGGACGCGCCCCGGAGCGGTTAGCGGTTAGCGCTAACTATGTTAGGAGGCCTTTAGTCCTCAACGCGGTCGGCCCGGAATCGACTCCGACCCGCGGCGCTTTGCCGCCTGTCTTCCCCCCTCTTCCTGTCAGCTCACTGTCAATAAAACGCGTGCCACTAGAGCCGCAAACACATTATTATTATTATTTTTTTTTTTTCCTGCGTCGCTATCATTAGCGTCACGGGTTAGCTTCGGTGTGAGTGGTTGAAATAGCACGTCAATAAAGATGACAGACAAGTGGCTTATCCAATCATATGCAAGAATTTTTGATAAGGCCCAGCCTTCTGTAAATGCAATCCCTATGGCGGAGTCCCAGATGTATGTGAGTGGAGCTAGGCGGAGCGACATGCAGCTGGCTGTTGTCAGGTTATGGATGAATGGTCAGATAAACGGAAGTCTTTTCAGTCTTTCAAACTTTTAAACAAAAAAATGACAAAATTCAAATATTGAAACTTAAAAAAATATTTTCAGAGCTTAAAAAACAAGTGCATATCTTCCCAAGGAGGATTATCATTGATTTCAGAAAGGTTGGAGGAGGTTAGGACTGTAAGTACTTCTATCTGTTGCTGTTTTGGCCACTCTCGTTTATTCTTAGAACCCAGATAGGAAGATGAGTGGTTATGGAAGTACAGAAGGGTCTGCGGCATAATTTATTTGAGCGGTGGAAGAAAAGAAACTCCTATATCAAAAGAAATAGAACCTGTTTAAGGTTGAGTAATGTTTTTTGTTTTTCAGGAAGAGTGTAAGTTTCTCTGTGATTCTATCAGGGTCATATTTCTTGCTGACACAGTTACACATTCTCTGTGTGGCTCAGTGGTTTTCTTTCTTGAGCTGAAAAACATGTATTTCAGATAAATGTTACACAGGACAATCGTGCCCTGTAAGGGACATCTATCATTGTGACTAATAGATGTACAAAGCAAATTTAAAGACTATGTGTGTTTCATAATTTATAATAGTTACATTAATCTTCTTCTGCACAAAATCGGACACTCAAAACATCAATTTCATTTAGTTGTATTTATTTCAACCAACATTATTCCTAATCAGACATTTCAAATATGAAATAATTTAATATATTTTTAATCATTAAATTTCCATTTTTTTCCTCATAATGTAATTCCATTTTCTGACCTAAAATGCCCAATAAATGGGTGTTCTCCCTTCAGTCTCCTCTTTAGGAGGTGAAATGCATGCTCTACTGGGTTAAAGACAGGTGATTGACTTTGCCGGTCAAAAACCTTCCACTTTTTTCCCCTGATGAAGTCAGGGGAAGTTTTGTTGGCAATGTGCTTTGGGTCATTGTCCTGCTGCACAATAAAATCCCTCCCGATTAGTTTGGATGCATATCTCTATAAATTAGACACAAAACTGTTTCTGTAATACTTCAGAATTCATTCTGCTGCTACCATCATCAGTTACATCATCAATAAATATTATAGAGCCTGTCCCAGAAGCAGCCATGCACACCCAAGCCATGCCATTACCTCCACCATGCTTTACAGATGAGATTAATCTTGGTCTCATCAGTCCATAAAATTGTGTTCCATAACTTTATCGGCTCGTCTCTGTACCTTTTTGCAAATTCCGATCTGACTTTACGTTTTTTACAATTGATGAGGGGTTTGCGTCTTAGAGTATGGCCACTATGTTTCTGCTCCCTGAGTCTTCTTCAAACAATGCATTGTGACACATTCACCCCGGCAGTTGGAGAATAAAAGGCACAAAATGTTTTTGGTCTGGTCCTGTACCATTGGACGGTGGGAGGAAGCTGGAGTACCTGTAGAGAACCGACACATGCACAAGGAGATCATGCAAACTCTATGCAGAAAGACCCCAGGCTGGGATTCAAACCCAGGGCCTTCTTCCTGCAAGTCAACAGCACTCAAAAATAAAAAAGTAATCTACCTATCTATCTATCTGTCTACCCCCCCCCCCACACACACACACATATATATATATATATATATATGCAGCACAGTTCAGGTGCTTTGTGCTACTGTCAATGAATAAAATCTTTCCAAAACATTTCACAAAATAACTCAAATGACAATTTAAGAAAACACATTTGCTTGTCCAGGTGGCCTCCCGTCTCTGAGCTTTGGGTCAAGCTACTTTGCTCTGCTAGCCGTAAAGGTCTCATGCACTTTATAGCTGTCCTTGCAGCACCTGTTCAACACCCCCTCCACTTTTTACCATCTTATTTTAGGGAAATATTGGGCCAGTGGCCATGAAAGGTTTCCAGCAGTGCTATAATGATACATAATTGATAGTGTTGGATTACACAAACACTGTCATCCCCTGTCTCTCTGATGCCGTCGGTCTGGCTCTCTGCACTGCATGAGAGATAAGCGGCAGGAGGACGGAGGAGCTGAATAAATTCTGATATCAAAACAGTTTTGGGATATAGGCACCAGCACCCCCGCGACCCCATGAGGGATAAAGCGGTTTGGAAAATGGATGGATGGATGGAAAACAGTTTTGGCAAGACCTGATGACAGAGAGGGTCATTTCTTTTATTGTGAAGTACTGGTGAATGAAGAAAAATGTAGCTTTGGCAGAAAGGGCACTTTTCTCATCCAGGGCAAAAGGGCAGGTGCTTCAGCACTTCACTTCAGTGTCTATCTGTGCTCATGGCTGATGACAGTAGTCTACGGTGGATTCATGCTTTGGATGCCCATACCTAGAATAAAGGGTTTAGTCAATCAGTTCAATCAATGAAGTTGTGTTGATCTTTGTAGGACAGAACTGGCTGAAAGAAAAGAACTACTGAGCAAAAGCAGCCTTTTATATGGTGAGAGTAACATTTCAAAGCCTTTAAACATATTCAAACAAGACTAGTACTCCAAATATTTTCACCAATATGCACAGCGAAGGGAAGAGTAAAGGTGCTAAAGAATTACCTTAAGCTCACTGAACTAAAGGAAAGAGTGGCATCCAACAATTTATTTAGGGATTTTGCCATTGCCTGCAATAATTGCGGAGGGCTCCGTAACAAATTAAAAAAAATACTTTTGTTTCCACACTTCATCATAGAAATGTGGTTGGTGCTCTCTTTCAGTACATGATCCATAGGAAGAAAAGAAAGCTTAATGTCTCCAGATTTATCTCTCGACCTGAGCATCCTCCATTTGCTCTGATCCACATAGTCACTCCAAACTTTACAGGATACCTTTTGTATTTTAAGGTAGCCAGGTGTGAGAATACCTAAAGGTAACCTCCCCCCCCCCCTCTCTATTGTGCACTGTCAAGCATAAAGCTGGAGTGATATTGATGTGTCTGCGTACACCTGCTTCCAGCACCGGGGCTGATTTACAGTGCAGGCTCCTGCTTGCCTTTGCACCTATGTAGCACAGATGGATGTGTCAGGCTGATGTGATTTCTTTGTGTGCAGGATGTAAACTGTGTTAATAAGGAGGAATATGAAGAAACCCACAGGGGAAGGAGCAGAGATTAAGGTGTGCAGGAAAATACTTCTTTGTTGGGAGTCTAGTGGTTCTCAAAAGTGTACAGCCCACTGCAAAAATACCAGAATTTAGTGCTGTGAAAATATGAGACTGAGATAAATAATTTGCAAGCTTTACCCCCCTTCAATATGACATTTATCTAGCAGATTTCAGCTGAAAAAGAATTAAATCTGCAACAAGGGAGATGTTTCTTAGAACGCTGCATCAGCCTGGGTTCAAACACATGCACACCATTGAATTAATGCCATGTTAAAGCTAAGTCAGCTTTCAAGTTCAGTCAGACACTTTAAGTACAAATGTTCCATTAATGGAGGTGTTTGTTTGGCATCTAGGGTTTAATCTCACCACTCCATGACCATCCTGCTTAACATCTCACAGACAGATGAGTGCATCTTCTGAACATGTCTACCAAATGTCAGGGAGTGGGGAGAGGGTTCCTGACCCCAGGGACTAAATGGTGGCACTGAGGTGGTGGAGAAGTTGGTGTCAGGTCTACAGCAGCCGTTATGAAATGCATGGCACAGTCAGATGCTTGGCAGCTTAAATACTCCACCTAAATTGTGTTTGGGTGTTTAAATGAAAGCATAAAGAATGTTCTTTTAAAACTTTTACAAAGTTTTATGATCTTTTGAGAGTCCCTCTACAATTTTTGATCAGAAAGAAACTTTTTGATATGCTGCACTACAAAAAGGGAACTAAAAGTAAGTACAATTAAAACTTTTATATTTTCCCTTGACTTTAGCAGCTAAATAATAGTATTTGCCAGTGGAATGAGTATTTTTACCCCTAAAATAAGATAATTAGATATCCTGTACTTGAAATAGGATAATGGTGATGAAATGTTCTTATTTTAGCTGCTCAAATCAAGGAAAAATACATTAATTTCCAGAAAATTTTACTTACTTTTAGTTCCCTTTTTGCAGTGTGAAAATAATTCAAACCTAAATTGGCCAGTGGTGTGAATACTTTTGGCTGTATCTGTATATGTATGCACTGAATCATGTTCTCTATGTTTAGTACTGAAATTTTATTTTGTCATGAGAGAATAAAATGAAAGTTTTATCCGCAGACTGCAGTCTGTTTTATAAATCACAGATCGCCGTCCTTCACGGTTGAAAAATGCCCCCACTCTGCATTTTAAACTCACCCTAAAATGAGCTTTTGTTTTTCAGGTAAACCATATAAATGTGGCATAAGGGTGCTACTTTAATGCTACTGTGCATTTTTTTAAATATTTTGATGGGAACTTGTTTAGTTTCCCCTTTCAACCCTCTTAGGCTATTACAGCATATAAACCCGATGATTTAAATGGTCCATGCTTTTATCATCATAGCCCACAATGCAGGGCTGTGGTGCACTTGGTGCAATTTTCACCAATTGTTTATTATACTTAGTGCATATTGAGCCCCTCTCACTTAGCTTAAAGACATGATTACACATTTAGACTTCATTTCAAAGAAATTATTGTTCTTTAAGGCTACACTTTTCTTTTTGTTTTTAGACAGTGATTCTCAACTTTTCACCCATGAAAAAGTTGTTGTTCAAGGTTAGCATGACTTTATGGTTTATCATAAAAGGTGTGCATTTAATGCCTCATAAAGATATCCTTTAATGAATTACCAGCTGCCACGTAAATGCCTGTGTAAAAAAAAATCAATAGAATAAATAAAAAAAAGAAGAATGCCATGTTGGACATCCTAAACACTTCTCCTGCTCTGAGTTGATGAACACCAGGTACACTAGGTGTCATAGGTATTACAAAAGAAATTGAAGTTTCACAATTTGAGTCTCTAGGAAAATTATGAAATATTTCCTTGTGACATGTTTGTTAGTAGTGGTATGGCAACTATTTCATGACACAAAAAATAAAACTTTAAACAAATTCTAAAAGTGCTTTTGAAAACTGGATTGTAGCAAACTCCTGGTTTGTTTTAGTGATAAAGTAAGTAAGTAAAGTAGTGTTTTTCACGGTGGGGCTGTTGTATTCAGTGTGATTTGTAGTGTTTGATTCCTGCTACAGATTGCATTTCTTATGAAGGAAAAGGTTCATTTTTCTCCTGATCTAACCAGAGCATCTTCGCATGTTTGATGGTTCTGCTATATAGTTTTTAAGGAATTGCAAAGAGGACTTGAAAGGCTTCTGTCAAAAATAGGTTTCTTCTTTTCACTCTTCTGTAAAGGACCAGATTTGTGTGTAACTATCTAATAGCTGTCTGTAAACCAGATTTTCCCACCTGAGCTGTGGATCTCTACAGCACCACCCGACTTACCGTGGGCCTCTTGGCTGCATCTCTGATTACCTGGCCTGGAAGCTTAGATGGACCCTCAAATCTTGTTGGGTTTGCAGTCGGGTCATACTATTTTCATTTTCACAATATGGACTGAACCGTGCTCTGTGAAATGATCAAAGGTTTAGATAATGTTTTATAGCATGACCTTTCAAGTGCTCCACAACTTTAGACCTGTCCTTTCTGTTCTTTCGTCTATGTGATGATGTTCAGGAAAAGAAACCTTTTAGGCCTTCGAAGATCAGCTGTAATAATACTGTGATCAAATTTCTCTCCGGTGGGCTTTATTCATGTATTATCTGAAAGCAACTGGTTATACAGGAATTTTTTTAGGTGTGTAAAGTAAAGGTGCCCTGCATACAAACACAAACCCCTCTTCTAAACCTTTTATTTTACAGAAAAAAATTATGTTTGTATCATTTTCCTTTCACCTCCTTTCTTTGTTTTGATTTATCACATAAAATCCCAGCAGAGTACCTTGAAGTCAGTGACTGTAACGTGACTAAATATAAAAAAGGACCAGGGGTGAAAATACTTTAGCAAAACACAGTAATGACAGCCTTTGCAATGAGAGGTAAGCTTGAAATTACATTAAAATGTTATGGCCTGTTTTGTCACAACAAAATAGTACCGCAGCACTACTGGATCACTCTTATAGAACAAGTCCCATCAACCTGTAAACTACAAGCACAATTATACATAGGGCAGAGATATTCTTTAGTTTGAACCATTCCTCGTTGAACCTCTTCAGGTCAACTGGTCTGAATCTCATCTTTTTTTCCCCTTTTTTATCTCCAAATCTTGACGTGCGAGCTTAAAGTTTAAGCTTTGTAGAATCAGCAGGGTTAGACATTCGTTTTTGAGAGTGCAGCAAGTTATTCAAAACAGCATGGGGCAGAAAAGAGTTGACGTCATGTACCTGTCAAAGCTTTTTTATAGATTTTTTGTGCAGTTCAAAATTTTCGCTTGCAGTTTCTTAGTGTTTTTCTTTCCCTCTTAACTTGGGGGATGTGATCATCTCCCTTGCATTCCTGAAAGCTTTGATTATCACAGTGAGTGGGCACTTTAAAAAAAAAAAAAACTCAAACATCTAAGGTTAGCGGAACCATGATAAACAGAAATCAACGTTTCATCTTCACAGAGTCATACGTCATCCATTTAAAATAAATCACCAGCAGAATGAAACACCTGCTAGTCAATCTTTTTCACCGATCTGTTTAAGTATCGCTCTAGATAATAAAGTACCTTTCGCCCTGCAGCTTGCGCTGCCTCGTCAGTTTCAGGGTCAGGCAAAAAAAACAAACAAAAAATGCCCTGTTGAGATCTAACAGTTTTGTTAAGACTGAGCACAAATAACTTGAATTTATCATAACGACCGTCATTCCCATTTGATTCCACCTGTTCAGTCTAACCCGAGTGGCAAATGATGACTCAGGGTAGTCAGTTTATTGTGGGATGGGTTAAAGTTTAATGGCTCTGCGATATAAATGAATCACCTATGAGCTGCTGGGAAACAGACACTGCTTGCAGCTGAGGCCTAAAGAAGAATCAGGGTAAGACCTATTTTTCTTTTTATCACAAAAGAAGTAAATTAATCCTTCAGTTTGTATATTGTTTAGGTAGAATCTAAGACTGTGAACGGAAGTCAGGATAGTCTTTAATAATTAGAATGTTCCTAATATAGCCAGATGTGAAAAAACAGGAATGTATTTTCTATGAGCGATTTAGAGCAACATGCAACACTTGTTCAATTAAATCAGTTCACTCCCCTGTTACATAATCTGAGAGTACTGCTGTCACAGAGCAAAGATTCTGCTTGACAGTAGGCTTTAGGGGATAAACATAAAACACCCTAGACTTTTCTGCTGTCATTTGTGTTTTTGGTCTCTAAAGTACAAAAAGTTCAGTACAGTGACTGCAGAGCTAAAAAAATCAATCTGCAGAGTCATAACCCGCTCAACCAACTTAATGTGTGCTTTATCATGTTACCAAAAGTGATGGTTACATAGTCCTTTAGCCCTACTGCTTACTCCTTATTTACGTGAAAACAGGACTATTCTGATACTTGAATTAACAGAAATGCAACAATAATTCCAAGAGTGGTGAAAAAAATCAATTATTACAGTTATAATAAAGATTTCCCATCACATAAGTTTGCTGTTATAAAGATTTAACCAAAAGCATAAAACAAGAATCTGCTAAATATATTCCAATGCTTTGAGAGGCTTCATGCATAGAGCATTAATAACTTTTTTGCAATTCATTTCTTCACATAGTATGTCACAAGCTGATACTGGCTGGTTATTTTTGTAGGCTGTCTGCTCAGGTAGGGCGCTGCGGATGGCTGTTAACGGACAGGCCACTCCTGGCTTAAAACAGCGTTTTAAAACAGCGTTACCAGCGTTACTGGTTGCCCAGCAGCAACTAGTTCTGGGGGAGAAATTGAATCTTCTTTTTATCTAGGTTCATTACTGTAAATTTCCTTTTCTTAAAAATAGCAAATTTGGTTTCCACAGATTATCTAAGATTAAACCAAAATTATGTAAATCGTTTTGAATTGCTCAATATTGCGTAATCAGATTTAAGCGTGTTATTTTGAGCAAAAATTCAGAAAAGGGGGACCTGGTCAGCAGACTGGCAGTGTGCACAGTGTGTGTACTCTGTTCTCCATACTGCCAGGTAAAAATCACTTATCCTTAATGTACTGTTATCAGGATAAATTATGATGATGATTAGTCACAATCACAATGATTAGGACTTTGTGTTTTTGTATTTGTGTTGTATTTGAATTTGTATGTGTGTTGCATTGTTTAAAATATATGCCATATATCATACAAAACAATTATTTGTTCCAATACTATAATACCTCCCTATAAATGACAGCAACAAAGAAATGCAAATAAAAATATTGTTTTTCTCTGTTTCATTTTGACTGCTGATAGTTCAGAGGTACCTGACAATCTGTAAATGTCTGGAATAAGACCAACTTCAACACGGATACAAAATGACTATTCTTAACATACGGTTTAACAACAAACTCACTTTGAGAAGTAATAACGTTAGGCATACAGACAATGAACCAAATATATAGCAGCCAAGGCACATGTTTTTGTTAATTTTCAAGCTTTTACCAATATGTCTCCTCAATTTGCTCTCAGAAGCACCTTAGAAGAGGGGTAAAAGAGGGTCTGTGGGGCAACAATAACGAGCAATTCAGACCAAAGCATTGCTGTGAAAAGGAAGGCATTAAAAAGCAAGATCTGTGACCTTTTAATCCTGAAGAGAGGGAGGAAAATGACAATTGGACCAGGGGTCCGTTCTTCGTACGTTGCTTAAAACATCCAAGATCAAATGACACATCCAAGATGATTTCATCCGGCTAATCATGATCCGGCTAATTGGGTTCTTCGAACACACCTGTTGTTTACGATTAGTATCGCTGGATTGAGTTATCTGAGACAACGGCGCGTTCATGCGTTTGTTTAAAAGGGGAAATGTATCGATAGTAGAAACATTGATCAGCAACGCTGCTATTGGCTGTTCAGCATGGCCAAAGAACGCCCACAGTTTTTCTCCCAAGCAGAACAAGAGCTTTTAATGGAAGGTTATGCCGAATTTGAGTCTTTAATTAAAACACCTCAAAATCTGTTAAAGCCAGGAGAGAGGGCTGGCAAAAAGCAGCAGACAAATTAATGCGTAAATACTGTCCATGATAGATGTTTCTATCACTTTCTACAGTATGAATTTTTGCATTTTAATAATCTCATATTTACTTTGTTCTTTTATGTCAGAGCCTCCACGGGACCCACTAGAACATGAGGACAAGTAAAAGTGAAATACAAGAATATTCTACAAAATGGTAGCCTTTAATATTATACTTTATTTTAAAAAGGCACTTGTTATGTCAAGAGATCCAAATTTCAGTGTCATTCCTTAGACACGGGAAGTAAAGGACATGTGCAAACTGGGAATTTTAACAAAAAAAAATCTTTATCCATAAAAAATGAACATTTTCCTTTTCCAAGTCATCCACAGTTTACACGGTAAAACTGTATTGCTCCGTGGCTAGATAATCCATCCATAGTTTTTTCTGATACAATATACGGCTCGACAGGAAGCAAGCCTTTCAAAGTAAACTAAACTTCACAATAAAATGGCCCGAACAAATCTTCTTACTGGATAGGATAAAAATAAAAAGCAAACCATCATACAAATAACTTAAATATTTTAGATTTATGGCTCCAACACCACTTTTTCCTCTTTAAAAGCCACTGTTAAATGATGTGTTTGTCTGTTTATAACAGCCACCAAGAAAATCTCTCTACTGTCGCGCTGCGCTCAAGGATCCTCTCTATTGCGCAATACGCGATTAATTCGGAAAAACTCGGCAAATTATTCTTGCACCTTCCGCAACAGGTTGCAGTCCTAAAAATGGACATGGCTACGGCAGACTTCCCTATCTCCTCCGCTGATACAGCCGTGATCTAATCTTGTTTACATGAAATAAGCCTGCTCTCGAGCAGGCTTAAGCTGGCGCACATGTTGCTATGACAACAAGTGCAGGATGTCTTTCGAAGAACCAAACGATCCAAGATCATGCCAAATCGTCAACAATGAAATCCTGCTAACTGAGTTAGCGACGTACGAAGAACGGACCCCTGGTGTGCATAATCAGTGTAGAATACTAGACAACTGTGGGGGGATACAGGGAAAACAAGGGAGATTAATAACAGGTAACGGAGCTAAACTAGACAAATAAGCATATAGATATATTGTAAGACCCCCTAAACAAAAATGAACACAGAGAAATTAAGTAGGTATGGCAAGACCTGAATGGCAATAATAAACCCAGAAATATCAGGAAACAAACACAAAAGTAAACAAAAACACAAAAGCTAGTGTCTCATAAGAATAATTTATGTGCTCTTTTATCAAAGGCAGTGTTTAAGTTTTACATTTACAATTGTGTTTTTTATCCTTCGTCAGACATCAAATTGCTTAGTTCCTGAATATTCAAAATGGTCAAGAAACTAATAATAGTGGCCCTTGCAGTGCTGCTGTTAGCATGTGTTGCCACATTTCTGGGAGTTTTCTTTGGTGTGAAGAAAGAAAATGGTTACAGGAAGGCAGCTGTGGCAGCAGATGCTGGACGCTGTTCAGAGGTGGGCAGGTAAGAGCTTGTTTTCCACAGCAGTAGAATGACAAACGTGCCTTACTTAAATCTGTGACCACCTAAACAAAGGTTAAAATCATCCTAATCTGCTTTTTAATTCTTTTTACCATAGGGACATACTAATGAAAGGGGGATCTGCAGTGGATGCCTCTATTGCTGGGTTATTGTGTGTTGGATTAATGAATGCTCACAGTATGGGCATAGGAGGAGGCCTTTTCTTCACCATCTATAATGCAACAACTGGTAAAACAACACACATTTCCCACTGTAACATGTTCACATCTCTGCATCGCCACAAACCCAACAAACTCAGGCGAATCATATGTGACTTTTAAACAGGGAATGTTGAGGTCATTGACGCACGGGAGACCGCGCCACGCAATGCAACAGAGAATATGTTTGGGAACAGTACAGAATTATCCCAGAAAGGTAAGGTTTAACCAGTGAAGACATGGAATTAACCAGAGGTTAAAAAAGGTAAAATGTCCTCCACATTTATTGGTGCCCTTGTAAAGAAATTATTAAAAAGCCTTAAAATGCAATATAGGTGCAGCTCCATAAATTAGAAGATTATTGAAAAGTGCATCTACTTTAGTAACTATATTCACTAAGTGAAACACATTATATGGAAAAATAACATAAATACATGTTTTCAAGTCGTCATTTATGTTAATTATGATGATTTTCATCTTACAGCTAATTAAAACATGACATTTAGGTTTAGAATAGGACATCAGATCAATACAAATGCATTTTTAACACAGAGATGCATGCTGCATGAAAAGTAGTACCTGCTTAAAGGTTGTTTTTCCAAAAAGTACTTTTATTCTGATAAATAATTGGAACACATATTAAAATTCACTGACCAGTACCTGAATAATCTCTTAAATTTGTAATTTGAGCAAATGAGGGCTTGTGCAGGCCTATTTCTTTTGTTATAAACATAACTATGTCTCAAAAGTTTGGGATCACCAAAATATGCAATGATTTCCAATTGAACTCACATTTCATTAATAACATAATGCATAGACAGCACAGGTAAGACATTGACAAGGCAAGGTTTGTTCAAGAAATTATAATTTTGCTTTCAACTTTGATTCACCAAAGAATCCTCGTCAAGCTGCTCCCACAACAGCTCAATAGGGTTGAGGTCTGGTGACTGTGCTGGACCCTTCATTATAGACAGAACAGCATATTGACAGTGTCTCCACTTTATTCCTGATTAGTTTACTGGTATTTTCATTGAAGAAAATGGTGCTTTTCATTTAAAATATAAGGACATTTCTAAGTGACACTAAAGTTTTAGCGGTAGTGTAATTGCATACGTTGATTTACTTTCAGGAAGAGATTGTGCTGCTGCAATTACTAATTATTATTTTAAGCCTTTTTACTCATACTTTCCAGGAGAGCCATTAAATGTTAGCTGGGCTGAATGTTTATATATATATATTTTAGAGATAAAATACAAAAACATACAAAGAATAAAAGCTGTTTATTGGGCTTTAGGAGGTTTGTCCATTGCTGTCCCTGGAGAGATTCGAGGCTATGAGATGGCCTACAAGCGCCACGGCAAACTGCCCTGGAAAGACCTGTTTCAGCCAAGCATCGAACTAGCTGAAAAAGGATTTCCACTGGGCAGGGCTCTAGCGACGGCTATCGCCAGACACAAGAAAACCATCCTGAACGACACAGCCCTCTGGTGAGAAGCATCACCTTTAATTAACTCTCTGTTTCCTAGATAACCTTCTCTGTCTCACTAGATTTTTCTTGTCCTCTTTCAGCGAAGTGTTTTGTGGGAAAACCGGCGATGTGTTAAAAGAAAATGAAATCATTAGATTCCCCAAACTGGCAGAAACATATAGGAGAATAGCCGAGAAGGGGGCCGAGGAGTTTTATACAGGAACACTGGCAGAGGATCTTGTGAAAGATATTCAGTCTGCAGGTATCATTTCTTTTAACTATATTGGCATTTGTGTTTCATATTGTTCCCAGCGACACTAACTTATAAAAGGACCCATTTCCCTTTGAACTATCTGGCATTTTGCCTTTGCTACAACTAATAACGTCAATGTATTTTAGTGGGATTGTATGTAAAAGACCAGTTGATAGACAATTAATGCAGTTGAACAGTGCAACAAAAAATGTAAAATGGTTTTCAAACCTTTACAATATAAAATTGTCTTTTGGGGGGTGTCTCTAACTGTTTTGCACGACTAAAGACAAAATATTCTGCCTATTCTTCTTTGTAAAACACCTCAAGCTCTTGCAGATCCGATGGAGGGGATGCGAAACATTACTTATACTATCCTAGGAAAGCTGCCTCTAAAACACCGGACTGACAACATTGTCATAGCATTCACAAACTTTAAAATATTTTACTGGGTTTCTTGCCAAAAACTCTCATTTGGAACAAGGCTTGGACTTTAACTAGACCACTGGAACCTTTGAAAATGGGTCTAAAACATTCCATTGTGCATCTGGCTATATACTTAGGGTCATTTTCCTGCTGGAAGTTGAAGACCCTCCCCAGTCTCAGGTCTTCTCCAGCTTCCAGCATGTTTTCATCTACCAGGATGTCATGCTTTTGTCAACTAATCAGCCTCTCTGTCTCTGCTGAAGAGACAAATCCCCACAACAGGATGCTACCACCAGTGAAAAGTCTTTTCACTTCAAAGTTGTCTGCTACTTTCTAATGATCTTTCACAAAAAAACACAGATAAAATATACTTGGGTTCGTGGTTGCGGTGACAAAATGTAGAGAAGAGTTTTAATTATAACTACTTGTAATTTAGCCTGTTTTATGAATGCGAACAAAAACTTCTCATTTGTAAGAAGTTTCAGCAACATGCGTAGGTCTACTGAGTAGACTCTACTCTGCAAGTCATTTGCTAGGCAGAGGAATCCTGTTTTCAGTTTATAAATTTCCTTCTTAAGAATTTGCTTGCAACTGAGGTTCTGCAACAACTCTTAATGTGTTGCTTAATGCTTGAAAAGGTTCAGGTTCAGTTCTATTTTTTTTTTGTGTCTAAAGATTAAAAGTCAGTCTGTTATTTGATCTTTGCACTATGAGGTTCTCTGCACCTCCCATTTGTAGGATAAGGATTATTTGTTTCCCTTTTCCTGCTCCGAAATGCATTCATGGTTTTTGTCAATCCATGTTTAGGCGGCATCATCACAAAAGAGGATCTGAGGGATTATGCGCCTATCTTGGATGAAAACCCTTTAAGGGTGAATGTGGGGGAGTATTCCATGGTTGTTCCCAATGCCCCCGCTAGCGGCCCTGTGCTATCGCTGATATTAAACATCCTGAATGGTAAGCCTTGATGCACCGTCCAAAAACATCCTGAGTGGGAGAGAATGTGTTTTGGTGTGAGCTGCCTTCCAGTCACTCACACAGAAAGGAGTCATCTCTGAGAGACTTCTGTACAGGAAATCCTCTCTTTTGACTTAATTTAACCACGATGGGTTATGTAACAGGGAACTTGCAAAAACACAAGATTTATAAGAGGGATGTGCTCTATTCTCCCTTATATGGTATAAGAGGTAGAATTAAACCCTTACTGTTGATTAATTAAAATGTTACTGCTTTTAAACTATTATAAAGATACCTTTTAATCAAATCACTAGTATGTTTTTTTTTTTTGCTTCAGCGTTAATTCTTTCTGTATATGTCATCTGTCTGATTTAGCTTGTTGTTGGCTGGACCATAAAATTCAAACTGCTGGTATGTGAAGACACCGTTACGCTGCCTCAGCTTGGTGTCAGAGCAGTGACAGTATCTGCCGCTGAGGATTAGAAACTTTCTTCTGAAATAATTAATCATCAAAACCCTCTCCCTTTTCCTTAGACTGTCCTCCCACTCACTGTACCCCTCTGCCTCAGACACCCGAACAGTAATCCCACAAATATACTTCTAATTGGACACAGCTGACTTGTTCAAGCTTGACTCACATTTCAGTCACTGTAAAGTAAAATGTGCTCACCCTGCTGATTTACTGTGAATCCTGCTTCTGTCCCACAGCTAAGACCAAATAAGTCCTGAACTGTATTCCTTCTGGGGGCTTTCACCTCAGACTATCCCACATGTGGGACTAAAGTCACATGCCAAGTCAGATTTTTCCTTTGTCTATTCAACCTAAAAGGATGAAAACAGATGTTAAAAAGCTGATTTGTAATCAAGGGCTGTGGCTGGTTGTGATTATTTACAGGGTACAACTTCAGTGCAGACAGTATGGCGACCAAGGAGAAAAAGATCCTGACATTCCATCGCATTGTGGAGGCCTATCGTTTCGCTTATGCTAAGAGATCTTTACTCGGAGATCCAAAGTTTCTCCAGATTGAAGAAGTAAGTTAATTCACTGGTACTGTTAACTTTGGTGGCAAATATGCTGTTATCACAAAGTGGGGAAAAAACCTTAAAGCTAGAGCTTTGTTAACCTTTCCAGGAAATGAAACAAAGGAACAAGATACATTGTGTCTACAGAGTTAGCCACATGTGTTCTCTGTAGGGAACTGATTGGAAAAGAAGAATGCTATTTAGAAATTCATACCAGTCCACTGATAGTCGCAACCTTGTGACTCAAGAACCACGTATCCAGACCACATTTTTACAGAACAGAGGAGAACTCTGTGTCATATGTAAATACTTCAGCCAAATGACTCTGTTCTCATTGGCACCAAACCCTTCATTGGCCGAAAAACAAAGGTTGTATATACAGTTAAAAAAAACAACAAGCAAAGAAATAAGTCAAGATATCAGGATAGACGATAGTGGACCAATATGACTAATGAATGTTCTCCATATGTATGTGTGGGTTCTTTTCTGGGTACTCTGCTTGTGTTAATTGATCTCTATATTGCCCTTATCTATGACCGTGTGTGTTCATGGATGTTTGTCTGTGCGCTGCCCTGTATGGTGAGCTGTCCACAGTGTGTCCTATAGCCCAAAGATAATTAACTCCAGTCCTCAAGGGCTGGTGTCCTGGAACCTTTTGCTGTGTCCCTGATCCAACACACCTTTATCAAATGTTTGAATTCGCTCCTTGGAATGGAGTCAATGGCTCAATCCGAATATCCTTATAGAGTAAAGACTCTTAAGCCAAAGCGTAAGTGCGTCAGCGGTCACCATGAGAAGTACTGTCTGAATAGTGCAGTCAGTAAGGAAGGAGGTAGGAAAATTAGCCCGAATGCTCCCTCCCGCGGCTAGTTTTGCCTAGGGACATCGCGACTTCCCTTATCGACGCTAAGAGCCCTTTAGATATCCCACCATCCTTTGTGTGACATGACGTATAAGCACAGCCGCCTCACGGAAATCAACCAAAATGTCCAAAGAGAAGAGAGGACGCACTTTGTAGTTCAATTTCGGAAGGCTGTAGGCACAGATTTGACTCGCACCATCCATGTACCTTTCCTCCCCACGATGGAGTTCTTACTGTTGACCCCGTGAAAGTTCAAGGAACAGGAGCAAGGAGCAGGAGCTAGAAGCTATTATTAAGGGTATTCAGATTGAGCAGACTTCTCAGAGTCCTGCTAATGACCTGATTATTTGACTCAGGTGTGTTGAAGCAGAGACACAAGAAAGATGCAGGACACCAGCCCTGGAGTTGATGCTCCTTGCTCTAACCCCAGATGGATAAACAGGTATAGACAATACATTTATGCTTTTATTGGGGCTGCAAACCCTGAATCCAAAAACAAAATGTTGCAAAAGATAATATTAGAGGTTGGAAAGTAATCACATTATAGCTCTGTGTTATTGTAATTTTGTTTTTGGGTTTAGCACAGGTCTTAACTTAATCAAATTAAATCTTTGTATTCCAAAAGTTGATTCAGAACCTGACCTCCACTTCTTACGCCGATATGATTCGGAAGAAGATTACGGACAACACCACACATCCCATGGATTACTATGAACCACAGTTTTACCTGCCTGAAAACCACGGGACATCCCACCTGTCTGTTGTATCCGAGGATGGGAGTGCTGTGGCTGCCACCAGCACCATAAACCAATAGTAAGACCTCCAAATTAATTATTTATTATTTTGGCTATAATGCTTGGAGATCTGATGGGACAGGTAATTGTCTTCCTGCAGTTTGGGCTCCAAAGTCATGTCAAGATCTACAGGAATTATTCTTAACAATGAGATGGATGACTTCAGCTCTCCATACATTACAAATGGATTTGGCGTTCCTCCTTCCCCGAGCAACTTCATCAGGCCAGGTAAATTCTTTATGCAATGACCAGTGGTGAACCATCAGAGGCTGCAAAGTATGCTGAAAAGGTCTTATGTAGACCCAGAAATGGATAAAAAATGTGTTTCCTTTAAGCTTCTTTCATTAAATTAAACAAACCAAAGGAACTTCTTTATAATACAGAGGGCCTAGCAAACATCTTGATATCCCTTGAACAAGAACCAAAAACTTCAATGTATTTTAAAGGAATTTCATGTACTTAAAGTGCAACTTTTTCGGATGTAAAAGCATAATTTTGCCCCCAGACAAATTTTGAACATTGGGGTTAAGTGCACTGTTCCTAAATTAATGACTTTTTTGCTTTATTTGGTGACTTTTTAGACCCCTCTAGCGACTTTATCTAAAAAAAAAAAAAGCGAGTAGCGACAAACCTAGGCACATTTTTGTGTATTATTGGTGGCTTCATGTGAAAGCACCAATGGTTCTGTAGTTACTGTCTTGAAGCAGCAGTGAGTGCTGCTGTGAGCCCCATCCCACTTCCCAATGTGCTGAGTCTTAGAGACAGACAGGTGCAGCTGTCCCGAAAACTCCGTCTGCAGTCAGAGCAAAGAGAGGAGAGAGCAGACCTGCTCTTTTGACTATCTGTCCTACCCGACAATCTGTCCTACTTTCACAGATAGTCAGAGCACAGACGCTACCGAGGCAAAAGATGACAGAATGGGTGCAGTTTCTGAGTGGTAAAGGGATGCTAGCAGCATAATTTCTAACATTGGCTAACGTTCAAAGCAGTAACGCTAAACACTATCGATCAATGTTCTCAGTGCTGGCGATTCCAACTCCTGAGTCAGACTCGAAACAGGGGCGTGTGATTGACTGAGATGCTTTTGTACCCGAACGCGGAGCTATGATGATGAAAGCATGTACAGTTTGAACCAATAGGAAATTCAACTGCAGTAGCAGAGGGCACCACTAAGATGGTTTTAAAAGAAATATTGCAGAACTAAACAAGTTCACATGAAAATGTAAAAAATATTGTACAGTAACATTAAATGAGCACCCTTAGGCCCAGCTTATAGAGTTACCTGCGAAAAAAGTTGATATTGGGGTGAGTTATACTTTAACCTAATGTTGTGCAGTGCAAGTAGGAGGAAGAAATACCAATGTTTTCAAAAACTTTTACAAATAATCAAATCCAGTACAACATTGGAGAACACAAGAAAACCAACAGCATCATTAAGAGCAAAGAGCGCAGCACCAGAGAGATCAGGGATAAACTGGTGGAAAAAAGAGAGAGCAGGTCTCACACTTTAAACATCTCATACAGATGTCTGTACAAATTCTCAGTTATCCAGGTCACGGCAACCATAAACAGGCTTATATCAGACTTTTGCTCAGCATGTTTTCTGAAAATATTTTGACACCGCCTATCCAGAAGTCCTTCTGGCGACTCGCACTTGAGCAATCTGTAGTTTGAGTGCTGCTGTTTTAAATCACATGGAGGCCAATGCCCCTAGGCACATTCCAAGTCAGATGCAAATCAATGACCCACCTGTCACTTCTTTTGGTTTGTTAGAGGTAGAAAAAATGCTGGGTGAAAGTCCAGTTATCTATGATTTAAGCCTGTATGTGAAATCATTTTGTTTAATCCATCCTTTTAAACTGAAAAGAGCATGAAGCAATTGTAAACCTACTGTATGAAGACATAAGTCTCCACATTTACTGCCAGGCAGTGCAGCCTAGAGAGCCATGGTAAATCTGTAGGAGCTGCAAAGATCTACAGCTCAGGTGAAGAGTATTTTGATGGGGCAACTTTTCCTCTTGCCCCTCAACAAATCTCGCTTTTGTGGAAGAGGGTCAAAACGGAAGTCAATGTTGAAAGGATGTTAAGTGATTGTTTGCAGTTTGTCACAAGTCATGCAGGAGAAACACCAAACCAGTGGAAAGATATGCTTTGATCAGACAGGATCCATTTTTAGCTTTTGGGCATTCATGCAAAGTGGCAGGTGTGGTAGGAAAATAACACTGCACATCGCCACCACCCTGTGATAAAACGTGGTGGTGGCAGCATTATTCTGTGGGGATGCTTTTCCTGGGCAAGGATTTGGAAAGGTTTGCGAGGAAGAAGGATTTAGTTAGATAAAGGGTAATGCTGCAATAAAACCTGTTATAGGCTGCAAAAGATGAAAGTGCACCTTCCAGCAGGGCAACGAGACTAACCATGCAGTCAGAGCTACAATTCAAAAGAATGTCTCTGTCCAGACCTAAAATCAATTGAGAATCTAAGGCAGGGTTGTTTATCAGTAAAATATTCTGAAAGCCTGTAATTATTCAGAATCAGAATCAGAATCAGAAATACTTTAATAATACCTTGAGGGAAATTACAACCAATTTATAGTTTTATGCTACTCTGCGTTGGTCTGCCTTTTAAAAACTCAAAACGCATGAGGGAGATTAGTTGTGACATGGCAAAACTGGAATAATTAATTTTGCAAGACACTCACATAACGTAGAACAAGCCTATTTCATTTTTATTTTGACAGAGCTCTGTGTTTGTTTCGCGCTTGAGAAACTTCGTCCAGAGCAAACTTATTATGGTTGGTTTGACTTTTAAACCAAATCATTTATTGACATGCAGTCAGCAGGCTAGCATGACAGTAAATGGTTGACATTGTGAAGAATGGTTTCTTCACCTGTCTAGGGTGTTCTGGCTGGTCCATGGAGGATTTTCATAAAAGCATGTAAAACAGTATAAAAGTATTGCACAAGTCAAAGACCTTTAGCAATAAAAAAAGGTATGAGGTGGATCTGATGTCGTCAAGTTGGGGTTCTGGCAAAGAAAAGCCCAGGTAAGATGGCTACCCTTCACACCTGGCAGACTTTGTTTGCATCATAATTCATCATGGTTTCTGTGCATTTGAGGTAAGATTTAACCAATTTTATTTCTTGCTGAAGAGCAGATCATTTACAAGTTAACTCCCTTCAACCAAAACTGGCTTTCTCGACACTAAGACTGAGTGAAGCATGGTTGCTTAGCCTAAGCTAGGTGTCTGTAATATTTCTGGAAGTTTCCCCAAGTCCCTTTTTGAATAAGACCCTCTTACCTTGCTCTTCCACTCTTCAGGGGGATCGCGTGAGAAAATCTCCCAAATCCACTCTGGTATTTCTTTCTACTGAGGCCTTCCTCTTTTTGTCATAAACATGAAGCCAGTTCACTTCTTGTGACTCTCAGCCATGTTCATACATAAGGAATACATAATGTATTAACTACTTTCAGTATAACAGAAAGTTTCTGAACAGGATTAACAACTATACCTTTAATCCTTAGAAATATCAGAAGTAACAGACATTTGCTTAGAAATCAGCTAAATGTCATTTTTCAAAGTTAGATGTCAACTTCGGTGCAGTTTGTTAAGGGTTGGTTGTTAATGATTGATCGATTACTCAGGATAATTTCATAAGTCATGGCTCTGGTTATCAAAAACTAGCACCACTTTTACAAATGCTGAGTCACATAATGATTTGTGAGTGAGCCAACCACAACACATATTATAATTTGTTAATCACAAATCAACTCCACGCAGTGCCATCCATAAGTATTCATACCCCTTGACCTTGCTAAAGTTTTTGTCACACAAACGACAAGCGTCAGTGTTTTATTGGGATTTTGTGCAATATTTCAACATAGAGTAGTGCATAACTGTGAAGGAGGATAATTATGCTTTTTCTCAGTTTTTCATTTACAAATGAAATAATTTAAAACTGTGTTGTATTCAGTCCCAACTCGTGCAAGTCTATTGCAACCAGCTGCTTTCATAAATCGCTTGATTAGTGGTCCAGATCAACCTGTATGGCATTTAATCACAGTAAAATGCAGTTGTTCTGTGAACGCCTCAGAGGTTTGTAAGAGGTCATTAGTAAACAAACATCATCATGAAGACCAAGAAACAGAGCAGACAGGTCAGGGAGAAAGCTGTTGAAAAGTTTAAAACTGGATTAGACAGACTCAAACCTACCAAGACACGGCCATCTGCCTAAACTTCCAGTATTAATCAGACAAGAAGTTAAGAGGCCCATGAAATCTTTGGAGGATCTGCAGACGTACCCGTCTCGACACCTTGGGTGGGATAATTTTTCGACAGGGCAGTCATTACTCATGCATTCCACACATCTGGCTTTTCTGCAAGAGTGGCAATAAAAACCGCTAAGAAAATAACAAAATAAAACTTACGAGAACCCCTGTTTGCATTTCCCCTAAGCCATAGATGACACAGCCAAAGGAAATATATTACATAACTCCAAAGTACTTGCATCGGTAATTTTTTAGAAACTAAACACAAATGCATAGCACATGTTTCACATTTTTACTCAACATGAATTTTTTAAACAAACCTTTCCATCCACCTTGCAGTTGGTCTGTCTCATAATATAGCAAAATGTTTTGTAATTGTAATATAAAATCACAGACAGTATGTACTGCGTTTAAGTAACAGTTACCCCTTTCTGTTGAGTTACATTTTATTACACAGACGCTGAATTTTCATCCAATAGATGGGGACAAAAAAAACGTTACGGCTAAAACTAGGTCTGTTTTCAGTTTGTATAGGAAAGGTAATGTAAATTACTACCGCATTTTTTCTGAATAATATAAACTATATACATTTTATGATAAAACAATGCACATAATTATGAGTTTCCAAGCTACAGGCTAACAGAGCTTGTAAGATCACCTCCTTAGACCAAAACTGCTTTTTTTCTATGCAAGCACTTAAATGGAAATAAATGACAAAAAATACCTTAAAGAAACAAGGGGTATCTCAGAATAATAAAAATGTTATGTAATGAGCTGGTTTTAAAGTGCTGGCTTCTTAGTTCAAATTAGGTTAATTTCAGCAGACAGATTGATCGGTTAGGCATTTCGAGAGACCTTCCGCATGTGTAATTTAATTTGCATAATATTAATTTTATTTAGACTCTGAGACAATACACATAACTAGAAACTTTCCTTATTTTTATCTATCTGTCAGAATAAATAACCCTCAGATACTCTTAACAGGGAAAAGGCCAATGTCTTCCATGTGTCCAACAATCCTTTTTGACAAGAACAACAATGTTAAGATGGTGGTCGGAGGTTCAGGAGGAACAAAAATCACTACTTCAATTGCTCAGGTAAAGCACATGCTCACCCAAAACCTAAAGATGTGTATGTTTACTGTATTTTACAATGTGGGGCTTGTTTACTGTTTTGAAGGTGATTCTCAATGCACTCTTCTTCGATTTCGATGTTGATAAAGCCGTCATAGACCCAAGGATCCACAACCAGCTGAGTCCCAACAGCACTGTGGTGGAGCCGGACTTTGACAAAGTGAGTGTCAAAAACACACGGATTGCTGATTTATGCAGCTAATATCAGAGAGGTGTGGGAAGAATGCACTGTGACAAAGAAAAAAAGTTTTGCAGCTCAATTTCAATTAGAGGGCTGCACAGTGGGCAGCAATGCTGCCTTGCAGCAAGAAGGTTATGGGTACTGGGTTCAAATCCCAGCATGAAAGGTTAGCATGTTCTGCCCGTGCATTTGTGGTACTCTTTCCGGGTACTCCAGCTTCCTCCCGCAATCCAAGAACATGACTGTTAGGTTAATTTGCCTCTTAAAATTAGTGGTGACCTGTCAGGTTGTAACCAACCTCTCCCCTGCTGGAAATAGGCACCAGACCCTTCCATCCCCCCACGACCCAGCATAGATAAGCAGGTATCACGATTATACAATATTCCTGTGAAATGGTTTGTAGGGGAAAAAAAAGATTACTCATATAGGTTCATATAAATACATTCCTTCTATTATTTGGCTACATTTCCCCTTGTCAGTCAATTTAACCACACAATGTGGCCAGTGCAGGGTGAATGGATGAAACCTGAAGCCCTGGGCAAGCCCCTCATGAATTTATCTAAACATCGGCTCAATCCAAATACCCTTAAAAATAGCTCCTGCTCCTGGCTCTTGTTCTTTGACCTTTTACGGGGTCAACGGTAAAAACTCCATCCTGGGGAGGAAAGGAGCTTCGCACTGCCGTGCCGATTCACAGCCTTTTACTCCAACGTCATTAAGTGTCGGAAAGGTACATGGATGATGTGAGTCAAATCCGAGCCTACAGCCTTTGGAAAATGAACTACAAAGGGCACTCTCTTGTCTCTGGACATTTTCGTTAGTTTCCAGGAGTTGGGTGCTGCTTATACGTCATGTTGCACAAAAGATTGTGGGAGTCCTTAAAGCTCCTTGGCGCCGGTAAGGGACATTGCAAGGTTCATATTAGATGCTAATTTAGATGCGGGAGGAAACATACAGGTTCCTTTTCCTGCTTCCTTCTTTAGTGATGCACTTCCACTTTGTCTAAAAAGTCCTAACTCTATAAGGGTATTCGGATGGAACCATAGCACTAAATTGCTCTTGAGAATGGAAGAAAATAAATACCAGGTTAACGGCTCAGTTTGATTGACAGCACTATCATGCCTCCTGAGAACCAACCACATTCCAGGAAATCCTCTCAGATATGGGATGGAGGGAATTGCTGTACAGTCCGGGCCAGGAAATCTGCTCACTCTGATATTGGAGGCAGACAGGGGGGGGCCTATACTCAACACAGGGGGGCACCAACTACTCACTGGCTGCATTTGCAAATAAATATGAATCTGTTGCTGGTACATCCACCTTATAATGCCGCCCTGGGGCAATAGCCAATATAGTTTTGCCAATATTAAAACTCGCCACTGACTGTAGCCATACAAACACTTCTAGTATAATTATGTGTGGATGTTTATCCACTTTTCATTTAAAGGATTTTTACAGTTAGTCCTTTAACTGCTACACCAAGAAAAACTATTATTTATATATATTGATATTGCATTTCTTATTCCCATGTGTGACTAATAACGACAACAGTCAATTATTTTTCTATTACATATCCTTTCTATTTAAAAATAATGACCTGACCAAATGGTTGAGATGTCACTGTACAAAATTGCAAAAAATAGCATTAACAACATAAAAAGTAACAAAAATTCTCATTCACAAATACCCCAAAAATATCCAGATTTCATTTAAAATGTGAAAACACTATAAAACAGTGCAAAACATATTAGAACATTACATTTCTTAACTTTCCAACTCAACACAAGTCATTAGTGAGACTGTACAAATGCACTGCTGCTTTGTGATTATTTGATACTTTTCACTCTTGGTGATTATAAGGTTTGTTTTCAAACACAAGAAAATATGGTATATTTGTTTTTTCCACCATGATACACCTTTGGGGTATAGGTTGTATCGTCCACCAACAACCGGCTGAGTGAAAGGTTATGGGAAGGCCATTTGAGAATCTCAATATTAGCCAGTCTTATCCATCCAAAAAACAAAAACAAAAAAACATAAAAACAAAATAAATATATATTGTGAACTGCTTTAACATGGTAGCAAACTAATGAAAATGTTTTTTTCTTTTTGTAAGCCATGTTTGTTTTACTGAAGTTACAGTACAATTTAATAGATGATCCATGCTCTATGTGACAAGACTCACCAGCTGTTCTCAGTTTTTCATGCTGTCTCTTGTTTTGGCTCACAGGACGTGTTTGACGGTTTGGCAAAGAAGAACCATGAGACAGAGTACCTCACATCAACAGGAGCTGTGGTCCAGGCTGTGGTGCGTTATGAAAACAGGCTGTACGCAAAGTCGGATCCCCGTAAATGGGCTTACGCTGCCGGGTACTGAGACCATAAATCCTTCCCTGGTTAAAAAGTATCGCTAGCTGCCTGATCTTTGACACCTTTGCCTCAGCCTGGGAGATCAGGATCTCAATAGAGCCGAACAACCACCATTAACTGTCTGAGACAATGTATATACGCTTTACAAAACATGGTACTTCTGTTAATTCTAATCACTTCTGACTTTAAAGACCAGAACTTATTTTATTGTCATTAACTTATTTGTCGACCATATTTGAAACTTTAGCTTTAGTGATTTTCAACCAATGAAATGTGATATAAAAACAGAAGAACCTGTAAAACAGACATTAATCCACTAATAAACCAGTGTTTAAAAATATATTTCCAAAAATGTTTATATGTATATATATATATATATATATATATATATATATATATATATATATATATATATATATATATAAAATCTCGTTAGCACTTCTGAGCTGTTATGAAGCTGTTTTTGGTTGTTTAACACAATTATAAGGGGAGTAACAAAGGGCACAGACTGTAATACGTCAGGGACAAGCTGTTCCAGGGAAGAAAATAATGACTCAAAATAATTTCCCAACACTCAGAGTGCAGCGACCTACAGTGACCTCATCTCATTATATTTGCTGCTGCTCCCTACAACCGTATATTTTATTGGCAGAACTGTGAAACATCAGAAAGTGCTCCTATCACTTTTATTCTCTTTTTAAATCAAAAAGCTATTTTACGAAACACTGTAGTGTGAGGAGCCTGTAGCATGCCCATTCACAGGGTAATATTTTCTTCTTATGGGCCTACACTGTCATAGAAATATGTGGCATGGAGGTCAAAAGTTTTCTTTTTTATTGTCTTGTACATTAAATGCATAGTGTTTTTTTAAAATGTAGTTCTGGGAAGTTATTGCTGGTGAGCGTTCCCCTATGTGTAATAAAAATGTCGAATGGCCTTGAGTTTGTAAAAGAATATGTCCTCAGAGAGATAAGCTTTAGCTGATTTAAGAACAACTCAGTCGGAAAATCTTTACGTCCGTGGGATGAAACACTGTTTTATTGGATATTAACCATCTAAATGTTCACTGTTAAGTCTGTCGCTGCTGTTTCAAAATGTGAAACGTTGACAAAGACAGTCAGCTGTATCAGTCACCCTGACAGTCAGATCACTGGGATTATTTTCAAACAACTGAGGCCAGGAAAAGCTCTGGGGTCCGTTCTTCGTACATTGCTTAAAACATCCGAGATCAAATGACACATCCAAGATGATTTCATCGGGCTAATCATGATCCGGCTAATTGGGTTCTTCGAACACGCCTGTTGTTTATGATTAGTATGGCTGGATTGAGTTATCTGAGATAACTGCGCGTTCATGCGTTTGTTTAAAAGGGGAAATGTATCGATAGTAGAAACAATGATCAGCAACGCTGCTATTGGCTGTTCAGCATGGCCAAAGAACGCCCACAGTTTTTCTCCCAAGCAGAACAAGAGCTTTTAATGGAAGGTTATGCCGAATTTGAGTGATTAATTAAAACGACAGGGAACACCTCAAAGTCTGCTAAAGCCAGGAGAGAGGGCTGGCAAAAAGTAGCAGACAAATTACATGCATAAGTGCTGTCCATGTTAGATGTTTCTATCACTTTCTACAGTATGTATTTTTGCATTTTAATAATTTCATATTTACTTTGTTCTTTTATGTCAGAGGCTCCACGGGAGCCACTAGAACATGGGGAAAAAAGTGAAGTATAAGAATATTCTACAAAATGGTAGCCTTTAATTATTATACTTTATTTTAAAAATAAACTTCTTCCTCTTTTTAAAAGCCACTTTTAAATGATGTGTTTGTCTGTTTATAACAGCCACCAAGAAAAAGGTTGAAAAAAAAAACAGGTTCTTTTTACTTTTGTTGCATGAGGCATGTTTAACCCTTTCTTTTTCTTTCACAAAATGACACAGGGTGCCATCCGTTCCCTATATAAACGGCATCTTTAACAAAAAAATTTGTATTTTGACGTGAAAAAACACAAATTAAGAGGAGAAATTGAACTCCACAACTTGAAAAAGAGAAAAATTGCACTAGAGATCGAGTTGCTTCAAAAGGACCTTCAGAGGAAGTTCTAATACACCATTTGACAGTAGTATTGCTGACTTTACATAACTCTCTTATTGCAGACAAAAGATGACTTGCTGGCTTTTCTTTATAAATTTTTTTTAAATAAAACGCCAGGAACTAAGCATTATTTGTTTCATCTTTTATTAAAGATTAAAAATGGTGTTCCACAATTCTGTCCCGTCCTCTGCCACTAGGTGGTCCAAGTGCACTGGCTGGACAGACTTCCCTATCTCCTCCGCTTATAAAGCTGCGATCTAATCCTGTTTACATGAAATAAGCCTGCTTGCGAGCAGGCTTAAGTTTGCGCGCATGTTGCTATGACAGCAAGTCCAGGATGAGTTTTGAAGAACCAAACGATCCAAGATCATGCCAAATCGTCAACAATCAAATCCAGCTAACTGAGTTAGCGACGTACGAAGAACGGACCCCCGAAGTGTAACATGTTTACAGCTGTTGCACCCAGGATGAAATTGTTTTTGGCTTCAGTTAATATCAGGATAAAATAGCATACGTTTAATGCCAATGGTATAATGATACCGCTGTGATATTATTTAATAATGAGCAGTTGTCAAATTTGTTAATAAATAATATATTACTGCAGCAACTACTACTGATTTATTTATTTACTTTTATTTAGATGGGAAATCTCATTGAGACAGGTGGTCTCATTTACATTTAATAATAATAATGTTCTTAAATATACTTTTGGCTTCAACCTTTTGAACATGTTTTGCTTATTTTTTTGAGGTTTTTACAGCACTTGTGGCTCGTTTTTTGTATAGTGGGCTGACAGGAAAGGGGGTACGAGAGAGGGGGCGAGACATGTGGCAAAGGACCACAGGTCAGAGTGGAACCTGGGTCGGCCGCGTCGAGGACTAAGGCCTCTGTACATGTGTTGTGCTCGCTAACCACTGCGCCACCGAAGCACGCACCAATGTTTTGCATGTTTTTTAAACACATTTTAACAATTGTGATTTCTATTGTTAACCATGAAAAATTTGCACACTATAATCTTGATCCTAGATATGGTTGCTCGCCTATAGCTATGTTTACATGCACAAAATTTCACGATCAGATTAAAATGTATTTGGCTTAAATAATCGGATTGTACTGTCATGCACAGTTATCAAATTCCCCTAGAAAAAAAAACACAGACGAAGAAGAAGAACTTCCGTCTTTGCTAAACAACAAAAATAGTAAACAAAGCAATATTATACAAATTTGTTTGTCTTCCGAGTGCCCAGGCTGGACTTGCATGATGTTCTAATTACAGTTGAAATGTTACCGAGTAGACAACAATTTTGAGCTCTTATTTTTCCCGACGTATTTCAGCCACTTACTTTTTAATCGGCATAAACCACCCCTCTCATTTGGATTTCACTCATTCTCATTCGGACAATTTTGATTAATCTTAAAGGTGCATAGCCACGTCATTTGACTCTTTTTTTAATTTTTTTTATTTATACATCAGTAGCTCACTATGGTTGCATACAAAGTTTTTATGAAAGATTATCATGTCCTGTTGGCATATTAGTTATTTTGCCGTTTTACACTTTGTTTTTGCTGAATTTGTTAGTAAATAAAGCCTTTCGTGTTTATTTTTAACAACAGAGAAAATACAAGATTGCACATCCGTGGCAGGGGATAAAACAAGGAAGCAGCTAATGGCTATTAGCATCTCACAGCAAAACAATGTAGAATGGTCCAAGATCTAGTGAAAAAAATAGCAAAGAAATATGATTCCAAGAGGGAAAAGACTGAAATGTAACTGGATCACGGCGAGCTGCTGCTTTACTGCGAGGCATTTCAGAGGGTTGGGCTCGGTCCGGCATTATTTACAAGTGATTTATTATTTAAGCAACCCGACATTATGACAGTTCTGCGATACTGCCAGTAGATGGCGCCACATCTGTTTATATATGGTCATGGCGGCCAGTCCTGGGGCTATTTTTATCCATAAAAAGGACCATCAAAACATTATCAGGATGGAGGCTTGGTATATATAACTTTATTTTATCATGATCAAATGGTTTTTGGTCTTTTTTTATAAGCATATAACATGGCTGTATACCTTTAATCTGATTATGACATTCCGACTGGCTTGTTTACATGACACATTTTTATTCCAATCGACCCTTTATTCCGATTACTTTTGTCAATGTAAACGTAGCTAATGTTGCACAAATATCAGCCTGTAGCAAAATCCAAAAGATTACTCTGTATTTGACAAACCTTGAGCAGACTGTTGAATTGTAGTTTATAAGGTGGATTGAAAAAACAACTTTTCTCCCACCAGCAATTCTGCTTATTAGCACTAATAATAATAATAATAAATTTAATTTGTACTTTATACTTACGCAAATCCCAAAGTGCTACATGATAAAACAATTGGCCTCTGGTAATAAAGTAAGAAACCTTGGTGTTACTTTTGACCAAGACATGTAATTTAAATCCTATATTAAACTTGCTGCAGCAAGAGTTCTGATGGAAATCAACAAGAGGGATCATATTTCTCCTATTTTAGCTTCCCTTTATTGACTTCCTGTTAAATCAAGAATATAATTTAAAATTCTTCTTCTAACATCTAAAGCCCTTAATAATCAAGCTCCATCATATATCAGAGCTCTGATTATCCCGTATGTTCCTAACAGAGCACTTCGCTCTCAGACTGCAGGTCTGCTGGTGGTTCCTAGAGTCTCTAAAAGTAGAATGGGAGGCAGATCCTTTAGCTATCAGGCTCCTCTCCTGTGGAACCAACTCCCAGTTTTGGTCCGTGAGGCAGACACCCTGTCTACTTTTAAGACTAGGCTTAAAACTTTCCTTTTTGACAAAGCTTATAGTTAGAATGGTTCATGTTACCCTGAGCTATCTCTGTAGTTATGCTGCTATAGGGTT
The DNA here is from genome assembly GCA_037039145.1 of Fundulus diaphanus. Lineage (NCBI taxonomy): Eukaryota > Metazoa > Chordata > Actinopteri > Cyprinodontiformes > Fundulidae > Fundulus > Fundulus diaphanus. Next base: position 17,705,919 of record CM073141.1, on the reverse strand, counting down.
AGGCTTGCCTCATATTCCATGAAGATAAAGAGTTTTGACTGATCCGCTAGGATAATTTATAGAGTAAAGGCTGCAAGCGAGTCGAATTGGCATGTTTGAGCTCTTAAACCACCAGAGTTGAACTGCGGGATTGCGTGACTGCAGTTCCACAGATGTGAGACATTTCCATTTCTCCAACCCAACACACCCATCTCAATCCTATCCAATCACAGTACAGTAGTTGGACATCCCTTGAGAAAAAAGTTCTGCTCAGACGTTGTGTCAAGAAACAGCAGGGACACCCTCAAAGATGGAGCTGTGAGAACAAAATGACGTAATTTGCTGCGGGAGCAAGACAAATTGTCTCTGTGCACTTGGAGTATGTAGCAGCCTTCAGGCTGCTGGAAGACATTGAGATATATTTCTCTCACTCTGCTGAGTTCTCCTATTGTTCTCCAATTTGCATTGTTAGTTGTTATTTCAACTTTTAACCTTTTTTCTTATTTCTCTTCATAGTAGGTATACCTGGTCTGGCGTTTCGTTAGCTGTGATACCATCCAGGGGAGGCAGATCATCCGCCATTACCATATAACATAGAAAGGATTCCTGGATCAATGTATGCTTCTGTGCTTTTGTGTATCTGCTCTGTCGTCTCTAACCCAGATGACCGTTCACACTGAGCCTGGTTCTGGTTCTGCTGGAGGTTTTCCTTCCTGTTAAAGGGGAGTTTTCCTCTCCACTGTCGCTTCATGCATACTCAGTATGAGGGATTGCTGCAAAGCCATGTACAATGCAGACGACTGTCCACTGTGGCTCTACGCTCTTTCAGGAGGAGTGAATGCTGATTGTCAAGACTTGATGCAATCTGCTGGGTTTACTTAGGTAGGAAACATTTTAACCAATCTCTCTAGATGAAATGATTAAATCTGCCTTTGTAAAGTGCCTTGAGATGACATGTTGTGAATTGGTGCTATATAAATAAAATTGAATTGAATAGCGTCCAGGAGGTATCCAAACCGGATGCTCCCTGGTGAGGTGCTCTGGGCACGTCCCACTGGGAGGAGACCCAGAGGAAGACCCAGGACATGCTGGAGAGACTGTTTCTCGGATGGCTTGGGAACGCCTTAATAATCCCTCCGGAGGGCTGGCACAAGTAGCTAGGGAAAGGGAAGTCTGGGCCTCTCTACTTAGGTTGCTAACCCTGAAACCGGATCTCGGATAATAGACGAAGAATTGAATAGCATCATAGCCATAGGTGTTGACAAACCTTCTATATGTTAAGAAAAATAACTGAGGGAAAAAAAGTGCAAATAGGCTTAAGGGGAAATTAGCTTTTAAGTCTTTCCTTTTCTTATTTAAATAATTCAGTTGTGGTCTATATAAAGTGAAAAAGCAATTATTTGGTCTGAATTCCTTGTTATTGTTGCCTCACAGCCCCTCTTTTTTAAGGGTTAAAAAAAGAGGATTATGCATCTGTACCCGCTAATAGTAATTGAATATAATACTAAAACAATGAGGCTGAGGACATTCAAAGTGACAACCCATGTCTGTTCCATACTACTGCTGTAACCTAATTCTAGGGTCAGACACATCATTTTATGTGACTATTTTTTTCTCCTGATTCCAGACCAAAGGCTCTGATGCCTGCAGAATTACTTTTTGGTTTTCAATTAAAGAAAAATCATGTTTCTGTTTATAGCCCCAGATCCTTTTTTATTGTGTAATGCTCAAGGTCAGTTCACATGAGGAGTGAATGCTACTTAGCTTTCTGTGGCAAAATATTCAGAGATACTTCCATGTACATTTCTCAGAGTTGATTTGGACATGTCCCACTGGGAGGAGGATTTGGGGCAGACCCAGAACTAGCTGGAGGTAATATGTCTGTTGGCTGACCTCCGTGTGCTTTGGACTCCCCCAGGAAGAACAGAAAAAAAGACAGCTGGGGAGAGAAGGAAAGCTGTACACAACTTTTGGCTTTTCCCATTAAGAAGACGACTTTTCTATGCTAACTTTAATTGTGACTAACACTGACAATCCATACATATGGATTAAGAGTGTAGATGAACTGCATTACTGTCTTTAATTAATGGAAATAAAATATCAGTGGGAGTGATTTACAAATTCTGACGATGCCAGAGGTTCAGTCATTGGAACAGAAACATTTCCAAGTAGACATTTACAGACATTGGAGTCAGATGTGTTTTTATTGTGTTCATGTCATCTCATTGTGAAATGCTCTTTTATGCTGTTGCGTTATTTAGTGAACAATGTTGCCGATTTCTGTCTTCAGTCTTTTTATTTATGGGAGTAGTGAGTGTTCCACGTTGCTGTTTTAATTCTTTAAGTGTGTCTTAGCAAAGGCTTTTCATATACATTATAATGGTGAATTCCTCACTACTGTAGAGGCTCTACCTGAACCTTATTGTGGTTATTCCTCCCCCACACCCTTTTTTAACCTCCCCTACACTGCTGTCACACTGTTGATGCATGTTATGTGGATCTAAACATATTAAGGTTTGTGGATTGTGCGGAGCATCGTACTCATGTTTTTACACAGAATGTCTACTGCTTTTGATTCTAAATAGTGCACATGTACTGGATCAACACTGTGGAGTTCGCAATGTTCTGCTGCATCAGAACAGGGTCCATTACTTTAGGCTTTACATTACCGTCTCGTTTTATTTTCCTATATGAGGCTCAAATGACTCTGAGAATTACATTTGAAGGCTTTCCGAGTATCTCATCAGATACTGATGAGATGATTTAATCAGAAAGTAGGCCCTGACGTCAGTTTCATTTTCACTTTTAAGCATCTAGAATGCAGAGTTGAGTAAAGGATCTGTAACAAACCTATAATAAATATAAGAGTTAGTAATTTTATTGTTTGGTCTTTGCAGCAGTATTTGAGTTGCAATTGAGTCCTCTCACTGCATTTTGTTCTTTCAACATGTGAGGTATTGTATGAGCATTGTTTTTCTGCTGTTGGGTCCTTGCCTAGCCTTGTTTGTCATGGTGCATAGATAGTGTAGGAAAAATTTCCTGACTTATTAAGATTAACATCCATCTAAATGCTTGTCTTTCCCATTTTGAAGTGTGGCTAAGATAAATAGGTTTATGTCTCTTTTTTAATACCAAGAAGAACTACATAAAAGTTACCCGACAAGCCAAAGTAATGATTCAGTTAGATTTGCTCCTTAGGAATTGGTAAAGGTGCCACAAAGCTGTGGCAGTAATTTTGTACAAACACACAAAAAACAAAAATGTGTTTAATAGGGAATCAAATGTAATTTTCTTTTAAAAATGGCATTTGCAATAAAATATTTATTTTAACCCAAAAATTAAAGGTAGAGTTCACAATTTTTCCCAAAGTTTCCCCAAGTCTTTTTTTTTTTTTTTTTTTTTTTTCGTCTTTTTTTCAATAACAGCACATGCTCAATGCTTACCTGCTCTTCCGCTCCTCAGGGAGATCGTGTGAAAAAAAAATCTACCAAATCCACTCTGGTCTTATTTCTTTCCACTGAGTCCTTCCTCTTCTTCTCATAAACTTGTATGCGGTTTGCTTCTTGTGACTCTCATGTTCGTAGGTATGGTGAGAGCAGCGAAGCTACAATGAAGGGCTAACACTGTTGACCGCTAAGCTAACCGGATACATAAACACTAGAAGTGCGCATGCGCAGCCAGCAAGCGGAAACTAACAAGGAACGTACATGCACACTGGTTTTACGTGAGCTCCGTCAGAATTATTGGCATGTGGGACACCCAATAGATAAGGTGATACCCCGGGAACTTGAGAGACAAAGGGAGGTGAAAGCAGGACCAAAACTCTTACAAATTCCTGCCCTTCAGACAGAACAGCAGGGATTGGTTACAGTTTTTATAGGCCTGCAGCTCCCACAGAGCTCAAAATTTTTAACGTCCTTTTTCTGAATACATAATGTATTGAGTTTCAGGATGGAAGGACCACTTTACCCAGTATAACAAAAAGTGCTCCTGAACAGGATTATCAACTATAGCTTTAAGAAAGGTTATTGTTTGACTCAGATGTCGGTTTCTGTATTTTTTTTTTTTAGGAGTTAATCATGGGAGAAGTACCAGAGATTGAAACATAAATGTTGTTCTTACTGCAACCATGTTTTCAAGCTGCATTGTGCAATATTTCTTTCTTTTAGATAGCATTCACTGGTGACCTTGTCACAGCTCACTGCAATTTTCCTTGAAGGCCCAATTAGGAATGGTCCAACATCCACATACTGTAGTTATATGATGAACAGAGTTGTGCAACTCTAATAGGCCAGATTATTAACCCTGCAGGCACAGAACAAATCTGCAGTCTCCACGCGTGTGATTTAAACTTGAGTCATTGCATTGGGCTACATCCAAGCAGATTAAAATAGCAATACACATGTGCAAAAAAGTATGTACAAAACCATCAACCAGCTTTTGTTGAAATAATTTGCTTCATCAAAATGGCTTTGGGGTTGAAAGTATGCAGTCGTCAGCGGATCATTAAACTTCCTCTGTTATAACTGAAAATTAGTCGAGAGATTTTGTCTGCATATTCCAAAGCTATAGTTTCTTCTTATGGCTGAGAGAAAGAGGTTGATATTATGACACTAGAGCTATAAAAGCCAAAGATTATCAAGATTAACTCATTTGTCATTCAACAAAGACAGTGATACTTCACACAGAGTGAAATTTGCATGTTCTCCTAACTCACACAGAGCGCCTGTAAGAAGAGCCGAGCAGAATCCACTTAAGAAATCATTACTAATTCATAAGTTCCTCTACTGAGAATGTGTCTCATTACATTTTTTTCCAAATCTTTCTTTTTCTCTCATATAAGCCATATCAGAAAACATGAGGTGTTATTGCTGATAATTTCCCAGTGTTGCTTCAAAGTCTATAAAACATGTAGATTTACTTATATCCCTGAACACGTGAAATACTCACTTGTAAATAGGGCTTCTTAAATAGAAAGCTGGAACTGAAAATTGAAACTAACATGCTTTAAGACAAAAAAAAGACAAAGAAATGCTTTATGAAAATGTTCAACAGAATCTTTGAGACACAATTAATTTTTGTGAATAATATAGTTAGGGTAAAAGAAATTGTACCCTTCTAACCCTGCTAAATATAGTTAAGTGGTTATTTAAAAGCATCCCCTACTATTGGCCTTAAAGCAGGTTTCTGTGATGTCTATATGCTTCAGCACATGTGAATCTTCTGCAGTGCCATCATCCAGTCTGTCCCGTGTTCATCACTGTGTGGCTGAGCTCGTCCAGAAAACTAGACAGACAAACCTGCAACAAACAATTAAGTCTGCAGAGAGGATCATTAGGACTGATCTTCCATCCATCCAGGACTTACTGGTCTAGGGTCAGGAAAAGGGCAGCAGACATCTATGCAGACCCCAGACATCCTGAACACAAACTGTTTAGACTTTTACCTTCTAGTGTGCTATTTGCTAATACCAACCACCACAGAGGCAGTTTCTATGTCCATTGTGTCCATCAGGCTGTCCCTCCGATGGACATAATGAACAGCTCACAGCCGTAGCAGTAGCCGGATAGACTGCTGTGAAACAAAATGAGTATCAAACTCACACAACCTCAAATTTTTTCTTTCTTTACATGTCACAAAATACCTAATGTCTGTACGCAGTGAGCGTTGTAACCAGAGTCAAATCCCTTGATTGTGCATACAAACATGGCTAAATATGTTATATATAACGTGGTTGTTGGTGGACCGAATTTCAGACAAGAGCTTGGCATGATGAAGTCAAAGTGATTTATTAATAAGTAAAGGCAACAAAACTTAGAGGAGACGGGCGATAAACATGGACCAGGGAGCAATAAGGAGGAGACCAAACAAATGGCAGCATAAAGGAGGGCGGAGAGACATCTGACAGTTTAAATAAGGAAAGAGGCAAAGGGGAAAGCAGGTGAAAGTAATTAGCACAGGTGAATGATTGACGGTAATGAGCTAAGTGAGAGCAATGAAATGACAGAGACTAGTAGGAAAATAGAACCTAACAAGAACACAAAAACTGTAACCCTAACAGGACTCTAACTAAATAAACCCACTAAAGACTCAACTAAATCCAGAAGGTAAATGAACAAGGGGAAAGGTGATCTAACATAGCTAAAAATAACTAAATCCAAATAAACAGAATACTAAATGACAGGAAATAAGAAGGAAGAAACAGAATCTACAAACTAATAAACCATACTAAAAAAAGTTGAAACACTGACTGAATGCACGCTCCCCAGGAACCTTAAACTAAAACTAATCAAACATCTGGGGATTGTGACATAATAAAGCTGATTCTGAACCGGATATTAATCAGGAATCTGTGGAACTTGACCGCATGCTGGAAATATTATTTAGCCATTTTATTTAGGTGTGTTGGACTATGGACACAATTAAAATGTGCCAGATATAGCCCTCGAGAACTGCAGTGCTAGCTTTTTACATTTTTACCAGCACACAAAAAAGTCGAAGAATTACAAATAGCTACTAAGGTAGAGAAGTAAAATTTAAATTTGCCATTCCTTCATTGATTAAAGGACTGTTTAGGAGCCAATAGGCTACTATATATATATATATATATATATATATATATATATATATATATATATATATATATATATATATATATATATATATATATATTTTTTTTTTTTTTTTTTTTTTTTTTTTTTTTTGTTAACTACTTAAGTTTCTTCAGGCCTTTTCTATAATGGCAGTCATATTTAGGTTTATTCAAAGTTATTGATTAATAGCCACCATTTGTAAATAAGTCAATTGCTGCCAGAGTTGTAGCAAGGCAATGAAAAACTAAAAATAATGTCCTGACCTTGTAGACACAGTATGTACAGAACTTTGTATATACACACTAGGATTTATTATATAAATTAGAGCTTTTTCTGGAAAGCCCTGTATTTCAAGCGGCTGTTTTTGCTGTAACTGTGAAGACAGTTCACATTGTCTTATTTTCTCTCATAAGTAGAAACCGAGATTTTCTTTTATATTTTTATACCTCAGTTGTTTGCAAATTATGGTGAGATTGAACAATATTACTATTTAAGCAAAAATATCTGGAACTTAAAACACTTTCGTATCCACAGATTTTAGTTTTTTTACAAACTTGCTGTTAAATATGTTTCATGTGTGTAAAATTGATCAGGATTTGTGTCACCATCAGCTTCTGGAAATATGAAACATCAAGTGAATGTTTTTAATGTGGAAATAAGAAAATACAAAGTGAGCAGTCACAAACAAGTCTATAAAAATACATCAACAAAAACACAAAGTAAAAAAAAAATGCTTTAGTAAAAATATATATTTTTACAGTATATTGAATTAAGAACAGTTTGAATTGAGGCTTTCTCACATACAGTACAATGCTGAAAGTCACAGTAGAAGTATCTTAGGATTTCCTTTTAAAAAAAAGGTTAAATGGCTCATATATCAGAATCAGACATACTTTAATAATCCCAGAGGGAAATTACTTTTGTTACATGCTCCAGATATACACAAATTTTTTAGTGTATAGTGGGGAGGCCCAACGAAAAATATCCTAAGTCAGTCAGAAAATAAAACAAATTCAGTTATAGCACTACACATTAAAGACGTACATTTGTCAACAATGCAAAGTGATAAATGCAGACTGTAAAGTCAGTCTTTCCACAAATGTTTATACCCAGCTGCTGTGAACAAATGAAACAGTGCTCTTTAGAAAACAGCATCTCAGTTTTTTTCGGTCTCTAAATACTAATGCAGTACTGTGCAAACGTTTTAAGCCATCCGTCATTTCTTCTGAGTTTTCCTTTAAGGAAGGAGGACATTTTTCAGATCTTTTAGAGTGGTATTGACTCAAGATCTTTCTGTTTCTTTCTTTGGACTTATGCTTATTACAACAATTTTTAGACTGGTTATTTATTCGTTATTATTGGAATACTGTTATTGTTTTGCGAAACTTAAAGGGTGTGCCATTTTAAGCTCCACCTGTTTTAAGTATGTATAGGCCTCTGGAGTATGATGATCAACAGAACGGTGATGCATCTCTCAGGTTCTGTCTCCGCTCTTTGCTCGATATTTGCCCTTTTTCTCAAAGGCATGACTTTTAGACATTGCTAAAAAGCTGTAGGTAAAGCTTTAGACCTGGCACTTGACCTGAGTGGGTGGTAAATGTATGAATAAGCAGCCTGAATCACACCCAAAACTTTAAAATACCTCAAGAGAGCCATGAACAGGGATCAAGACTGACTTTAAAAGATTACAAAGAACGGTCATTTTGAAAGGAACATATAAAGAAACTGGACAGGTTGAAAAAATTTGCACAGTGCTGTAGCTGCACAATTATAAATGTATGTCAAAACACATGAACAAAAAGAGAAAGGTGTTGGCTGGATGATGGTGGAATGTACATTAAATGCATCATTATGTTGCTCTATCTTCATATGAAAGATCTAGATAGCTGTGGGCTAAAGAGATATCCCGACCATCAATTTTCTCTGATTACTTTCAAAAAGTATTACAAAAACGCTACATGGATGTGTGCCTGCATTCAGTCACTTTTTTTAAATGAACAAGTGGAGTAAATCGACAGCATTTTTTTTTTTATCTCCTAGTCAGACGATCTGAACTCCTGGCCGTGCATCCTTCTTCACAAAATGCATACAGTAGAAATATAAAAATCATTCACATTCAGTTTTTAAGAGCTGCACCACATTCACTGGCTCCAAGCCTAAAGGTTCAGTTAGTCCAAGAAAAGATATTTGCGGAAGGTTACTCATGATCCTCAAGATCAATATCCTGCTGCCATTCCAGACTTCCTGCGGTCCGACACAGCCTCTATGCAACCGTTCTCCTTTTCCAAGGCATTGACCACATTTAGGAAGTATTTCCAGTTCCCAACTTGGTGTCCAAGAGCCCTGAGGCCTTCTTTCACAGACTAAGAAAACACATAACATAATTAAGATTAAAAAGTATGAAAAACTCAAAAAGAAAATCCCCAGATTGATCACAGGAAATTCAATACTGCTGAATTACAATCTTTTAATTTCTGTTCAAACTCATTTATCAGCAGCCCTCTCCACACTTTCTGGCATGTATAAACGTATAAATTGAAAATAAATACGTACATCAGCTACATACACTGTACTGAAGTCGTTTTCAGTGACAATAATTATGTCCTGGTGAAAAAAAGTCATTTCTTAACATTGGATTTTATCCCAATAAAAAACTCTGCTTAAATTAAACATTCAATGCTGAAAGCTGCTCTGGCAGTAAAACATGAATTACCCCCCCACATATTTAACAGAGGTACTAATAAAGGTGGAGCACTCTGTAAATCGAAATGCTATTTTTGACATGGATAATCTCAGACTACCAAACTCCTGTCATAAATTTACTGTCATGATACATAAAGGTACATTACCTCATCAAATCTTGATTCAAAATTCACAACGTTGTTTGAGTCGACGAAGATTATACGAGCATCAATAGAAGCTTTTAAGCTCATCCCCAGCCATAGGCGGTTTATTAGGGACTGTTAGAGAGAAAAGAGAATTATTTAAGGCCAAAGAAGCCCACAAACTGAGCAACAACCTTGAGGTAAAGCAGTAATTTACCAAGGCCACTGATGAGGTGATCATACTTCCTCCTGAACCGCCCATCACAAGGATCCCTCCAGAGCTTTTCTCCAGGATAACCGGAGTCATTGAGGAGGGCGGCCGTTCACCTGCATGAGACAGATAATACCTCAGAATTAGTAAATATCAGATGGAGGCCATTTAGCCTTAATTTGGTCTTCTCTGGTTATTTATTTATTTATTTATTACCTGCACTTATTGAATCTACTGTTCCACAAAAGTCAACAAGCTCGTTGTTGAGGATGATTCCCGTTCGTGGAGAGTAAACTGCTCCTCCAAACCTGCAGAACCAGATCGTAATGAAGCAGTGGATATACTTTGTACAATACTATGATGTCACTTTCAGTATATGTACTAATCTTTTTTTAAGGAGGTCTTCAACTCACAGCTGATTTATAGTGCTGGTGGCTGAGACGGCGAGTTCATCCTTATCTAGGACAGATACATGGGTTGTCCCAAAATTATCAGACGAAGGCTTGATGTTGAAGTAATAGGAGTTATTATGGGTGCGAAGGGATGATATCATCCTCCTGATACGATCGGCGAAAGAAGGATCAATCAAGTGATCACCAACCTGAAAGAGGAAGATGAAAACAACCGTCAACACTTACTGTAACTTTGATCACAAGCCCTCTTTTGTCCTGGTTTTAATTTTTCCACCCAATATATCATTCAGAAATTGTAAAAATCGGGCAATAAAGGAGTTAAAAGCGTGTAAAATGAGTTTTAATGTGTAATACACTTTGGAGTAAATCCATCTTTAGACTCTTTGCTTGGGCAGCCAGCAGTTGGCTGTTTAACAGAAATGCTGCTCACAGTTTGTTTTTAAGTGTTGCTTTAAGAGATATCAGTGACACTCCTCCAGTTTTTAAGACATGGCTGTAATTTTTTAGCTACCACAAATATTTTCAGACTTATGAACTGTCTTACTTTTAAGCAAGAAAAATAGTGTAGTCTTCTTTCAGCCAGTCGTAAATAACAATAGGTGAAGGGGGGTAAGCAGCGGTTTATTCTATGCTCTATACAACTGGAGAATATGCCAGCACCTTCTTTGATATCTCACAGGTCAGAAAGGCATGACGAACAATCTTTGTGTTTAAAATACTAATTTTTAAAACTTTGTTAACCTTCTTGTGCTTTTTTTTTTACCACTGCCAGCATACAAAAAAGTTTTTGTTGAAAATTGTGTTTTATGTTTCAACTTAAAGAATCACAGAAAGTCAAATTTGGCAAAAAATTATTTTTTGTGAGGAAACAGTGCTGTACTACACATAACTGTCCTACCTAATGGCCTCGTTATCCAGTAAACCTTTTTTTTTTTACAATCACTTCATTCGGTGACAAAGGATGGTAATAGTTCTCATCCCATTCCTGTTTATAGAAGCTGTTATGAAGAACAGAGTTTAGGAGCATGCTGTAAATAACCCTGCACTTCTCCAAGACCTAATGTTTTCTGTTTACAACAGCATGCGTTAAAGCTGCAGTAGGTGACTTTTGTATACATTTATGTTTTTTTCATATTTTTTAAAACTGTCACTATGTCCTGACAGTAAAATATGAGACAGTTAATGTGAGGGAAAAAAATGAGGCTCCTCTGGCTCCACCCAGTGGTCCTACTGCCATTTGCAGAAATAAACAGCTCCCGATCAGAAACAACCAATCAGAATCAGGCGGAATCTGGAGTGCCTGATCAGAAAAAAAGACGGAGAATTATTGGAGTCGCACAGTAGGCTCTGCTGTGGAGGGAGGGCTGCAGCGCAGCAGAGAGCAATGGGGAGGGACCTATGGTGACCAGATGTCCAGATTTGTCCAGTTACTGTACCGCATTTTTCACTCTTGTCCCGTTATTGTCTCACGAACGGAAACAACGTCCCACATTTGACTGGGTCAGATTTGGAAAGTTAAAAAAATTATTCAACATGCGCTTTCCTGAAATAAAGAAGGCAGAGCTGCAGTCACCGTTAACGAGAGCTGCATCAGCTGTCGATCAAAATATGCTGCCGCATCCTACTTCATGGGCAACTGCGTGCCAGGATGCTCATAACATAAAACAAAAGGGATTTTGATGCATACAGAGTATCAAGGAAACAATATCAAAGTAAAGGAAATGCTGCTACAAAGATTAGGGAGCGATTTCTAACTGCGTAAGGCCAGAGAAGGCTGCTGCCTATCTCCAACAGTCAATGGGCGAGAGGCGGGGACGCGGGGTAGCACATCCTGGACAGGTCTACTGTCTATCACAGGGCTAAAGTTTAATGGTCGTATTAAACTTCAAAAATGTTAAATAATGCTTGTTATAAACCCGTGAGTTGCGATAATTCAGTGTTGCACAATAACAGAGCCGAGATTGATTAATGTAATGTGCGATATTTGCTCAATTAAAATGTATGACGTCATCATAGTGTTGGTTATGTGTCCTGCATGGTCCTTCACAAGCATCCTGTTGTTGCACCTTTGGTTATTTGAGATCTGGTCAACATAGACGGACCTGTAAGGTGTGATTGTTCAAATTTTCAGGCTAAGTCCACAGCTTTCTGAAAACTCCCTACTGCAGCTTTAAGAAAAGTGATAAAACATAATAATTTAGTCTTAAAACATAGAACCACTCACCCACAAAAATGCCCATCTTATCTCACGCAGCCAAAACGACTACAAATTATCTGACAGACTATTTCTGTATCCGTGTGAGATAGTCACTTTTCTTCCAAAGCAGTAGCTTACTGTTTAAAAGAGAGTAACAATCTTATTCTTAGGTCAGATAAAGTCTTGGCAGGCAGTTTTCATCGACCTCTTACACTATTCATAATTAAGAAATACTGAATAATTCAATTTTCTTTAAAGCAACATCAACAGGTTGCTGTGGAAGTTTGGTCTTTAACTGTTATAAGGTGCAAGCCTCACGTCAGATAGACTTATGCTGAAAGGATGAGACAACTGTAATGCTTGAGAGTCAGAACAATTACTTTCATGTTAACAAAGAGAAAAGGAATTCCAGTTTCCAACCTTGCCGTTACTGAAGAAGGCAGGATCTCGAATGTGCCTCTTTTGTCCATTAGCAAACTTAGCTGCCTCTATATAACGATGGTACATCTGAATCTTATTTTCACCAACCAGAGAGTCTGAAGTCAGCGAGAACCCTTCGGAACAAGAGAGCAGGTTTTTAATTACTGTGTTCATACAAGTGCATTCAAAGGACCACATCTGCATTACAACAAAAGATGCAAAACCTTTCATAATTCTGAGAATGAAAGCTAGCAGCGCTCCCCCAGCAGGTGGTGGAGCGATGTACATCTGATGAGATCCCAAAGAAACCGTCCATGGACTGACCACCTGCTCTTTGTAAGACTTCAGGTCTTCCAACGTTAATGTTCCACCTAAAGACAAAAAAAGAAAGAAAACACCCCTTGAATTTTATGTGCTTCTGTCCGTCTTCGTTACCTAAAGTTTTTATTTTAACTGATACAGCCTCAGCTTTCTCAGGTCATTCTTGCACCAACCTGCATCTTTTATGTCTCGGATCAAGTCTTGTCCTATCCTGCCGGCGTAAAAGGCATCTGCCCCTTCCTCTGCAATTGTTTCAAGGGTGTCAGCAAGTTTAGAAAACTGCAGGGTGTCCTCGTTGCTCAGGATAGTTTTATTCTTGTTGCAGAGGACTTCACTGGATCAAAACATAAAAGGAAACATTAGGCAAACGAAGGTGAAAAGATGTGTTCAGCAACACATGACAACAAAAACTGACTATGTTTAAAAGTGTGCAGGATAGACACATTTGTTAATTGTCTATGCAAGTTTTGTCTTGTTCATTCATGTACAATAAAAGCTTTTTAAAAGGAGGTGAGGTGCACCCTGGAAGGTTTTTCAACAGAAAGCACCACACAGAAGAACAAGAACAAAATAGCCAAATTCACACACACGCCTTATTTAAAACCACCGCTGAACCAAATCATACAGGTTCTAGGAATGTGAGAAGAAAAAACACCACAGCCCTCAGTGAAACTCAAAGACCTGCATACTCAAACCAGAGTTACGTGCCAAAGCAGTGAAATAAAATGCCATATCACAAAGCTGTCTAAATGAAATAAATATGAGCCTTCTTGGGTTACATTCGGGGTTTTTCATGGTTTCATTTTTTTTTAATCCTACGAGTCTTGAGTTTTTCTTTAAGTATTACCGAATGTTTGATTTTTATTCTTTGAGTTAACAATAACTTTGTTTTTACTTTACTTCCGAGCACAATCAGCATTTCTTGCCATAAAAATATCCTGAACCTACAAGAATATATCGACATCTTTACTAGAGCCATTTCTAGTCCGCTCCTTCTTGTCTTTATTTAGTCACAGAAAATAACAATGAAAACTTTTTGGAACAAAATTTCATGTACCCTAAGCGAAGACTTTGAAAGTCAAGTGTGGTCAGTTCGTTTTATCAACCCTCTCAGCTTTTCAATCACATCTGGACATTCATAGATATTTCCATGTAAAAAAATCTTTTTACCTTTCCCTTTAACCACATTTTCAACTTGTTTACATGTAAGGTGGTCAACGCTTTAAGTGTCATTTTGCCCAGAGAATTTAGCAATCAATCCTAAAATTAAGAAGGGTCACATGATTTAGTTTTTCTTTTTTTTCTTAATGTGCCTTCACCTCAAAGCCATGATCCAATCAGCTCAGTCTCCCTCCAGCCACCACTCTAGATCAGCTCCACCTGATGCCACTAATTAGTCAACTCTGCTCACCTGTGCACATGTGTACATATACCTGCTTCAGCCAACTCAGCCCTGCTAGAACGTTTCTTCTCATCGCGTTTGATGTGCTTCGACGCTACCAGGTCCTGTGTGCTCAGTCAGCTGGACTCTTCTGTTCGCCTCTCTGAAGAAAGTTTCTCGCGTCTGCATGCTGCAGTTCTGCCTGTTTCCCTGTGAGCTCCAGCCTCTTGCTCTGCCCGTTCTGGTGGTTCCCCGGTCTACGTCGCCTGTTCTGGTCTGTAACTACCTGCATCTTTTTAGTTCCCAGCTCATCCCCTCCTGCCTACACCATCAGCCATTAAATCATCTGTTCAAGTCTTGTTCCACCTGCATCTGGTAGAGTCTGTCCTGCTTACCTGCCTCATCTGCCATTATTCACCCTTTACAATAAACCTTTTAAAAAACTGTGTCCGGCTGAATATCGGGTTCACCAGCATTAATCAATACAAAGTGTAAGAAATAAAAGGTGAGGTACTTAAGGTCCTAAAAGTGGTAATGTCCTTGACCTCCCCACAACGTTGAGAATTTGTCCACTTACAAACAGGGTTGATATGCCTTGATGAAGTCCAACCCAGTGACGTAAATGTAGATACAATTCCTGCTTTAGATCACCTATGTGTGGTGTTTATGGACAGTTTCTTAAACCAGTGTCAGGTAAAGGAGGGTGTGTAGTTTGGGACCCTCTGGGTCTCTTGTTTGCTGTTTCCTGACAATGCTGCTCTGTTGGCATTAGGTCTTTTTCCAAGTCAGAATTGGTATAATTCATTTAAACTGGATTTTAAAAGACAAAGGTTTTAAACATATTAATATATAAACTTATATAAACATTTAAACTGTCCATAGAGTTTAGGTTAGCATCACTTACCAGGGTAAGGAAGAATAAGCTTTGCTTCAGCCTATTCCTTTTTTGGTAAATTGTGGGTTTGTTTATTGTTGTTCTTTTGTTGTTTCCTGTGTTTAATGTGGACAATTTACCAAAATAAAGTGATTGAATGATTGACTTAAGAAGCTACAAGTGAGCCACTTTATCCATTCCAGAACCAATTTTGACATTTGGATTCAAGTTTCAACCATTTGACTGAACTGTTTAGCACACTGAGGAACCACCAAATGCTTAACTCAACAAAAACTTTAAGCATAGCGAGTTTAACACCTTGAACCGAGAAGGTTCTGACAAAAGAAAAGTTAATTCTTAATATCAAACCATTTTAGCTTGAGGTAAATTTGTAACTTCCCCCATGGACAAGCCAAATACCATCCGAGAAGCGATGTTATGGTCATTTAAAGACACATCAATCTGTTTGGCCACGACTTCATTGTCCAGATTGTCAAGCGTTACAGTGGAGGTATCATGTTGAAGAGCTCCTTAGCTGCCAGGGGTACAGATGCATCTTTTTTTTTTTAAATAAAAGACACTGATAGGTGCATCACATGTACATATTTACACACTCATTATGTACAAATAATATGAAATAACAACTTGAACTTCCACATCACCGAGGCATTGTTTAAAGTGGATCAAACACATTTGTTTTTCCAGATCATACTGCTTTGTTGTTATTGAGAACCCTTCAAACTTGAAATGTTTGGTCTGAGAGCCACCTACTTAAGGTCTAGAACCATGGTTCTCAACTGGGAAAAAGTGAAATCCTCTCTGGTGGTCAGGAGTGAGTCTCTGCTTCCTGTGAAAAAGTTCAACTATCTTGATGTGTTGCTCATGAGTCAAGCAAAGTAATAAATAAAACAAAGAAAACAAACACAAAGACCTGCTTTACCAGAACTGAAAGCTATTGAAAAAGTGGCTTGACGGGTGGAAATTTGAGATAGATAAATGGCTCACGGCTCTATCTGAAGCAGGGAGGGATTTAGTCATATTTGGGCAGGTCTGTTGTGGTAAAAAAGGGAAGGGTCAAACAAAAACTTATTTTGCTCTGTGCTCCATGTTTAGTTCTCCTTTGTGTTTTATTGCTCAGCACTTCTGTCACAGACTGGTAACAGTCTGTTGTTTTTAAATGTGCTTTATAAATATATTTGACTTGACTTTTGCGTTCCAACCCCCATCTATAGTTGTGAGAGATTTGGGCCGTAGCCAAAATAAGTAACACAAGGGGTTAAACTGAACTTACTCACTAGGATGTCCGAGGTCAACTGTAGGTGGGCCCAGGCAGCCTGATCTGCAGTGAGTTTACAGTAGTTGCTGCTCTTTGCAATGAAAGGTTTAAGCTGAGATAGTTTGGACATATAATCAGGTTGCCACTTTGAAGCTTTCACTTGTATAACGTGTTAAGTATACAGTGTTATGGAAAATAATCTCTCCTCGTAAATATTTTTTATGCTCTGATCATCAAATAAATTTTAATCCCAGATGAAGATAACGTCTTTCTTTCGATCTTTCTTATAATCTACATATTGACAGCAAAGTTTGTTCTATACCTTATGTGCCTAATGTTGCTAATTTGCATAATTCCTAAATTTGCACAAACATGTGCAAAAACAATTTTTTATATATATATATATATATATATAAATGAATATAAATTTCAGACATTAAATGGCTAAAGGAACAATTTACTAGATTTACTCAGATTATTTTTGTGATGATCTGAAATATGAGAGACAGAAATGTGTAAGACAGCCAAATACTTTTTCACAGCACTGTGTGTCTGTCCTTGCCTCTGTAAAGCAGCAGAATATCGTCGGGTGGAAGCACTGTTTTTAAAATTGAAAGCAACACCACTTTTTGTTAAAAAAGACAAGGAATCTTTAAGCAACTGATTTATCCCTTTTGTCATCAGTCCCAACAAACCCTCCACGGGACACAATGTTTATAATCAAAGAGCAATGTCAGGGAAGCATTGGATAACTGTCATCCAAAACATTTGCCGGCCCCCATACTGGAGCACCAGCAATACACAAATTGTGCTGAGTCAGGAATCCACTATCTGCTCTAAAGAGATGAAATTCATCATCAACAGGAAAGCAATATATTTCATCTAACTTTATTTTTTATGAAAAAGTATTTTGCCATAAGATGTTAAGTTCCCTCATAAAGTTTATGAGGGAAGATGAAGCAAATTTTGTTCCTTCAGTGTCCTTTGCTGTGGTATTAGAATAAATAAATAAAATATCAGTCAGTGTTTGAAAATCAGGCTTAACTATTATGTAACGTGCAAGGAAAGAAAACATTTCCCAGTCAATGTCAACTCTAGCTATACAATACTTTTTTTAAATTAGCTAAACTGGGGACTTAAAGAAGATATGTCTCCTAAATAAAATCTCCACGTGGAATCGGTTTGTTTTGCTCAAAATACTAGTTTTCAAGTCATATTGTTGTTTTATCTGTTGTTAAGGTGATCAGTTCAGGAAACTTTCTAAGCGCTCTGTCTCTGAGATGCACGTGTGAAATTTTACCATAGAGAGGACGTTTCCACATGCTCCTTTACAAATTTGTTGCGCATAAAATTTGCCAGGTATGGT
The DNA here is from genome assembly GCA_037039145.1 of Fundulus diaphanus. Taxonomy (NCBI): domain Eukaryota; kingdom Metazoa; phylum Chordata; class Actinopteri; order Cyprinodontiformes; family Fundulidae; genus Fundulus; species Fundulus diaphanus. The sequence continues at coordinate 17,688,063 of CM073141.1, read as the reverse complement.
GGCATGGGGATCCCTTCCCTGGCCAGTTTAATAGTTGGCTCAAACAGCTTGGCCCAGGGTAGCCTCCCATATTCTCTGTGGAGGGCCTCATAGCCCCGCAGCTCCCCGGGAACACCAATCCACTGACTACCTGCAACGTTGAAGTAGAAAACAAGAGACATAAAATTATTTTGGAAGCTAAAGGTGTAAAAACATCTTTCCTCACTAACTCAGAGAATGGGTCACAAGTATCACAGTAAACCAGGCGCATCAGAGTTACACACATTCCTTGTATCATTATCAACACAACATGTTTCCTGTCTTCTGCAGGTCTCCTAGAATGGCAGAAGATAGTGAAGGACACAAACAAAAATTAAAGCTGCAACACTAATCACCTCACATATGATGTGATGACAAACCTAGTAAATCATTAACACAATCAAAGAAATATAAAACATTCCCAACAATATCCATTTCAAAATCAGTTTTGATGCGTGTTTGCAACCATTCACCTACTGGAACACCCTATTGTGTCCAACTCTCAACAATTTGACCCACTAAAACCCTAAAACCCACCAAGAACATAGCACATCATCAACTAAAAACAATGTTGGATTACCAGTGTGACTGTCCAGTTAGGTTAGAAAGAAGCACCTATTCCCTAGTGTTGTCAAGATCACAGGACCAGAGACAAAGTCAAGACCAGAGCATACCAAGATCAAAACAAGATTGAGGGAGATGAAACCAATTCCAAGAACAATACCATGACCAAACCAAGTCGTAATTGAAACAATAAAGTTGTTGCTGAAAACATAAAAGAAAACTCTTTGGCAGCAAGGTAACCTATACCAGCCCTCAGGACCAATGGGTTTCACTGCTGAGTCTAATTTTTCCAGTTATTTTCACTGCCATAACATTTAGGGTGAACCAAAACTTGTATTTAAACAGATCTCCAATTGCATGTCAGCTGTCTGATAAATCTGATAAGGTGGTAACAAGTTAAACAGGCAAACCAGACCATTTTGGAGAGAGCATGCATCCAGCAAAATGATAACTGACTTAGCATCAGCAGCAGGCAGAATGAGTGGAGGCGACAGGTGGAGGAGGATGACTTGCCTCAGCAAGCGTTCTTCCTTCCTGCGTGTTTTACAGACAGAAAACCATCTGGCTTTCTATACTGGAAGATTTTTCTCCCCCTTAATTGGATGTATTTGAATGCAGCCAGGAGGTTCATTTAAAAAAAAAAAAAGGATACTGTAGCTTTGATCATGTGTGATCTTCAGCAGAAGAAAAAAATCTTGAATACAGCATGTCTGGGACCCAGACAAGACCAGAAATGTGAAAGTGTAGTCTCAAGACCGTTCCCCAGAACCACAACATAATTGATCCCTAATTCATGTGTTATGCTTGAATAAAATTTGCACACGCAGACATAGAAAAACCATCTGCTCTGCAGAGAAAAGTTCTGTCTTCAGACAAGACAACAATTGAGCTATATCAAGGGTGACTGTGGCTTGATGGGCTGAGTAGTTGTCTGGCAATCAGAAGGTTGTGGGTTTGATTCCAGCTTCCCTTTGCCACATGTTGATGTACCCCTGGCCAAGGCACTTAACCTCAAGTTGCCTACTGAGCTGTGTCTTGGTGTATGAATGTGAGAGCGACTGGGTGAATGTGGCTACTGTGTACAGCACTTTGGGTGGTCAGCATGACTGGAAAAGCGCTATATAACTTCAGTATGTCTGGAAAAGTTAAGTTGAGGCCTTACAATCTAAAAACTTTAAACAAGGTATGTTAACATCAGGTTTCAGTTGCATTTACCCAACAATCCTATTTTTTTTTATTTAAATATATCTTGTATGTTGAATAAATTAGGTGAAAAAAGTAAGGACAAAAGCTTACATTTGATCTATTTACTATACACTGCTTACCTGTGGACAATCTGAATGTAGTGGGACAGTCTTTTAACAGGGAAGGTTTGAATGACTTTGGGACCGTCTCCCTGAAGTTGTAGACCTTAACATTGCCTGAGAACAAATGAGCAAAAGAACACAAAACTTTTCATTTACTGAAAAAAAAGTAACTGGCAGGAATTTGTATGTTTAACTATCAGTGGTGAAAGTATACAAAGACTGCTTATAGTCCAGTCAAGCAGGAGCACACAAATATATAATGTATATACACATATTTTATGTGGTAATGAATCAATCTGAACCTGTTGCGACATACAAAGCAAAATACGCCATTGATATTCATTTCTACATAAGATATAAACTCTAGTCACATGATAGGGGAATAGAGAGAAAGATGATGGTAATTCAAAGCTGATCCTAAAAAAAACAAAGAACAAAAAACAGATGTATTTAAAGAGAAGCAAAAATTCATGACCCACAGTTGACAACTGACCTGTTTTATTTCTAACAATCACTATAGAGCCTCCTCCAATTCCCATGCTCTGAGGATTGACCACAGATGTGCACAGGAGAGCTGCAATGGCGCCATCTACTGCTGAACCCCCCTGCAGAAGCATGCGCCTGGAAAATATGATGGATTTACAGGAAACCAGTTACTGACTGAAAGTAGCGACTTAATGTGTTATTTCAGAGCTTTAAGTCCTGGGGTAGTCTGTTGTTTTACAAATGAAAGTCTCACTCAGAGACCATATGTTCTCATGTGAGAGGTCGATTTATGCAACCCAACCAAAGTTAATATACATCATCACCCCCTTATTTCTATGACAAGTCCAAGCAACTAAAATCTGAACTTGACAGACAAGTGAAAAAACTATTACTCTGCAAGTCTGAGCTGAAATATATAAAGGACCTTTTCACTGAGATGCTGGCTGTGATTTCTAGTTGTCTGCTAAGCGACAAGAGAAGGAACTGTTTGGAATGCTTGGACCTTGCCAGCTCGAAAACGTTTGTAACAAATAAAGGTGTATTATGAAGCTGCAAAACAGACCAGAGAGTAAAATACTTACTGAGGACCTTGCATTGACTTCCATTCATTTTCAACCGCTATCTATGACTTTACCCTAACCTTAAACATTACCAGTATCTAACCCTAACCCAACTGACACTTGACTCCTAAACCTAACCCCAGGGCCAGAAAAAAGTGAGGACCAAAAACGGGTCCCCACTTCTTATAAAAGTCCTCACTTTGGGGGCAAAATGTGAAAATATGTTCTCACTCTGGTGCAAGTACAAGTACACACACAGTCTTTTGAAGAAAGTCACATGTTTGACATTAAAGCCAATGCTCCAGAGTTGCTTCCGCTCAGTTCATCTTTTTGTCACTGAACTCTGAACCTTGATTGTGTGATTTAAAGTGGAAACATATACCTTCCCCTACAAATGTTGTCAGAAGGGGAAAGGATCTCTCCTGTTGCGCACAAAAGCCGGAAGAGCAGCACACATTCCAGTGGAATCACCTTTTTGATCTCTCTGAAGTTGCTGATGACTGATTAATTGACTCATCTGCGCAACACTAAGTAAGACAAATGAGCTAAGCGGAGCCAAGACTTTTCACTCCTCAACACAAAGGACAGCATCAGTCAATGTTTATTTTCTCTAAGAGACAAGATTGAAACAATTCAGCAGCTGCACTGACTAATCAGCGGACCTGCGCGCACATGGTTGATGCTAATCCAAACAGAGCTGATCAAATCTCTTAAACTGTTTATTCCCCCCTGCCCAGCGTAGCTTTAAAATTCAACTACAGGAGGCAACGCTTGATACAATTGTGGGGCAAGTCACTGCGAATAAACCCACGTGTATAAACTGCAGGTAATAATTCTGGATGAACTAACTTTAAAATATAGGAAAAATTATCCGGACGGGATTTTTTAGCCTCAGCTTGTGACAAATTAAAGTCTTCAAAGAAAACCGACTTTTCTTTCCTTTCTTTTAGAAGGAAGGTGACTTACTTGCCAATCTCGGAGCAAAGTTGCGAGTCTGCAGCGACAGCCGCATGTCTGAAGCTTCCGCTGGAGCAGTCCGCACCAAGAAACGTGGCGATGCACAGGACCACCAGAGCAACGGCACAAATCACAATAAAAAGAATGCAACATCCCGTCTGGCAGGCCTTATATTTGGCCATTGCATTTAGCGTCTGAGTGGGCAAAACGTCTGCACTGTTCTCCTGCTCTCACTGATGTGCGCACAGACGCGCAATCCAATCTGTCTGATCCTATAGTACCTCCTCCTCCTCCTCCTCCTCCCCCTTCATCTCCCACGTTATCCAAAAGCGAAAGTAGTGAATTACTGGATGCAGGTTTCTGGGGGGAAAACCGTGATGCCGTGTTTTATTTCCGAGAGACCCGCGTAGCATCTCAATGACGCATTAATTGCATGCTTCCGGATAGACATTGCTATGTTTTTCGTGACCTTTTCAATTTCTTTTTATCTGCTTTAGGCTTGTTAGAGCAAACTTTGTTTGACAAGCCCATGGGTCCAGAGGCTGAAACAACCCCCCTCCCCCCAACAAGATAAAATAACTTCATAGGGACGAAGAAAAAACATATTTTCCCATGTTTTGTCCAACTTATTTATTTCAGTTCATAAAATCTCACTATAGCATTTTTCTTCTTTCAGCTTTTCCCTTTGGCATGGGAGGGAGTCATCTGTCTCCATCTAACTCTATCCTCCGCATCTTCTTCTGTCACACCAACTACCTTCATTTCTTCTTTCACTCCATCCACAAATCTCCTCTATAGTCTTCCTCTAGGCCTCCTGTCCGGCAGTTCCAGCCTCAACGTCCTTCCATCAATGTAATGACTATCCATCTCTGTACATGTCCAAACCATCTCAGTCTGGCCTCTCTGGCTTTTTTATCCAAAACATCAAACATGAGCTGTACCTCTCATAGACATCATATACGTAGACGCCTCGTTGGGCGCGGGTTTGTATGTCAACGTCACCGCCATATTATATGTGGCAGAAAGAAGTTAATATATATATATATATATATATATATATATATATATATATATATATATATATATATATATATATATATATATATATATGTGTGTGTGTGTGTGTTATGAATATAAAGGTCAATTGGTTAAATCTAAACATTGTGGTCTTCATTATTTCATAAAACCGTGTCACATGTGAACCTTTTAAGTTCTGGTATAGTCACAGTTTAGGAACAAACGTTTTGGGGGAGTTTGTTCTCTGCCTTGGATAGAGAAAGTTACTAATATGAGAAAAAAAAATCCTAGGACAATAAAGTAAAAAAAAAGACTAAAGTGGTAATATTATGAGAAAAACGTCATATTATGAGAATTAAGGGGGGACATTTCCAGAATAGTCACAATTTGCAGAACTATTTCAATCCTGGAGTTATAGGGCCAGGTGAGATTATTTTAATTATTTTTATTCTTTACGAGTATAAAGTCAGGAGAATGAAGCCAAAGGGATACGAAAATAAACTTGTAATATTACAAAAATAAAAATATTACGAACATCAAGTATGTTCTGAGATTAAACTCCCTCTGATACTTTTTAAGTGACTCAGACTAACTGCAGATTTGCCACATTCAACATGGCATCCTGATCCTATCCATCCTCGTCACTCCCAAAGAGAACCTCAACATCATCTCAGCTACCTCCAGCTTCCTCAGAGCCACTATCTCTAAACCATACATCGTTGGTCTCACTGGTGTTGCAAGGCAAGGCAAGGGCAAATTTATTTGTATAGCACATTTCAGTCCAAAGACAACACAAAGTGCTTTACATGATTAAAACATAGAAAATATAAAAACAGAATAAAAGCAAGTTGGAATAAAATGTAGAAACATAATAGAATAATGGAAACTAAAAGCAAATATTAAAAACAGTTGGACTATAAACTTAAACTAATGATGCTTCAGTTAACAGCTTAACTAGAACAGTCAAAGGCAATCCTAAACAAATGTGTTTTTAATCTTGATTTAAAAGAACTCAGGCTTTCAGCACTTTACAGTTTTCTGGAAGTTTGTTCCAGATAAGTGGAGCATAGGAACTAAATGCTGCTTCTCCTTGTTTAGTTCTGGTTCTAGGTATGCAGAGCAGGCTGGAGCCAGAAGACCTTAGTCGTCTGGAGGGTTTATACGCTGATAAGTCTGTGATGTATTTAGGTTCTAAGCCATTCAGTTATTTATAGACTAAGAAGTATTTTAAAGTCTATTCTCTGAGATACAGGGAGCCAGTGTAAGGACTTCAGAACTGGGGTGATGTTCTCTATTTTCTTAGTTTAAGTGAGGATGCAGGCAGCAGCGTTCTGGATCAGCTGCAGCTGTCTGATCCACTTTTTAGGCAGACCTGTAAAATACACCGCTGCAGTAATCAATTCGACTAAAAATAAACGCAGGGATTAGTTATTCAAGATCCTGTCGAGGCATTCCTTTAATCCTGGAAATGTAATTATGTTTAGATGTTTTTGTTGGTTCAGGTCAGAGTCCCTCACCCAGATTTCGGGCCTGATTAGTGTTTACTAGCTGAAGTAACTGAAGTTGTGTACCAACTCTTGATCGCTCCTCCATCTGCCCAAAAATTACGAGGTTTGTTTTTATTCTATTGAAAATTTTGGCACATCCATACATTAATTTCTTCTAAGCATTTACTCAATGCTTGAATGGGTTCATAGTCACCCAGTGACATGCTGATGTAGACCTGTGTGTCGTCTGCATAGGTATGATCATTTATGTTGTTTTGATCTGAGGTAGAGGGAGCATGTAGACACTGAATAGGAGGAGACCCAGGATGGACCCTTGGGGAACCCCACATGTGATTTTTGTCATCGCTGATGTAAAGTTACCTACTGACACAAAAAAATCCCTGCCCCTTTTAGTAGGATTTAAACCGGTTGAGTTTAAATCCTACAGCAAGTTCAAAACATTTTTGTCACAAAGTTCATAAAATGTAACGAACATATAAATTCATTACACACAGTGAAAAAAAATGCCTTTACTTCTGGTAAACTTTGATGATTATGGTGTGCATGTGTGTGTAAATGGGTGAATGAAGCGCTATATATGTACAAGCCATTTACCATGATTATGGCTTACAGATAGTGAAAACCCAAAATTCTGTGTTTCAGAAAATTAGATTAATAAAATGTAATGATTTTGCAGGAGATGAGAACCCGGTATTCAGCCAGACACTGAGTTAATGCTTAACAGAGTTTATTGCAGGGATGATGAAGGTGGGTCAGGCAGGCAGACAGAAAGCAATCGAAGGCAGAGAACAGAGCTGACAATCCAGCAAAAACAGGAACTTGGTAGACTCAAAAACAGGAGAACAGATTAAGGTATGGTAATAATGCGGACAGGCAGAATACAAAAATGCTGGGGAGTTCTTACCCGAGGACTGGTGAATGGGGCGTGAGAAAAGAGACATGAGAACATGGGGACGTGAGACAAGACGTTCTGGCAGGGAGCAGAGAACTGAGGCAGGTATAAATAGGCAGAGGAACAGGTGAGCAGAGTGAACAACTAATTAATCAGAACAGGTGGAAGTGATCAAGGACGGAGGTGTGACTGAGGGAGGTGACAGGACCTGTGGAAGGGAACAGAATCTAAACCAGGTAAATACAGAACCAGAATAACATAAGGACCAAACCTAAGATGGAAAATAAAGCAGAAACTAACAGAGCACATGATGAAAACCAAAACTAATACAGGGACAAGATAACAAAAACAGTACACAAGCAAAATAAGAATCCAGACAACATAGAACCCAAAACAGAATCTGAGGCAGGAAAGAGGACTAATTGATCAAATAATAAACATAAATCAAGAAAGAAGCCAGAATATTACATAAAAAAATTAAAAAAAAAAAAAAAAAACTGGCTTTTGAAAAGTATTTTTATTTCAATGCACTTAATACTTGAATTACTGCATCATGGCATGGAGGCGATCAGCCTGTGGTTCTGCTGAGGTGTAATGGAAGCCCGGGTTGCTTTGCTAGAGACCTTCAATTGCATTGTTGGTTCTGGTGTCTCATCTTCCACAAGACAATACTCCATATATAGATTATTTATATGGTTCTGATCAGGCGAGTTTGCTGGCCAGTCAAGCATAGTAACCCCATGGTCGATGAACTTGCTATGGAACCTTTGACAGTGTGGGCCGGTGCCAAGTCCAGCTGGAAAATAAAATCAGCATCTCCATGATGTGAGCAGAGAGAAGCATGAAGGGCTCTTGGATTTCCAGCTAAATGGCTGCACTGACTGTTTGACTTCAGAAAACACAGTGGACCAACACCAGCAGATGACATGGCACCTCAAATCATCATCTATTGTGGAAACGTCCCACTGGACTTCAAGCAAGGTGGATTCTGGGCCTCTTCACTCTTCCATCTGATACTGGGACCTTGATTTGGAAATATCTTTGCTATAATCTGAGTAACAGTCAACTTTTTTTTTCTTTCAAGTCCAGACAAGATGCCTCTGAGTTGTCTCTGGTTTAGAGAAGGATTTGTCTGGGCTAATGTGCCGACTCCAGCCTCAGTCTGCTCCTTGTGAAAGTCCCCCAAATTCTTCAATGGGTTTTCTTGACTTTTCAGGATTATGGTTATCCTTGTTGCTGGTGTCCCTCTTCCCACCACACTTTTTCATTCCGCTCATCTTTCTATGAGTTATGCTTGGATACAACCAGGTTCATTGGCAATTACTTTTTTTTTGGCTTATCCTCCTTCTAGAGGGTGACAATGACTGTCTTCTGGACATCTGTCCAGTCAGCAGTCTTCCCTGTGATTGTGTAACCTACTGACCAAGAGAGAGGGGCCTTTGAAAGGTTTAGGAAACCTTTAAAGTTTTTTTTTAAGTTATTTAGATGACACCAAGATCTTCCCATATTTCGCTTTTTCCCAATATTCTAATTCTCTGAGACACTGAATTTTGGGTTTCAATTATTTGTGAGCCATTATCATCAAAATTAAAAGAAATAAAAAGGGTTTAAATATTTCATTCCTTGTATAATGAATCTATATGATATATGAATTTCACAAGTTGAAAAAATATTGACTAATTCCCACAATATTCTTTTTTTTAGGTGTACTTGTAATTACAGACAAAGATAACGTATATGTAAATATGCAAAGCACAGTTTTCAATCCAGCCTAGACCAAAAGAGTAATTGCCCCTTGTTAAATCATAGTTTAAATACTGTATGTTTAAGTGCAATTTTTGAAAAGCCTCACCCAGGCCTCATTACTCCACAGAAAGGAAAAAAGAAAGAAGAGAAAAGTAGAAAAACAGAGGTCTGTCTCCCATTTGCTAAAACAACAACAACATTGTGGCAGTTCTTTAGAAAACACTGACTATGCAAAAGTGGAAGCTGTTAAAGTTGTGGGTTGTGTTACATCTAGTATCAAACAAACACAGCAATAAAAACATACCTACAGTCAAAAATGTAATCAGCACTTTACAAGAAAATCCCAAAGGAGAACATTTAGCCTTCATTTTGTAATCCAAGTAAGTTTGGGTTTGGCAGCAGGACAATGGAGTGAAGCGCAGCTAAAAGTCTGGATTTGCATCTCAGATGCTGTGGCATGACCTTCATCAGATTGCTTATGTTCAGAAAACCCTCAATGTGGCCGAATCTAAAGAACTGGACTGTGTGTTCTCCATGGGTGGCATAACAAGTGAATACGTTTGATGGGGAAATTATATTTTCACCAAGGGCCACGTGGGTTTAGATATTTATTTCCTTAAATAAACAAAAACATCATTTAAAAACTGCTTTTTGAACTTACTCAGCATATCATTGCATGTGAGAAAAAGCTGAAAACAAGAAATCTGTGAGTGGCAAATACCTTCACAGCGCCCTTATCTGTCATGTAAGGATACTGAGTTCATAAGTTGTGGTTTAAATAAAATTCTTCTTTTAATGTTGATATTTTAGTCCATTATCAGGCTTTACTGTATTTCAATAATTTATACACATTATTTTGGTGCAAAAGATTATATCTCTACATTACTTCTAATGATAAAACACTTTACACTATATTTTGTTTTAACTTTTCAAACAGCGATTTCCTCTTCCTGGCTGACTGCTCCCAGTGGTGAAACAGATTGAAGCATCACATATAGGTTACTCTCTCAGAAGTTAAACAGTTTTAAAGAGTATGCTGTGTAAATAAATGAAGCATAAAGAGGCTTTAAAAGGAACAAGCTTGTCTAAAAAAAGTTAAGTAGCTCAACAGCATTAAACCTGAATCAATGTTTGTCATTATATTACAGATGAGAGAGGAACCTGAACAGAAACTTGAGTGAAGTGCCTCCTTTACATTTGAAGTTTCCATTTTCCTATGTTTTATTTTGTTTATTTTGTTTCAATTTTCCTACATTTCATTCCAAGTGTTTTTGCTTGCTTTTATTTTCCTATGTTTTATTCCCGTAAAGCACTCTGCATTGTCCTTGTACAGAAATGTGCTATACAATGCGTTTTGTAAAAGGAGCAGGGCAGCGAGGGGATTGAAGTCCACTTGCTGCAGTCCCTTATGGCTGACATATGAAAAAGTACATCTTCGTTGAGGTTGAAGGATTTAAAGAGGACATAAGATTCTTTTCAATTCTTCCTTTTCACATTAAATCATTGAGTTGTGATATATAGAAAGTGGAACTGCAGTGCTTTGGTCTGAATCCCTCGTTAATTTACCCCCACATTCCCTTTTTTTTTTTACCCTTGGTTTGAGATGCGTCTGAGAGCAACTCGTTTTGGTGCCATCTCTTTAGGCAACACAAGGCAAGTTTGTTTGTATAGCACATTTCAGTACAAGGACAATGCAGAGTGCTTTACGTGAATAAAACATAGGAAAATAAAAGCAAGCAAAAACACTTGGAATGAAATGTAGGAAAATTGAAACAAAATAATACATAGGAAAATGGAAACTCTTCAAATGTAAAGGAGGCACTTCACACCTGGCACCCCACCAAGGTGTAGAGCGTCCATTCCGTCCCGTTCGGCCAATTCTGTAGTATGCTGGAGGTGTTGGTGTAATGAACCGTCGAACATTTCCACTTATCCACTTGCAGCTTCGGCATCCTTCAGCTTGGTCTACCACTTCTCTCTGAGAAATGAAAGGGACAGATTCGCGAAGTTGGTAAACCGGGAATCCATGACCCTGAAGAATAGGACCCCCAAAAAGAATAGAACTATGCAGCACCTGGACAGACAGACCACATTCATATTTTCTGCACCCACAGAGACTCCGAGAACACAAGAGCTAAAAAAGTGGATTTTGCATGATATGTCACTTTTAATTGCAGAAGGGCTGTGCAGACAGCTGTCTGGCGTGTTTAAGGTGAACGCACAGAGAGTCTCTGTCTAGATTATATTGATGGATGGCCTTTTTAACTGGACTTAGACAGGGGCGTTTTTTTTTTAATACCTTTTAGGAGTTTTCTCTTGATTTCTGACAGCTCATTTGAGTCATTCTCTTTCTAATGCATTTTGCATTCATATAAAAAATCTACTTTATAACCTCGCTCTGCCCTACATGTTTGAACCCATCCACTCCAGCCCACCCACAAACACTCTCAGGTCTTCCTTCTCCATTTGGCTCTCTGTTCCATCTACTCAACTACCAATGGAGATAAAGGATTCAGTTGTTATTCATTCTGTCTTTGGTGTTGTCTTCCTCCAGGCATTTGTCATACCAAATCCTCAAGCATCTTCACATCACACTGGAAACCTTTTTTTTGCTTTATTTATTGAGTTGCCTTTCTTTATCTTGTGCACAGTAGTGGTCCTTGCATGAATGGTGCCTTGAGATAGCCCCTCCTTCTCCTGTCCTGAATCAGTGAAATTGTAGAAAAATCATCCAACCTCTGAAGATAAAATGCAGTGTAGTCCTGCACTTAACATGTTAAACTTTCTCCCACTTCTCAGCAGCAAAAAGAGGGACAACAACTCTCATTTGACTGTACACACAAAAAAGGGCAATATAAGACTTGTTTGAGATGCAACTGACAGATGACTTAAATCTTTTTATGTTTTGCTTGTGAACTTATGACTAACCCCCCCTTTCTGATTCCCCACTGGAAAATCGCCCGCGAGGCCCATATCAAAACCTGCTACGGCTTGCGCTGCCTAAAAAGCCCCAGGACAGTCATCAGAAAGTGTGAGTTCACAAAACACTTTTAGAGTTTCTGATTTCACCTAAAGGACCTACTCAAAGTCTGCCTGGGGAGAAAAATATCGAGAAAAATATCGTTTATAACGAGCATGGTACTTGTCGCTAAAACCCTCAATACACAATGCACAAATTTCCTCTTTCCTGCATGTTGCACTAGTCTTTGGGATTCCACAGCTGTATGGTGTTGAGTCAGCAACAGTTTGCCCTGCGCTTCAATTCTTGCTCTATTAATGATAGCAATAATATTTAGAAATGTTTCTTCATCCTCAAAATAAACATCACAAGAAAACTTCTCACACGGTTGTGCTCTCCAGCTTTGCATAAACTGCCTTTTAAGTCTTCCGTATCTTAAACAGGCCTTGTGAGACAGCTATTGCAAACACAATCTGCTCCAGTAGGATGTGAGAAAATTCATATTCATCAGTGTTTCTTACGCAAAAGATCCAACGTGATCCAATTTAATCAAAGTAAAAAGTTATTCCTTCCGTGGCCCAGTTTTTCATACAGCTCATACAGTTGTGCTCAGTAACGGCTCATTCTCTTTTAACAATTGTATATAGTGATAATATTCCAAGCCTATTATAGATGACAATGTAACATGTGGACAATGCCAGTTTTGGAGCCCTCTTCAGAATTTCAAGAGTCTGATCTTAGCTTTAGGCCAATATCTAAATTCACCCTTCTGGCCAAATTGTTAGAAAAAGTGGTCTCTCTACAACTTACATCCTTCCTGGAGTCATATAACAACTTATCTGTGAAAAGTTTCAGTCCAGATAACGCAAATACCATTCTACAGTGGTTGGACTATTGCAACAGTCTCTTCTTGTCTAAATTAGAATGAGCTGGCCCATCTGCAGTCAGTGGAAAACGTTTGACTTTAGACTTGAACCAACAGGAGGGCTCACATCACACCTTTGTTAAAATCTCTCCACTGGCTCCCTGTTGTGTATCGTATAGAATTTAACATCTTAGTACTGACTTTTGAAGCCCTACATGGACAGGCTACTGCCTACATCTGTGGCCTAATTAAGCCCTACAGCTCAACTCGGAGTCTGAGGTCATATGGACAGAACCTGTTATGCTTCCACAAACCTGTTTTAATACTAGGGGCAAATGTTGTTTTAAAGTGTCTGCTCCTCAACTACAGAACAAAGTTTCTCTCAAACTGCGCTCTCTGGACTCAGTAGATGTGTTTAAAAAGCTCCTTAAAACCTCCTTGTTTAGACAAGCACTCCAGTCCTAACTGACCCAATGTTGCCACTTTTTTGTATTGTTTTATTTTTATTGTCCTATATTTGATGGTTTTATTACTGTGCAGCACTTTGTGACTCTGTGTCTGTGAAAAGCGGCCTAGAAATAAAGCTTACTTTCTTACTTACATCTGAACTATTACAGTTACGCCATCTGTATAACGGGTGAAATATTATTTCAATTAACGTCTTTAGATTGTGTAGAAATTTTACATTTTAATTAAATCAAAGCAAGACACTATCTTGAAATACTAAGTTTTATTTTGATTCAAAATGGCAGAAAAACACATTTTTTTAGGTTATTGTGGACCTAGTGACCCGTATTCACAGTTTTCAGAGAAAAGGAAAGAGAAGGGGAAAAGACATGCATCAAGGGATCTGAGGTCGGAGGTTAAATGCCCTACAGCGGTGTTGAGGAAAATAGCCTCTTTATTTCAGGTTGTCTGCTCTACTGCTACTCCAAGTCTTGTACGGCTTTTTCAGTTTCACTATAATGCATCCATTTAACAATGTTTCATCAATTGTCTGCTTTTTACCACCTTGTGTCATGTTCAAAACATCTGTGTCTCCTGTTATTCTGAATGGATTGGTGCACAGTCATGGTTAGTCATGTAAAGTCTAATTGAAATGCCGTGCAGCTGAGTCATGAGCATTTTAACTGGAACTGGAATAAAACGACAGTGTCCATTTTCACAAACAATCCTAAAACTAAAAGTAGCTCTTAGTGACCTCATTTTAGGAGGTTTTTCTTAGGATTTTACCTCGGTAGGATAAAAGTTATTCATAACGCATCTTAGGGCTTCAGAAAACTAAAGGGAATTTATTTTTAGGGGTAGTGAGGAGGGCTTTTAGCGAGTCCACTGTCATAAGCAGAGAAGATGGTGGAAATAGAGAGAGCTGATTGGCTGATCCTCCACCTAAACAGTGGAGGAAGTGAGCATATAAACTTCTTTAACAATCATACAATTATTCATTTGTAAATAAGATAAACTTTATCATGCCCATAGATGGAAATTAATTAGTTTCAATGGCCCAATGGGTTAAATACTAATAAAAAGCAAAATAATAGGAACAATATTGAATGATCATGAATGTGTGTATGAATGAAATGTACAAAGAATATAGTACAGATGAATTTTTGCATCATTTACAGAAATAATAAATATTTTAGAAGAAATGGAAAAAGTCGCAGAACATATATACATAAATACACACTCTAGACAAGATAAAAGTGGTCAAAAAGTATTTTTTGCATTGTACATGAGGATGTCAGTAGCCTAAATGGTAATATGAAGTTTGCTTGTGTGATGTCATCTCCTCTCTGGCTTTTGACTGCTGCATGGAGCGCTTCTCAATTTCCAGGCGGGTGCGTAAAAGCACCAAGACACGCAAAGAAAAAAGCACATTCATCTACGCTTCAAAGTCCGCCTATTTGAGCCGTGATCCAGCGACCAATTTACCTTTCAACACTCACCAATCTCCTACCGCTGTGCGGGACAGAGTTGCTGCTCCTCTTCTCAGTTTTCTCTAACTTTTTTCTCCATTTTATTTTGGTCGTTTTGTCAAATACGACCGCTTTAGCCAAGCAGGCAATCTTAGTAAAATGCTGACAGGTGAGTGTTTGTTAATATCAAATACACACGTGGACAAAATTCTTGGTAGCCCTCATTTAATGAAAGAAACGGGCACAGAAATAACTTGAATCTGACTAAAGTAATGATAAATAAAAAATATATGAAAATGAACAAATGAAAGTCAAACATTGCTTTTCAACCATGCTTGAAAAGAATGATTTAAAAAAAAACAACTCATGAAATCAGTGAACAATATGAAGTTTCCGTCAATTAAAACAACTTCAAAGACAGGCAGTTTAAGAAAACTGTGGTAATGTAATCTTTATATCATTTAAGCAAACCATGTCAGATACATTTGAAAAAAAAAAAACCCCTGAAGAATGGGAGTAGTGAGGAGGACTTTTAGCGAGCCTAAGAGTGTCTGAAGCAGGAGGATGGGTTAAAGGTGCTGCTCTAGTAATGTAGTCTTATTTAGTATAAATAAATTATTGGAAAAATATTGAATAACCATGAATAAAAAGTGAGATATGTACAAAGAATATAGTACAGAGAATTTTTTAAATATTATTTACAGATTGTAAAATGCTCCTGATAATAAACATTTTAGAAGAATTGGAAAAAGTCAGAGAAAAATATATACAACGCTTTATTTACTGTTCCCTGTTTGCTTTCTTTCTTTTACTCTTACCTTTTTAATCTCTTAGCCAAAATGATAGAAGAGTTGGATTAAACTACTTTAGATCAGTAACTCTCAAGGATTTATTTAATTTTTTCCCTGTGTGGACTACTTTACCTTTTTATGTTATTCAAATTGCATCTGAGAAAAGGACCAGTTGACGTCAGCAAATCTGCTCAAAATGCTTCTTTACACGACAGAGGAGTTAGACAAACTGCAGAGAAAAGGCTGTTATGGTAATGGTAATTCATGAAGCTGAAGGACCAGTTGATGCCAGCTAATGAACACAAGATCCCTCTCTGCACCAAAGAAGACATCGCCAAGCTTCAACAGAAAATAGCTGTTATAGAAATGAAAATCCGTTGAGTTGAAGTGAATAATAATAATAGTAATATAATCTTTATTGTCATTGAAACATACGTTGAAACATACATTACAACGAAATTTGTTCTCTGCTTTTAACCCATCACCCTTGGGGAGCAGTGGGCTGCTATGTGCGGCGCCCGGGGAGCAATCTGGGGTTAAGGGTCTCGCTCAGGGACCCAGAGTGCAGGCGCTGGGGATCGAACCGGGTACTTTCATCCTTCTCTGAGTGCAAGCACACTGCTCTAACCACTAGGCCAACACCCCCCCAGAAGTGGAGGTAAATACTGGTTATGCAGATGACACGACTCTGTCCTTGATTCCAAAAAGTGACAGCCACCTTAAAGACCTAGCCAAAAGATCAAGTTGCTACTCCAGAACTACGGGCCCATCTCAAACCCCCACTTTATTGGTAAGATTATTGAAAAAGCTGTGCTTGACTAATTAAATACCTTCTTATCAATGACCAGCTGCTTTGACATTTTCCAGTCAGGTTTCCGTGCTCACCACAGTACAGAGACCGCTCTTGTCAAGGTGTTTAATAACATCCATATAAATGCTGTGGACTGTGGAAGAAACACTGTGCTGGTATTAGTGGACATCAGTGCAGCATTCAACACGGTAGATCATTCCATTCTTTTAGACCATCTGGAATACTGCGTTGACATTTCTGGTACAGCACTCAACTGGTTTAAATCCTACTTGAAGGACAGGGACTTTTTTGTGTCAGTAGGTAACTTTACATCAGAGGCGACAAAAATCACATGCGGGGTTCCCCAAGGGTCCATCCTGGGTCCCCTCCTATTCATGCTCAGATTAAAGGACGAATGTCTCAGCAAACTAGTGTTTATCTTTAGTCAAATTGATTACTGGAACAGTGTTTTCACAGGTTTGCCTAAAAAGTCGATCAGGCAGCTGCAGCTGATCCAGAACGCTGCTGCCCTCATTAAGACTAAGAAAATAGAGCACATCACTCCAGTCCTAAAGTCCTTCCACTGGCTCCCTGTAAGTCAGAGAATATAGACTTTAAAATACTTCTGTTAGTCTTTAAGTCACTGGCTGAGCACCTAAATACATCACAGACTTGTTAACAGTGTATCAACCCTCCAGACCACTCAGGTTTTCTGGCTCCGGCCTACTCTGCATACCTAGAACCAGAACTAAACACAGAGAAGCAGCTTTTAATTTTAATTTTAATTTTATCATGACCCATGGCTATTATTGCACTGCAGTGCACTTTCCTCTGTGTGTTTTCTTTTCTTATGTTCTGTTCATGTTCAGCACTTTGAGTCATGTCTTGTCACTGAAATGCACTATATAAACAAACTTGCCTTGCCTTGGGTTTGAAATCACTCATCAAATGTCATGACTAAGATAGGATAAACAGAATAAGCACAATCCTGTTTAAAAGAATCACACAATAAGTAAGTAAGTGAAACTTGCGTATGAAATTATCAAAGCAAAAACAAAAAGGGAAAAACAACAGCGGCACAGGAAGACAAGCACATGGTTACCGTTTTTCTCTATGATTTTCTCTGTGATTTGGTTCTTAAATAAAGAAAAACAATGCAGAGAAAGACTCCAGCTTGCAGGGTCACAGGAACATCCAAGGCTCTTAACGTGTGCAAGCATCGTGGTCAAGGTCCTGAATGTGCAAAGTTGGGATCAGCTGTCACAGCTTGTTTGAGGGTCATCTTATCAAACAAAAACCATCAGATCGAGATGGTTTATTTCTGTCAATTTAAGCATTATTAAAGGTCCAAATACAAAAGTTTTATACACCTAATCTACTTTACCTATAGAAGCTTTATTGTTTGCAGGTTTGGATAGAAGCCACATACACATAACCCCCTTAATAGGAGAACCGTATAACTGCAGACTCGTTATGATATTTTCAGATTTCTCATAGCTACAACCTGGAGTCAATCATATTTCTCATATATTATCAATAAATCAGTGATCATTTATTTAATATTGTAGGCAAGCCGACTCATCCATCACTACCTGTCCCAGGTTAACTGCTTTCCTGAATCTGCAATGACTTTGCAGATTTTTCCCCCATTTCTCATCAGCTTTGTAAGAAACTGCCTGGAAACCTGAAATGTGCAGAACCTGAAAACATGATTTTACTGCAGCTGAAACTCATAAATTGTCAAAGATTAGTTTATCATTTAAATATTTATCCTTTTTATGTGATCCTTTGTGCTTTTTATTTGTAATTTGGGTTTTTGATGCATTTGATGATTTGTAGCGTGTCTCATCTCTGCTTCTTTGTTTTCCCGTGAATCCCTGTGTGCATGGATAAGAGCTAAACAAATGAGATTGCATTTTAAATTTCCTGATAAACAGGAACTGCTTTGTATCAATTGTGCCAGTGGCCAGTGGAACTTTCAACACCAGGGGGAGATGGTGTGCATATTTTCAGCTGCGAAGCTTCACCCTGGTGAGACAGAAATGAAGTAATTATGCACATCCTTATTTTGAACTGCATTGCATTTTGCTTCCTCTATCTAATGTTTTTAATTTATGAAGTGACAAACAAAACCTGTAAGTTTTGGCAAGATATATATATATTTTTCAAGACTATAAACCTTTTCCAGACAGAATTATTTCACAGGACAAATAACTAGTGTTAAAATCACCAACTTTCACAAGCATTTTCCTTAAGAAAACCAGAAATCTCGTGCTCATTGGTATTAATGTTTGCTGTTTTATGGTTAGCCATAACCACATCCATCTCTTTTCCATAACTGAGTGGGACTGAACCCCAGCTCTGAGAGGATTATTTCGTCCTCAAATATCAAGGCACACTAATTAATCTGCCATAATTTGAGTCTATGTAAGCAGAGAGAAAGAAGGTGTAGGAGAGGATTCAGCAAGAATATCATACTGTAGCTTGCTCCTTTGCTATAAATAGAGCATCATTTTGTTCTGTGCTCCCTGCGTCATACTAGCAGCCCCCCTACTCACCAATGCCAGCCCCTGTTCACTCAAATCCAGCATCCTGTCAGAGTGCTGAGCCTTTACAGCTTCAAGTCCACCCATTCTAAGCACTCTTCCCTGTTTTATTTGCATCTTTCAGCTTCTTTTTACCTGTTCAATGCTTCAGGGGAGTTTTCCTAACACTCAGCATGTCTTTTGTATATTTCAGATTATATAATAGTCAGCAAAGCACTCGGAGGCTGATGGATGAAGCACCAGACTAATTGTGATTCAGTCTTTTCTGAATAAATCGTCCCAGAACTATTTTTATCTGTCTGATTGACCTGGAAAAAAACAAAGAATGACATGCAACAGGGAAAGACAGGAATGACTGAGAGTAATCCCTGCCTCATCCCTATGGTAATTATTCAGTAGTGCAGCCATTTAATATGCATTGGCTGGAAATAGTTTTATAATGTGCAAGGGCGTAATTAATGAATTGTACATTTTTGGTATAGATCAATCTTCAGTAAACATTTGGTTACTTTAAAAACAACCATTCCCATGTAAAAATTCAAAAATAGAAATATTATGGGATACCACATATCAAGTTGTAGAAACGTAATTTTAGCTGCTTTTCTCCACCTTTTTCAGGGTGCAAACGCTCAGAAATGAATGAACTGCAACGTACTGGCAACAATGATATTGTTACTGCGGAGTTCTGCCAATATGATCAATTGATAATCTAAACTCATCTCAAAAAGTTGTTTTACTCTCATCGTAGGAGGAACATAGCAAAAATAAAATGGTGAACAAACCATAATCTTTTTGATAATTTCGGAGAGAAACATCATATAGGTAACAAAACGCCTCTTGTACCAAGCACGTTGTTGGGTGGATGATATGGATTTGTTTTGTCAGCCGCAGCACCTGGGCACATTTCGGTCATTCATTCAAACACAAACGTCTCTGCACTGTCGTGTATGAACAAACAGCTGCTCGCTATGTGTGCAAAAACCCTTTGGGATTAAAGTATATATTCCACCTTGAGCTGTTTGTGCAACAAGTGCATTATGAAACTGGGCGCAAAATAAAAAGAAAATGAAGACTGGGACTAAACAAAATCTAAACCATACGTCAAAGACTTTAAGGACAGGACAAAACGTACAAAAGCAAACTCCCAAAGTTAACAACACAAGCTTAAAACCTATAATATGTTGAGAAATCAAACTTGGATTAATCTTGCAACAGGCATGTATCTGCCATGATTATCACTACAGGTGATTCTTAGTTATCACAAACCCATTGTTAAAATCTCATGTCTTTCTCATCAACCCAGTGTTTTCTACTTCTATATCACACATATTGTTACCCCTATTAGACATTAAAAAGTGCATTCCTTTTGACATTTATAACGACTAATTTCTGGATCATTGCGAGTTTTGGGGCATAAAAGAAAAAAAGAATTGTTTAATGTTTTAAGGTGATGTAGTGAGTCTGGGGTTTGTTCTGTTTCCCCACAGACACAAATAAGTTATTTATTTGTTGGGTGTCCTAGTGATGGACACCCAACCTGTTCAGGGTGCACTCAATCTTGCACTGGTGTGCCATCTCTAATGTGCTGATCTGCCTGATCTGTGTTTGCCCTCAGGCATCATAATTCCCTTGATATGAAGGGTAAAATGTTTGCATAGGTTGGTTGTCAGGTCTTACTTAAGCCCCACTACTTGCTGAAAGACACACGTGTCTCTTTAATGTTGCTGAAAATATTCAACAATTGTGCCTGAATCTGTTTTCATTCACCCCAAGGATGCTGGAGGTTTTCACAAATGTGGGCTTTATGCGAGCAACACGGCACAAACCCAGCTTCTTTGGTCGAGCTAAACCAGATATGTAAAAGAAGCTGTCAAGTCAGAGCTCCAACTTTAAGAGGCATGTCATGACAATTTCAATTTGATAGTTTTAAATTTCCTTCTCCTGTTACAGTTCATCGTCCTCACCATAATTTGGGTTGTATAAACAAAGCAATTCAATTCAATTCAATTCAATTTTTCAATTCAATTCAATTCAATTCAATTTTATTTATATAGCACCAATTCATGAAACATGTCATTTCGAGGCACTTTATAAAGTCAAAATCAATCATATTATACAGATTGGTCAAAAATTTCCTATATAAGGGAACCAGTTGATTGCTTCAAAGTCCCGACAAGCAGCATTCACTCCTGGAGAAGCGTAGAGCTACAGGGAGAGTCGTCTGCATTGTACATGGCTTTGCAGCAATCCCTCATACTGAGCAAGCATAAAGTGACAGTGGAAAGAAAAACCACCCATTAGCGGGAAGGAAAAACCTCCAGCAGAACCGGGCTCAGTATGAACGGTCATCTGCCTCGACCGACTGGGGGTTACAGAAGACAGAGCAGAGACACAACAAGAGAGACAAACAAGCACAGAAGCACACATTGATCTAGTAATCTGTTCTACATTAGATGGTAATAATGGTGATCTGTCTTCTATGGATGATGTCTCAGATAACAGAACGCCAGACCAGGTGTACCTACTATGAAGAAAAAAATGAGAGAGAACAAAAAGTTATAAGCAGAAATTATGACAAGCAATGCTTAATTGAAGAACTGTAGAACTCGATAGAGTGAGAAAAATAGATCCTGATGTCCTCCAGTAGCCTAAGCCTATAGAAGTACATCCCCATAGGTAGGTCAGGGCAACATGAGCCACTCTAACTATATGCTTTGTCGAAAAGGAAAGTTTTAAGCCTAGTCTTAAACGTAGACAGGGTGTCTGCTTCACGGACCAAAACTGGGAGTTGGTTCCACAGGAGAGGAGCCTGATAGCTAAAGGATCTGCCTCCCATTCTACTTTTAGAGACTCTAGGAACCACCAGCAGACCTGCAGTCTGAGAGCGAAGTGCTCTGTTAGGAACATACGGGGTAATCAGAGCTCTGATATATGATGGAGCTTGATTATTAAGGGCTTTATACGTTAGAAGAAGAATTTTAAAATCTATTCTTGATTTAACAGGAAGCCAATGAAGGGAAGCTAAAATTGGAGAAATATGATCCCTCTTGTTGATTTTCATCAGAACTCTTGCTGCAGCATTTTGGATCAGCTGAAGACTTTGAACTGCATTTTGTGGACTTCCTGATAGTAAAGAATTACAATAGTCCAGATGCATGGACTAGTTTTTCAGCATCACTCCTGGACAGAATGTTTCTAATTTTGGCGATATTCCTGAGGTGAAAAAAGGAAATTCTGGAAACCTGTTTAATATGGGATTTAAATGACATGTCTTGGTCAAAAATAACACCAAGATTTTTACTGTGTTACCAGAGGCCAAGTTAATGCCATCCAGATTAAGTGATTGATTAAGAAGTTTATTTTTTGAGGACTCTGGTCCAAAGATTACAACTTCTGTCTTGTCAGAATTTAAATGCAGAAAATTTAAAGTCATCCAGCTTTTGATGTCATTAAGCAGAAGAGTTTCTTCATGGCTTGTGTGTGAACAAGTGCTCAAAGTTGTCAGCTTTGAAATTTGTCATCATAAAATGTCATTAACCTGTGTGAGTGTCCTTTAACTCACCACAGTCAAACTGCAGCTTTTCCTGTTTTTTCAGTTTTGCTGCCAACTTTGTGTCAGTTTTCAGAAAATAAAGGCTTCACATATTTCAACACAGGCACTGTGGGGAGTGAATTTTAAACTGTGCCATAAAACATAAAAGTGGCTTCTTTGAAACCAGCGCCAACAACAACAGGCCTTTTCACTTTGCTACAACTTTACCCTTTTCCCACAAATGGAAAGGGAAACCACGAAACAAGACAGTCAAAAAATGTCAAAGTAAGCGACAAAACACCCAAATAAACAACAAAAATACTTGAGACTATATCAGAGCAATGATCAAATTGTTTATATCAAAGCATATTGATGTGCTAGAATGGCCCAGTCAAAGTCCAGATCCTAACTCAATTCAGGGTCTGAGGCAAAATGAGATGTACATAGAGGCCATTTTCCAGTCTAACTGAGATTGATCTTTTTTTCTTAGAAGAATAGGCAAAACATTCAGTCACTAGAGGCGTACAGCATAAAATACATGACAAAAGGTAAAAGGTTCAAAGGGTATGAATACTTCTGCAAGTCTTTTTAGCACTAACGTCACATGAACAAATGCAAAACAACAAAATCATAATAAAGTTTACTTTTTTGTTTGATAGGATTTTGTGGAGTTCAGTTTATCGAGAGTTTTCTGCATGATTGGATTAGGCCTGCGGTCATGACTGTGCAGAATGGATCGAGACACATTTGCACTGTGTTGCACTCTGACATTACATCATGAGTCTCCTCAGTATCCAGCTGATTAGGGACAGGGGGAGGTCACTGACCTCACTCTGTCAAAATTGTTTACAGTTTTGCTTCATGACTTCTTGGCCAAGACAAACAGATGTTTTGTCTATTCAGCTCCACTGGACATTTCCAAAGGTTATTCATTTCCACTATAACAGCAAATGGACTGCTGTTCTTAAATCTACGCTCCTGTTTCCTGCGTGTCCTCCAATCATCGCTCTAAAAAAACACACGAGGGAATATCTCCAGTTTGGATTTCGGTCAGATGGAAGTATGAACGTGAGGGTATTTACAGTGCCTTGTCAAAATAAAGCTGTGCCTTTTGAACTTTTGCACATGTTATTTTGTTACAAACACAGATTTCTGGGTAATCATTTGGAACATGTTGAACATAGCGTGCTATGTGAGTATTATGTGAAAGACCAACACAAAATATTGCATAACTGTGAAGATAAAAGGATACATAATTTTTCGTGCACATAAAAATCAGATTTTTGTCAAAATTAGTATTCATAGTCAACACACCTGACTCAATACTTTGACACTTTTCATGGTTATTACAGCTACAAGCCTTTTGAGATATGCCTCTACCAGCTTTGCACATCTAGAAACACTTTTTTTGCCCATTCTTCTTTGTAAGATGCATGCAGTAGCTTAAACAATGACAGTTTTTGATGGAGTGCATGTGATAATAGCAGCTTTCAAGTTTTTTCCACAGATTCTCAATTGGGTGAAAGTCTGGACTTTGACTGGGGCATTCTAACAAATATCATAATCTTTTGCTCAGATTCTTTTATGCAGAGGGTGGATGGTAGATAACGTCAAAAGTTTTAGACTTGACTCACCAGTAAAATGTAATGGACAACTCGTAACTTTACTGGAAAAGTTAACAATGTGCTCCAGGCTATTTTGTCTCCTAATGAAAAGCAGATGAACCAAGTTACAATGCACCATTATATTATAAACTGTGTTCCGTAACTCACCATATGCTTAAAGTGAGATATATTTTCAAAGAAAAGACCACAGCAATGTGTTTCCCCTTTGATGACTAATAAAACTGGTGGATATAATCTGTAAAAAAAAAAATCATCAAATTAGTGTGTGTCTTTAGTTTTAATGGCAAGCTGCCTTAAACATAAAATCATTTCACAACAGTGGACCTGTTTTCTCATGCCCCAAAAGAACTGACTCCTACTGTTTACGGTGGAAACTTTGGAATAGGTCTTCCCCGGAGGTGCCATGTGGCTCAATGTTAGATCAGGTGAACCCTTTGCAGAGGCTTTAGTTCTTGACCCATCTGTCCTGGGTTTGATATCTGCCTGTGTCATCTACTACATGTCCTCCCCCACCAGTATCTGGCCTTCTTTTTTATCAAGCCAGTAATTAATAAAGGCAACGAGAACTACAAAATAAACGAAAAGAACACATTTCATTTTGCGCTCATGTAACCATACAACCTTTTCCATGTTTGTCATGTCCACTACATTGCTTGCATCAAACTGCAAAGAGGACTTCTTTTGGCTGATGATGGCTTCATTTTTTCCACTCTTCAGAAAGCAAGAGCTGCCCTCTCCGAGATATGAGGAGGGATAATTATCTTTTTTCTGATCGATCTGAAAATGAATATTAATCTATGTAGAAGAAAGACTTTTCCCCTTTCCTCTGAAATCAGATCAGACAGAAATCTTTTCAGAAAAGGATTTACAAAAATCTAATCTAGATAAAATTTGAGTTTAAATCATTGAATGAGATCCTTAATTACTTCAGACACATTTTATTCTTCTCAGTAGAAGCAGATATTTTGTAGCTCAACCCTAAATTTGTTTTTAGTTATACTTTATTACAATCAATAAATATGGAAATCATATATTGGTTTGATAAATGATAAAATTCCACATCAATTTAAATAGCATGAGTGATAGGGATTTTTTCCTAAAATTCTCTAAAAGGTGCGTTTATTCCTAATTAAAAATAAACTATAGTTTTTTTGGTATCAAATGAATTATACAATATATGAAAACAGACTGATAAATTGTTTGATTGATAATATAAGATTAACTGATTGGTACTTGGGAAATTTTGTTGCCACAACACTGATTTTTGAAAGCCTCAACTCATGATAGTCAGATTATTATTATTAACAAATAAAGTTCAAATTAAATCAGCAACAAATTTGCGAGTGTCGTAAATCTAAAAAAATATCCAAAATGCTAATTTGCAGCATTCCTGTTTCAGGCAAGCACTTGAACAACAGTTTTCTGAGGTCATGTAATATGTGTTAAACGTAAATCTTAAAATCAACGACACATAATGACAGTCCTCAGGGAAACATGATTGCTGTTTGGAATATCTAGGTTTGCTTGCATAATGGTCTTCTTGGCAGTGAACTAATCCGTTAAAGTAGTCACTCACTCCCATTCACCAAACTCACTGAACAGATTATTTGGTTGCTCCTTTGAATCTCTCCTCGTGCGACTTTCAACTGCTTTCAGCGTTGGCTACAAATGGGAGCCAGTGAGGCGTGTAAAGGCAAGCTTTAAACTGGATTTGCTGAGACCTGGGACTGGACGTAGAGGCCTGCAGCCGACATACAAGGAAATAAAGAGAACATTCAGAGTTGAAAGACTGACTGAGTGGGAAGGTGAATGAAGGACTCTGATTGGCTACCTTTCAGCAAGCTGATCTGGGAATAAAACTGGGTATTTTAGAAACAATAGAGCTGAAAGGGAGACTGAGTGAATGAAGGCATGGCTTTACAGAGAGAAGGAAGATACTGCTTTAACTCAGCAGGAACACTGGTTTTCTGCCAGTCAGAGGGCTGATGGTGTGAAACCAGGTTTCTCATTCCTTTTGTCAAAATGTTCTTGATCACATCGAACCTTGTGTAATTGTTCTATATTCATCAGATGAAAGAAAAGCTAAAGAGACACTTTAACTGTGAATCCATGAATGTTATTTGTACTAAAAAATTCAGTGAAGTGGTCACCGGGACAAGAAGAGTGCTTCAGAGGAGCAATCTGTTTAAGCAGGGCATACATTGTCCGAGTTTTTGCCCTTTTTTGGCCGATTCTCCAGTCGTGCGAGAATTTTTTGGATTGGGCCAAGTTTCAGCTACGTCGTGCGTCCTGCGTCGTGCAGTATACAGGGGTTAACGAGGGCCAATTAGCCTCACAACGTGCACTGCGCATGTGCAAACAAGGAAATTCTTCTTCTTCTCAGACGAGAAGATAGGCGTGGAAAGTAGCATGGCGGCAGTACGTGTGACATGGAGTCAAACTACGGAGGTGCAACACGTAGAATTGCCAAGCCAGCGCGTTTCGTTCTAATGAGCCTTATATTTAACAATGAGCATTGACACTTCCGTCTTTTTCGTCTTCTACTGTTTACATTTGACTTCTGGATAGACGAGTCCGACGAGCGGCATCTACGGGGCTGAGTCCGACGTGTGGTTTTTGGACGTACAGTGTAAGCAGTCAGATCGCATCAGAGCGTCGAGTCGTACAGTGTTAAGAACAGATATCGTGAGCAGTGAACTTTTAAACCCTGCGGTTTCGTCGTACATTTTGAGCTGTATATGAGTACAACGATTGAAAATATCGTACAGTGTATGCCCAGCTATATGTAAAGAAAATCCAAACACTTGGTGATCAACTTTGGATTATATTTATAGAAGAGGTGTTACGGAGGTTCAAAGTTAAAAGACTGGCTTCTCTGATTTGTAATCACAAAGTGGGCGTCCGTCAGAACGCACTAAGTTCCCCCAAGACTTATAAAATGATGACAACAGTCAGTCCTTTTATGGTAATTTAATCCAATGTGTGTGTGGTTCTGGAATTACCCAAACAATAACATTCATCAATATACTTAACAATAGCACACAAACAAAAACAATAGTAATATATGTCCTGTAGTCAACTAACAACAAGGAAATGGTCAGCAGCATAACATAACCCAGTTGACCATTTAGACCAACCAAAGCAACTAGCAATTAGCACTGCTAGAAATATAAACTGTAGCACCGGATATAAACTCAACCAGCCGGCCTAAATATCACATAAACAACATAACTTACGTTTCTCTGGACGCACACTGAACCACAAGAGGCAGAGCAACGGATACAATGTTGCAAACACAACCTGCTGCCTGCATTACTCGCTTCTCACCGTCGTCAGTCTCTTCTTCTCTTTCTTACTTGCAGTGGCACTCAGCCCGATTGGCGCTATTGCGCCCCTAGTGGCCGGATCTGGCCAAGTCCCCAGCTACACTATGCAGCCTTCAAAACAGCCGCCCCCAAATTTGTTCCAATAAATTTGTCGTACCCAGTCTATCGCTGTTCATTCTCCTCTGGTATAGCAGGGAGTCTGATAAGACGGCTCACAGGTTGGACATAGGTGCGGTCCTGAACTTCAACCTCCGCTATGCGAATCAGACCATCGGCCCCAGGGAACACCTGCTTGATTCTCCCAACAGGCCATGATGCTCTGGGCAGTTGAGGGTCGACGATCATCACGATGGTGTCCAGCTGAAGAGGGGACGTGTTGGACTGCCACTTGGATCGGGTTTGCAGTGTGGGCAGGTAGTGGCGCAAGAACCGAACCCAGAAGCGATCCGAAAGCACCTGACAGGCTCTCCATTGCCGCCGGCTGAGCGGCTCTGAGTCGTGGTATACTGCCTGAGGTAGGGAGGGGTCTGGCCGCCCCATCAGCAATAGATTAGTTGTCACCGGGTCCAAGTCTGCTATGTCAGATGACACGTAACCGAGGGGTTTGGAATTGAGGATACCCTCGATTTCAATCAGGATGGTGGTAAGCACTTCTCCACTGACAACTTGTGAGCCCAGGGTAGCAGTCAGAGCAGCCTTGATAGACCTGATTTCCCGCTCCCAAGAGCCACCGTGGTGAGGGGCACTAGGTGGGTTGAAGCGGAACTTGATCTGATACTCTGCCAGCTGTGCTTGGAGAGAAGGATGGAGGGCTTTGAAAGCTTCTTGCAATTCCCTATCTCCCCCTCTGAAATTGGTGCCTTGGTCCGAAAGCAGCTCTGTTGGTTTCCCCTGACGGGATATGAACCTCCTCAAGGCCATCAGGAAGGAGTCTGTGTTGATGGTGGACAGCACCTCAATATGGACAGCTCTTGTCGTGAGGCATTTAAAGAGTAAGCCCCAGCGTTTCTCATTCCGTCGGCCGACTTTAACCTGCATCGGACCAAAACAGTCAATCCCCGTAGAGTAGAAGGCTGGTTGATGTAGCCTGAGCCGTGCAGGGGGTAAGTCTGCCATTTTGGGATTGACAGGTTGGGCTCTCCATCTCTGGCACTCAGGGCATGAGCGCTGTTCTCTTCTTATAGCCTCACGGCCACGAAGGATCCAGAACTTCCTCCTCAACTCTGCAAAGAGTCGCTCTGCCCCAGGGTGTTTCAAGTCATGGTCAACCTGTCGGATGAGCAGCTTAGTCACAGCATGTTTCGGGTCAAGGACTATAGGGTGAATAACGTCATCCTCCAGTTCCTGACAACGCCTCAGACGCCCTCCAACCCGTATCAACTGGACTGATGCGTCATATTCTGGAGCCAGCGTGATTAGGCAACTGGAGGAAGGGACTGGTTTCCCAGCTTCCAGACACTGGACTTCTTCAGGGAAGCTGTCTCTTTGGGCGGACTGCAGGATGCTGAGTTCCGCTTCCTTGAACTCCTCTGCTGTGGGAGTCTCTTTAGCGTCAGCTGCCACACCGTGAAGGTACCCCGCAGTGGCTTTCACCAGTTCACCAAATGTGCTAAACTGCTGAGTATCAGGTATGGGATGATGGGTGCCGGTTACTGTGCTAACCAGGCAGATCGTTGGCTTTCGCAGCTCTTCAGTGATGTCCTCACTTGTTGTGACTGGGTGCACTGGCCACTGGTCAGGTGGCTGCCGCAGGAACGGGGGTCCATAAGCCCAACGATTCTCACCTGATAGGTCTTTCAGTGACTTTCCCCGGGTGAGGTCATCCGCTGGGTTTTGTGACGTCTCCACGTAGCGCCAAGCATGGCTATCAGTCAGCTCTTGAATTTCTGCAATACGGGTTCCTGCAAACACCTTAAAGCGGCAAGAGTCCGGCTGGATCCAAGAAAGAACAGTTGTGGAGTCTGTCCACATGACCACTCTGGATATCTCTAAGGTAAGCTCTTGAGTTAGCACGTTTGCAAGCTGTGCACCCGTAAGTGCAGCACACAACTCCAGCCGTGGCATTGAGAGCTGACGCTTGGGTGCCACTCGGGACCGAGCTGTCAGGAAAGCCACCTCCACATGCTCCTCTGCATTTTCTGTGCGTAGATATCCCACACTGCCATACGCCCGTTGAGACGCATCACAGAATATGTGGACCTCTCGCTTGTAGGCTGAATGATCCATGGCTGGACTAACATAGCAGCGAGGCATACTGATGCAGTCCAGGTACTGTAACTCGTTCTCCCATTCTTGCCACGCTGTGAGCAACTCGTCAGGCAGCAGAGGGTCGTCCCATTCTCGCTTCTTCTCCCACAACTGCTGAACAATCACCTTTGCCCTCGTAGTATAGGGCGTGAGGAACCCTATGGGATCATATTGGCTGGCCAATACTTTATAGATGTTCCGCATGGTGACAGGGGAGCTATCCAGCAGCCGTGATTTATACCGCAGCGAATCTGAGTGGCATAACCAACGCAGCCCCAGGGCAGGTTCTTGCGGGTCCATATCGGTGTGGTTTAACAACTGTTCGCTGCTCTCTGACCTGATCTCCTTAGGTAGGTGACCAATGACATCTGGCCTACTGCTGGCCCACTGTCGCAGCTCGAAGCCTCCCTCCAGTAACAGCCCTCTCAACTGATCTGTAACATCTCTGGCCATATCTGGGGTAGGGAAGCTCTGTAGCCAGTTGTCTACATAGAAGTGGTTCTCGATGGACCCACGCACTGCATCCCCTGGTTGAGTGTGATCACGTACATGCCTCTGTAGGGCGTATATGGCACAGCATGGGGAACAAGTAGTCCCGAATGGAAGGACTTGCCACTCGTACACTCTAGGTGGGGAGTCTCTCTGTAGATCACGCCAGAGGAAACGCAGCAGAGGGCGGTCCTCTGGCAGCAATCTCACCTGGTGGAACATTCCCTTTATGTCACTGCTGACAGCAATGGAATGTTCCCTGAACCGCAGTAGGACACCCAGAAGGGATGCACCCAGGTTTGGACCAGACAGCAGTAGCTCGTTGAGGTTCTTATCCCTATAAGTATAAGAACAGTTGAACACGATCCGATTCTTCCCATTGTGGGTCACCAGGTGATGGGGAATAAACCACGACTCATCGGAGGTCTTCTCCGGCTCCTGGCTAACTTCTGAGACATAGCCTGCTTTCTTCAGCTTCGCAATCTCTGCCTGGTATGCCTCTGCCTTCTCTGGGTCTCTGCTAAAGCGCTTCTCTGTACTACGTAAGCTGGCGAGTACCGCTTCAGGCCGCGCTGTGAGTGTAGGCATGTTACTCACCCGCAATAGTGGTGTGGCATATCTGAGGACCCCATCCACCTCCACTCTTCTAGTCTTTGCCTCTAAAAGGTTAATGGCCTCCTGGTCTCTCCGTGACCTAGTCACTAGCTTCTCATTTCTGTATGGCAAGATGTCCAGTTGCCAGAGCTTCTCTACTTGGTTAAAGAGTTCAGCTGCCGGGGAGATGGTGGACATGAACAGACACTGTGTTGGGCGATTGCCCTGTTGGAGGGATTTGACTGGCCCTTGCAGCGACCAACCAAGCCTGGTCTTTACCGCAGCTGGGCCCCCAGGTGGGCCGAGACGGACAGGTTCGATCGGGGTCACCAAGTGCGGACAGTCAGATCCTATCAACAGAAGTGGGTGAACCGCTGTGAATGGCTGCAGGGGGAGCATCCTGAGGTGCTTATATCTGCGTTGGAGTCTCTTCACTGGGTAAGAGTGTTCCGCAAGGCCTAGTCCGTCTGCAGTAAAGGCGCTCTCAATGGTAAATGTCTTTGTTGGTTGACCAGTTGGAGATATTTTGAACGTCACCGATGAGCCATTTAGTGTTTTTACATCCTTCCGAACTGTTCTCAAGGTGAGGTTCTCTGGAGTTCCCTGCAGCTGCAACTTCTGGACGGCTTCCTGGAGGAGGTTCGTCCTCTCTGAGCCATCATCCAATATGGCATATGTTTCCAAAGTGTGGTCGCCATTGCGCAGTAGCACTTTACTGATCTTTAGAAGGACCTGATTGCAGCCGGCACGACGATCCAGGTACAGAACATCTGTGGTTGACTTCACCTCTGCACCAGTGCCGTTCACTGGTGTGGTCTCATTCCTGCCGGACCGAAGATTAACCTCATGCAAGGCCTCAAGGTGCTTCCCCTTGCACGTCTTGCATAGGACTCTCAACCTGCACTGGGCGGCCTGATGGTGTCGGCCACAACGCCAGCAACGATTGTTGGACTTCACCCAGGTCGTCTTCTGCTCCTTGGTTAATTGCTTAAAGTTTAAGCACTGGTCCAGAAAGTGTTGCGCGTTACTGCAGTAGGGGCAGTAAGCTTTGGGTTTCTCCGGAGCCCCTTGGTAGTCCAAGACTTCAGGTTGACCCACTTGGGGTGGTGTGTCATGAGCAGTGCCATGCAGCACGTTTGAGGTCTTCCTAGTGGCTTTATGGTCTTTATCATGCTCCTTCCTTGCCCAGCTTCTCCCTCTCTGGATGTCCTCTATCTTGCTGAACCGGTCTCCATCCTCCTGGATTTCCAGCTCGTATTCAAGCCATTCTGCGAAGTCCATTAGAGATGGGATTCCTGCCTTCCAGGAGTGAAGATGACGTCGGAAGGTGGCTCGAAGATCCTGGGGGAGCTTCCTTGTTAATCTGGCCACATGAGACCCACACCTTAACTCTATGCGTCCATCTTCACCAAGCTGCTCCAACATCCCGACTAGAGCTCGGACTCTCAGAGCAAACCTCCTGAATGCTACAGTGTCGCCAGCTCGGATAGCGGGCTCTTCCATTAGCTCTGCGATCCGCTGAAGAGACAGCTGGTGGGGCTGACCATAGTGTTTGGTCAGGGAAGCCATAGTGTCAGAGTAGGGGAATAAGGAGTTACTATAGGAATCAGCTATCAGGAGAGCTTCTTCAAACTTGAGGTGGTCACAGAGCACTTGGTACTTGAACATCTCTGTCGCGTCAGCAGGAAGAAGATTATCGAGGGCAAGCTTTAGTCTGGAAAACTCTCTGGGGTCACCCCGTGTCAACTTGGGGATAGACGGCGTCGGGCCCCTGTATGTCTTCTCGTTGCTGTTCGGCAGTGGCACTGCAGAGGTTAGCCGTTGTGGGGGTCTTGGGGGTGCAACCGATGGCGGCACCATATCATATTGTGGTTCTGACAGCATGGATGGGACTGGTGACAGTCGTGCTTCCAACTGCTGCAGACATTCTCTAAGGTTCTCCACAACATCAGCAGGTTGCCCTACGGGTGTAGGCTGATCTGTTGGAGGCCCATAATTATCATCATAGAATGCTACTGGTGGGGGAGGCGGCGGCCAATCATGATCGGCTATATTTCTGTCGGGTACTGCAGGCAGATGGTGCAGCTCCCTTATTGGCGGCGGTGGTGCGGCCTGCAAGAGCGGTGATGGCATCCGTGGTCCGACCCTGTCTCCTAGTGGTGGATGTCGTTTTTCAGGTGGTGAATGTAGCATGGGGTGTTGTGACTGTGGGGACCTGGTGCTCTCTCGTCTGGCAGGGGAGTGACTCTGTTGTTGGTGGTACAGCTGTGTGGTCTGTGAACGGGGAGGTGTTGCACCACTCCCATCCATCTGTCTTCTCAGGTCCGTCACCATTAGCTGCAACCTTCTGTTCTCCTCTTGTATTTGCTGCAACACATCCATTATTGCAGGTGGGCCTGGGTCTGGCCGTGGGGTACTCACATACGCAGGTGCTGCAGCTCCAATATGACCGGGAGATGTCTCTCTGAACTCAGCAGAATAATGAGTGGGCTGTAGCGAGCGCTGTGTGAGGGGTGTCATCTCGGCAATTCCCTCTCTTCCTCCGCTCCAGCCAATCTCTTCTAACGCAGCGAAGGTACGGGGTGGGTAGCTCGCAGCCTGTGGGAGGGTGTACCCTTCATAATCCTCCATCCATCTGGGTTGGGTTGTCCGCGTGGACGTACATCTTCACTTGGGGGAACCTGATCCATTTTCACTTCAGAATGACCTTATCCGGCTCGAAGGACCATTTGTTACGGAGGTTCAAAGTTAAAAGACTGGCTTCTCTGATTTGTAATCACAAAGTGGGCGTCTGTCAGAACGCACTAAGTTCCCCCAAGACTTATAAAATGATGACAACAGTCAGTCCTTTTATGGTAATTTAATCCAATGTGTGTGTGGTTCTGGAATTACCCAAACAATAACATTCATCAATATACTTAACAATAGCACACAAACAAAAACAATAGTAATATATGTCCTGTAGTCAACTAACAACAAGGAAATGGTCAGCAGCATAACATAACCCAGTTGACCATTTAGACCAACCAAAGCAACTAGCAATTAGCACTGCTAGAAATATAAACTGTAGCACCGGATATAAACTCAACCAGCCGGCCTAAATATCACATAAACAACATAACTTACGTTTCTCTGGACGCACACTGAACCACAAGAGGCAGAGCAACGGATACAATGTTGCAAACACAACCTGCTGCCTGCATTACTCGCTTCTCACCGTCGTCAGTCTCTTCTTCTCTTTCTTACTTGCAGTGGCACTCAGCCCGATTGGCGCTATTGCGCCCCTAGTGGCCGGATCTGGCCAAGTCCCCAGCTACACTATGCAGCCTTCAAAACAAGAGGAAACTCTATTCTTAGTTTTAGCAATTCTTGACAAAAATGCTTATTTTAACTCCAGCTTTGTATCTTGCATTAGTTGTTGATGTTTTTGGTAAGCTGAGCACTATGTATTTTCCTCATTTGGGGATAATGGCTCTCACATTAGGCTCACTGAAGTCCAAAATCCTAGAAATTAGGACTTAGAATCATCTTGTGACTGAAAAGTGCTATATAAATACACTTGCCTTGCCTTACTGACTGGACTATTCGGACAGCACTTATCATGCTGACCACTGACGCACTTCCGCTTTGGCTAAAGAGTTGTTGCTCTTTAGGGGTATTCAAGTTGAGCCAAGGCCTCATGAGGCATTGGTCAGTAAGGAAGGAGGTAGGAAAAGTGGCCTGCTTGGTCCCTCCCATGGCTAGTTTTGCTTAGGAACATTGTGACGTCCCTTACCAGCACTAAGAACCCTTTAGGTATCCCACAATCCTTTGTGTAACATCACGTATAATCACACCCCCCTCACGGAAATCAACGAAAATGTCCAGAGAGAAGAGAGCGAGCACTTTGTAGTTCATTTTCATAAGGCTGTAGGCCCGGATTTGACTCGCATCATCCAAGAGCGTTTCCTTCACGTAATGATGTCGGAGTTAAAGGCTGTCTGAATTCAGCACAGCAGTCCGACGCTCCTTTCTTCCCCACGATAGAATTCTTACTGTTGATCCCATGAAAGGTTAAGGGACAGGAGCTAGGACAGGAACTAGGAGTATTAATGGTATTTGGATGGAGCTACTGCGATAGACTGGCGACCTGTCCAAGGTGTACCCCACTTCTCGCCCATTGACAGCTGGAGATACGCAGCAGCACCCCTCGCGACCCCAGCAGCGATAGACGTGTTAGAAAATGGATGGATGGAGCTATTGAACCACTTGAGCTATGCACTTTGCTTCAGAAAAAATATGGTTAATTTCTTGAAGCTTCATTTGGACATACAACCACCTATACTGATGAGTGCATAATCATAATCAGCAATATAATCTTTGATACTTCCATGTATTTTTATCTTTTAGGGCCTTTGAAAATCATTAAGCAATAAATTCCACTTTCTCTTATTACATGTTTTTAACATTCCATGTATAAAGAAAAGCATAATCATATATGGCAACCTGTGTATGTTTGTCCTGTCACTTTAGTGAAATAGCATGGGTTTAAGCAGACAGTGAAAGTGCTTGTGGAACTTGGAAGAGGGCACTGGAAATGCTTGTGCAACTTGGACAATGATGTGCAAAACGGGAGATTGTATTCAGAAATTAAAGTTTTTCCAACAGCTCTTGGTTTTATTATGGAATTATATAAGCAGTTTTTGTGTTAATCATGTATTTTTCTTAAAGCAGTAAGAGTTACCCAAGTTTTTAAGAGTTACCCAAGTTTTAAATAATATGGTTAAACTGTGGCCTGGAGTGCAAAGAGTACGGAGTCTCCAGGGTCACAAACAGGCAAGAAATTCATTCAACCGTCTTGTGAGATAGTAGGCAAAGTGGGAGTCACATGAGGTTTTTTATGGTACCCCTCAAGATGGTTTAACGTTTTTTACTGTTCTTAAAGTTATCTCAGTTAACTCCTAAAGACATCTTGCGAAATGTATCACGAACCTGGGGCCCTGTTTGATATTGGAATGTGGATCTGTTTTGCTTGTGAGAACACAAGCACAGATAGAACGAGTGTGTACGCAGCCCCCCGACATCATTCAGTCACGTACACAGTGAGGGCCCCGGCTATTAGAAGTGCGCCCCGGGGTCCGGCAGACACTCGATCACAACTGGCATGGAAGGGCGGACTTCGGGTTTTACTACATGAGCTTTAGGGCAACGATTGTAAGTGTGTGTCTCCCCTTGGAATTCCAATTGTAATAAATATATGTATATTTCAAGTGGTTTGTCTCTGACACTTGTTTTCTTCCTTTGCTGCCAAATTTACGAACCGGGTGAGACAGGCCGTAGTGAATGAGAGAGGAAGAACTAGAGGCCGCCTCGTCAGTTTTAATCTTTTTTTTTTTTTTTTAACACTACATCACTGAAAATGCTGGCGCGCACAAAAACGCAAGTTTGTAAATTTGGGTACAGTGGTCTCCCAGTACTCCAGTGGATTTTCCATTCCCCTAATATCGGGGTCTGAAAGGTAGCGCTGGACTTCAAACATGGCATCTGCAGTTACATTGTGTGTTTTTCTTGCATCCATCACGCTCATGTCCAAATGATGCCACAGTTTGATACCTAAGAGAAGATCATGCTAGCAAGTGCTAGCAAAATGAAAAATAGAGTATCTCCCGTGATACTGTAAAATCTAATTAGTTATTAATTAAAAGCATGCAAACTGGTTGCGCTTAAACAAGAAAACTAGGTATTTTAAGTTGTGCCAATTTGTGCTTTCTTTGTAGAGTACATTTATGAGTTTAACTAAAATATGTTCTTCATAACCTGCTTTAGATGCCCTCCTGGCTTAGTTCAGAATTACTCTTTTATCAACTAAATCATTGCATGTGAAATCTGTTTATGATTTTTATACATAAACTAAAGTTGGGCTGACTTAGTATTTCTAAATTAGATTTACTTGAACAGCAATCCAACCTACTTGCAAAAAGAAAAAAAGTTGGCTTTACTCCAAGAGCTCACTACAGGTTCACAGTGAGGAGGACACATCATCAGCTTCAAATACCACAGCTCAATGTTGTACATTATGCAAAAACATGCGACTCCTAGCCCACTGCACAGCAAGTGGCTATCGCACCCTGCTGAGAGACAGTGGTCCAACACATTAAAATCACCACGGTTATAGCAGCGGTTATCGCCCTCTGCTGAAAGTTTGTTCAAATATTCATCATATGTTACAATCCATCTAATGTTAAATATGCTAAAGTCCATCATATGTTACAAGCACTTTACTGTTATTGCCTATGTGCACTTTTCTCTCGGGAATACCTAAATGCAAATTTCTGTAAATGAACCCTCAAATCATTGCACAAAAGTACTTCTTTATTTGTGATTCATGAAGGACGACTAATCTATGTAACATGGCTCACATCTCTCGCAATGGGACTGATATCAAAGCCCTTGGATTCTGACAAACTTTTTTTTTTTATCTTTTGCACACTATAATGTGAAAATGTTTTTACACATTATTGCCTGTTGCTTGTACTCTAACAATTTCGCCACGGTAACATGCAGTGACAATAAAGAATCTTTGAATCTTACTAGTGATATCTGTGCTGAGACTTCTTCGGTTAACAGAACATTACTCAATTATGATTTTAGACATGGCAAAACAAGGCCCAAGTAAATGTTATTCTGTAAAAGTGGGACCCTGTGAAACTTGCCACTCTTGTCACGTAAATGATTACATTTGGTCTTGAAATATGAACAAACGGGCCTTTTTTGTTTAGGTTTTAAAGTAATTTTATTTTTTGTTATCCAAAATGGAAACTCAAATAATTTTTTTAAATTTTGCTTATCCCTTATTGACACTGAAAATAAACTATATTTTAATTTTAATCCATCCATCCATCCATTTTCCAAACCGCTTTATCCCTCATGGGGTCGCGGGGGTTGCTGGTGCCTATATCCAGCGTTCACTGGGCGGGAGGCGGGGTACACCCTGGACAGGTCGCCAGTCTGTCGCAGGGCAACACAGAGAGACAAACAGGACAAACAACCATTCACACACAGACTCACACCCTAAGGACAATTTGGAGAAGCCAATTAACCTAACAGTCATGTTTTTGGACTGTGGGAGGAAGCCGGAGTACCCGGAGAGAACCCACGCATGCACAGGGAGAACATGCAAACTCCATGCAGAAAGACCCAGGGGTGTACTTGAACCCAGGACCTTCTTGCTGCAAGGCAACAGCGCTACCCACTGTGCCACTGTGCAGCCCTATAATTTTAATCTCCATTTCTAAAAAAAAAAAAAAAAAACATACAATTTTTATTAAATGCAATGTGTATAATGTCAAAGGATGCAAAAGACAGCTATTGGCACTTCTCTTCAGTTCCCTCTGATAACATCATGATGGATTAATGGTTGAAAATCAGCCCAGGAGTCTGGTTTGGAGAGACCTTTTATCAGAGCGCTTGACGAACGCAAGTAGAACCCCAATTTGGAAAGGAATACTTGATTTCCAGCATAAAAACTGTCATGATTTAAGTTTTTGTTTGCGTTCTGAAATAATTTGTTTACACTCCCTCAGCCAACAGTCATCTGTAACCACCCAATCAGCTTTATCCACTCCTCAGTCTCCAGTCAGTTAGCTCAGATCAGCTCCACCTGCTGCCACTAATTACCATCAACTCTGCTCACCTGCTTACGTATACCTGCCTCAGTCATCCACTCATTGCCAGAATGTCTCATGCGCTGTGCTTTGACTACCAGTTCCTGTGTGCTCAGCCAGCTGGACTCTGAGGAAGGTCGCCTGTGTCTGCATGCTGCACAAGTCTGTCTGTTTCCCCGTGAGTTCCAGCTGCTTGCTCTTCCCATTCTGGTGGATCACTGGTCCACATCACCTGTTCTGGTCTGTCACTACCTGCATCTTCTAGTCTCCAGCTCATCCCTGCCTGCCCCTTCAACCATTATTCATCTGTCTTTTGCTGATTAGAAAGGAACGTCAAAAGTAGGGACTCAGGGTACGTTCTCCCATTTTCCTATGACTCTTCTGCTGCTGCTGGTTTTTTTTGTATTCTCTGGCAGATTGCAAAAAACTTTAAGCTGGACACTGCCACCTATTGGAACATCTGTGTTTTGTGAAGCCTCCCGTTGAGGATGGCTGCACGCTTTGTGCCCAAAACTATTAGAAAAAGACCAGTTCACAAACAAAGACCAAAGTTTGGGCGCATGCCCACTGTATGAGTTCTAGCGGTGGAAAAGTGGCAACAGTGTCTTGCCCTGTGTGCTGGATAGACGAGGCTGATCAGCAAACATTAAATGCATGGTGGGATTGGCTTATTATTAGTGAGCTCAACTCCAAATAAAATAATGCTCGTGTGAAAAACTAAGTATTTTGCACTTTTCACAATGCAAGTAACTGTTACTTCATAAATACAAGTCATGTTAATCTAGTAAAGGTTAGATTTAAGTCTTGGTGTTTATTGGATTGCCCTGCGATAGACTGGCGACATGTCCAGGGTGCACCCCGCCTCTCGCCCATTGACAGCTGGAGATAGGCACCGGCACCCCTTGCGACCCCAATAGGGATAAGCGTGTTAGAAGATGGATGGATAGTTATTGGATTTTACAGTGCATCTTGAGGTGGAAGCCTTGAAGATTTCCTCTGTCTAGAATGCATTATGGTGGCAAACGTAGAGGTCAGTCTCTTAATTGCTTTGTTGGTTTTATTCTGGCTGAAAAACAACAAAAACTATGACTTTGAATCCAGGGTCAAGGAGGGTAGCTAGGGATAGGATGCTCATAGTCTGTAAAATCTGAAGCTTTTTCTGTAGTTACCTGATGAAGTGGTTTCCAACATCTAATGCGGCTGCCGCCTTCTTTCATATTTTCCTGAAGGCTTTGCTCCAACATTTTCATGATTGGAACCACTTGAAGCAGAAACATTTTCTTCTGCGGAAAGCTTAGTGATGTCAAAATGATGACAGCAAAGAAAGGCACCGTCCAATAATGTTGAACTCCTCTGATGTTAATAAAGGGATGTCCGTTCGTAGGCCAGCTAATGCTGCTCCAACTGGCTCTTAATTTTAACAAATCGTGCAACATTAAGTATGTGCTGTTCCATCAGGTCTTCACCTCAGCTTCAGTTCTAGGCCCAAATGAAGCCATACATGGGCAAGTTTTAATTTTAAAAATAAAAACAGGAAAAATAGACTATTGAATGACTTCAGTAGGAACAGAAAAAACTATTGGCTTTACTTTGAATTAGAATAATGGGACAGAGCTTACCCTGGCAGTGGTGTTGCTTCTAAAGCAGCCAACCAGCTCCCTGGCTTTGGCCCAGATGCCAGAGGGCATAGGGTGCTGGTCAAGCGACTTCTTCGCCATCAGATTTATTGCATGTGCAATGGAAATATGGTGGCGAAACTTCAGCTCTCTTACACTCCAGCCATATTAGGACCACAGTCAGTGACCGTACATGTCACCTTATAAGTGATTCCCCACTCCTCCATCAGGGAGGTGCTATATTTTCAGCAGTGTGCGATTGAGGGAATGACTGCACACCCAGCTGCATTGCATTGAGCCTAGTTCTCTTATCCACAAAATGGCATGTTACAGCCAGGTAGGCATCCATGTTGATGGATGTCCACATATCAGGCATAAGGCCAACAGCAGCCACCTTTTCCACTTTAGCAGACTCAAACTTGTCCTCCACCATGGCCCTCAGAGTCTTAAGTTAAAAAAAGTAGCTGAATCATGAGACAAAGTACTTTTATTTTATGCATGCATGCATGCATGCATCCATACCTGTCATGTACAGAAAACATAATTTGGATCCAATCTAGACACAAATGAGCTGAAGCCAACACCATCCACAATACCGAAGGGTTGTGCATCCTTCAC
The DNA here is from genome assembly GCA_037039145.1 of Fundulus diaphanus. Taxonomy (NCBI): domain Eukaryota; kingdom Metazoa; phylum Chordata; class Actinopteri; order Cyprinodontiformes; family Fundulidae; genus Fundulus; species Fundulus diaphanus. The sequence continues at coordinate 17,647,451 of CM073141.1, read as the reverse complement.
TATATGTGGATTAGGAGTTCATCCAGCTCTTGCTTTCTGGTGGCTGGTTAAAGGGGAATAAATACAGTGTCTGTTACTTCTTGCTGTTTATTCATGTAGCTCCAGTTGCCTCCGTATTCTCATGCAAGGCACGGTAACTCCTTGGAACATAACACTTCACCTAGTATTAGAAATAAATAGAAACAGTGGACAAATGCAGCGCTTGATTAGCAAATCTAATTAATATCCATCCATCCATTATCAAACATATCTATCCCTTGTGGGATTGCGAGGGGTGCTGGTGCCTATCTCCAGCTGCCAACGGGCAAGAGGCGGGGTTCACCCTGGACAGGTCACTAGTCTATCGCAGCTAATTAATATTAAAAATTTTATATTTACCTTATTTGAAGAAATCAAGTCAAAATGTTCCCACCTTGGTGAAATCTAAATCACTTATCGAAGCAGTCACGTGGTACGGCTGGGTATCGAGTAGTGATGTTACGTTATGTGCCGAGGCTTCGAGGCGTGTGTCGAGTAATGGAGGGGGCGTTCCCGTGAAGCGCGTATCGAGGCTTGCTTCATTTAGGGGAGGAGCCGAAAACGATGACGTCCAAAGCCTCGCTGGCCGGCTGTACCACGTGACTGCTTCGGGAAGTGGTTCAGATGTTGGCGCGGCTTCGACAGCTTTAGAAACCCCACAGGCTCCATTCAAAATGTGGGTTGTTGTACGCAGGAGGGGAGGGGGGGCGGGGGAAGAGAGCTGCTGCCAGATATTGCCTTCATTCAGAACCAGTGATGGCTGCACTCTGGATCATAAAACAGTTCTGCTCACCAGATGCAGTTTAAAACGCTACGTCTGGTTATAAGTTGTTTTTATTAATTCTGCATTTTTTAACTACATGCACCGTATTTCTGTGCCTCAGCGCTTCGGTGCGCTTCTGCCTTGCGCTTTTTTCAGGTGCGCAAAATTACGTTACTTGTAATTTGGGTGCGCGCTTTCATTTTAAAGAACTTGTAACATCAGGAGGCTGATCTCAGACCGGTCAGCTCCTATGATCACTGTATAGGAGCCCTTTACAGTTTTTATTTATGCATTTCCCCCCTGTTTATCCCTCGCACGCAGCGCACCATCGGGTAAAATCCTCCCACCTCACCGCCCAGAGCGCACTGAGGAGAGCAATAGAGATTTGTCTGGTCGACTGAGATGAGAAACCTGTTGCTGTGAAAGGTGATATAGGTTATAAACTGTTACTGTCTAGAATTGCATTGAGCTGAAAAGAGAGGAGACATCAGCAGCTGGATCGTGCGTAAAGACGCAGCGGGAACCTCTGTGTGCTTCAGTGTTGCTGCTGAGGGGAAACTGTGGGACCGTATAGTACTGGGCTAATCATCGGTCACAGTACCCCAATCTGTACATACTTGCACTTATTTATTTATGCACCCCGGCATCATCTGTGCCTTGTGAGCGTGTCTTTTCAAAGGTTGGAGAAGTAGTATCAAAAAAGAGAAATCATTTGAAACCAAAAACTGTGGAGAAATTGTTTCTTAATAAAAATGCATGAAATCATCCAAGTTACACAAGCATTAGCCTATTCACTACCCCCTGCCTAGTTCCACAAGCACTTTCATTGTCCTCTGCCTGATTAAGCCCATGCCATTTTTCTAGAGTCACAGAAAAACATTATTACACACCATGCCATATCACGTCACTACTATTTTGGGAATAATTACACACAGACAATACATTCAAACAATGTTTTATTATACACATGTGTATACAAAATTTATGTAGACAAATTATTTCGTCCTACATCTTTTGTGAAGTCATTCCCAAGAGTCATAATAGACAAAAATTCAATGCATCACACGTGTTAAGATCCAGCTGGCTGTGATTATACACCTGGCCAGTAGGTGGTTTCGTGTGCACATGAAGCATCAAGAAATGAACCCTTTCTCGAACCAATTGGCTCAAGTGGTTCAATGCCTCATGAGGCTTCATCTCACCATCACTAGTATCGAGGCTTCAGCTCCTCTCCTAAACGAAGGAAGCCTCGATACGTGCTTTGCAGAAATGCTCCATTATTTGACACACGCTTCAAATCCTCAATTCATCTCTATAGAAAATCTAGCAAACAAAGGCCAACAGGAGCTTAAATAATGACAGAAACAGGTGAGTGGCATGAGGGATAGCGGGCAGACACAGGTGAACTGAATGAGCTTAGTTGCAAGGTGGCAGAGCGTGGGAAGCAGGAGGAGAAAGACTAATAATATGAATGGAACTGTTCGAAAATACAAGAAAGCCCATATATACAAAGAACACCGGAATAAACTGGGAAACCTTACAAAGAAAACTCTAAAGTCCTCACCATCACAACATAATGATAGTCAAGCATAAAATAAAACCATGTTGTTCAATTTGAAATGGAGAAGGAAGAAACCATTGTTTACTAAATACTACACCCTTTAACTCCTCCTGTATAGCCATCTTGTATATTAAGTCAAGAATATAAAAATAATTTCTACATTATAATAATAATTGGTAGAATTTATCTTCCATGCCACTATGCAATTTACACTTTTTGCATTTACGCAGTCTCTAAGTATATATATATAATATAGAATAATTTATTGTACAGTACAACTATTGATTGATGTAATTCACTTTGGATTCACTTGAAAAAGTTCCTTTCTCTGTGTCTGAATCAGTAAACGATGAGAACACTTTGGTGCAATAATTGATGGTCAGTTTCCAAAACTACAGAACCATCAAACCACTTTAAACAAATAAACAGATAAACATATGAGCAAAATATTCTGGTCCACTGATGATAACAGTTCAGTTATTGTATCAGTATTTCACTGAGAACAAAGCTTTCAGTTTAACTTGTGTTTGTCTCAAGGTATCAGTTTCGGACTTGATAATTAATGTTGTTGATCTATTGAGCATTCCTGCTTGAATCGTTTCAGCGATATTACATCCTATTGAACCTGCTCCTCAACTGAGAGGGCAACGTGTTTGGACGACTCACATGAGAAAACCCATTCTTCATCCGGTGGGCTCCAGTCAACTCTATCATTAATCATTTATCCTGCTGATTAAAGTGGCAGCAATATTAAATAGTGCAAAGGGAGAGGTACAGTATACAGCAGATGTGACCAGAAATTACAGTGAGATTTAAGACAACAATTTTGGATACAAATAAGAAAGCAGATAATTCAGGAATTATAGAAACATCCAGATTATCCATTAATATTTAAGATATTTTATCCTTTAATGTTGTTTTTTGTCCGTATATTTTCAAACTGTACGTTTCAGAACTGGTGAAGCCCAGTGGTGCAAAAAAATAAAAAGGAATAAAAATTAAAAAGTTTATAAGAAATATATTTCAAATGCAAAATATTTTGCAGATGCATTGAGAATTCATAAGATTTCCAGAACAGGAATGTAAATGGGGGCATAAATAAGTTTAAATTATTTATGAACATCATTCAGAATATTTTATGTTCTGAACAATGCTGCTTTGTGAACCCAAAGCCCCAGCTGCGACCATTGAAGCATTTCATATTAAGTTTTGGCAATCTGACCCTTGAGTGTGGCTTTGAACCAAACCTAAATTTTGCTGTCCACTTTTGAATAATTTTTATGTTTTTTTTTCTTTTGGTGTGTGTGTGTGTGTGTGTGTTTCAGCTTTTTTTTCAATGCACTTCCTCTAGTTGTTTGTTTTTAGTGTCTCTTTTTGTCTTTGAGGACAATAAATAGGCCATGATGCACCTGAAGGCTTGAATGTCCCCTGCTGCAACCCAGCATGTACAAAAGTCAAGCGCCAGACCAACATGGAGAGGCATATATGCCATGAAGCAATAAAAAATTTGTGGACTTAATGTGGTTCATGGATAAGGTTATTATTGAAACACAGTTAAAAAAAAACTGACAGCTTCAGTCACAAAATCTAAATTTCACAGAAAAAGTATGTTTCAGTGCTGATAAGGTAGAATAAACCCCTACTAGAGCGTAGTTAAAGCAGGCCACTGCTGAAGAGGGCATTAATGCAATGAAGTGTTGATACTTTGCCTCTCCCTGGAGCAGAAGAGACACAGATGTCAGAGAACAAAAATTCCCCTGAGAGAGACGAGCAAAATCTGCTCCTTTTCTCCACTTACTCACAGAAAAACAATTCGGTCTAATTGGTTGAAGGTATTAACGTCATTATTCTCCTTCTGCTGAGAGTATTATGACCCTGGTTGTACAGATGTGACTAAAGACTAACACGTTTTTGTTTTAAGCTGTTTCTATTTTGTCTCTTGGCTGTAAGTTAAAATTTCCTTTTTGTTTGTGATTTAATGCAGTTTCTGGAAATCTGATTCAGCGATAATTTAATCTTTTAGCATTTGTCATTAGGTCACTGATGTTTGACAGTGACAGATACGATGAAGTGAAAGACTGTGTGTCTTTCAGCGTTATTTGTTTTCTTAATCAACGTACCACAGAGTGCCTTCCACCACTACTGACACACCTTTATGTTTAAAATGCCTTAAAATAAATTCAGGTTTTACTGGAGTAGGATAATATGACACTGAAAGTTTTAGACATACCAAATCTTGCCTTTAATTTGAATGCATGTAATAAGTGCAGAAATAAAAAATTACACAAGGAATTAATTACTTTTTACCAATCATTGGTACAGAAATTATTGGTATGCCTGCTGTTAATACTTTGAAGAAACTTATTTTGCAAATAGGACAACACTTAGGGATTTCAAAAGGTTGACATTTGTCCTTGCACAATCTGTCAAGACAGTTCCTGCTTTATTCCCTTCCTCTCACCCCACAGGTTTTTCTACAGAACATTGTTCTGGAGATTGAGAGGATCATAAAAAAGACCCATTTTGTGTCAGTTGAACCATTTCTTTTTTTTGACTTAGCTGTATGCTTTGGATCACTTCCTGGCTGAAACACCCGTTAATGACCGATTTTTAAAGTTTTTGGCCCTAGGCACCTGTGTGGATGACAGTGGCACAGAGGTTAGCGAGTTCATCCTGTAATTTGCAGGTTGCCAATTTGATTCCCTGCTCTGACTGTCTCAGTTGTTGTGTCCTTGGACAAGACACTTCACCTGCATTGCCTGCTGGTGGTGGTCAGTGGGCCCGGTGGCGCTGATGTTTGGCCGCCTTGCCTCTGTCAGTCTGCTGTAGCTACTAACATAGCTCACCACCGTCAGGGTGTGAATGTGTATGAATGACTAACTGTAATGTGAAGCGCTTTGGCGTTATTAGACTAGTTAAAGTGCTGTACAAGCCATTTATCATAGGCCTCCAGATATCTACTGTCCTGGTATTTCAAAGAACTCGTGATGCCATGAACTCTAATGACATTTGGAAGATAAATTGCCACACATGATGACAGATCCTCCACCATATGCAGCAGTGGACATTAGTTGGATTTCCACATGAACATCCTTTGATCACATCTCTGCTACCTGAAGTGTTTGTTGTTGAAAAGCTGACTCCTGACTAAAACCTCAAAGTTCCTGTTAAAGTCCCAGTAGAGTTTTAAAATACTGTAGACAGTGTCTAATGGTTGTTATGAAGGCTTGGTAAAGCCCAAGAAGCTATGCTTTCCTGCAGTTCTCTGACCTTTCAGTATTCTTTGTTTCTGGCAGTGTTCTAGCAACATAAATCAGCAACATCAATTCTCATCCAGACTTATTCCACTTGTTTTTAACCCTTTATTTATTAATCTGGCTGTAGATATAAGCAAGTTTAGGCAAGTAGTTTTTTTTTCTTGTAACCGTTGTCTTCATAATACTGCTGAGGTGTATATCATTTCTAATAACATATTAAATTTATTATAAAATATTAAATACTTCATGGTAAAATGCACATATTTGTATTTATTAAGATGTATATGTATGTAGATGGAGGGTGTAATTTGGTAGCCTCACCTGTGAGGAAATGGTGGTTTATTCCATAACCAGTTGTGACAATTTTAGGCTGCCAATTCTCAGAGGGGGTAGTTTAAATTGCATGTTGCAAGACTTGAAATGCTGCTATCAATGCTTTCAAATTGGACAAATACACACTACTACTTCTTATCCTACTCATTACAAATGAGTAGGATAAGAAGATAAGACGGACAGCCCAGGAGGGACAGTTTGGAAACAAAGTCAGAAAACTGAAATGTTTGGACATGTGCATGAAATTGCAGGAAATGTTAAATTGCAGGAAATGTTAAATGTTCTTGCGTTGAAATCTGCCAAAATCACTTTCAAAAACAAAGGTTTTTGCTGAAGTATATGAAGCGTTTTGCTCAAGTGTAAGAAAGGGGCTTCAAGAAATGTCCATTCCTCAGCAATTCCTCACACCTATGTTCACTGGAATTAATGTCAGTGTGTGACCGGTGTGTGTCTTGAGTTCAAGCGTGCACCATGTCCCTCCCTCCCATCACCACCTAATCAAACACAAAAGGGCGTAACAAGTTATCCCATCAGCTCATTATGCGTGGAAATTATCTGTAGGCTTGTGACGTGCGTCTTAATGAACTTTAGTGCGCGCCACTCTGCAGCTCAACACACTTCAACACACTGCTTCCGTCCCAACTTGGCTCAGCTTCTGGCTGAGCGCCTGCTGCCACATCAGGCGACACTTCACACTCGGCTGCTGCCCGATTAGGTGCACCTCCAGGGGCTATCCGGTGTGTGAGAGTGGGATAAAGAGAGACCCTCTGAATGTTGCCGAACACCTGCAAGGGCACTGCGACTGTCTTCTTTTCTCCACTCTTATCCTCCGCCAGCCTCGCGTCGCTCATCACGAAGGAGAAAGCGAAGGATGAGCTCCTCTTTTCCCAAAAGCGAGTCGACTACCTCTCTGCTGCGGCCGTCGGGGTTCAGCCGCAGGCTTGCGCACCCTGATCCCGCCGCTGCTCACCGGATCCACCACCGTACTCACCATCACCACCCTTCCAGAGCTGGAAGCAGCGAGGATGCGCCCTGGTCGGATGACTCGGAGGCAAGTGCGCGGAGACCTCTCTGCCAGCCGCGACACGCCGAGTCTCGGCATTTAGTTGAGCATCACCGGATGCAAAGCAGTCACTGTCCCCGACAGCCGAGCCCGCTGGAGGATGATTACCCTCAGGAGGATGCGAGGCACAGGGCGAGCCGGCTTCACCAGAAAGAGCGCAGCAAGTCCTCCAGATCCAAACCTCACCACCCTCATCATCACCACGATTCGCCTCCCGCAGATCACCGCGTCCAGCAGGGCGACTCCCGGCAGGACAGGAGGACCTCGCCGACTCCTCAGCCGAAACACTCCGACGAAGCGGATTTCTTCTTCGAGCAGAGCGAGAGAGTCGTGTCTGGGTCCACTTCCACTCTCAGCTCGGACGCACCTGCGGCCAGTGCACCTGTCCGGCCCGCATCCAGCCGCAGAGGGAAAAGACTGGGCTCGGCGTCAGAGTGCGACTCCAATCTGCATCCCATAGTGAAGTCAGTATTTGGCCAGGTAACTAAAACGTTCAAATACTTTTAAAATTGTGTCAAAGCCCAACTCACAGTTAACAGATTAACCGGTTGGAGTCTTGGTAAAGAATCCCCTCAATTTCAGGCAAGTCCTGAAGAACAACATTTTAAACTGTTCAGCATTGAGGAAAATATAAACTCAGAATTGACAAAAAAAAACCCCAAAAAATATACAGTTGATTGCTTGATTGAAATGACATTGAATTTAGAAATAAAGGATACATTTAGAAAAAGCTCTGCTGAAGAAAGATGGTTTTAGGGACTCCATTCAAAATGAGTGCAGTATGGTCCCACTGTCCCTCGCAGTCAGGACCAATCCACTCATAAGTGGAACCCAAGATAACCTGACTTAGCTTGAAAGCTATGTCAGCAGACAATAATTAAAAGCTTAAAGCTAACCGGGTTGTCCCTCTCCTTGTGTACTAGCTTTCATTTAGTGGTTGCACAATAAAACACTTGGACTCTCCTCCCTCACTCTACTGTGTGTTCACTTGACATAACTCCCTAAGATCATATTAATAATTCAGACATTTCTCCCTGTTTATTCACTGTAGTCACCTTCTGAAACGTATAAAATTGTTTACACGCAATATAATTTTTTTCCTTTTGCATTTTGCCAAAAGCCATGCATGGGATGCACCCAGTATGTGGATGAAGGTGGTCTAGTCAGATGAGACCAAAATGAAACTTTTTGACAATAAGCAAAAAGCCATCTGTGGCAGAAAACTTGTCATTCACGTTTTCCTGAACACATCAACTGCCTTGTGAAATATGCTGGTGGCAGCATCATGTTGTGGGGATGCTTGGATGTGTTTTTCCCCCCAGCAAGGACTGGGAAGCTGGTCAGAGTTGACAGGGAGATGGATGTTGTTAAATACAAGGTAATCCTGGAAGGAAACCTGTTACAGGCCGCAAAAGACTTCCCCTTCCAGCAGGACAATGGCCCTAAACTCACAGAAAGAGCTATAATGGAATGTTATACTGTATATCAAAGCATATTCATAAAATCCATAAAGTCTTAAATTCAGCCACATATCTTTTTCGATATGTGGTGGGTGATGTAGAAGTGTTAACTTGTCCATATCTAGAGGCTGTTGGTCTTCAGCACAGCCCTCTGGGGTTTGGTTCCCGACCTTTGCTGTGTCTCTTCCTCCTCTCTGCCCTTTTCCTGCCTGATTGCTATGAATAAAGGCCACCAGAGTCACAGACTCTTAAAAGAAAAGAATCTGGCTCAAGAAACCGAAATTTGATGCTCACAACTTTCCCTTGCAGGATTAGGTCAAGGTACAAAGTGACGAAACAGAATAAAAGGTGATATGCTAACATATTAGATACAAAATTAGGTTTAAAAATAATAGCTATAGTGGTATTAAAGCCTGGATACATTTGTACAGATGAACTATTTCAGTTAAGGTCTCTGGTTTTCTAACTACAGCCCAGATGGTTAGTGAAAGTGCTGGCAGTTCTGCAAGAGGTAACATGGCTTTCAGGTGAGACGCATGTGAAGCTAGAAACAATAAAAGAAACGTCCCGCTACGGGGCAAAGCAGATTAAAAATGAATGTCGAAATCTGGCCGCAGCATGTGTCTGGTGTCCATTACTTTCTCATCCGTCCCGATATGAATACAATGGCTTTCATCAAGGCTGTCACCTGAGCCGCGAATAGGGAGATCGTCTTACCTGCTCTGTGGAAAATGTTTGCATGGATGAGAACTTGTCAGGTATACAAAGAACCAATAAAGTATGAGAGCCATGCATCCACTTGTTGATAAAACATACCACACCGTACTTTTCATTTTCTAAATGTGGGATATTTCCCACATTATGTTGCTCTGAAAGATCATGCAGCTGCACCGTGAGTTTTCCTGCCCCTCCCCATCCAGTCCCACCCTAGCCGCCTCCCCCAGCCTTTCATCTCCTGCCCAATCTTTTTTCTTCCATCAAAATCCGTCTTTTTGTGTCGATGTTAAAAAGCTCGAGAGGAGAGAATTACCTCCCTGTGCACTGATGTGTTCCAGAAATAACTCCTTTCAATCCAGGCCAAAGCTTCAATCAGTCTTAGGTGGTTCCAGAGAGGAAAGATCCATGCCACAGTGTGCTATATAAAGTCTCCAAAACTGCTGAAGTGTGAGGGAAGAAGAGCTAATTTAGCATTTATTTGATCACATCTGTAAATCAGTATGTGAATCTTTAATTGTGATGCTAAATGATGCATGGTTGAAACGCTTTGATCTTGGGAACAAAGAGAAACGTAATTGCTCTAAATTATTTTCGTTATGAAGTATCCTGGGTAAGCTGCTGTCATTAAAGACACAGTTCAGGATTTGTGAAGTAGCTTCTTTCAAAAGGTTGTAAGCGGTTTATATCTTGGAAACCTGATGAGTTAAAAGGTTCATAAAATATATATATATATATATTTTTTTTAACCTAGACCACTGTAAAGCTTTTGAGGTTGTGTCATGTTTCGTTGCTGAATAGCACCGAACTGACTACAACCTGAATAGCAGTAGTAATAAATACATTTCTTGGCCTCTTCGTTTCATCTAAATCCAGACTAGTTGCAAGATAGCTTGTAGTCCGAAAGGGTCTAAGATCTAAGCAGGCTTCTACCTACATGAAACAACTCCACAGTCAAAAACGCCATAGCTGTTTATCCAAATTCTATTTTTACCTTTAAGCCTTTGCCAATTTTGCCTTGGTTATTTACACGAAAGCCAATTATTAAGACAGAGAACAGTGGTAGAAGGGAGTGTGCCAAAAATGAAGGTGAAACACATTCTGAGGAATCTAGACAAGTTGGTCCCAAAGGCTCAAAATAACTTTGGATAGTTGTTTACACAGGATCCGATGTTTATTGAGGTCTAACTGGATATGCTTCATCCCTAATGCTACTTGTTTCAAACAGGAAGATCATTGTCAGGGCAGCACCGCTTAAATACATTTCTTGTGTAAACAATTATCTTCTATAGAAATAACTCCCTAATGTAAACATGGCAACGATTTAAAGGTTCATAAAATAGCATTTTGGGCATGGCCCCTATCAAACTACCTGTCACCATCAACTTCCAGAACTGGCTCATTTGGATTTAATCTAAGTAAAGACAACAAGAGAGTTATACACTTCAGGTACGATATTAACAACCAATGACCTGTTATCAGCACCTCGCCTCAAATGTTCTGAACCATCCCTTGAAAATGCTACAGCAAATTCTGGATTGGAAACATTAGGATTAAAAGAGCTGGTGGTTTGTTTTATGCGCTGTGAAGAATAATCATTTCAGAAGCAACTCATAATCAGCATGAAATCATGAGAGGGCATGAGTTTGCATCGGCGTTTGAGTGAAGGACCGTGGGAATGATGCATGTATGGGAATAAAGCTGGAAAACAAAGGAGTGACTTTCTCCTTGAAGAGATGCAGCAGCATCACAGAGAATCCAGGGTGAGACGTCAAACTCAGCAAACTCTTTCATTTCACATTTTGTTATGTAACATCAAGGTCTCCGTACAATCCCAGCAGAACTTCCTTGCCGCGAGAACAAGAAGCTAAAAATAGCCCATCAAAACCTGATTATGTGACTGGAGCAGGGCAGTGTTTTCTTTGAGGTGTTAGCAAAAACACATACAGAGAACCAGGAGGAACACTTCAGCCAACGTAGCTAACTACCGAAGTAGATTAGTGAATCAAGTAACGATTGACTCATGGTAGCAAGTTTAATGCAGTAAAGCCAGGGTGAACCACTTGTGTTAATTTGCCTTTTAAAGGACCAGGTAACAGCATATAATTAAAATTTCACCGTGACATCATAAGCTGTTAAAGCGACTAATACTGTAAGTCCTTCTTTTTAATGGTTCAAAGCAGGCAAAAACAATGAATTATTCAGGCAACAGCAGTGATTGTTTTTATGTCCCTGAAAATGTTGTCTATTCACGAAAATGTGAATCTTTATAACCTTGCATGGCATCAAGGAGTCAGAGGTTTGTTTAAAAATAAAAATGTAAAAGAAAGCATGTATTATCCAGCAGAGGGTGCAAGCCCCTTTAAGATAGAGTTCGCAAATTGTATTTCAGAGTGTGAGTGACAGAATAGTAGAAATGCTGCCTGGTAGATGGAAGTAAACCAGGAGAAAATATGTGCCTGCTCACAACAAGAAGCTCTGAGTTCAGATTAAAGGTTATTTTCTAATTCCTTACGTTTTACTGTCAGCAATGACACTTGTTTTTGTTTTAAGCTTTCAACTTCTTTGCTCCTTCAAAAATCTCCCAGCCTTTTTCCTTTTTTATCTCGGCTGCTTTGATCAGACTGACCTTGAATATGTCAAAGAAGCCAATAAAATAAATCAAAGCCCACTTATTACCACAAAGGAGGATGGAAATTAAAAGAGAGCGAGCAGAGGGGCTAATTTCTCAACCCTACGTATGTTCTCAGTTTGTCTGGAGTGTAATGGGCTATTTTTAGACACGGATGGGTATTTTTATATCTGTGCTGCCAAAGATGGAGGCAGAAAATTCACCCTTTGGTAAAATCCAACCCGCTTTTTAGAACGAGGATTAGAGCCCATGCACTCACGGTCTGTTTGATACATGAATGCTTGCGGCAACCTGAAGCTGAAACAGGAAATCAGACAGACACAGATTAGTTTAAAACAGACAGACAGAGGACAAGAAAAAGAGGTTTCAGTGACACAGTCGATACAACCCCACAACATCCTGAATGAAATCTGATATTTTTGCACAAATTAGATTTTACTGAGTCAGTCGGATAAAAGTGTGACGTCTTAGTCCAAACGCAAGAAGATGACGCAAATGTGTTGTTGTTTTTTCTTCTACTGCCTTTTCTGATGATGAAAATGCAAAGAGAGAAGGGATCTCATGGTCACAGTTCATTATTTTGTGTCAGCATCCAGATGCACAGCTTAATAAAATTGCCTTTATTGGAAGGACAAATAAACCCAAAATATGAAATGTAATTTGCAAAATCTGTTTTTATTCGAAAGAAATGTTGAAGGTATGGATTTATATCACAATTCATTACATCTTTCTGCTATTCAGCATTCATTTACCAGAGTAAATCAGTGTCCTGTGGCTGTATCAACACTTTACAATTTATTTTATTTAGATTTTGTGCTTTAGACCAACAGACTTGCAAGTTGAACTGAGACTGGAATGGAGATTCACCTTTCAGCAGGACAATGACCTCAAATGCACCGCCAGGCCAACAATAGATGGTGTAGATCAACGTACATTAACATGAATTGTTAAATCAGAGACTCAGGCTTAAATCCAATTGAGAATCTGTCAAAATTTCTTTTTAATTCTGCTCACAATTGCCATCTATCCAGTTTGATTAAGTTTGAACCACAATATATTGAATTAACCATCTATCTGGGGATCAAAGTAATTGAAGTCACGTGTTCCTGTCACTTCCATGGCCACCAATGGGTACAATCAGGCCCATATTCATGCAGACTGCTACTACAAACATTTGTGAAAGAATGGGTCGCTCTCAGGAGCTCAGCAAATTCTGGTGTGGTACCATCATAGGATGCTTCCCAGGGCAAAGTCTATGTTATGAAATTTTCCCTCCTCTGAATATTCCACAGCCACGTGTTGGTGGTATTACAACAAAACGGGAGTGGCTGAGAATAACAGCAACTCAGCTCCAAAGTGGTAGGCCACAAAAAAATCAAAGAGCTGAGTCAGCAAAAGCCTGAGGCTCATAGTATGCAGAACGTGGCAACTTTCTTCAGAGTCATTAGCTACAGAACCCCACACTTTAGGTGATATTCAGATTAGCTTAACACTGTAGATAGTTTCTTGGAACAGGTTCCCAGCTGCATATAAACATCACATCACCAGCTGCAATGAGTCAGATGCCATGTTAGGGAAGGACAAGCCACTGGACTCAACATCAGGGGAGATGTGAACTCTGGAGCGACAAATTATGCCCCTTTGCAAACCAGTCTGGGTTTAGCAGATGCCAGGAGAGAGGCACTTTCCTTACTGCATTGAGCCAAGAGGGAGTTATGTGGGTCAGTTTGATCCAGAGGATGGACTCTGCCCTTAAGTTCCAGTGAGACGAACTTTTTCGTCTGCTGCTGCAGCATTACAAGACAGTTTGGACAATATCATGCTCACAGCTTTGTGGGAATTGTTTGGGGATTGCGTCTTAAAAATCCCAACATGACTGTTCACCATTACACAAAGCAAGTTCCACAAAGACATGGATGAATCAGTTTGGTGTGCAAGAACTTGAATGACCTCCACAGAATCCTGATTTCAACCCAACAGAACACCTTTGTGATGAATTAGAGAGGAGACTGTGAGCCAGGCCTTGTTGTCCAACACCAATGCCTCACCTTTAAATTACACTTCTAAAAAATGGTCAAAACTTCACATGAAGTCACTCCCAAACCTGGTAGAAAGTCTTTTTAGAAGAATTGTAGCTGTTATAGTTACAAAGGGTGGAATGACATCAGAGTAAACCCGGTAGATTAAGAATGGGATGTGCCTCTAGTTCGCATGGGTGTGGAGGCAGACACGCAAATGTTTCAGCACTCTGGTCTATTTTAGAAAGGTAAAATGGGCAAAGATTTTAGTCTGTAGATGTACAGCGCTGGTAGAGACAACCACAAAGACTGTGACTGATGTAAAACGTGGTTTTCCTGCATATATGGATTCCACGAGAGAGCCATGTTTCACTTTCCTTCCACTTCACATCTATCCATTGTTTTGCTTTGGTCTATCATATGAAATCCAAATAAAATACATAGAGGATTCTGATTGTAACAAAATAGGAAAAAGTTCTGTGGGTGTGAATACCTTTTCAGTGCATTGTATTTGTAGATCCATACAACCCTCAGCATCCTCGATATTTCTTCTTACAGCAAGATTTCTGTATAGTCTATTTTCTCTTGTCTCACTGGAAGGATGCCATCCTGCATCATATTATGAAGTCTTTTAGAAACAGCGTCTAAGTTAGATCCTGGAAGGACTTTATTACAGGATGCTGTTACCATGCTGTGTCCAAAGAGTTATGTAAAAATAGTAATTATGATTTTCTGAGCGAGTGAGTAAATGCATGAAGGAGAAGGAAAAAATGTACAAAAGAGAAAGAAAGCGAGAGAGATGGAAATGAAGCCCATGCACACTGTGGTGTGACATTATAAGAGCTGACGGCTCCTGTATCTGACGTCTGATGTGTTCTGAAGTTCACAATGAGCCTCCGGTGAGAGGCTGGATGAATCATCTGCGGCGCAACAAAGAGGACGCTGAATGGGAGCTTAGATCTGAAATGACTCCGGCGTGAATGTGTTTATTAGAACAGGAGCGAACAGACAAGGTCGAGCGGGAGAGAGGAGAATATAGGCGTCCACGGTGACTGGCGCTGGCGTTACCTCCGGAGTTGATGCTGCTGGAGACGGCGCTGAAAAAATAGATCGCTTTTACCGCATGTGATCAAGTGTCACAAGTAAAGTTTGAAAGTAGGAAGCTTTTTTGACGTCAGTAAAAAAATATTACATGAGGAAAACGATTTTCTGAATATTCAAAAATTCATCCAAAGCACACGTCTAGTCATAATTTCAACTCAAATGTGAAGTGAAAACTTGAAATCTCCTTCCACATAGACTTTCACATCATTACATAGACCTTGTAATGATGTGCAAAGCGCAAGAAATTTGAAAACAAGCATTTCAGCAGCAGCATAATCTAAAACTGAAAAATTGTTATTTTAAGTTAATTTTTCCCCCATTGCCACAGTGTCACTCTAAGTAAGTTCTACCAAATGTATCTAATTTCTTGTTATCTTTCAAGTTGATCATAGTGCCTGAAAAACCTTCATCAGTAACTCATGCTCCGTATTGCATGAATATGACTTGACAGAGGCACTTTTCACTTTTCAAACACAAAAGATTATAGATCAAGGATTTCAGGTAAAGTAGATATGTGTTGTTATTCAGCATAGGAGCCAATCGATAACAAGTACTTTTTATCTTTTTAAATTAAAGTTTTTAATTATTATTAAAATCATTAATAAAAGAATGATTTTAGGACATCACATCGAAAAAAATCAAAAACTGATAACTAACAAGTTTTGTAGTCTCAACTGCATGCTGGCATGTGTTTTTTCAATCTTTACAAAAACACATTCATACTCACGCCAATGATCATAATTTAAACCTAATTTAATAGTTACTATAACTTGTGGCTGAACCTAAAAGACACACTTTAATTTTTTGTAAATAGATCAGTAAGGACAGTAAACACACGTTTTTTACCATATTATACCATAAAACTGTATGATGTGCATAAATTGCTAGACACATGTCACCTTTGTTATTATGGACAATCGTCTCCCCATATTTATACAATCTTTATCCCAGCAGAAACAACCTTGCTCCCCCAGAGAACTGCAGACTCCATCTGAACACCTTTAATAATAGCTCCTGTTCCTTGACCTTTCATGGGGTCAACAGTAAGAGCACTCTCGTGGGTAGGAAAGGAGCTTTGGACTGCAATGCCGATTTCGGACAGCCTTTAATTCCGACGTCATTACGTGACGGAAACACACATGGATGATGCACGTCAAATCCGGGCTTCCAGCCTTCCGAAAATGAACTACAAAGTGCACACTTTCTTCTCTCTGGTCATTTTCGTTCATTTCCATGAGGTGGGCTGTGGTTATACGTCATGTCACACAAAGGATTGTGGGATTCCTTATAGCTCCTTAGCACTGGTAAGGGCCATCACAAGGTTCCTAGGCAAATTAGCTGTAAGAGGAAGCATACAGGCTCCTTTTTCTTCCTCCTTCCTTACTGACTGCAATGTTCGGACAGCACTTGTAATGGCGACCGCTGACACACTTGCGCTTTGGCTAAAGAGTCCTTACTCTATAAGGGTATTCGGATGGAGCAGCAGTTTTCACATAAGAAAATCAAGGGGGCGATATCGGGCTGGTTTAATACACCGTCTATTCAGAAGACCAGAAGAAGAAAAGAAGTGAAAACAATGCAGTTTCTGGATCATTGTTGCGCCTATGAGATAACCTATCAATACTGGGGGAAAGCAGACCTATTCCATGTGTATTTCTTTAAAACAAGCTTTGTTGTTGTTTTCTTCTTTTTATGATCTGACCCAATGTCTTCCTCATCTACAGTGAGTTTGGTGCCCTCTTATTGTGACTGCAAGCATGCAGAGTGAATGCTGTCACATAAATTTGGCCTGGATGCAGACATTTGCAGAGATCCTATTGGCCAGGTACAGCTGATGATAATTATGCATCAGCTCTGGAAAGCCTGCTGGCTGGCTGCAGGACTTTGACTCAACTGGAGGAGTAAAAACACACTACCAAAAACTTTGAAAGGGGCTAAAGAAAGGACATAGGTTGTTTGAATAATTCCTAATTTACTACAAGATTAAGGAGTAAATGACCATCCAGTCTAATTCTTTTTAACCATATCATGTGGCTAAAGTTATCTTCTGAGCTCTGGAAATTTTCATGGAATTACTTTAAAATGAAATACAAAAAAAATGATAGAATATTTTAACTGAGCACTCAGTCCCTAAAATTATTCATTTAGTATTTTATGTGAATGAATTGATCTTTCTAAGAAAAATATCCTGTGAGTCAATTTAAATTCCTTATTGGCTCACAATGTGGGATAGCTGTAATTATGATGAATGCAGAAAACCAAAAGGAAAAAAAAAAGGTCAAGCATGGTCGGTATGAAAGCAATATAAGAACACCTATGTGGTGGTGGCAGATGTGCTTAATCGAGGTGGACCCAAGAAAGAAATTCTGCTTAAGGCCTTACAAGACCATGGACCGGCTGTGCAGATAAGACACCTTCTGTGCTGTTTAGAGGCTTGAACTCAGGCTTTTCAACCAGCAGATTCCACAGAGCTCATACACAAATGATATAAAAAGTATGATGCAATTTATTAGAGTCAGCTATACTCAACCTAATAAACACTATGGTCAACTAACTATTCTGTTTACAATACAACATTGATATCCTTATGTAAGTAAGTTTGTGTGTAGGGTGTGGCTGTGGTGGGTAGGTGTGGAACAACAACAAAGACAAAACCCAACATGAAAGATTTCCAAAACTACTGCTAATGCTACGGTTTGTCAAATCTTAATATCCATAACAAAATGGTATATGTCTTTAGAACAAAGGAATCACAAGATGGTGGGTCACTTGTGTTGCTGGTTTGTCAAGACATTTGGATTTACGCAACAGATTTAGAGAGAAACAGGAACATTAAATGTCTCTTTATATATTGTCCTGGGAGACAATGTCCTATGAGAGAAAGAACTTGTGTGACGGATATGACTGAGGGTTAAACAAAGGATGGTTTGTTGACATGAAAGACATCATCTTAAACACAACTAATACCAAAGAACAACCACAAAGATAAGATCAAACATTAAAATAAATAAAAACATACAGAACTCTAGATGTTCCCTGTGCTTTAGGATAACTCGTGTTTTCTGTGCCAACACTGTGCTGTGTCCAGTAAATTTTCTTGTCCAGTTCGTCTCCACATTTGGTCCTATTTAAGCTCTTGAAAGAAGAAATCTTTCTCTTTAGGGACAATTTTTCCACTGTGCAGCCAGAAATAATAAAAATAAAAGTATGTGTATCCTTTAGGGATTTTTATAATTATTAAATTCCACATGTCAAGGAAATATGAAACTGTAAGGCTTCACAGTGGCAGTTTTAAAGGTGATAGTGTAGTGGATTAATATCTCACAATGAATATCTTATAATAAATATATTCTTATCACAATTGATATAAGGGGTGCTGTAAACATTCACCTAAGAAACATATGTGTGTGTCACCAACAAGTCCAGAATAAGAATTAGGGGGTCAATGGAATTTACCAATTTACCAGGGAAAATTGAAAAACCTCTGGGTCAAAAGGGCAAGCCATTTGCAATGTAAAGCAGAACATGAAAGACTCCAAAATGAACACAGAAAATGCAAGGTCCAAGTCCGAAAAGGTAATGACGTGTAACCATATGGAAATGAGCAGGGGCCATGATTGGGAGGAGCTGTGATGTGTAACCTTGTTTTTTAAAAAAAGCACGCCCCATGAAAGTTTCTACTGATAGGTAAAAAATTAACAAAGATATCCGTGGAAAAAGCAATGGAAATTATGTAAAAAAAGGAGGGGCTCAAAGATCCAGAGAATGTATTTAAACCGACCGCTTTCTGTATGTTGTCAGATGATGTTGTCCGGAGCACATCTCACGTGTGGTTGTCTTGTGTTGTTGCAATAAACCACCCTGGACTGAGACTCAGCTACCTTTGTTCACTTTTTGACTACTGTTTGATATTTTTAACTGCCTTACCAAGAACTTAGAATTTTTGAAGGACTTAGTGCAAATCATTACGTTGTGGGGAGGCCCATCCACAACAATAGTTTAAAAAAAAGTTGATCTGTTATGCCTCCTTCAAACATTTAGGATAGGTCTATGGGCTATACCGAATGTTCATTACATTTTTCACACATATTCTCAGATAGTGAGATTTCACCTCCCCAGTTATGCCTATTTTGAGCCTATTTAAAATGAACAGTTTTTATTATACACAAATAAGCTGTTGCTGGCTGCCCCCCCACTCAACTCAACGTTTACACTCGCACTTTATACACATGAGAATGGCTAGCAGTAGATGCACAACGGTACAACCGTACATCTTTGACCCTGAGTGAGACCCAGAAGCAGACGTGTAGCCTCCTGCAAAACCAGCAAACATCAGCCCAGTCAAAACAAAAGTAATTAATTTGTACATAATATCACAGGACAGTTCCCTGTCAGTGGTGACAAGCTTGCTCCTTTTATTTCTTGTTCTTTACAAGCGGCTGCCACACAGCCCTCCTACAACAGAAGCACCATAACAGCTTACAGCAACACGCTAACTCGCTCTGTCTACTCGGCCACTGTGATAGCACTCTACTCACAACCTTTTTTATTAATTCATCAAACGCTAAAATCTGTGAAATGTCCGGGGACATCTTTTGCCAGGGGGACTGGTCATCCAAAACTGAGATTTTCCTTGGAAATCAGGAACGTCTGCCTGTCACCCTAGGCTATCAGTGGAGTTAGCTTGTGCTAAATGACAAATCGTGTTGATTCTGAACAACAATGCAAAACACACAAGTACTTAAATCTCCATCATCTGACAATTTCCAACAAACGGTGGAACATAACTTTCCTTTTGGTAAAACCTGCCGTGTACTGTTGGTAGTTTTTAAAAAACATCCCTTCCTTGGCAATGTCAAGAAAGGTTTTCCCTGGCTGGGAGATTGCCATCAAAAATAAAATCAAACCACGCATCTCTGTCCTCTGTGACTGGGAGTATGTGCACGTCCACATGTTGTTTATCGCAGCCAAGTACAAAACATTTGTCCTTTCCATTATGCAGCGTATACACCGGTAAACATGCTCCTCTTCTAAATATGAAGTGTGGGAAGCTCTGCTTGGTTTGCTAGGTGAGGCAACAGGGCCCACCGATTGTGATGCAATAATCAGGAGGATTTTGAAACGTCTCATTTTTAGACACCAACAAAACATTTACCTATTGCAAAAAAATATATATAAAAAACAGCTGGATGGGTTCTTTTAGGTCTTGGGCTGTTTCTAGAAGCAGCACAGACCAAAACGGATGTACAAAAATGTGCAAAAAGGATTTTTTTCATAATAGGTTACCTTCAAGCATCATTGCCAGCACTGTTGCATTGTAACAAAAACATTGTGGTTTGGACAACGGCTGAGATCTTTCTGCATGGACTTAGCTTGTTCTCCCTTTGCCAATGGGTTTCCTCAGGGTACTCTGATTCCTCTCACGATCTAAAAACATGCATTTTAAGTCAATTAATTTCTCTAATTTTCCCTTAGGTCTGTTTGTGTGTGCATGGTTGTTTGTCCTGAGTGTCTCTGTGTAGCTCTGTGCTGGAGCAATGACCTGTTCAGTGGGTACCCTCCCTTCTTTCACAATGACCGCTGGAGATAGGCATTAGCCACTCTACACAGGAAAAATAGCTGAGTACTTTTTCAAGAGTTAAATAATCTATATTCCTCTAAAAGGGCTGTTTTTGCTCAACTTCAACATTAATTGTCATTAAAATTAAAAGAAATAAACACTTGAATGGAATTACTAAAAAAAATCTACTTTTTCATGATATTCTAATTATATGACCAGCACCTGTATGTTTAGACCACATTTGAACAGAGCCTTACCCTGATAATTTAATTTAAACATCCCAAACAATAAATATAAATTCAACACAGAAAAATAAATTCTAAGTATACAGAAAAGTTAATTCTAACTTAACAAATAGTGTTCTGATATTGCTGTACAATAATAATGTATGGAAGAGGACTCTGTACATCTCTTTATTTCAGTACGGAAAATGAGAATAACGTTAAAAATAAAGACATGTTTACATTTCATGCCGAGAGAGACCGCAAACAAACAAAAGAACAGAACTGAGAAAGACTCAAACACAAAACCAGCAGGAAAAATGGAAACACGAGAGTGAAATAAAACTCTTTACATGTATTTGGATTTGTCTTTTAACCTTTATGCTCAGTGACAAATGTGTGCGTGTGTATGAGAGAGAGAGAGAGAGAAACCGCTGGAAAGCATCTTTCTCTGTCTGTGGGTGTTTGTGTTTGCACGTGCTGCTCTGCTCCTCTCTCCGTCAGGGTAATTCGGCATCCGTGTGTAAATTCTTCACCATTTTGGCTTTGATCTGAATCCCAGCCCTTGAAGCTTATCATGACTTTGTGTTGCCTCCATGTAGTCGGGTATGGATGCTGGGGGGCAGAGTCAGGAAAAGGGGCGGAGAAGAGAGACAGCAAGAGAGAGAGTTTTATTTTTAGCTTCATAGCCCCACATCCGAGTGTGTTTAATCAAGTGTACGTGTGTGTGTGTGTGCGTGCGTGTGTGTGTGTGTGTGTGTACATGTTTGGATTAGTGTCTTCAGCCTCTTGGTCAGAAAAAGGTAATATGCTTGTCCAAAAGAACTTCTTTGGCCACATTCATATAAAGATGGTTTAAAAGTGTGGAGTTAGCAGGAGTTTGGGAGGCGGAGGGGGTGTGCGAGAAAAAGAGCAAGACTGACGGACACACAACGAGATATAGGGAGGGTAGAGGGGAGGGAGGGAGGGAGGGAGGGAAGACACTGTAGGAAAGAGGATGGAATGAATAAGCAATCCTGCTTTTCCACTTCAGGCATTCGCATCTTGCACAGATCACATGCATGCTTCCTCTCCCAAGTAATCTTTGTTTCCCTGACCTGTCCTTTATTTATTTTTTCTCAGCATCCCTTGTTCTTGTACCGTCCACCAGGTCCTGCTGTATCCTTCCCCTGTTATTTCCTCTGTCTTTTCCCAAATGTCACTTTATGTCAGTCAGTAATCCACTGAACCTTTCTTCCGTTTCTGATCCTTCTATTCCAATGCGCGCCTTGACGCCCATTCAAACATGCATGCCGACATGTGCACTCACAAACAGACATAGTGGGACAGTTAGAGAGAAAACATAAAGAAAAGGGAGTTTTTGTTGCCTCTTTTTGTTTTCTTTTTGCAATGGGAAACTCTGTAAAGTCACTAAAAAAATTCACCAAGAAGGTAAGCGTCGCTCTGAGGTTTTTCACCCTGTGGTCGTCTTCCCTTGACCCCCAGTGCATGTTTGTGTAACGGTGTGTCACCAACTGGACCAGTGGCTGTAATATTTGACTGAATCTCTCCTGACTGATCCCTCATGTTCCTTTCAACGGTTCAGTCCCAGGCTGTAGGTCTTGAGTCAAATTTAACGGGGGAATTGGAGCAGGATTGCAAAGATACAATTAATATCACGCTATAGCTTTTCGTTATAATATTTGACATGGGGTTGTAACGGAGAATTTGTGCTGCAGAGTTGCTTTCAGAAGACTTGAAAAGTGGTGCCTGTGTTTTACATGTTAAACTAAGATCTCTACATGACATGATTAGGATCATGTCATGTATTCCCTCATTGCAGGGGGTTTGATCAATCATCAGGCGTGTTGCGATCAGCTTTTCAATTATCAGTCTGTCAGATGAATTGCGCACAACCAGAACTGAATCATAGCGTTCCCGAAAACAAATTCATCTCCCAATTTGCTGCTCTGGTTGTATCAACCCTATACTTGAGTACAGTCTCATCATAGCAGCAACTTCCTTCGTATCTGCAGCTGTGCATACTTGAGGAAGCACAATATGACAAGCAACTGTTGATGCCATCTGTTCGAAACTGGATTGGAGAAGCACTGCAGAGTTTCTTCTCACAACCTTTTCTAATGTGTTTGTACTTGTTTTCTCTCTCTCTTTAGATTATATAACTAGCACGAGGCTTCGTAGTACTTTTCTGGCAGGATGTAGCCGCAGACAGCCCTGCTCCATGCATCGCTTGCTCAGATTACCCAGTGGGCATCCGCTCCTGTGGCGAGAACTGTAGAAATGCACAAATTGGTATCGGGAATGGCAGGGTGACAGATGGAGTGTGAAGGTTGTTTGCAGAATGACATACAAGTAAATAATATATGCATAGAAATATTTCAGCTGCCTATATCTGTGTGCAAAGAGCGTACTAGCTCATGTCAGAGAGAGTTTAAGCCGCAGTTAAATGGATGTTTGGTTATTCTCTGAGATGTTGAGTCAGTTGCTTTTACAGTTACATGATGATCCTCTTCTGTACTTATTACAGCAGAACTCAACATTTCATGTTTGAACTTGATAAAAGACATACAATGTTGTTTTTAAGCTCCAACTGGATGATGGTAGGAGTTTGTTTGATTTAATCTCCTGGATGCTTCCACTCTGGCAGGCCGTGATTGTTTTTAATTAACCTGCAGTTCTCTCATTAATTGGGACTGCTGCGGGGACAACAACATTTGCCCGCAGGTTTATTGGCTAATTGGTAATTATAATTTCATGGCTAGCTGAACTATTTTAGGACAAGGATTGGTATGCAATGTACCCAGAAGGAAACAAGACAAAAATGTCAAATTGCAACTTGGCAAAATAAAACAAATTAATGTGAGCCTGGAAACATATACAATTATTTGTGCATTTTTTAGGTTCGTGATCCCAGTAATTATACAAGAAATGCAGCAACTGCAAGGTCTTGCAAAAGTATGCATACAACTATAAACTTCAGTTTATCTTATTAGGACTTCAAATGAAAGAGCAACACAAGGTAACTCATCATTGTAAAGGAAAAAGACACATAATTTTTAAATTCTTATTTTCTTTCTTTCTGATATCTCCAAATAGGATTCCCTAGAGCTAATTAGTAAAAAAAAAAAAAGTCCACCTGGGCAGACAGGTGTCCAGGATTAAAGCCAGATTTGGTTAGGAAAGCAATTCGAAAAACAGTGTGATCCTCTCATAAAGCATTGTCTGATTAATCACCCAAAGATGCAGGGAGCATGGCACATCTGCAAACGTAGCGAGACATGACCGCTGACCAAAATGGACCGGCCAGGCAAGAAGAGCATTAATCAGAGGAGGAGCCAAGCTGCCATGATAGCTCTACAAAAGCTGCAGAGATCCTAAGCTCAGCTGGGGGAATCTGTGAATAGGATAGCTATTGTACTTTTCATAAATCTCATGTTTATGGAAGAGTCGCAAGAAAAAAGTCATTGTAGAAAGAGAGACTTAAAATTGCTGTGGCCAATGTGACCAAAACTGAACTTTTTGACCTACTTGCAAAATTAGCAATGAGATGGAAAACTAACACGGGACATCTCCCAAGGCAAGGCGGGTTTATTTGTATAGCAAATGTCAGTAACAACACAATTTAAAGTGCTGTACATGAACAGAACCTAAGAAACGAAAAAATACAGAGGAAAGTACATTACAGTAGAAAAGTAGCAGCGGGTTAAGACAAATTGGACTACAAACTTAATCTAATGAAGTTTCAGTGAGCTACAACAGTTTAACATTAACATTCAAAGGTAACTCTAAACAAATAGATAACTCAGGGTTTCAGAAATTTTATAGTCTTCTGGGAGTTTTTTCCAGATAAGTGGAGCATTAGAACTGAATACTGCTTCTCCGTGTTTGATTCTGGTTCTGGGAATGCAGAGTAGCCTTGAGTGTGAAGACCCGAGTGGTCTGGGAGGTGGATACACTACATACAATTGAAATATCTGTGAAAAGCCTTGAAATTTTCAGTTTAAATGTTACATTTCCAACCTGACTTAGCTTGAGCTATTTCACAAAGAAGAATGTGCAAAAAACACAAGATATGGTGACTTCTACTAAAAGACTTGAATTGACTCATATATGCTAAAATCAGTTGCATGTCATACACTTCAGATTTTTATTAGCTAAAAAAAGAATTGAACAGCAAGAATAATTTTTCTTCCATTTCACAAATATGTCCTGCATTTTGTTGGTATATCACATAGAATCTTAAGAAAATACTTTACATATGTGGTAGTAATCATGGACCGCGGAACGCATTTCAAATTGGTCGGGCCCATCAGGCAATACTCACAATACCACTCCCCATCACATACGCACGCGCCCGCATACACATAAAACACCAGCATCCCCTTGATCACGCAACTGATTTGCGTCACATGACACAAGACAAGCCAATCCATTTTTAGACACCAGAATGTATTGCTTTGTCATAGGCTGTGGTCCCTGAGCATGATAAATGTGTCTGCCATGTTATAATTAAAATCGGCACCGAATTTTTATTTAACTTTCTTTCTGACGTTCCAGCACACACGCCCCAGATTTATTTCCACTTACAATCATTATATTACAGCTAACACAATATTTACAGAATAAAAATACTTTAAAAAGAAAAGTCAAACTCACCCCTGCTCTAAATATTCCCGAAAAAGTGTCTCCGTCTGTCATTATGCTGGATGAAGTCCCTGGCTATCCTCAAAGCATCCACTGTGGTCAAAGGATCCCTGTGTGTGTGGGCGCACATCAAGCTATTTAGTCTTTTCTGGGTCATTGTTGATCTCAGATAGGTCTTGATACGACGGAGGGACGAGAAACACCTCTCAGCACTTGCAGTGGACACAGCTAACTAAGCTAATGAAGCTAACGAAGCAAACGAATTAGCGGCAGTCATAAGCAGCGCAGAGGTGGCTTGCAATTGTGTGGGAAAACCTTTGTTTACATCACATGACACAATCAGCCAATACATTTTTAGATGGGATGATTTATCGCTTTCTCATTGGAGAATGATGCTGCTGCCATAGACTACTGTGCATTTGAAAAAATAGCTATTGAATAATTTTATTTTATTTATATATATTATTTTACATGTTTGATCATCAAAAGTAGGTAGGGCCACGGCCCTACCGGCCCTACCGGTTCCGCGGTCCGTGGTAGTAATGTAAAAAAATGTGAAAAAGCTCAAAGAGTATGCATACCTTTGCAACATGCTGCATTTGTGGCTATCATTTCTTTGTAATACAAACAATTCCAGTTCACCAAATTCAGGGCAGACAATGAAATATCTATAACCAACTGGGTCCAACATTCAAATAAAGGAATCTAAGCTATGTTTTTTTTCCATTTCTATTTGAGACATTCTTCCCATTGCATGGAAACAGGGTCTTCACGCCCATGTTCACTGCAGCACCAATTTTAAAATGTGAAACAACTGGTGAATTTCTTTTGTTTGTTTTTTTAAGAATGCACAACAATTTAAAATGTTTTAGGAGCATGAGATGACAGATTTCTTAGCCTGAAATAGTTGGACAATTTTGAACTAGTTCCACATGATGTGAAGAGTTACCACAGTTCTGCTTGGCAGGATGATGAAGTCTATTTCAGATTCATGTATGGCATCAGTTGCTTTGTCATATGTTACACCTTGTTTTGTCTGACTGGGCTTTTCATCCATCATAACTAACCTGAACTCACACCTTCCAATGACTGACATGCATATGTCAAGCTACAGTCCCCCCCCCCCCCCCCCCTGCACTCCCTTTGAACCCCTCACCCCGCTCTACTTCCACCCGACTCCTTGTTGACACCACACATCAACAAACTGAGTCACAGTCTCTACCCCTGTCTTTGCCTCTGCTCCCATTTCTGGCCCCTCACCCTGGATGCTGCTCCAGGACAAGAAGAAGAACTACAAAGCAGTGCAATCCAGTGAGGAAGGGGGATCTGGGGGGGGCTATCTTGAGCCACTAGTAGCCCTGGCCCAGAACGGAGCCAACATGCACAACGTGCTCGGGCCTGCATGCATCTTTCTGCGCAAAGGCTTCGCTGAGAGCCGGGTGGCTGTACGTAAGTCCAGAACATATAAACGCATGCATTGCAAAGGAGATTAGCACAAAATGCAGTTTATGCGCAATAACCATCAGCAAAAGGTTTAGTCATCACTGTTTAAACCATATAAGCATTTGACAAAATGTTGTGTTGCTCAGAGGATGGTACTTGGGGGGCATCCCAAAGTCTTCTCTGATGGAAGGAGTTTTCTTGCTTGCTGAAAAACGAGGCAGAATGGTGTGTTTGTGTCTATGTGGGGTACATTTGGACATAAACATGCCGGGCACTTGAGGTAAAATGCAAACGTAAAGAAGAGGGGGTATGGTGATGGTAGAAATACACTATTACTGATCATTATTTCTTTTTGCCTGCCTGCACAAAAATAATTTGTCTACAGGTTTACAAATTGTCAGATAGCATTGGTTGGAAATGCAGGTTTTCTGACCCAGTCAGTAAAATAAATGCTGTATATTTTGCTTAGAACCTACAGAGGCTCTCAAAAGTATACACACTCCTGTTAAAATGCCAGGTTTTTGACATGTCAAAAACCTGAATTTGAAAAATAATTTAAAAAACGTATCAAATCTAACTTTATGTATGTAGCACCTTCAAACAAAACCATGCATTGGACAAAGTTCTTTACAGCATGAAAACAAATAAATACAGAACACATTAAAACATAGATAGTATCAAGTAAAAAGCTATAGATACAAATATGTTAAAAGAAAAATATCAAAATACTAAAAGTTAAAAGCGTTTTTAAATAAATGGCTCTTGAATTTGGCTTTAAATAGAGGCGGGTCGGTGATGGAGCGTAGCTCATAGGGAAGACTAATCTACGATGTTGGACCAGCC
The DNA here is from genome assembly GCA_037039145.1 of Fundulus diaphanus. Lineage (NCBI taxonomy): Eukaryota > Metazoa > Chordata > Actinopteri > Cyprinodontiformes > Fundulidae > Fundulus > Fundulus diaphanus. Next base: position 17,619,817 of record CM073141.1, on the reverse strand, counting down.
ACTGAAAAAGAACGACCCCCCCAATTGCTTACATCTAGAGCGAGGGACCTCCAGCAGATGGTGGATTTTTAAGAGTTCAGATAAATAGGATGGGGCGAGGTCATTTAGTGCTTTAAAAACAAACAGCATTTGAAACTGTATCCTGAACTGAATCAGGAGCCAGTGCAGAGATAAAAGGACAGGAGTGATATGTTCCCGTTTACATGAGTTGGGGAAGAGGCAAGGGGCAGAGTTTTGTATAAGCAGTAAACGGGAGAAAAATTCAACATAAAATTTGCCTCAAATTTGTGGACATACTACGCTTGTCCCATGGCACTGTGAAAGCAGTCACTAGAAGACAAATGGGACAACGGAGAGAAGACAAGAACCTGGACGGTTCTCCAAAGCTGATGAAGCAGCAACTGTAGGGTTACTTTTTTTTGACAACAGCACAAGACTTTTGCGTGAATTAATTCATGAACAGGTTTAAGCGACAGTTAGTTTTGACCTACAATCTTCTGGTATTTGCCAGGATGTTTAAGATGAAGTGAGGTTTTATATTTCATTATCACAATGGATCTAACCAAAAATCAATAGAATGACTGCATGAGAGGATAATTAAAGTTTTCAATGACATAAATTGAATCTGACAGAAAATCTGCAGGGTACCTTGAGGAGGGGTGTGACCAAGCCCAACAATCTCGTAGATTTGGAGGACATCAGCAAAACTGAATGGGCAATTATTAATGAGCTAAGATCCGGAATGCTGACAGACTCCTAACAAAGAAGACTAAATTGTAAAATTGACTCAAAACCTAAACCAAGTATTAATTTAAGCCTTTGAATTCTTATGAAACCTTTTTTTTAATTATTATTACCTGATACATTTTTCAGTTGAATTGTTTTTTGCATTGAAAAGCACGGCATTTTAAAGGGAGCATACACTTTTGAGAGCCACTGTATGTACAAGTTATACCAGTCTATTAATAGCTGTAAAACAAAACATTTATTCCTCACATGGTGAAAATTAAATGTAACAGAATAATGGATTCCTCTCTTGGAGAACATACATTAAAAATCCCACATTTCTGATGTCTAATTCCCTTTGTCCCATATGCCAAATTTTACCCGACTGCCAAGACTCTCAGCGTGTTTTCATCTGTTTGTGATCTCACAGATGAGCTCTTCCTGTGACAACTGCTGGCACACACCCAAAAGTGTCTATTTTCGGTTTCTTTACAGCGTCATGTTGTGTGAGGACTGATGGCTGTTGGCATGAGATTTTACATATGTCAGCCGCAGTTTGGGCCATAACCTTGCATTGTGATTCCTTTGCAGGACCGAGAGCTGAGACCAGAAGAGCTGGATGGTATGTCAGACAACAGCACGCATTGGCAGCCCTGTTAAAGAAAATAAAGCTTTTCAAAAAAATATTTTACTGTAGTGGGATGACCTTACACTGGAAAATTTAGAAAATCCAACATTTTTCATGAGTACATTTAATCCCACACCAAAAAAAGTAAAAAATTAATTGGCTTAATACTTCATGTGTTATACATGTAATTTTTAGGTTGACTGGATTGTCTGGGAACTTCATGTAAAAATGTGATGTGAAACAGGCCTATTTCTGCTGAGTACCAAAATAGGAAAGATGAGAGAACATGACACTCAAGTACGAAGTATATGTTTAATAATAATAAATTTCATTTGTGGGCACCTTTCTTGACACTCAAGGTCACCTTACATAGTTTAACATAAAAACAGACATAATATTAAAACACACATAAAAAATAAGTAGAAAATTAAAACCGCAAGCGGTGATGATCGGCCCTCGCAGCCAAGCGCCGCTCTGGCCTAAGGGCCACCGCTAGGGTACGCGCACCTCCCGCCGCCAGCCACCGCAGAAGCTGTCATGCATTTTCCTCACCCGTCTACCATGCCATACACACGTATGCGTTGGGCAGCGCTCCCCCACGACTCACAAAAAATGTGGTGCAGATCGGTCGATGCACCGAGGAGACACAGCCGTTGAATAATAAAAATGCATTTGGCCACCGGGCCGGACTAAATCGTTCGGCGGGCCAGATCCGGCCCGCAGGCCGTACGTTTGACACCCCTGGTTTAAACATTAGTATACCAACTTAATCAAAGGTATCTTACTAGCTGTTAATCCAGCTTCATGTGAAAAGTTAACAAAACCTTTTTAGTTATTTAAAGTTAATTATTTCATGTGTTTAAGGGTTTCGTTTCTTGCATCAAGACAGCTTTTATGAAAGTTTGACAGTTAAATTGGTGGATACACACCCAAAAGTAATAATGTAAAAGTAACACTTTGGCAATTGGAAAATTGCTAAAGTAACACGTTAGCAATATTCCACATGTGTATGTTGTGTACAAACTTTAGTAATTTCTAACAGACCACTTCACTCTCAGAAAGCAGGTCTGCTGGTGGTTCCTAAAGTCTGTAAAACCAGAATGGTAGGCAGATCCTTTAGCTATCATGCTCCTCTCCAGTGGAACCAACTCCCAGTTTTGGTCCGTGACGCAGACACCCTGTCTACTTTTAAGACTAATCCTAAAACTTTCCTTTTTCCATCCATCCATCGTCTTCCACTTATCCGGGGTCAGGTCGCAGGGGCAGCTTCAAGAGGGAGCCCCAGACCTTCCTCTCCCCAGCCACTTGGGCCACTTCCTCCGGGGGAATCCCAAAGCGTTCCCAGGCCAGCATAGTCTCTCCAGCGTGTCCTGGGACTTCCCCTGGGCCTCCTCCCGGTGGGACGTGCCCAGAACACCTCATCAGGGAGGCGTCCAGGAGGCATCCTGACCAGATGCCCGAGTCACCTCAACTGGCTCCTCTCAATGTGGAGGAGCAGCGGCTCTACTCTGAGTCCTCCCCGGATGACTGAGCTCCTCACCCTATCTCTAAGGGAGAGCCCAGACACACCATGGAGAAAACTCATTTTGGCCGCTTGTATCCGGGATTTCGTTCTTTCGGTCACGACCCAAAGCTCGTGACCATAGATGAGGGTAGGAACGTAGATCGACTGGTAAATCGAGAGCTTCGCCTTTTGGCTCAGCTCTCTCTTCACCACAACGGATCGGTACAGCGCACGCTTCACAGCAGACGTCGCACCAATCCGCCTGTCGATCTCCCGCTCCATCTTCCCCTCATTCGTGAACAAGACCCCAAGATACTTGAACTCCTCCACTAGAAGCTGGCTCTTGGGACTTTCCTTTTTGACAAAGATTATAGTTAGAGTGGTTCATGTTACGCTGAGCTACCTCTATAGTTATGCTGCTATAGGCTTAGGCTGCTGGAGGACATCAGGGTCTATTGTTCTTCAATTTTGCATGACTGTTGTCATTTCAGCTTTTACCTTTTTGTTTTTTCTATTTTTTCTTCATAGTAGGTACACCTGGTCTGGCGTTCTGTTAGCTGTGACATCATTCAGGGAAGACAGATCACCTGCTATTACCATCTAATGTAAAACACATTACTGGATCAATGTGTGCTTCTGTGCTTTTTTGTCTGTCTTGTTGTGTCTCTTCTCTCTCTTTTGTAACCCCCAGTCGGTCAAGGCAGATTACCGTTCATACTGAGCCCGGTTCGGCTGGAGGTTTTTCCTTCCTGTTAATGGGGAGTTTTTCCTTCTGCTGTCACTTCATGCTTGATCAGTATGAGGGATTGCTGCAAAGCCATGTACAATGCAGACGACTCTCCCTGTGGCTCTACGCTTCTTCAGGAGTCAATGCTGCTTGTTACGACTTTGATGAAATCAACTGGTTCCCTTATATAGGAATTTCTTTTACCAATCTGGATAATCTGACTTAATATGTATAATCTGATTGATTTTGACATTGTAAACTGCCTTTAGATGACATGCAGGCCGGCAGACCCGACATGTATATTAATAATATGTATTATTATTATTAATATTATTATTATTTTATATATCTGCCTCGTTATATTTGCATAATGCATGAAGAAAAATATCAGCAGCGCAAGAGTCTGTTCCGATCATCCGGCCCTTACCACAGGCTACTGCAGCCCATTGGTTATCATCCCTGACAGTCTAAAGGGCTAGGCCAATCATAAAGTAGAAAAACACCTTCACGCTCCATGTGGAACTTTGTGCAGCGGTGTTCACAGTAGTAATGGATAAGAAACGCAAGGGAGGCGCAGAGAAACTGCACGAAAAAAAGAAACGAGTTCTTCAAACGGACGCTGCGAAATGTGTCAAACTGACTGACATGTTCCCAACAGCAGGCCCTTCATCTGCTCCGGTGTCTGGTGTAAAATATGGTGGTGGTGGTTGTAGTCAGTGACGTGCGGTAGAGTTCATAGCTGGTGAGGCACTGACGTCATCAGAGTCAGATTTACAAATATATACACTCTACAGAGTAGACTCGTTGCAAAGTGCTGAAGGAGACTGATTGAGCCAAATAAATTCACCAAGATACATGGAAAAATATTGGTTCTTTGATGAAAAAAATTGTCATTTGATTGGTAACAGTTTATGAGTTATGATGGATTTCTGCATTTGTAACACATTCTAAAACTATAACCCACATTATGCACATTTTATCACAAAAACAAAACATGAATAAGTATCGCTGTCTTACCTCTACTTATAATTTAAGTCCCTGTGGCGCTCTTTCTGAACAAAAATATCATCATTTTCCGGTAAAAGTTCTCTTTATCTTCTTCAGTTTTAAAAGTCTCTCAGTCTCAGTGGAGCTCACTGCCAGGGAGGAAAGCCTTCCTTGATCAGTCCTGTTCCAGCTGTATGTTTAGAGTCTTTTTAGTGCTTTACTTGTTTAGCAAAACTCGCTAATAAAACATCAATAACTTGTTTTGACTCTACTATTTGGGGATCACGAGCGGTGCCCCTTGAGCGCCCCCTGCCTAGTGGCCAAGGAACTGCTGGCCTCACCTACAACCAGTTCTTTGCTGTTTATGATCGGCCAGCACCACGAAAACATGTTATCTGCACACAGTTTGATGACCAAAACACAATTCGTAATCCACATATATTAAATTGTGGAAAATCAGTTCATAACTGTTTGAACAATTGAATTTATGATCTAGAGACAGGAAGATGCATTCACAGAATGGAAGTCAGCGCAGTTACCATGGGATTGCGCAATCCCAGGGTAGGCCAAGCTCGCTGCGGCCTCACCGGCTTCGCTATGAAGCGCCACCAAGGATTTACATGAAAAATAGCGAAAAGTCTGCGATTTTAAAGAAAATATGATCAAAAATTAGGAAATTAGATAAATAAAATACTTATTACAAATGACTGAGTAAATCAAAATTTATATTATGTTATTATATATTTTCTTTCTTTCCATGATGACAAGTGAGGCATTTCTCTGGTTCATTTTGTCATTGGCATCCTCTTTTACACAGTGAGTGCACATTAGTCCAATGTTACCCTACAGTATCTGGAAGACTGAATAGATCTGATGAGCAACTTACAATAACTTCTTATAATGATGTAACGTGATAATATGTGTGATTGACCGTGACACCTCTCTTTCTCTCTCTCTCTCTCTGATCTAAGAATAATTGCTGTGCTGTGGTGGAGTTTACATTTTACAGTGTTAATAAATTAAGATTTTGGAAGTATTTTAAGTGTCCACTCACTAATTTCCATTATCCTGACTTCAAGGTATTGCACAGTTGGTATTGCACAGTTGGTATACACATTCAGTACACAAAAAAAATGTGGTGGGCCAGTCTAATCCAAAATGCCAGGGCCAATTGTTTGTCCCAATCCACCCCTGATGACATGTTTCATGATTTGGCGCTATATAAATAAAAACTGAAATGTATTGAACAAGAGTTTGTCAGTTTTCAAGCAGGATTTGTATATCTGTTCAACTTAAATATACAAGGAAACCAAAGAGTTAAGATCACTTACTTACCAAGAGAAATTCCTTTGGGGTTTATTTGTGGTCTCTTGCTGCCCCCTGCTGGACAAGTATGATCAAATACATATGCTTTACATGTCAACTTGGTATCAAAATTCAGATTTCAATCTAAAATGGCTTACTTCCTGTGATACTTGCAGTATGACATTAATTGTAAATTCTGAGCGTCTTGCTGAGATCTACAACTGTACAAAATTTCATTACTCTACGATGAAGTAAGTGAATACCAAAGGGTCCTTTGAAATTTGCTTGGTGGCGCTATAGAGAAACTAAGTCCTGCTCACTAAAGTTTGTTAAGGATTCCTGTTGGGGGGTGGATAAGGATGCATCCAAATGAGTTTTAAGCAGCTCGGCCCAAAACTGTGGAATTCAGAGCCAAACGTATGACAGCAGCGTTTGAGGTGAATATGCCACGCCGCCACGCCCCCCTGCTCCATCCAATCCAGTTGAGCCTGAAATCCACAACATACCAACATGTGTTCTGTCTGTGGACACAGTTTCATGTTGATTAGCTCAGAGGGGTAACATAGCGACCGCTTACAACAAAACATGACACTTCCTGTTGTCAGGGGGCGTGGCCTAAGCAATGTCATCATTTGACCATTGGATATTATAGGAGACCTGATGGTGATCAATCACTGAAAGTTTGATGCCTCTGTGTGTTTCTGTGTAGGAGATATAACACTTTTATTTTTTGTGGCGAGTAGGTGAACTTTAACCCTTGCTAATGCCCCTTCAACAAGCTCAAAAACTCACCGTTTTGATAACTTTTAATTGGCCATGCCTTATGATCAGACTGCCCGAGTTTCAAGCCGCTCGCTAAAAATCTCTAGGAGGAGATCCATCAAATACCAATGCTATAAACGTCAAAAATGGGGTCAAAATCAGACATTCAATCTAAAATGGCCGACTTCCTGTGATATTTACACTATGACATTAATTGTAAATTCTGAGCGTCTTGGTGAGCTCTACCACTGTACCAAATCTCATGTCTCTACGATGAAGTAAGTGAATAGCAAAGGGTCCTTTGAAAATTGCTAAGTGGCGCCGTTGAGGCATTAGGTCACGCCCACCAAAATTTGTTATGGATTCCTCTTGGGGGGTGGATAAGGATGCATCCAAGTGAGTTTTATGCAGCTCGGCCCAAAAATGTGGAATTCAGAGCCAAACGTATGGCAGCGGCGTTTGAGGTGACTTCACCACGCCGCCACGCTCTCCTGCTCCATCGAATCGACTTGGGGCTGGAATCCACAACACAACAACATGTGTTCTGTCTGTGGACACAGTTTCATGTTGATTAGCTCAGAGGGGTAACATAGCGACCGTTTACAGCAAAACATGACACTTCCTGTTGTCAGGGGGTGTGGCCTAAGTGATGTCATCATTTGACCATTGGATATTATAGGAGACCTGATGATGATTAATCACAGAAAGTTTGGTGCCTCTGTGTGTTTCTGTGTAGGAGATATAACACTTTTATTTTTTGTGGCGAATAGGTGAACTTTGACCCCTGCCAACGCCCCTTCAGCATGCTCAAAAACTCACCGTTTTGATAACTTTTGATTGGCCATGCCTTATGATCAGACTGCCCGAGTTTCAAGCCGATCGCTCGATATCTCTAGGAGGAGTTAGATCTTATACCGATGCTGTAACTGTCAAAATTGAGGTCAAAATCAGACTTTCAATCTAAAATGGCCGACTTCCTGTGATATTTACACTATGACATTAATTGTAAATTCTGAGCGTCTTGGTGAGCTCTACAACTGTACCAAATTTCATGTCTCTACGACGAAGTAAGTGAATAGCAAAGGGTCCTTTGAAAATTTCTAGGTGGCGCCGTTCAGGCATTTTTCTTTAGATTTTTGTGACGACCTTAAAATACAAAATTTTTAAACAGTCACCATGCATCTGCCAAGTTTGGTGAGTTTTTGAAAATGAGAAAGCCCCCAAAAAGGCCCCTCTTTAGGGGGGCAGAATAATAATAATAATAATAATAATAATAATAATAATAATAATAATAATAATAATTAACACTACAGATACAATAGGCCTTCGCAGCGCTTAGCTGCTCGGGCCTAATAAGAAAGTGCAGTTGCAATCCCAGTGCACAGATTACTTTAAACAATAAGTTTGAATTTGAAATGTGGTAATGAATCTGTGTTACGGAGATCAGTTGGGAGTAAATTCTAGAGCTGGAGAGCAGAGCATTCAGCCGCTCTGCTCCCCAGCTCCCCAGTAAAAAGACACTCCCCATAGTAATAAGACGTGCAGTTTAGATACTTTAACTTCACAACATCACCTTACCTTCAGGATAATGTGACAGACAAGGCTGGGCAAGGATCCAAGTCTGTTTTTCCTCCACGTGACACAACCATGAGAACCACAACAAAATCAAAATGTACAACAAAGCTAGTGCAAGAAAATATTGTTCAAAGGCCTTTTGACACATTTTGGCCAGTGTTTCCAGTAATTGTGGAGCGCTTTATATGTAGCAGCATCATTCCAAATCAGCATTCTTTATTAAAGCATTTTCAAATAATTTGTAACACGTCTCTTCTGTTTGCAGAGTTGCGTGAAGCATTCAAGGAGTTTGACAAAGACAAAGATGGATTTATTGGCTGCAAAGACCTGGGGAACTGCATGAGGACGATGGGATACATGCCAACCGAGATGGAGCTGATAGAACTGAGCCAGCAGATCAACATGAACCGTAACTGTTTGTTTTGTTGTTGTTTTTAGTTAATTTTCTTCTGATGTTACTCAGTGAGCAGAAAGTCTGAGTTTTTAATTGTTTCACATCACAGATTTCTAAATTATCTTCCATTTGATGCGATATTGAAGCTAACTGTTGTTTTCTAACAGTGGGAGGACATGTTGACTTCGAGGACTTTGTTGAACTTATGGGGCCCAAACTTCTGGCAGAAACAGCAGACATGATTGGAGTAAAAGAGCTGAGAGATGCTTTTAAGGAGGTGAGGAACGACCACACTGCTAAGTGATGCTGAAGTGATGCTAAGCTCCATTTGAATTTCAAATTTGTAATTTCTTAACTACAAGTCAGGAAAAAAATGACTGGAACATCCTCTGATACCACACCCACAGTTCTTGACAGTTGTTACCATGTTCTTAGATTAGAAACCCATATATTGATTTTTATCAGACATGCTTTTTTGGATTGTGGTCAAATAGCTCAATTTTGTCTGATAAAACTGCAAAAAGCAGCAAATCCCACAGACTTGCAAGTTGGATGTCATTTCAAGATCCTGGTTTGGACGTCAGAGATAAAAACAGAATCAAGTGCATTTCTTCAGTGTTGCTTGTAATATTTTTAGTCTGCAGTGATGAAAGGATCCAAAAAAAATAAAAATAACAAAAATAACAGTCAAGCATTACACCAGATGCTTATTTTAATGAATGTGTCCTCCTTATTTTCAGTTTGACACTAATGGGGATGGCCAGATCAGCACAGCAGAACTCAGAGAAGCAATGAAAAAACTATTAGGACAGCAGGTACAGAGGCGCTCGGAAGAGACTACCCTCCTCTCTGTGGCTCTCCATCAATCAGTGTCCGACTGATTTCTGTCCATCTCTTTTGCCGTGTAAACTTGGTCTGACTCTATGCCACAGAAGCTCACACTTTCCTCTCAACTTTCCCAGGTTGGACACAGAGATCTGGAGGAAATTCTACGCGACATTGATTTAAATGGAGATGGACATGTGGACTTTGAAGGTAAAATAGCTAATATGGTGCTCATATACCATATATGCACATGAGAAAACACCAAGTACCATGAAATCTAGTTATGATCTGGTTCCACTTTTTCTCCCAACAGTTGCACGTTTATCTTTACACACACATGCACATTTATTTAAATACAAGGGTGTGTCTGTCCGGTGATATCTCATACCATGCTGATGTCGGATTTAAGGGATGATATCAGCGTCTGTCAATTTATCTCTGAGGCAACAGATTACTTCACCTCAAAGATTAGCTGCGGAGAGAAAGATGGAGACATGCTGTGAAGGTAGAAAATAAGCAAGAAATGCTACTTCTTCTCAGCTAATCTGCTCTACATCTGGAAAAATAATGTCCTGCACTCTATGTTCTGTTTGTTACTGACGAGGTTAAGGAATCGACAGCAAGTGCACACATGCTGGACATGGCTGATATGGACCTCATTGGGGGTTTTCTAATAAGAGTGAGGAGAGGAAAAAGCCTTAAGAGGTTACAAAGTAGAACCTGAAGGCAGATAACATTCATGTTATAATTACTGCATAGAGCAATAATAATCATGGATTTGGTAAACTTGAATTAACTGAGTTTTAACAATCTCTGGAAATCGGCTGCAACAACGTGAGCTCAAATATGAAATTGCAGTTTTTGACCCATTTAATGTGAGAAGACTGTGAATATTGGAGCTTTTGTCCTCTTAGTAAGCACTGGAAAATATACCCCGTGCTTTAGCAGAATCAACAGCAATTCAAACAGTTTGAGAGGAACTGCAACATTTAAAGTGGCATTCAATTTCATAAAGTCATACTGAATGCTAAACATTCAGTTGGACTAAAAGTCATTCCACCCCCATTGCAAACTATAGTCATTGTCAAAATTAGAACACATACTAACACAAAAGAATTTTTTTTTTAATAAATTCACATAACCATATATTCCACATATTCCAAGTGGTTTCTGCAAATTAAATGCAAAAGGCTACTTTCAGTTAACCTGGCCAGCCAGATCGATTATGTGTAGCACTCTACCTTCTGCACATCAATCTGGGTTCGCTTCTACTGAATCCATTTGGGGAAAGAAGGGACATTCAGCAGTGAACTTACCGAGCTAATTGGGGAAAGCGACACCTAGTGCTTGACTACCAAAGGTTGGTTTTAGCCAAATACGATATCAAATGAAAATGTCATAAGCAGCAGGCGCCATGAGAAACGACAAGATAAGCTAGTGAAGGCACTTCTTGCTGTTCTTCTTTCAAAGAAGAAATTGTGGATTCTGAGCAAACAGATGTGATAGCATCAGCTACGTGTGCATCCGCGTGCACTGCCATGTTTATTTTGGTTTGGCTGTGGGCACAGCAGCTCTTGCTTTCCTTACAGCTGTATGGCCCACCTTAAACCATAATACTGCAACGTGATTGGCCCAAACCATTTTTAGTTCGATCCCAAAAGGTTGAGGCAGGAAAGGGACAAGATGGATTCTCGTATGTTTGTGAACACACAAATACTGCGAGAATTCAGCTTGCAGGTTAACTTTCAATGGCAACTGCATTCTCAAAATTATTCAACCCCTTAATGAGAAACCTCTTTAGCACTTAGCAGAATGACCTTGGCTGCAAACACTGCTGGACACCATCTTCTGGTGCGGTTCCATCTTGTCCTCTGCACTGCAGGTTTCCAGTAGCAGAGGAAGCGAAGCAGTCCTTGGGAATCCCTAAACCAAGGTGTATTTTCAGTGTATGCTTCACTCTTCTTCCTTAAGACATAAAGCTAATCAATAAGGCAGAAAGGTCCCTGTTCTGATTCGATGCTCAAGAGCAGTGGTTCCCAACTCTGGTCCTCAAGTCCCCCAGCCCTGCATGTTTTAGACGTGACACTGTTCCAACTCACCTGATTCAAATGATTGCATGAAATCTCTTCATTTAACTCAAGTGTTTGGCAGCAAGGAGATGCCTAAAACATGCGGGACAGGGGTACTCAAGAACCAGGGTTGGGAAGCACTGCTCTAGAGAACAAAATACCAAAACCTCTTTGATGTATTTACATAGTGTAAGCAAATTGAAAAAGACTTTTCTTGTGTTTCAAGTTCAGACAAGGAGCCCTTCAGCTTTAGGTATCTGAAATCTGAAATCTCAGTGGCTGCTGCAACCAAGTCCGGCTGCAGGTCTTCTGCAGTCAGTCGAGGGTTCTTGACTACCTGCCTCTTCTGGAAGGTGGTGGTTGCTTTATTTTTTCTGCCAGCAGATGTCGCAGCCATTGTTAGTCTAAACATCAACCTTCCTTTTCTACCTTTCTGTATCCATTTTAAGTTAGTGAAAGACATTGACCTCATCTATGAACTGTTTAGATAATTCTCTTAATAATAATAACAATAATAATAATAATAATAATAAACATACTTTTTCAACTTGTATGTGTAACTTTAATATTTCGTAAATAGAGTTATTGTAGTTGGGACTGAATCATTTTAGGTGCAACTGTTTCTAATGCACTTTTCAGATTCAGGTTGTTTTTATTTCCACTCCCAAGACATTATATCAAAACCATATTTCATTAAATGTTTAATAATTTCTATTGTGGCCAAAAGAAGAATACATTAATATTGTTTAGGATTGCTTATAGTAGTTATAAGAAAGGTGTCTTATGCTTTTGTAGGCAACAAAATAACCAAATTAAGTTTTCAGTTAACGAATAGTACAGTTAAGAAATGTAATCATTTGGCCTCATTTATTTAGAATAAAGATAAAACTAGGCGCTAAGCTAAACAAACAATCTATCTTTTTCTCCATAACACCCAGAATTTGTTCGAATGATGTCTCGATGAGTTCCTGCCAGAGAGCTGCAACGTTTTATTGGGCCTGGAGGAGCACGGAGAAAGTGTGGCGAAGACAACCGACAGGTCTCCAACTTTTCTGAACTGTGAAGATGGCAAAACATATCAACCTTGCCCCGAAACTGCCTCGCTGAAGCACATCGGCTGACGAGTGCAGCCGGGAGCATCACTGTTAATAACACACTGCTGCTGTTGTTCCTTCGAGCATAAACAAAACCAATGGCTGCACTCGTGACTTTTGCAGAGCACATTTTTAAAACATGTTTTCCTTTACGGAACAACATTTCTATATGTTTACTGACCCACTGGGTAAAGGCAGATGTGATGTTTGAAGTATTTTCCTCAAACACCTTATCATCCTCTTATCACTGATGGTAGCAATTAAGATTAATTATGTTTAATACAGCTGTCCGAAGCAAACAACACGAAGTTCAATGAAATCTATTTTAATGCGGTGGTTATATTAAGTACAAATACAAACAAGCAATATAGAAACAATTCATGTCAACTAGTCATGTCTGTGTGCGTTTTGTGAATATTGCTCTTTTTACCATTATGTACTGTTGATGTTTAATGTCGATGCAGACCACAGACAAATTGGCTTTAGACAAACCAGTACTTGTTCGATAAATGTGTAAATCTAGCACAGATTTTTCTGTGACATACATGTGCTATTTTCAGTGTGCATAAGACACTCGTTTAGCTGCAAGCACCTGTAAGAAAAAACATCATTAGTAGCATAAAATGACTTTTTCATGTTTTATTAATTTTCATTATTACTTGCATGAATAACAACACTGGAGTATGTGATCAGAGCATTAATCTGTGATTGAGGGATTCAATTAACAGATTAGTTTATAACAGATGGTTTTAGATGTTTTGAATGTGTGTTATTTTATTTTTTTTTTTTTTTTACAAGTTTTTTTATTTTGAAAATTAAACATGTTCCTTTTAGTGCAGCTGTGGTCAGCAATAAATAACTCAAAGTGAGCTAAACCACAAATGTCCTCCATTCACTTCCCTAAACATATTCCAGTCTCTAAAACTTGTGGCATTACTTTATTATCAGTAAGTGTAAGGAAGCAGGGTGAGCTTCTTTATGCAAAAAGCCAAAGAACGTTTAGTGGTCTGATTTAGCTTAATAAGTGACACTGGGACAGCATTGACTGTTCAAGACTGGACACTAGAGAATATGCATGCTTTAAGCTATCCTTTGAAAAGGGAAATCCAATTTTGTGGTTTTATGTGTCTTAACTATATGAAACTATGCATGGAAGAAAACTACTGCAATTTGTAGCAGAATATTTAAAAATAAAGATATTTATTTCAATTGAAAAATGTGTGTTTCATGTGGAACCTAATTTTCTTCCTTTCAGATTGAATTTCTGTTTGACTGGAAAAATTCGTCATTTTGGGCAAAAACTGAAAGAGTGAAAGAAAGAAAAAACTTAAAAGGAACAATAATGTAGCCAGAAAAACCAAACATTAAGTCCAGCTCAAGGGGAACATCAGGAAAAAGTATAATATAGTTAGACCATATATATTTGAAGGGAATATTTGCTTTCCAATCCTTACTTTTCTCATTTAAATCATTCAGTCGTGGTCTATATAAAGTGGAACTGCAATTTTTTGGTCTAAATTCCTTTTTATTGTCCCCCACAGCTCTTCTTTTGCTCCTGTTCTCAGATATGTCCGTGAGCAACTTGTTTCATCGCTGTCTCTTTAATTGCAAAAGAGGCACTTCACACTCCACCCACTCCAGGTCGCAGAGCATTCAACTCCACCCCATTCAACCGTTCTTTAGTATGTTGGGGGATGGTGTAATGAACTGTGTGGGTTGTTACACCCAACAACTGAAAATTATCACTTATCCACTTGTAGCTTTAACATCCTTGAGCTTGGACTACAAAATCACGGTGAAAAAAATTAAAATTACGGATTTGCGAAATTGGTTTGACGGAGGTCCATGACCTAGCTTAGCACCTATGCAGCAAAAACTGTGACTTAATTGTTCAAACAATGTAATAGAGAGTAGAGAAAACTGAATGACTTGACAAATATGACCCAAACAGAATATAAAGATATCTACACAGTTTAGGCATTTACTGAACCCTAATTCAATAGGTAATAAAATCATTGTCTTGTACAGGCTTGATCACTCAGTGGCTTTACGTTCCTGTTTATTCACAGAGTATACGTCATAACCATTACACCTACAAACTCACTAAAAACGTCCTGGATGCTGCACTTTTCTTGACATTAATATTTTTTTTTGTTTGTCCCTGTATGTGTTTCTGCAGGACAGGCTTAAAATGCTCTTTCAGGATTTTGTCAACTCAGTTTAAAAAACTGCTATAGTATTCAGAAAACATGTCAGTGAAAACGAGCATAACTTAATCATTTGTTTCTAAAGCTTTATACTGCGTCTTGTCTGTGAAAGTTTACAAAAAAATTTGGAAAAAGTTATTTTCCTGTTACATTAACTGAACGTCTTCCTTTGAATTTCCCAATGTAGTATGTAATGACTAATGTTTCAGCTCGTTCTTCTATACCAAGTGCTGTGTAGTTATATCTGAGCACTGTGCAGAGCAGGTCACACAACACAGCCAAAACGGAAAGCTGCAGCAGTCCACGCAGTCTCTCTTATGCTGTGAATGTGCTTGTAAAGAATGGTAAACGCCTCGAATGAAAATCTAAAAAACAGGGTGTTTTTTAGATTAACAACATAATGTGCACAACCCAAAATACAGTTTAGAAAACCTTGCTCAGAAAAATAGGCACTGATTGTTGAAAATTGTCCACGCAACACATGGGCGTATGGGTAGCATGAGGTGTGGCTAACAAAAGCACAAACAGTGCACCAACAAGCAGGTGTCAGGACAAAGGTTGCTTTTAGCCAATCACGGTATCAAATGAAAATGTCGTAAGCAGCAGGCGCCATCAGAAACCACAACATGTTAAGTCAAGGGATGCTTATTTGGACAGTGACACAGATGTGATAGCAGCAGCTACGAGTGCGTCCTCCTGCGCTGCCATGTTTATTTTGGTTTGGATGAGGACTCGGCAGCTCTCATTTTCATCACAGCTGTATGTCCTGTCTTAAACCATAATACTGCTACATGATTGGCTGACCCATTTTGGGTCGGTATCGAACGATCGAGGCAGGAGCTGGACAAGATGGACTCTTGTGCGTTTGTGACGCACAAATACTGCGAGAACTCAGCTTGCAGGCAGGGTTAACCGGCTACCGCTAGCTGGCCAAATTTAGATGTTCCAGCGTTTCTGTGAGAGGAAAATATATTTGAAGATAGAAAAATATATTTGAAGATAGATTTTAAAGTTATGATGTCAAGACAAATCAACCTGTATCAAATAAAATTTAAGTTAAAAATACTGTTGTTTCAAAACATCATAAAACCTATGGGGACAAACCTAAAATGTTGAACAAAAGGATAATATTACTTACATAAATGTGGCGTCATATTTTCAGTTATTGTTTGTGAACGAAAGTGCAGGCAAGATATTAACTAATCACAACAGGAACCAAGAAGCAAATGACTAATAAACAATACTAAAGAGGTGAAAAACTGAACAAACTGTACAATCCACAGGAATCTAAAAATAGCAAAAACCTGGTGATAATGACATGTGACAGCAATGACAGGAAATGTTATTTCAAGATTATATTGAAAAAATCTAATTTGCTGTATAGGCATGCTTTGGCCATCTTTAAAAAAAGTGTCCTGTGATAAAACAGAAACGATTTGACAGGCTTTAAAAAAGGGAAAAATAAAGCCCTAAACAGTGTGACAATATTTTTTTTCGGTTTAGAGAGAAAATCATTCAACTTTATTCTCAACACTGCTACTTTGATCTTGACATTTCAGCATTTAAAAAAAAAAAAACATCCGAATTCCTTCAAAATTATTCTGAAAAAGCAAAATATTTAATCACTGCTGTGACGTTTCTTTTAATCAGTTAAATTTAAAAAACAAAAATGAAACAAACTTCCTAAATTTTCTTGGTGCTAACAAACAGCTCTGCCACAGTGAATAGTTAATCCACCATAATCAGATTTAAGGTTTATTCCCAGGCCACAGCGCAGTGACTGCAGCTCTCGTTGGCCACTTGTTACCAAATGTGTACACGGTGACTTGTAGCTGATTGTCGGAAAAGCAAACAGCACAGTGTCGCAGATTCCCCCTGCGTCAGAAGACACTGTTCTTGTAGATGGAGCACCATGTGTTCCCCTGCCATCCTCTCAGGTACAACATCATACCCGAAGCACGGTAAGAGACAGCTGTGAAGGTCACTTTGTTTTTCTTTAACGCCTAGCTGTTAACCTGTGGGTCAAAATTAAGGCTAAAGAGATTTATTAATAACAGACGTGATCAGATCAGTGATGTGATTAGAGTTGCATGGGTTGGAGCCAATCAAACTGAGATTAATGAAGGTATGATGCTGTTCTTGTATATGTAACGATTATTAAAATATAAAACCAAGCATAGTTACCCTGGCCAGAAAGAAACAATATTTTATAACAGGTACTATTGATGGATTTGTTCATATTAATGCTCTGCTTTCCTTTTCTGGTAAAACATTGTTAAAAGCTGACTTTTTCAGCATGGAGTGCTGAGTGTCTTTCTATAATTTGACGCATATAAGCAAGAAATAAAATAACTATTAAGGCTGCTGAACAGTATCTGAATAAAACAGAGAGGAAAAAATTCACCCTACAGATCTCAGGAGGCTTTATGGACATGTTAATGATTATGTTTTATCTATGGCACTTTTATTATGTTTCATATAAAACAAATTATAAAGTGTCATTATGACAACAATGTTTAGAAAAGTACCAAATTCAGAAAAAAAGCTCATGGCAAGGTTCAGTACAAAGAGGGAATGGACTGATTTGACTATTATTTGGTGCACATGTTCAGTGTCTTGTATTCACACACCGTTAGATCTATATTTTATAATTCCATGAATTTTCTACAACCCATTTATACTGTTTGTAGTTCATCTTTTATTGTGCATTTTTAATTGTTCGCTTTTTTGTGAGTCTATTTTTCCTAACCCGCGTTTCTTCTTTGATTTTTTTTATGTTTCATTTATTTCTCTTGGCCAAATCCCACAGTGCACCCTTTTCAGACAAAAAACAAACCACACCGAAACTAACCACTAAGGTCACCGCTAAACTAACCGTATACTTAAACACTACAGTAGAAGTGTGCTCACACAGCCAACTAGCGGAAACTAACAAAGAACATCCACGCACACTGGCATTATGTGAGCGCGTCAGAGTGGCATGTGGGACAACCAATAGATAAGGCGATACCCCCAAAACCTGAGAGACAGAGGGGGGTGAAAGCAGGACCAAAACTCTTACAAATCCCTGCCCTTCGGACCAAAGGGCAGCGATTGATTAGAGTTTTTACTGGTCTGCAGCTCCCACAAAAATAATTTTTTAACCTCCATTTTCTGAATACATGCTGTATTGACTACTTCCTGGATGGAATGCCGATTTTAGCCATTATAACAAAAATGTGTTTCTGAACAGGATTACCAACTATAGCTTTAATATATGAAGCACTATGTTTGCACATTTTGCTGCATTCATCATGCTATCTTCAATAATGTTATTCTGCTGTCTATTTTAATTTCTTATAAACTGGCTTGAGAGACCTTCACCTGTAACAGATAATTGAATTGATAACTAATCTAGAAGCAATGACTTGATATCATAAAGTCTGGTGTTTTGTTTTTTATATCTGTGATAATTTTCTTCTTTTTAACTAGATCAACATGGTGAATGTGTGACTCACCGACGTCCACAGCCGACATGGTTTTAAACAAAGCAGAAAAGTTTTGGTAAAGCTGAGGGATTTCATCTCAACTCTCGTCTCCTTCCTCCCAGAACATATGGCTTGGTTCATGTTGGCTTTTGATGACCTGCTGTCTAAATATCTTGGCCCACAAGTCGATGTGTGGTCAACTCTTGTATTTGGCTTCTTAATTGTGCCAGCTGTACTTGGAGTCTCTTTTGGCATCCATAAATATTACATGATGGCGCTTCTCAGTGTATTTGAGGTAAGACTGACGTACCTGTGGTGTAACAATATTGGAGTTAATGTCAATGTTATTATTGCATATATCATATTTTTTTTAACCAATTATTCCTCTTCAATTATTCTCAGGCTTGTAGCCCATGTGAGTTCTTTTCATTTCAATGTATAGGATCAATAAATATGTTTTATTTTTACATAAAAACAAAGAAACTTAGAAAAAAAGAAGCCAATAATGCAGCAAAAAATGTATCAAGTGATTACATTACATTTTGAACACTGACAGCATCAATGCATAGCACACAGGCCATGGGATAATAACAAAGTCTCCAACACCAGCTCGGGGTTCATAAAGGCAAGATTGATATTTCAATTTGTCAGAAAAGGAGAAAGTCACGTAAAATGTTGTCTAGGGGAAATAGCTTTTAGGTCTAACAAACCAGCACTCCACCTAAGGATTTAAAAGTAGCCTACTCTGTGGAGAGCCCAGATTGTCTACTATTCACCTCAGTTTTGAATAGCAGTTTGTAAATCTGTTTAAAAAAAACAACTAACACTCTGGCAAAATTCAGGTATACCTAATTTCTTCTTCAGTTCTGACCAACAATGTTTCTCTGATGCTCACTAGCAACAGTGTTTTCTTTTCTACCAACAGCGTTGTCCTCAGCACAATTTATATTGTGTAAAACATACGACCAGTGGATGGAAGCAGGTGAAAGTCCCACGGTTTTTTTTCACATAACCTGTCCGTATCTTTACTCATGAGCTTTTAACAGTGCTTTGCGGACACGATCTATCACACCATTTAGACTCAGCAAGTTCAGGTTTCTTACAGCAATATGTTTTGTTGTATTTATCCCTTTGTACATTACACTTTTTGTAGCCAGCAACAAGGCCCAAGGACAAGACAAATATTTTCTGGCTAAAGGTTTAATGATAAGATTAACGCTGTTTGGATTCAATGACAGGAAGTATGCCTGGTGGAGTCATGATAATATCGAAGAACACTGTACTTTAAAGCATCATGGCGTGTATCTGTTTTGCAAGTGCTAGTATAGTACACTGGCAAAATGTAGGCAGAATAATGAAGATGGGGTTTACCTCCAAATTCATCTATGTCACCTCAAATCAGCTAATGAAAGAACGTTTTGGCATATTGCTACATATTACTCTTTATATTCAAACAAGAGAAAAAGCTGCAAATAATTTCCATCCATTTAACAATGATCCCCAACAGACTTTCAACCATCCACAACATAAAATGTAAGACACAACTGCCAGAAACCTACAAAATATAACTGTGCA
The DNA here is from genome assembly GCA_037039145.1 of Fundulus diaphanus. Taxonomy (NCBI): domain Eukaryota; kingdom Metazoa; phylum Chordata; class Actinopteri; order Cyprinodontiformes; family Fundulidae; genus Fundulus; species Fundulus diaphanus. The sequence goes on along the minus strand of CM073141.1, from coordinate 17,599,972 downwards.
ACAACATTAGCATGTGGCTAACTGCTAGCTTGCTAGATTGAATATTTATTTCAACAGAGATTCATGGCCAAAGAAAAGACAGCTGAAGAAAGCAGAGCTTGATTCTTGCCCAAATGTTTTTTGACCTGAAAATCTCAGGTAGTTACATTATTTGAAATGAGAAATATTCCTGCTGGCAGCTCAACCCCACATGGCTTCATGAATGTTATATCTGACCCTCCTCCCTCAAGTTTATGACCTAGCTGGGCAGTGAGAGTGTGAAGCTAAAATTGGCCCACAATAGTGTTCCTCATCTGCAAAGCACATGCTCTCCAAACCTTCTGTGGAACATAGTTGTACTCTAGAGGGAACTTGTTGTCTTATTTCATTTCATATTATTGCCTTCTGCTGTATATTTTCTACTTAAATCTCTAACTGTGATTCCATTCTGGTGACCTGGAGAGGTTCTTGCTACGTTTTTGATAACGTCTGTTTAATTGTCTTTATTTAGTGGGCAACCTTACAAATGGAGCTAAAGGCAAAAGAGAAGAATCATCATCTCTACAAACACTATACCAGTGGTAAAATATTGACATTTCAGTGTTTTAGCAGTACTGGTTACAAACAAATCACTTTATGTTGTTTTTACTATGAAGCATAACAAACATCTTTCTACTTAAAGGCATCATAGACAAAAATTCAGATTCAACTTTGCAGCGAAAGATCCAGGATCATCGGCACAGTGCTAATCGTCTGACTTTGGAGCCACGGTTTGACCTCGCTGATGTCTTCTTCTTCTGTCAAAAAGCCTTGGAAAGCATCATCGATGATGACGTGACCAAGCGCTTCTCGGCACAGGAGCTGGAGAGCTGGAACTTGCTGACTAGGAGCAACCACAACTTCCGCTACATAAGTGTAAAACTTTTAGCCCTGTGGGTTGTGGGAGTTTTAATCCGCTATGGTGTACTACTGCCTTTCAGGTCAGAACAGCACATAAGTGGGTAAAGCTTTTTAGGTATGTCTTAAATAATCAGTTTGTTCTTTTTTTCGTAGAGTAACTGTGGCAGTAGCAGGGATTTTTCTTTTTATTGTTTTAAGCACCGTGGTGGGATTCCTACCCAGCACAAAGTGAGTTCCATCAGTTCTACCTATGCTTCAAACATGCATAGAGCTGATGTTAACGTTGGTTGATAACAAAGATGCCACCATGACAAGGTTAACCATGTGTCTGGATGCAACTAAACTGATCTTGGTGGCATCATTCTTGTATGACCCTAGGTTAAGAACCTACCTCAGTGACAAGGTGCATCTGATGGGTTATCGCCTGTGTGTTATATCGCTGACTGGAATCATCACGTATCATAACAGGTATGGGATAATTAGTGCTAACAATAAATATACTTTAGCGAAAGACATTTCTAGTAAGAAGGTCATCTAACAACGGCCTCTGTGTTAATTTATTCTGGCCTTTAAGTGGCTTTTCTTACCTGTTCATTTTCCAGTGGAGAATCATCACACAACATACAACTTTAACAATTTCCGAAAGCAAGAATTTTAAATTATTTCAAATTTTATATAATCTGCACAGGGTAGTGATTATACATACATTTTAATATATACATACCCCATCACTTGCAATTTAGTTAAAAGGTTTAAAATATAAAGCTTCTGAATACTAAGAGACTGTGAAACTATGAATTTGAAGAACATTTCAAACTCTCTGTCTCATCATACTGGTATTTAGAAAATGGAAATAATTTTGTTAATCCTAACTGACCTACAACAAGAAAGGTTTTGTCTTTTATTTTAAACAGACAGTAAAAATAGAGGTTATGTATATTTTTTAATAAAATGTAATATATTGGTTCAGCTATAGAGATATATAAAGTTTGGTTTTGATATTCCTGTTTGAGATAATATGCTGGAATTAAATTATTGTATTCACTGGAAAATGCTAGTTCTTGCATCATGGTGTACTTGATCTCTTGTCAAATTTTAATTTTCAGAGACGTCCAGATAATTTCTGTGTGTGTGTGTGTGTGTGTGTGTGTCTTGTTTATCTGCAGGGAAAACAAACCAAAGAATGACGGCATCTGTGTGGCCAATCACACCACACCAATAGATGGCATCATCCTGGCTAATGACTGCTGTTACTCTTTGGTATGAAATGTAGTTTATAATTTTAGGGAGTTTGTTTTACATGAGAAGACTATTCATGAATGGATGAGGGAAATTAAGAGTGACATCCTCTCTCAGGTTGGCCAGTTACATGGAGGCTTGCTGGGAATGATCCAGAGAGCCATGGTGAAGTCCTCTCCTCACATATGGTTTGAGCGAGCTGAAGTAAAAGACCGACACCTAGTGGCCAAAAGGTAACGATGCAGTGTCCCTGTTAGAAAGTGTCCCTCGAGTTCCGCAGAAACTGATTCGACAAATTAAAAAATACATTAATTTGTTTTTAATTTAATTTAATTAAATTTTTCAAAACATTTTTAAAAGAAAAAAATACATTAGACTTTCTGATTTGTTACTTTCACCGATGAAGAATGTTTTAATGACACATGCAATAAGCTGGCAACTTAATATTTCCTATGATAACAAAATAGAAATAGGAAATATACAAACATGCTTTCACAAGAACTAATTCGTTTGTATAATGAATGATACAAAAATACTTTAACATCTTCTTAATTCTGTCATTTCAGGCTTAGGGATCATGTTGCAGATGAGAACAAACATCCTGTCCTAATTTTCCCTGAAGGTGTGTGTGGAAATCCTGTTACTTAACTAGATACATAAACAGAGATTGTGTGGACTATTGAAGGAATTTAAACATTCTCTCCTCAAACCATATGTAATTTTCAAAATAAAGTAATTCAGAAAAAAGATGATGTAACATGTCACAAAGCTCAGGTCATCTCCAACAGTGTTTTTTTTAACATGACACTAAATTCACCGTACTCCCATGGCCTCCACAGTCACCAGAACTCAATCCAAAGGAGCACTTTTAGGATGCAGGGGACCAGGAGCTTGGCATCATGCATGCAGCAGACAAATCTGCAGCAGCATGCTATCATGTCAATCTGGCCAAAAAATATCTAAGCAACAGTTGTGACACCTTGTTGAATCACCGCTGTTATGAACTGAGGTAGATCTGAAGGCAAGAGGAGGCTCGACCTGGTACTATCAAGTCGTACCTAATAAAGGAGCCAATGAGTGTAGATTATGTAGATAATCTTTGTTGTCTCTGTGCAAAATATCCACGACAAAGCAAGCACTTTTAAAGGGTGCTCTGTCATGTGTTCTAATGTCTTAAAACAATGATGGAAAGGATTTTTTAAGTCTATTTCAGGCAAGCAGTGAAATGTGTTTAAAAAAGAGACAAAAAATGAAACTACAATATTTACCTTTTCAATTTTGAAAGTAACTAAGCAAGTATTTTTGTTAAATCCTCTTGTTACTTCATTTACAGGTACTTGTGTTAACAACACATCGGTGATGATGTTCAGGAAGGGGAGCTTTGAAATTGGCTGCACCATCTATCCTGCTGCCATTAAGGTATACATGGTTGTTTGCGTTCTCTGCTGCGCTGGTGTTGTTCATAGTTTAGCCAGTGAGAGCATGTTTCGTCTTTCAGTATGATCCTCGCTTTGGAGATGCTTTTTGGAACAGCAGCAAATTTGGTTTGGTGAGATACCTTCTGAGGATGATGAGTAGCTGGGCCATCGTCTGCAGCGTTTGGTACCTGCCACCAATGAAGAGGAAGGTGAAGCCCTTACAATGCCACAAATAGTTTTTTTAATGATGAAATTAATATTCAAAAAATATGAAAAAAGACATGAATGGGCATTAAAAGTGAAATATCTCTTCTCCTTACTATTTTTCAGACGTTTACCAGGAACAGTGTAGGCCAAGGACCCGATATATTGTGAAACTGTCCACACATAAAGACAGTGATAGACTGAGATGCATACCCTTTTTATCTACCCTATTTTATTTAGTATAAGGCTGTTTGAATTAATTATTTTATTCAAAACCAATACTTTAAATTATGCACCCATTTTATTTAAACTTCCATTATAAAAGATTATGAGATCTAGAGGCTCCCACCAGTCCCTCTGGTAAAAAAAATATATAATAGCACAAATACACCAAAAGAAATAAGGAAGCGATAAGACACAGAAAAAATAAATAGATTAAATTTTTTTAATCTAGTGGTCTCAGTTTGGACCAGAAAAAGAACAATAGAACACAAAATACTCAAATAGGAAAAAAAGGTGGCAGATAATATGAATCTTTGTGGCACATTCTTGAACCTTTATTAACCCTTTAACAAATTAAATTGATCTAAAATTTGTCAACGTGGTCTGCAGAAAGTATAAATTGAGCACATATACCAAATGTGTTTCTTAAACATTTGATAAAAAAATGTTTTTAAGGATGAGGTGGTGGACCTTTGCCCCATGTCCCCCACCTCTCAACCCTGTTTCCTGTCATTCCACTTTCAAATAAAGGCCACTAGTGCCACAAAATAAACATAATAAATAAAAACAAATATGTTTACAAGGAGAGGCAATAAGGTTGCTCTTGAGAAATACGTTTTTTTTTTTTACCCAAACCTTATTTTGTCTTGAGAATTACGGGATGTGCCTCTTACATTATGGTTACATAAGGTGGAATCAGTCCGCAGAAAGTAAAACATTTGATTAACAAATTTCAGAAACCTAAGAAAAAAATGACCGAAATCAACACAACAAAAACCCAACAATTAAAGCAATAATTTCAAACACATTAGTAGCTATTATAGTTCAACAGTTCAGAGACATGGTCACCTGCATAAAGCTCCAGCATAAATTGCCGTACTTGCACAGAGTTAACTCTTGACATGTTGCAGCTCAGACAGTGTAAACAACACAATGTATATTCAACCTGAATGGATTAAAATGTAGCAGAGATGCAATTGTTGAAGAACAACATGGTAAGCATGTAAAACTAGGATGAGATTTTTATTTCCTCTTTGTCCTGGTGACACACAATGGAGGTGGAACTGTGATTTTATGGGCCTGTCTCAATGTGTAACATTACCAATGATGGCTAGGTATAATTTAAGTATGCATTGTTACATTAAGAAAAATAAATCTCCCAACAATAAGACAGTAAGACAAATCCTCGCTTTTTAACAATGGGTGAGATTATTTGATTCTGTTATATGTTTCAGACTTAGGAAAAGAGGCTTGTAAAGTTTATTGATATTGCTTTAAAAATTTAATTTGTAGGAAGGAGAGGATCCTGTGCAGTTCGCCAATCGCGTAAAGGCTGCCATAGCCGCTCAGGGAGGGTTAGTGGACCTCATATGGTGAGTCACTGTTTTATTTAAATATCATTTAGTCTATTTATCACTTTCATTTCACACTTTTAAGGAGTTAAAAAGATAAGGGGATGTAATAATAGTGCAGAACATAGCTCACATAATACATTATTGAGGATTTTATCTTTGACTCTTTACTATTAAACCCTGAAGCTGAGTCAAACGCACAATCTCCAATTGCTCCCTACAGGGTCCATGGACTACATTACTACATATAAGTCTATATATAAGTCATTGATTCTAACAGCACCTTTTTTATTCATATGCACTCCTCCAGGGATGCCGGACTGAAACGAGCCAAAGTGAAAGATGCTTTCAAAGAAGAACAGCAGCAGCTTTACAGCAAAATGCTTCTGGGTGACCAGGAGGACCAGAACCATGGCAAACACGCAGAAGCTGAATGTCCAGGAGAGGACAAAGGCAACTGAGTTTAAGCGAAAGGATAATAAAGACCAGTGTGTCTGTCATCATCATGGGCTCTTATGTCAAGTTCACTAACACAACACATGTTGGCAAAATGCATTTACAAAGAGTGAAGTGTGCATCTGAAAAAAAAGGTTTATTTGCTATGTGCAGGTGGAGGGCTGTTAACGTTAAAGTTCAAACTACAGCAGAATATTGCAGGGCTGTTTTGCTCTCAAATCTCTCCGCTGATTTATTATGGAACCATGTTCTGTGAATTTCATTAAAGAGGCAGACACTCTAAAATTACCACAGTTTTCTGAATTTTCCTGAACTCCATATTTACAGATGCATGCGCTGCAGCCTTTACATAACAGTCTACAGCGTTGCCAGGATTTGTACGTCAGTTTACTAATTGGCTCAAGGCTCTGTTTGTCTGCAGCTTTAATTTGCGCTGCACTTTGCCTGCTACGGCAAGCCATGTGAAACATATTGTTGATTTGACAGTTGTTGGTTTATTATTTAACTGGAATTAATGCTTTATCAATTTTAAATAAAATGTTTTTTTTTCTCTTGTTTGCCTCACGCTAACAGTAGGAGTCACTATTTATACAAAAACAGACTCACTCTATATGTATTAAATCCATTTTATATACGTAATGATTTTGGGCTTCAGGAGGCCCACTGAATGTGAGAGAGGATGCCAATAATGGGATCTGTAAAGACTGTGAAACTGCTAAATGAAAAAGTTTGTAGATACAGGAACAATTCATGACTCCATTTGAAACGCGCTACTCATTAAAACTATGGTTCCTGTACTCAGCCGCAAAGGGCTATAATACACAGAATTCATATATATATATATATATATATATATATATATATATATATATATATATATATATATATATATATATATATATACATCTACCTGTCAAAGTTTGATATATTGTGCATTCAGAGATGATATTCTCCATTCCTTAGTTGTAAAAAGTTGTTGAAGTTTCTTTTTTGTTAATCATCTGGAATCATTCTACTAATCTTTTTGACTTCAACTCAATCAGCAGAATGATTTAGTCAAACACATTATATTTCAAGACACACAGACGGATGTTTTCTTGCCTTTACTCCTGTTAATTATATTTTTCTTGCTCACAACTAATGAAAACACAACACTTATGATTAGAACATTACATCAGATCAATTAAAAAAAACATTTTAATACAGAAGAGTGGTCTAAACGAAAAATATTAATGCTTGCTTAAAGGTTTTTATTTTCAAAAGGTACTTTTAATCTTATAAACCAGCCTAATCGAAATGCATATTGTAATTCATTAAAGGTGACTGTATACAGTAGGAGGATCAGGTTGGGTTTATTCATAATAAAACATATGGATCCACCCACCTGTCCGTTCAAGGTGGGTGTGGCTTAACCCCACTCTAGATAAGACCACGCCCAGTCAGCTGGTTCCTGAAGTCCTGCCGAGCTCTTCTCAGCAAACTTTTCCGTCCTCCTGCTCAGTTTCGCGGTGAGCCAGATGGTGAGGAGGCTCACTTGCGTTTTATTTTGACAGTTCACCCTGTAAGGGCGCTGCTCCTGCACCAGCAGCAGGTGTTTCCACCATGTCCTTAGCGGATCAGCAGTGGTGTCCCACAAGCGTCCAGGTAACGGTGCTCCAAGCCAGGGGGCTCAGGATAAAGGGGAAAAGCGGCACCAATGACGCCTACGCGGTCATGCAAGTGGGCAAGGAGAAGTACCAGACGTCGGTGGTGGAGAAAAGCGTGGCTCCAGTATGGAAAGAGGAGGCCTCCTTCGACCTGCCGCCGCTGCTGCTTCAGGGGGGAGGAGGAGGAGGGGGGAAGGAGCGCGGCACGCTGCACGTCCAGGTCCTGCACCGGGCTCTGGTGGGATCTGACAAGCTGTTGGGACAGGCTGTCATCAACCTGCTGCAGCTTAGTGAGGACAAAACCCGCAGCAACACCGAGTAAGTTCACAGAAGCATGTGAAAATATAAAACTCAGTTAAAATTAGATGTGCTAACAAAGGATCAAGCTCTATCCCAGAATTTGGACATTTTGATCAGCAGAACATACTGAAATCAGACAGTGACAGCTCAACATAACAACTAAAAAGTATGAAGTAGAAAGTATGAACTAAAAATGTCTGTCACTACATACATTAGTGGTATTTGTGTATACTTAGAACATTCTAAAAGTGCAAAGTAGCCTCTTTAGGTTAAAGTTTTTATATGCAGTCAGAAAGAAAGTGCTGGCCTTTTGATTTCTCTGAACAAACACCGTTGAACAGATAAAGTTTAACTGGGTTTACTTTTTCTTCACATCTAAATATTGGCAGCTAAAACTAATTGCTCTGAGTTTTATTTGCACCACCGAGACATAACTTCTGTTTTTTTTTTTTCCCTCCACTGTCAGTCATGCTGAACCTTTGTGGACTCAGTGCTCAAAAAAACTCCCACAGTGCCTCTGTAATCTAGCAAACAATCCATCCAGCAGCATTTATGAAAGCAGTGGTTTATAATTGGTTGTTTGTCAGTTGTCTGCATTTGAAGAATGTGTGATCTCTGAACCTTGGAGCCATTTGAGAGTGCACACACTCAGCTATGCATCACTTCTAATCGTTGCCTACACACAACGTTGCAGCTTAGAGGATTTGTTTCCTTGGTTGCAGCCTTGGAGGATGCCAAGCAGCATTACTTATTCAAGCAAATGAATGCGGTTTGTTTAAAGGTTAATTTTCACCGACCACACTCATTGAATCATTCTTTTTTTGTTCATCAAGAAATAAATTTACCTAAGACGGTATAAAACTTTTACAGGTTAAGATTATCCAGCTTTCAGATACATAATTTAACTCCAAAATTAACTTGCTTTTTGGAAAACCTCTGTCCTGCCTCTACGGCCGCCATGGTTTTTCAAACATGCCTGTTTTGTGGCAAATTTGGAAAACCTCGTTTCAATGAAAGGCCTCTCGTCACAAGCTGTACAACTTCCCTGTTTACACCAGAGGTTCCTGCGCCTCCACCGTGGGCTTTAGCTGCTACTGAGGTAAAACAGAATAGGCTGTAATCAGGCCTGGGTTTAGATAATGAAATGCATTCCAGAAAATGTGGGTAAAAAGTCATGAGCTTCAGTTACTTTAGGTAACTGAAACCAATTTGGTTTTATAAAAAATGAGGTTTGAGCCCCCCGCCCCCTCCATAGACTGGATATAGCCTTATATATCATACTAGTTGCTTTTTCATGGATTCAGTAGTGTGCTGATTTATGTTAAAAAAAATCCTTATTTCTCTCTCCTCTTGCAACTAGAACTATTTGAAATGTCTTAAGGCAACTACTTTGCAGAGAGTCTTTGCATTTTTTTTTTTTTTTTTTTTTTTTTTTTTTTTTGTGCTATGAATTCCAACGCAGCTCATCTGTGTTGATCTTTCTGTGAGCTCGGTGACTTTCCCTCCAGCTTTGGCCTCACATTCCTGACTGTTTTATCAATGAGAAAACAAACATTGACGGCAACAGTGAAAGTCAAGTGAGGACAGTTTCTCGCACCAACACCACAGAGAATCGGAACACCTTTACCAAAATGCATGTCCTTTATGATTATTAATTTAGAATAAAGGCTTATAGGTGTAAAGTTTGCTAAGGATTAGGTTCATGACTGAGAAAACAATCATATCAACATAACCCATACCCCCCCCCCCCACACACACACACACACACAATAAATATAGATGGTAATAAAAGAGCTGCTGAAGATAATAAATCAGGATATTTTTTTGTATGTAATGGCAGTGTGATGAGAGCAGCTAAATTCAGTCTGGGTGTCATCTGTTTTACAATTTTCGTCTGCGCCTACTGTAATATGTCAGCCTGTTTCCCTTGGTAAAAATGGCACATTGTAATACTTCAGATTCCTGAAGTATTGGAATGTTACCGCTGCCATCTCTGCAAGTTTTTTGAATTTCTACACAAAAAAAGCTGTCATTTGATGCTGGTGATCAAAGCACTAGGACTGTGAGCAGCAGGTGAATAGAAAAAAGAAATTAGGTGCCTTTTTTATTTTTTTTTTTCAGGGTGAAAAAGTGAAGCACTATATACTTTAAATTAAGTAAAATCTGAGTGCATAAGTTTGCACTCGTGAATTTATTTCTAACCCAGAAAAAACAGTTAAAGGTTATGCATACAAGCTCAAATATAAACAGTTTTATTTAAATACAGTTTATACAAAGACTTAGCCATTTCTTTCCCCTTGCTGATCAACATTAAATCAGATTAAAACTGTTTTTAGGTCATTTGGGATTACCCTGATTGTTTCTACTACCTGCCAAAAGGTTGGGTGGACAATAATTCAATATCAATATATATCACAATATAACTTTATTCAATAAGGTGATATGACATTTCCAATATTTCAATATACATTACAGTCTATGATTACAGCATTTGTCACTGACTGACGTTGCGGGTTTTATGTGTTTTTATTTTTTAAAGCAAGTATTTCTAAAATGTTGTTGGAGTTTTATAAACATTGCAAAATAATCAGTTTGTACAGGTATTTGTTGTGGGCATTCTTTGCAGTCTTTCTTGGGCTTTCATTTTGTTTATATCGATATTGCAATCATATTGTATCGACTGAAATTAAGAAACATACCGTGATATAAGTTTTGGCCATATCATCCAGCCCTACCAGAAGGACCAAAATCTAATTTCTCAGTTCATCATTTTGTATTTTAATCAAATTCAGTCTACTTACACAAACATTACCATGTCTTTAAACAAGTTGTGAAGGCCCAGATGATGATGTCATGGCTTTTGGAAGATTCTGATAGGCCAATTCACAAAGTTTGAGTTAATTGAAAGCACACCTGTGGATTTATTTTTAGGCAACACCTCACTGCTTTATTGTGGAACAAGTAAAAGTCAAAAGTAATTGGGCAAAATATATCAGGAAATAATCAAGAAACTGTACAGCGCTGTACCGACCCATTGTGGTGAAGAGAGAGCTGAGCCAAAAGGCGAAGCTCTCGATTTACCGGTCGATCTACGTTCCTACCCTCATCTATGGTCACGAGCTTTGGGTCGTGACCGAAAGAACGAGATCCCGGATATAAGCGGCCGAAATGAGTTTTCTCCGTAGTGTGTCTGGGCTCTCCCTTAGAGATAGGGTGAGGAGCTCAGTCATCCGGGGAGGACTCAGAGGAGAGCCGCTGCTCCTCCACGTGAGAGGAGCCAGTTGAGGTGGCTCGGGCATCTGGTTAGGATGCCTCAGGACACGCTGGAGGGACTATGTCTCTCGGCTGGCCTGGAAACGCCTTGGGATTCCCCCGGAGGAGCTGGCCCAAGTGGCTGGGGAGAGGGACGTCTGGGCCTCCCTACTGAAGCTGCTACCCCCGCGACCCGACCCCGGATAAGCGGAAGACGATGGATGGATGGATGGATGGATAATCAAGAAACTGTACAATTTCATCAGTGAAACAAGTTCAGCAACAACATAAGATGGAATATATTATCTGGGACATTAATGAGAAAACTTCAACCTTGTGGCTTCTCTGATCCAGCAACTCTAACCAGACAGTTTTAGCCCTTGGAAGTTCTTGCTGTTGGATTACTTATTCAGCTGTTTTCCAACTCACAGCTGCGCTCTCTGATAAGAAAGAGTTGAGTCACCCGGGGCCATTGTGTTATCAGCGGCTCAGGAAGGATGTGTCCAGCGAGTGTACGGTGGATATCTGCAAATTGTTGAGTCAACCGTTATCCTCCTCTGGTTCTTTCTGTCCAGCATAGTGACAGACTTTCTACCAGGTCACAGAGATGTAAGATTAGCTGAAGAGCAAGAGCAGTTTAATTTCACTGTATGCAGGATGATGTTGACTCCACCTAAACACTTTTGCAACTTCCCCTATGACTTCACTGGAGGAACTTGCTTCTTCTCGTTTTTGCTTTATTTGGAGAGTATTTGTTTGGTTTTGTGACCTGTAATCTAGATCAGATTGCACATTAACCATTGTTGCACGATAAACAATGTTTTTCTTTGCTTCAGTGAAAGGCCCAAGATGTAGGCTTTTTATTTTTTCCTTCATTTTTTTTTTTTTTTTTTTTTATTATCCTAAATTGTAATATTTTGGTCTATTTGAAAATGTTATAATAACTACAACAAAAAGACTCAAAAGCAATTGCTGAGTATTTAGAGTTAGCCTCCAGGTTGCAGAGCGTTCCACTACAGCCTGTTTGGACATTTTTGTTTTATACTGGGGGATAATGTATTGAGTAGGTCAACATTTATCCACTTGTAGCCTTGGCATCCTTCAGCTTGAAATACAAAATCACTCTGGAAAAACAAAAATGTCTGATTTGCGAAATTGGAAAGCCTTGTTTAGCTGTTCCGCTGCAAATACGGTAACGTAATTGATCAGAAAACTGAATGGCTCCCTGTTTCCTGAAGATTCTCTATACTGGTTCTCTCTGGAGGAAAGTTCAAGGGGCAGGGGCGTGCATACATAGACACTAGGTGGTGCTAAAGCACTAGGAAGTTTGCCCTTTATCAACGAAAATGCCCTTTTGAAACTCGTTTTTTTTTTTTTTTTTTTTTTTAATTATTAATATTCAGGGCAGTCAAAAGTAGCCGGTCAACGGCGGCAAATCGCCGTCTATAGCAGCTCTTGCCGCCGCCTACATTTCCCCGATTATATAATGGAGCGATATTTGTGCCTTCTAGTTGGGCGCGGAGCAGACCCTGGACTGGAAGCCGTCTTCTTTTTTTTTTTTTTTTTTTTTTACCTCGGAGTGGCCATCGACCTTTTAGTACTATCTTTGATGTGTCAATCATACAATTTAACCAATCAAATCAACGACTGAAGGCAACATGCTAGCCAATCACAGCTGGAGAGGGGCGGGACACCGAGTCATAGCCTTCAGTCGCCGCCGCAGTTCGGCTGTGGTCACCGTTGGTGTCGGTAGAGCGGGATGGAAATTTGGTCTGATTACCAAACAATTACAAGAAGTGACAACAAAGCACAGAGCGAGCTGGAAGGAGCGCCATTAATTTCTGTTTGAAATGTCAGCACTGAAGTCTAAACTGGAGTAAACATTCACGCTAGGAGGGTTAGCTAGGACAGCCAGCAGGGTGAGCTAGGACAGCCAGCAGGGTGAGCTAGGACAGCCAGCAGGGTGAGCTAGGACAGCTAGCAGGGTGAGCTAGGACAGCTAGCAGCACAAGGAGCAGAATCAAGCACTAAAGCTGCCAAACTGAAGAGACCTGAGTTACTTGCAGGTAGAAGGGAACTCTGCTTTGTTCTGCTCCTTGTTCTCATAGCTGCTGTAATTACAGAACCTGTTCTAGTCAGAATTGTTACTTCAGTCAGTGTTCAGCCTGACACCAGCGCTCATGTTTATTAGCGTGTAGCTTATGCTGGACTTTTGAGTTAAGACACAGCGCTACAGGTTACCCTATGTCACTGTTAGTCCAAAGGCCAAATCTCAAACTCTCTCATGTTAAAAGCACAGAACTATTAAACACATAAGAACATTCCATTAGCACACAACTGAGCTGAAGCAAAGAAAAAAACTGCGCATATGGGCTCCAAACAAAATGTACAATCAGACAACCAAATAACACACAAGATCTCTTTAATAATCAGGATATTTCACCCAGAAAAAATGAATTATAAATAGCTTCCCAACATGAGTTGTAAATCTACCTTAATATAAACTTAATTTCTCTCAGTATAGCTCAATTAAACATTTCTCTTACACGCAGTCATGAAATATTTTTAAGTAGAACTCAACCCCTCTTGGGCATTTACATTGACCAAACACTTGATTAACCATTAGTCTTTTCTTGTTTTATTATAACAATCAATATTATTCGTTATAACTATTATTCATTGATGATGTCAGATCGACAGATTCAACTTATTTAAAAAATAAATAATGACTATTTTGATATATTTTGTTAGTAATTCTTTCTAAAAGCCCAACAAATGTTATGAAAAGCTTCGGAAATTTTTTACAATCTGCCCATAAGCTATTTTTTTCCAGCTCAATGTGTTCAAAAGCCTAATTGGTTGGAAACCTGCCTAATTTGGCAACACCGACTACGCTATTGCTATTTGTTTGTTCGTTACAGTAGTCACAGAGCCACTGTTTAGTCTGAAGTATATATAGATATATATAGATATATATCTATATATAAGTGCACCCTCCTACCTGATAGTGTGTAGCCTGCTACTGTAAAAAAGTTTGACTGCCCTGAATATTATTAAGATTTTACTGAGGTCGGTTTTGAAATGATCTTTTGAAAACCTGAGCCATTAAAAACCACTGAAACAATGCCCCGAAATGAGCCACCTCCTTGCGCACGCTAAAAAGTGCCCTCCCACCCCCTCCTGAGCACCTGCCCCCTAAAATGTCTGTGCACGCCACAGTCAAGGGGTCTGTATGGTACCTGACTGCAGTTGGTTCGAGCATCTGCACTGACTGGCCTGAGCAACATGCTTGAAAACAGGAGGAGGTGGGTGTTTAAAATATGAGCTATGGAGAAATCACAGATCAAAGCAGTTGGTCAAAAGAGGCGTCAATCAGAGAAGCACTTGGAGATCTTTTTTGAGACCATAGTATTTAAATTAGAAGCCTCTGGTACAAACTATGATGCTTAGAAGTCAGAAATGCATTCTGTGAGGACACCATTGTCCTTGTGATTAAGTTAAGAAGTTAATGATTCAAGGATAAAAAAACGGCCTCGCAAACATTACAGATTATAGAGGAAATGTGTAACTACAATGTCTGCTCAGAGGTCAGTCCAAAAAAAGAAAAATCTCAGCGCTGCACCTTATTTGCAAACCTTGTGTGAACTATTCATAAGGCCTGCTTAGACATTTGTTTTCCTGACTTCTCACAATCAGCTGTAGGTTTAGCTCAGAGATACCACCAAGCCTGGGATGTCACAGGATGTGCTGATTCTCTGAGAAGGTCTCCTGCTGACGTCTGGGTGTCAATTATTAAAATTCTTTCGTTGCTGTGCAGCTGCTTAGAGGAACCCAGGGTTGCTTAATAAATCCACACCTGAAGGTTTAGCTTATTAAACAGTAAAATTTGCAGATTCTTATAAATGTGATGCTTAGATTTTTGTTTTTAAATCTTTAAAACTTGGACAAATTTAAAAGGAAGTATGTGTTTTGGATTTATTATCTTCAGTTACAACTGCAGAGAATATATTGAACTTGTGTGAATATGTACCCTTTTTTTTAAGTCTTTTTTTTTTATTTTCTACGTACGCTAAATAGCTTATCTAAGAAGAGGAGGAAAATGATCCAATCTGCCAGTGAAACTTCACAAAAGATGTTTAGTGGGGTTGAATGAGATAAGATAGGAATTTCTTTATTGTGGAATAAAGTTACACCTCAATTGGGGAAATCCAGGCGTGACAATGGGAAGGACACAGTTACACAGGTTATTTGCAGTGAAAAAATTAGAAGAAAAATAAATGAAAGCTAAACCTTATCTATGCTTGGAACTGGAACAATTAAATGCTATAACTATACAACAGTGTTCATTTGAAGTATGTTTTTTGGGCAAATCAAACAGGCAGAACCCACACATTATTCATATTATCAAGGACTGAAATTTGCAGATCATGTCCAGTTTACCACCAAAGGTCAGGAGGCTTGTTGGGGGGTTGGGGGCAGCAGTGAGTGAACCATGTATCAAATTCCAGGAAAAGGCGGCTTCCCTCCTTAATTGTGTTTGTGCCACACATCTGAAACATTCCTGAGGAAGGAGGAGGAAGAGTGTGAATCTCTCTCAGCAACATAACTTATACAGCACAATGATAGAAGAGCAAGCCGCTGATGTATTTTGTGCCTGTCAATGCTTCCCAAGTAGCTTGCAAACTGGGGGGGGGGAATAAATACTGCGTGTCACGAATAAACTCAAACTCTTAAAATGCGCCCGGATAGCCATGTGCAACATAAAAAAAAAAGAGGGAAAAAAAAGCCTTCAGCTACAACTTGCCGTGTTTCTGCATACAGTCACAGTGCCCCCTTCCTGATTTCTTCATTTCCTTTGGAATCCAGATTTTAGTGGAGGCTGTTTTCTCAGTGGTGAGCTGACCTCAGCTTTTTGCCCAACAGACAGTTTATTTTATGCTGACTAGGCTTTTTTGTTTCTCTGCTTTGTGAAACAATTCTGATCTTAGACCTTTTTTCTACAGCTCAGATTTATAACCAGTGCAAAATTGGACACCTTTCTATGTTGATGACAACCCTTTTTATGTAGATGAACAAACTTTATCTTTGTGCAGTGCATTTTTGCAGAACATGTGGCTGCTGCCGTGTTTGTATTTTCCGTCTTACACTTTAATATGCTATTTAAAAGGTAAATGTGAGGTTAGTTGGGGATTTGTTGCTAAAAAGTTCTGTGGGAAGTAAAAGCTAATCTGCTTGGTTTAATAACCCATTCAGGTGCTTGTTCATTTTCTATGGGTTAAATGTCTGGAACATGAAAGGATTTTTGTATAACTAACAGGAAGTGATTTTGAGTTTAAATCTGCAAGTTAAGTCTAGGCATCAAACACTGATTGTCCTCTTAAAAAGTCCAAGAAAAATAATCATGTTTGATTTGCAAATGTTAATTTTAAACTTTCCTAATTTCTCCCCATTCATTAATTCTCCTTGGTAACGTGATCTTAAAAACTTGAATAAAGCACTGTCAGAGTCCCTTCCCATATAAACAGAAAGGATCTTTTTCTATAATATAATAGCTTAGATCAAATATCAATAAACTGAATGCAAACCCAGCTATAATTTCTAAAAACATTTAAATTATGTTGTTGCATTAATAGTAAATCGTACCTTTTTTATTTTACAGTTGAAGTTTAATGAATATTTAACAATATTTCTTCCAAAAGGAAACTATCAATTTTGAAAGTGAACCAAACCAAATGAAACTGTTGAATTTTTTTTATTTTTTTTCATTTTTTTTGACAATCCTGACCTTGAGTATTTCTAGACAGGGACCATCAAGGGCCTCTGTGCTGAAGCCATAACACTAAATAAATTTCTTATGATGATATTTGCTAGCACAGAAACCATAACTGAATGTTCCCTTGGGCCAACTTCATTTATTTTTTACTACCAGTTTTACTTTTAGCAAGGATTTAAGAATTGATATGTTGCACTTTTTAGCTTAGGCCATATTGAGGCAGGATCACAGTTTTCACCTGCTAGATCAGAAATCTGCAACCTGCAGTTCAAGAACTGCAATTGGCTGTTTGGCTCACTTATTTTAATTATTTTGTTCTGTGACCAAGTGAAAAAAAGACTGGCCGATGAAAGCACCATAGCCTGGATGATGCTAAAACAGGGCAATCCTGGAAGGACAGCTGTTATAGGTTTCACGGGACTAGTGGCTACAGTGCAGATTCAACTTTCGATGAGTCTAAACATGGTGGTGGTACGTGATCAAAACAAAGTACAATAGCCCAGTTAAAGTCCAGATTTAAATCCAACTGAGAATCTGTAGCAAGACCTGAAAATTCATGATTGCTCTCATACAGTCTGAATGTAACTATAGCGAAAGATGGCAGCTTGATTTAAATCAGCACCTCAATTTTCATATACATGTTTTTTTTTAAAAGTGAATAAAGATTGAACCAATGACTTTTTTTTTTTTTTTTTTTTTTTTTTTTTCTTCCATTGAACAAATATGAACTACTTTGTGTTGTGCTACCATAGGGCTGGACGATATGGCCAAAACTTATATCACATATTTCTTAATTTCTGTTAATACAATATAATTACGATATTGATATAAACAAACTAAAAACCTCAGAAAAACTGCAAAGAATGCCCACTACAGATGCCTCTACAAACCTACAACTATTATTTTGCCATGTTTGTAAAATTCCTCCAATATAACATTTTAGAAATACACTCAACAAAAATATAATCGCAACACTTTTGGTTTTGCTCCCATTTTTTTATGAGATGCACTCAAAGATCTAAAACTTTTTCCACATACACAATATCACCATTACCCTCAAATATGACAGTCTAAATCTGTGATAGTGAGCACTTCTCCTTTCCTGAGATAATCCATCCCACCTCACAGGTGTGTCATATCAAGATGCTGATTAGACGCCATGATTAGTGCACAGGTGTGCCTTAGACTGCCCACAATAAAAGGCCACTCTGAAAGGTGCAGTTTTCTTTTATTGGGGGGTCTGGGGACTTAGAAAACCAGTCAGTATCTGGTGTGCCCACCATTTGCCTCACGCAGTGCAACGCATCTCCTTCGCATAGAGTTGATCAGGTTGTCAATTGTGGCCTGTGGAATGTTGGTCCACTCCTCTTCAATGGCTGTGGGAAGTTGCTGGATATTGGCAGGAACTGGTATACGCCGATCCAGAGCATCCCAAACATGCTAAATGGGTGACATGTCCGGTGAGAATGCCGGCCATGCAAGAACTGGGACGTTTTCAGCTTCCAAGAATTGTGTACAGATCCTTGCAACATGGGGCCGTGCATTATCCATTGAAGAGGAGTGGAACCAACATTCCACAGGCCACAATTGACAACCGGATCAACTCTAAAAAGTTTTAGATATTTGAGTTCATCTCATAAAAAAAATGGGAGCAAAACCAAAAGTGTTGCGTTTATTTTTTTTGTTGAGTGCATTTGCCTTAAAAAATAAAACATAAAATTGCATAAAGCTCAGAACCTCAGTTAGTGACACAAATCCTGTAATCATAGACTGTAATATATATTGGAAATGTCATTTCACCTTTATTGAATAAAGTTAGATCACGATATATATGGAGTTTTTTTTTTTTTTTTTTTTTTGTCTTTTGTCCACCCCTACTCTACCACATAAAATCCTATTAAAACACCCTGGGTTTGTTGTTGTGGTTTAATGGTGCATGATGGAAAAGTTTAGGTGGCTTGAATATTTTTTTTTAAGCCAAAAAATCTGAAGTTTAGCATGATTTAATTTATTTAATTCAATATTGGTTCATAACGTTCAGCAATTTAATATTGTGCAATTACTGTTTTTTTTTTTTTTTTTCTGCATCAGGTAAGTTTTTAGGTTGAATGCCTTAATCCACAGGAAGCTAGTGAGAGACAAAAACATTTAATTTCATTAAACAATCTGTTCACAAGAGTGATGCTCTTTTTCTACATTCCTCTCAAAGGATTCCTAATACTTTACCTTTTTTCTTTTTTTTTTTTTTTTTTTTCTCCCCCAGATGGTTTAAGTTGCTGGATAAAACCGGAAAGCCTGACAAAGACCGCGGAGAGGTGTTTCTGGACATCCAGTTCATGAGAAACAACATGACCGCCAGCATGTTCGACCTCTCTGCTGCAGGAAAATCCCGCTCCCGCCTCGGAAAGTTTAAGGATAAAGTCCGTGGAAAGAAAAAGGACCTAGACTCTTCATCAGGTGTGGTGCCTTCCCTCACACAGGTTCTGACAGACAGTGAGGAAGAAGATGCAAACGGAGGCGGTGATGCAGGAGCAGGCAAGGACGGAAAATCTAAGCAACACAAGAGGATGTCTTTGTTTTCTCCTAAATCCAACCTGCAGAGGAACATGTCTCAGTCCATGTCCGTCCTGCCTGCGAAAAACTCCTCGTTGAGTGGCAGCCAATCATCTGGGCTGAACGTGGAGTCCTCTGAGGGTCAGCAGCTTTTCTTTAATACTTCCGTTTCTTCTCTTTTCTTTGTCATTGCATGTGTTAATCTTCCTCATGTGCTTACAGGGAAAAAGAAATTCAAGTTCAAGATCCATAAACACTCAAGTAGTGCAGACAGCAAAGATTCAACCTCAGGCCAACAAAAACAAGATCAGAGCAATTTGTGTATCAATGGCAGCCATGTTTACTGTGAGGAGGCAGCACCTCGGACATCTCGCTCTGGATCCAGCTTCAGTCTATCAAGTTCAGGACGTGGATCCATGGAGGATGTACCAGAAAACTCGTCTCCATCTGTGAATTCACTTAAAGCAGGGAGGAAGTATTCACCCTGGATGGAAGAAGAGGAGGAGAAAGATGAAAGCATTGAGGATTTAAGAACAATGGAAGAAGAAAAGTCCAGACTGGAAGAGGAGGCTATTGGGAAACAACAAGGGGAGCTGGAGAGGTTGGCTAAAGAAATGTTGAGAAGCGATGAAGAGGAAAAGATCAGTAAAGAGGAGGAAGAGCAGCAAATATTAGAAGAAAAAAGGAGGAAACTTGATGAGGAACAAAAGAGGAGCAGGGAGGAAAGAATCAAGAAAGAGGAGGAGATGGCCCAGGAGAGGAGGAGGCAGGAAGAAGAGCAAAAATTAGCTGAAGAACAGAGGAGACTAAAAGAGGAAGAAGAAAGGAGGATTGAAGAAGAGAAAGTCAGAAGAGAACAAGAGAGGGCGGACGAGAGGAGGAAAAAGGAGCAAGAACAAGAAAAGAGGCAAATGGAGGAAGAAGAGAGGCTTAAGAAGGAAAAGATGAAAACAGAGGAAGAAGAGAAGGCAAGAAAAGAGCATGCAAGGCTAATGGCAGAAAAGAGACTAGAGGAAGAGAGGATTGAGGTTGAAGAGAAATTCAGAAAAGTGGAAGAGGAAAGGATTAAGATGGAAGAAGAGATGAAAAGGAAAGAACATGAGGTGAAGTTGGCAAAGAAGAGAGAACTGGAGGAAGAGGAAAGGAGGAGAGAAGAGCAAGAAAAGATGCAAAGGGAGGAGGACAGAAAGATAAAAGAGGAAGAGGAGAGGCTTAGAAGACATGAACTAGAGAGGTTGGCTAAAGAAAAGCTGAGGCAAGAGGAAGAGGAGAGAAGAAAGATTGAAGAGCGAGCTAAAAGGGAGGAGGAAGAAATGATCCAGAAAGAGAAAATGAGACAAGAGGAGGAAAAGATTAGGCAAAAAGAGGAGGAAGAGGAGAGGAAAAGAAGGCAAGAAGAACTAGAGAGGTTAGCTAAGGAAAAGCTAAGACAAGAGGAAGAGGAAAGAAGAAAGGTTGAAGAGCAAGTTAAAAGGGAGGAGGAGGAAAGGATCCAGAAAGAGAAAATGAGACAGGAAGAGAAGGCTAGGAAAGAGAGGGTGAAAGAAGGAAAAAAAGAGGAAGAGAGAATTAAAAGGGAAGAACAAGAAAAATTGGAGGAGGAAACAAGAAAAAGAGAGGAAGAGGAGAGAATAAAAGAGGAGAAACGTAGAGAAGAGGAATTGGAGAAAAAAAGGATTGAAGGGGAGGAGAGGGCTGAGAAGGAAAGGCAGGAAGAGGAAGAAAGGAAACAGGAGAAGTTGGCAAAAGAAAAGGGAGAAAACCAAATTAAGGCAGGACAAAAAAGTGTTGGCCCAAAAGTCAAACTGAGAGTTCCTGTTGAAATCGCCTCCACCAATCCATTTGATGAAACTTTTTCCTCTCCCGAGGAAACTCCCACCTTATCTGAAGCAAAAACTGATATTCAAAGGTTTGTGGATCAATATTTCCCTGATATTTAACTGTTGTTTCACCTGTTTCTGGTATTTGGCTCTTACTCATCAAAGTAAAAAACAATTGACTGGCTGGGATGTTTTCCTTATCTCAGCCAGTGGATGTTTTTCCTTTTCTTGTTCTAATAATAATTATAATTGATGTTGCATATGACATCGATGGGATATACCATATCAAGTGGTAGTCTAACTCATTTTTAAATTTGCTGAAACTGTTCCAGGAAATGGTTCATACTGCAGTTATGTTGCTCTCAGTAATCAGTCACTACTTTAATAATCTCCGAAGGGAATATGTTGCAGGATATGATGATGTAATGCTCAGCAGTGTAGCAAATGGAAATGACTTTCAGGGAAGTTAAACTAGGCTGTTTGCTCTCAGCCTGTTAAACATCCATGTTTGATGGCTTCACCTGAAGCAGCAGGAGTTTAAGGTAATATGTGCATATCTACAAAAATAACCTGCTCTATGCATCACAAATGAAAACTCACTGCGTTCAATCACTGACCTGTATGCAGACCATTTTCTTCATATAAATCTCTACGATAACATCTGCCGTCCCAATTGTAGCAGCTCATGTTTTTAATTAAACAGCGCTTTCTGGAGCCTATGTCTCAATAATATGGATTCCAGTTGGAGAGATTTTGATGTGAGGAATATGTTTCTGCATCCATATTGCTGTGAAACGCACCACTTTGACACTGTCAGCACATCATGCTCCTACTTTTTTTTTTTTTTTTTTTCTTTTGCAGGTATATCACATTTCTGTACAAAATTTAACTTCCATTATGTACTCTAACTTTCTTGGACCAGATCTGGATCTGTTCCATCTCCTCTTCAAGCTGTTGGAAACTTTTGTGGGTTTTTTTAAATCATAAAAGTCCAACAAAAATGCACAAATTATTGCAACAGTTACTTAAGGTTTACATAGGTTTGCATCTTAAACCAGAAATGCAGCTTAGTGCATAGCTAAACTATAATTTGTTTCAGTTTTTTGCTAAATTCATCTCAAATGGAGGACACTGAAAGTTAATGGATCCAGTTATATTCTAGTTACAGCACATGAAATTAAATTAATGACATCCATCAGTTATCAGTTTTTCTACACCCACTTAATCCTTGCAGGATTAACTGCCTGTCTCCAGTTGTTGAGGGGGTAAATGAATGGCATTTCTAAAAACCCCAGCGTGACAACCAGGTGTATTAAGTTTCACTATTTTCAGTTGTCAAAAAGTATAGGAAAAGTGTCATGAGAGGAACAGAACATGAGGCACATTCAGATGACATTGTGTGTCATCTGAATGTGCCTCATGTTCTGTTCTTCAGTCTGGGAGAACTCTGTAACTGATCGTCCCGGCACGTCTCTTCTAAATGCAAGAGCCAGCTGATACCAGCATGAAAATTGCATGGCTTTGAGCTCATGTTTGTTTGGAGGAGTGTGCATAGTGGGTTAAAGGATGAAGCTAATTGCAGTCTCGCTTCATTGTGTTGAGTATTATGTGAAGAAGTGAAATGACTACACTCTCTAAATGTACCCTGAAGTCTTCAAATTCACTCTGAAACTTCAGAGTTGCTTACAAGACCGTGCAAGAGAACTGATTCTCCTTGTAGATTTTGGCATTGTTAAATTACAGCCACAAGCGTCTGTCTAAGTAATTGGTATTTTAGGAGATAAACCAAAAAGAAAAAAAAAAACATAAGTGAAGTGGAAGGAAAACAAGCCTGTTGGTGTGGTGGGTAGATAGCTTTGTCTAAGTTTGTTTGTAGTTGTTTCCCTTTCCATGTTTAGATGTTCAACATTTGGGATTTTGTTTTATTACTAATATGTCTGGGTTAAACTTCTCCACAACTTCATTCCCCACCTTTCTGCTATCTTCATTGGTCTTTGTGATGCTGTTTTTTCACCAACGTTCCCTAACAAGAACATTATTAGGGAGGGAATCTATTTACTAATTTGGGCATTTCTGATGAGCACTCTTACTGGACTGTATTTGTGGGGAAACGGTATAAGGTAAACTGGAATCTAAATTGAATAGTTTTTAAACAATTTGTAACAACGTTTTTTTTTCCCTCCCCCTTTATTTTTAACTACTATGTGTTGTTCTACATGAAATCTCTGCATTGCAACCAGACACTTTACTGTCTGGTTGGATTGTAACAAAATGTTTAACATGGGAGGCACTGAGAACTTTTAACATCCATCTCAGCTTTTAGACTTTTTTAGATCTTCGAAGTTCATGCAAACACATTTTTGTCTGAATGTTTTTCTGCTTAATATTTTCACTTCGCTGTTGAATGTCTTTAATTAACAGCTGTTTTTTGCCCACACCTTGTGTCTGTGTCACTTCCAGATGTCAGTCAGCCATGTCATCAGTAGAAAGTGGGTCTGTTTCCATCAATGAAAAGGACCCAATTAACTCTCAGCGGGAAAAAAGAGCTGCTCCTAAGCCTCCGGGAAGGAATCAGCCAGAGAGGCAGAGACAGGAGGAGGAAGAGACTTCTGCTCAACATCTGTCACAAATTAACAAGCAGAGTAAAGACAAGCATGTCTTAACTGTCAGTGTTGCTCCTCAGCGCTCTGTGCAGATGATTGCTCCACTGAACAGGTCTTCCAAAGATTTGAACATTCAGAGTGCAACGGAAAATGACTCCACCAAAGAGGCAACAACCAAAAACAATAAACGCCCAGCTCCAGCCATACCCTGCATTGCTGAAGACAAGCTTCACAGAGGTGTGGTGGAAGAAGACAGAGTTGTTCATGGATTAAATCCGTTTGAAGATGGAGATGATGATGATGATGAAAATGACCTCACAGTTCACGATGATGTAACAACTTCTGGTAAAACTGATCCAGTATGTTGGCCTCCTGTCAAATCACAAACTGCTGACAGAGATGCTGCTAAAATCAAATCTTCAAAAATACTTCATGCCCCCCTACCTCCTGCTACCCGTGACACCCCCTCGAGCTCCAAAATCAGTCAAACCCATGATAAAAGCAAGGTTTCAGATGACTTTGGAGCAACTGCTCCAAGTAAAGCATGCCACCCACAAGAGGTCAAAGGTTATGCTCAGGTCCAACAGAATCCAAATAAAGAGTCCAAACCGACTGTGACTGTGGCAGGTGTAAAGGAAGAGGGCCCTCTTGCAAGTTCACGCAGGTAAGAGACTTTAGTTCTTTACATTAAGGAAATTGGTCTAATTCAGGAATTTATGTCTACCGTACTTTGCAAAAGTCTTAAAAGTGCATAGCCACATTATTTGAATGTTTTTAAATGTATATGTCAGTAGCTCACTCTAGTTGCATACAAAGTTTTTAATAAAGATCATCGCGTCCTTCTGGCGTATTAGTTGTTTTAGTGGTATATGCTTTGCTTTTGCTCAATTTGGTAATAAATAAAGCCCTTTGTGTGTTTTTTTTTTTTTTTTTATAATAACATTGGAAGTACAACAATGCACAAGCGCAGCAGGGGATAAAACAAGGTAGCGGCTAACGGCTATTAGCATCTCCCAGAGAAATAATGCAGAATGGTCCAATTGGAAAACAAAAAAACCTGCAAAAAATGATTCCAAGAAGGGAAAAAAAAATGGAATAGCGCTGGAATACAGTACGAATGTTGGTGTTCACTGAAGCGGAAGCTAAAGCTGACGATTGCTCAGATATGACCTCAGAGTTGATTGACATGAGTAAATGTTTTGATTTGAGGCTCTTAAAGTTCCTGTAGATTGGCGCATTCAATTAACAGTTGGTCTTCGATCGCGCCGAGCTGCTGCTTTACTGTGAGGCATTGCAGAAGTTCAGGCTCGGTCTGGCATTATTTACAATTTACTTATTAAGCAAACCACCAGTATGACAGTTCTGCAACACTACTGGTAGATGTCGCCATGTCTGTGTATATTTGCTAATCCTGCCCGGTGCTGGATTCTATTTAGCCTCAAAGAGGACCGTCAAAACATTGTCAAGATGGAAGCATGGTGTATATAACTTTATTTTATCATGATCAAACAGTTGCACTTCACTATTGTGTTGGTCTCTCGCACAAAATCCTAATAAAATGCATTGGAAATTATGGTTATAGTGGGGCAAAAATGTGAAAAAGTTAAAGGGGTTTTGATAGTTTTGCTTCAGATGTCACCACTAAGTTACTATGCAATCTTTATAGAAAAAAATTTAATGAATTTTAATTTACGTAAGTTTTTGTTCTTGCCATTTCTTTACTTGTTTTATTCAACAACCTTTTGTCATTGCAGACTTCAGCCTGTAAAACCCCTTAATCCTCTGGAGCAACAGTCTGATTCAGAAGTTAAGGTTGGAAATGATAAAGCCACAGGATTGGACCGCAATGGCATTCAGCACAAAACAAACGTAGGCATTTTTTATTTAAACTAAATGTTTAATATTGCAGAGATGTTTATCATTGTCTGGTTCCTTCGTGTACTTCAGCAGATTCAGTGGGTTATTTTTAAAGGCCAGCTAAAAACGTATCTTTTTAAATTGATTTTGTTTAATTTTGTCTTTTTTTTTTATCTTCTTTGGTAAAGCACTTCATGATTTTTATCTTGAGCGGTGGTATATAAAGTTTTACTTGCTTACCATACCTCCCACAGGTTGGCACAGGGAGATCAGGACCATACTCCCAGCTGACTCGTGAAGAACTGATCGCTCTGTTGTTGAAACAGGAGAGCCAGCTTTCTGAGAGAGATAAAAAGATATCGGAGCTGGAACAGTACATTGACAACTTACTGGTGCGGGTCATTGAAGAGAAGCCAAGTATCCTCCTGTCCATGAGTTCTTTAAAGAAGGTTGCCTAAGTAGATTTTCAGCTGGTCACTTTCAATCAGATCAGATCCCTGTAGTGTAACTTTATTCTCTTCACTTCTACATGTAAAACCGGCCTCTAAATATGGGTAGAGCTCATCCCTGAGTACTGGAGTTTTTGATCAACTGTTTTATAGAGGTGGATAGACCTCAAAGTTGATTTATTAACAAGAGAAATCAAAAAGCAGATGTAGTAATATAAATGTAATGACTGGTGCAATTTCAGTAAAATCGTCTTTTTTTTATGTTGATTTATCTGTGTTTCAGTCATGTCAGTCATGTCAATTTGCACTTTCTTTATGTGGTAATCTGAAAGCGTATTATATGTTCATTGCTTGCATGCCGAGCATTAAGCTCAAACTTAACAGACTTGTAATATTTCCTGGTTAAATCAAAAAACTTTTTTTTTTTTTTCAAGCCTAGTCAAAAAGACCCTTGCATTTAATACTCTGTACTAGAATTTGATATCTTGCTTGTGTTTTTTTTTTTTTTTCAAAATTCTGTAAATGAAGAGCACTTTAATTATCTCACTAAATGAATGATAAACACTGAAACATAGACACTGTTTTTGTATATTTGCAAAAATAAAATGAAATAACCTCTAACATGTGGGTTGTCTTTGTTTTATCTGAGGCTATAGTTGTACCAAAATATTAAGTTGTCCATACTTTGGGGGGGTAGGCTGATGGGATCGGATCAGAATGATTTTTATCAACATGCAAACTACAAATATTTCTTGCTCATGCAATTGTCCAGTACTTGTAGGTATTTTACAGTACAGAGCAGAAAGTAACAACAACAAAAACAGGAACTTGGTTATATGTATAGATGACTTAAAATATGAATCTACAACAGGGGTGGGCAAACTTTTTGACTCATGGGCCATTGGCCATTAAATTGCAGATTAAACTGCAATATGCACTTAGCGGTACACAGAGATTCCTGATGGATGGTGCAGTGAAGAAAAATGACATCCTGTCTGAGATATTCCTCTTTCACTTTTTCCTGGATTCTTTTCAGCACCCCGACATTTTTTCCAGTTAAATTTGCAGATCCATCTGTGATGACGCCGGAAGTTTACTCCAAGGTAGCTTCATTCTTTCGATGACAGCAGACAACCGGTAATATAAATCTTCTCCTCGCGTTTGTCCTCTCAGGGACTCCATGGTCCAAAACTCCTCTGTTATCTCGAAACTGTCATCAATCCCTCGGATAAAATTGAGGAGCTGAGCAGTGTAAGTTATATTCACTGGCACTGGATGAAAGTAACGATATAAAAGAAAGGACTCCGTCTTTTTAACTCGCTGGCTATATGTTCCTCAATCAGTTCCACATGGTGAGTCATTGTCCTGCATGACAAACAGATTTTTTTTCAAACTTGTCTTTGTTCTCCAGACACACGACACCTACTGTCTCGACCATGCATTCTTTTAAAAACCACCTACGGAGAAAGCCTTGCTATTTTTTGCTAATTTGAATGGCAGTAAAAACTTGCCTTGATACTTGACTCTTGGATCGTAGTTTGTCGGTTAAAAAAAGTTTTGCTGAGTTAATAAATTAGCCGTCAACCCTGGAATGCTTTGTAGCAAAGTGGTGGCCGATAGTGTAGTCTTTGAAAACTGCAACCATTTCTTGGCATATCAAACATAAAGCCCTTGATCGGACTTCAGTGAAACTATATTTTGTTGTCCACTCTTTATTAAACACTCGGCACTCACTGTCCACTTTTCTTTTCTTTGGTCCACTAATTTTTACAAAAAAGTTCAAAGAACAAAGCATGTGAAGAAGTGTTAATACCCCTAACAAAGGCCAATGTGGTTGAAGTGTGTTGCCTAGTGGGAAAACGCAGGAAAACTGTTAAATTAATGAGTTTTGATCATTTTTTTAATTAGACGAGATCAGTGGGCTCGATTAAACAGCTTGAGGTGTTGTACATGGCCCGCGGGCCATAGCTTACCCATGCCTGATCTACGATGTTCAGTAATGTGCAGACTTTAAGTGTATTTTTTTTTTTTAAACAAAATGCTATGTAAGGGATGTTAAAGTACTATAGTGTATGTATATGCAATTATGTACTTGGATTTGTGCAATGCTAGTAAGTTGCATGCTCAAAATAGTTGGGTATGGAAAATGCTATGGACCTATCACAGAAGGAAAAAAAGAAGCCAGGTTTTGAATCTGGGACCTTTTGCGTGTAAAGCAAACATGACCACTAAAAACTCTAATGTAGGTTTCCGTCAGTTGTGAAGGAGAGGTTTTGTTGTCAATATTGCTCTGGTGGTAAATTTTAAGGGACCAAAACAGTAGCAAACCAGGTTCAATTAAAATGGTCAATGGGAACATGAAGTCTACAGTTCTGACCATCACACAATGCCACAGTCTAAACTCCTGTTGGTATCCTTTGAAGTGACATAGAATGTAAGAAGAATCTAGCATGATTAACGCCAAATGTACTACAGTCATACTCTTTAAATACATTGACCTAAATAAGCTGTTTCTGCCAGGTGAAACGTGATGACCACCACACTATAGAAAGTCTCCTGTACTGCTCTTTCACTGGTGAAGAAGTCAGCATGGCTAACTATTGAAAAAACACAAGTAAGGCGTACGGAATTGGCAGCTTCTCATACCGAGCCATTCTTTTTCTGACCAAGTGGTTTATACCTTTAAGCCTTAGGTTTCTGGATTTTTCCCGTGTGTCAGAAATGATTTGACGAATGCAAAGTCCTTCTCAGTTATCCACTGTTGTTGTTTGACTTGAACTAAACCCCCTCTTTCATCCTTCTCTATTTTGGGTTTAAGCTCATACTAGCTCGGGTTCTAAAGACCTCATAATCTATCACCCTACTTAGAGTTCCTGTGAGACCTCTTTAGCTAGATAAGTAGGACACAACCAATCTACTAACCACCTCCATCCTAGGGCTCCACTCTTTTTCAGTAAACAAGCTGGGCAACCTAGTAGCCTGAGGACACCTATTTCTGCCCTAGTTAACAGTGGATCCTACTTGTACATAATGGCACTTGTTATTGGATCGACTCATTTTTAGTGACTCAAAAGTCCCTAAGGGTGTTGTTTATTACATTTTTGCTACAGGCAACCTTTTAAGACCTTTTGTATAATTTTTAGAACCATGCACCATGTCTGTTTTCCGACCATTAAATAACTCAATGAATGTTGACTTAATAATTGAATGTAACTTCTAATATAATTTTATATGCTTCTTTAACTAGTACACTTTAGCAGGGAATTACTAACAGCATTAATCAGCTACAGAAATCACAAATTAAAATTTAACCAATTTCCTAGCTCTTATCTAAGACTGATTACTAATATGTTCAGGAGAGGCTTTTGAATTCAGTAGAGCATACTGACTCATACCACAGATGAAATCCCAAAGTATCACTGATTTCTGGGT
This sequence comes from Fundulus diaphanus, assembly GCA_037039145.1. NCBI lineage: Eukaryota > Metazoa > Chordata > Actinopteri > Cyprinodontiformes > Fundulidae > Fundulus > Fundulus diaphanus. The sequence goes on along the minus strand of CM073141.1, from coordinate 17,570,517 downwards.
GAAGGAGTTGTTCAGATGAAAGATTTTCCTCCTCTCAATGGCAACACTCTGGTGTCCAGATAATGTCCTGCTTACAAAGACTCAGAGCTTGAGTCTCCGTCCCTATACCATGGGCTGAGGTTCATCTTTCTGGCTTGACAAGTTTCAGCTTTACCTCTGACATCCGGCGGGTGAGACTCCCATCTCTGGAATATTCAGGTTGTTTTCATGAACCAGTTCAAAACCACAGAGGCAATTCTTAACAGACTCAGTAGGTCATTGGCCCCGAATTGTGGAGGAAACAGGGAGAAAGGGCATTGGACTCAGCCTCAATGGTTCTCAGAGACAAGGGGTTTCGTGGTCATCCTCTGGCCAGTGGATCTTCCTACTTGTGTCTTGGGTCTTCTTTCTTCTTTTCTTCTGCTTAACAGGAAGCCAATGAAGGGAAGCTAAGATAGGAGAAATATGATCCCTCTTGTTGATTTTCATCAGAACTCTTGCAGCAGCATTTTGGATCAGCTGAAGACTTTGAACTTCATTTTGTGGACTTCCTGATAGTAAAGAATTGCAATAGTCCAAATGCATGGACTAGTTTTTCAACATCTCCCCTGGACAGAATATTTCTAATTTTGGCAATATTCCGGAGGTGAAAATAGGAAACTCTGGAAACCTGTTTAATATGGGATTTAAATGACATGTCTTGGTCAAAAATAACACCAACATTTTTTTCTTTATTACCAGAGACCAAGTTAACGCAAACCAGATTAAGTGATTGATTAAGAATTTAATCAATCACTTAATTGAATTGATTAAGAAGAAGAGTTTATTTTTTAAGGACTCGTGTCCAAAGATAACAACTTGTGTCTTGTCAGAATTTAAATGCAGGAAATTTAAAGTCATCCAGCTTTTGATGTCATCAAGACATGCCTCTAGTCAAAGTAATTGATTGGATTCAGCAGGATTTATGGATAAATATAGCTCAGTGTCATCAGCATAACAGTGGAAATTAATCCCATGCTGTCTGATCATTTTGCCAATCGGAAGCATATATATAGTAAAGAGAATTGGCCCAAGGACTGAACCCTGTGGTACTCCTCAAGTGACCCTAGAGTTTGAAGAATATTTATTATTAACACGAACAAACTGGAATCTGTCAGACAGATAAGATTTAAACCAGCCTAATGCTTTCCCCTTAATCCCTAAAGTATGTTCAAGTCATTCTAGGAGAATATTATGATCAACTGTATCAAATGCGGCACTGAAATCTTACAGGACAAGTACAGACACATGTTTGTCCATTATCTGAGGCCATGAGAATATCATTACTGACCTTCACCAGAGCTGTTTCAAATGAATAGATAATGTCCAAATTATCTATTAATTTGTGAATAACATGGAATATGGACAAGCTCACCCAACCACTGATTTTGTAGTAACATGACACAACTAATTTTGCTGTCTATTTGTAAAAGGTTGAATTAACTTAACACCATAACCAAATTAGTCTAAAACTGAAAATTCACACAAAACTATAATCTAGGTTTCCGTCAGTTGTGAAGGGGAGGTTTTGTTGTCAATATTGCTCTGGCGGAAAATGCTAAGGGAAAATCATAGCAGCAAACAAGGTTCCATTAAATTGGTCAGTGGGAACACTGGGTTTGGAGACTATGGTTCTAACCATAACAACTTCTTTTGGTATCCTTTGAAGTGACATAGAATGTAAGATGAATCTGGTATGATCAATGCCAAATATACTCTAGTCATACTTTTGAAATTCATTGATCTCAATAAATTGTTTCTGCCAGGTCTTGAACCTGGGACCTTTTGCGTGTAAAGCAAACGTGATGACCACTACACTACAGAAACGCTGCACTTCTGCCCTTTCACTGGTTGAGTAGTCAGCATAGCTGACTATTGAAAAAACACAGGTAAGGAATAGAAAATTGCAGACTAATCATACCGAGCCATTCTTTTTCTGACCAAGTGGTTTATACCTTTAAGCATTAGGTTTCTGGACTTTTTCAGTGTGTCAGAAAGTTTTCGACCAATGCAAAGTCCTTCTCAGTTATACACACATTTTGCTGTATCTTTGTAAAACATTTAATTAACTTAACACGATAACTAAATGAGTCAAACAAGGTTCCATTAAATTGGTCGGTGGGAACATTGGGTTTGGAGACTATGGTTCTAACCATAACAACTTCTTTTGGTATCCTTTGAAGTGACATAGAATGTAAGATGAATCTGGTATGATCAATGCCAAATATACTCTAGTCATACTCTTGAAATTCATTGATCTCAATAAATTGTTTCTGCCAGGTCTTGAACCTGGGACCTTTTGCGTGTAAAGCAAACGTGACGACCACTACACTACAGAAACCCTGCACTTCAGCCCTTTCACTGGTTGAGTAGTCAGCATAGCTAACTATTGAAAAAACACAGGTAAGGAATAGAAAATTGCCGACTAATCATACCGAGCAATTCTTTTTCTGACGAAGTGGTTTATACCTTTGAGCATTAGGTTGCTGGATTTTTCCAGTGTGTCAGAAAGTATTCGACCAATGCAAAGTCCTTCTCAGTTATACACACATTTTGCTGTATCTTTGTAAAACATTGAATTAACTTAACACAATAACCAAATGAGTCAAACAAGGTTTCATTAAATTGGTCAGTGGGAACACTGGGTTTGGAGACTATGGTTCTAACCATTACAACTTGTAAACTTCTTTTGGTATCCTTTGAAGTGACATAGAATGTAAGATGAATCTGGTATGATCAATGCCAAATATACTCTAGTCATACTCTTGAAATTCATTGATCTCAATAAATTGTTTCTGCCAGGTCTTGAACCTGGGACCTTTTGCGTGTAAAGCAAACGTGATGACCACTACACTACAGAAACCCTGCACTTCTGCCCTTTCACTGTTTGAGTAGTCAGCATGGCTAACTATTGAAAAAACACAGGTAAGGAATAGAAAATTGCCGACTAATCATACCGAGGCATTCCTTTTCTGACCAAGTGGTTTATACCTTTGAGCATTAGGTTGCTGGACTTTTCCAGTGTGTCAGAAAGTATTCGACCAATGCAAAGTTCTTCTGAGTTATACACACATTTTGCTGTATCTTTGTAAAACATTGAATTAACTTAACACGATAACCAAATGAGTCAAACAAGGTTCCATTAAATTGGTCAGTGGGAACACTGGGTTTGGAGACTAAGGTTCTAAGCATTACAACTTGTAAACTCCTTTTGGTATCCTTTGAAGTGACATAGAATGTAAGATGAATCTGGTATGATCAATGCCAAATATACTCTAGTAATACTCTTGAAATTCATTGATCTCAATAAATTGTTTCTGCCAGGTCTTGAACCTGGGACCTTTTGCGTGTAAAGCAAACGTGATGACCACTACACTACAGAAACCCTGCACTTCTGCCCTTTCACTGGTTGAGTAGTCAGTATGGCTAACTATTTAAAAAACAGGTAAGGAATAGAAAATTGCCGACTAATCATACCGAGGCATTCCTTTTCTGACCAAGTGGTTTATACCTTTGAGCATTAGGTTGCTGGATTTTTCCAGTGTGTCAGAGATTATTCGACCAATGCAAAGTCCTTCCCAGTTATACACACATTTTGCTGTATCTTTGTAAAAGATTGAATTAACTTAACACGATAACCAAATGAGTCAAACAAGGTTCCATTAAATTGGTCAGTGGGAACACTGGGTTTGGAGACTATGGTTCTAACCATAACAACTTCTTTTGGTATCCTTTGAAGTGACATAGAATGTAAGATGAATCTGGTATGATCAATGCCAAATATACTCTAGTAATACTCTTGAAATTCATTGATCTCAATAAATTGTTTCTGCCAGGTCTTGAACCTGGGACCTTTTGCTTGTAAAGCAAACGTGATGACCACTACACTACAGAAACCCTGCACTTCTGCCTTTTCACTGGTTGAGTAGTCAGCATGGCTAACTATTGAAAAAACACAGGTAAGGAATAGAAAATTGCCGACTAATCATACCGAGGCATTCCTTTTCTGACCAAGTGGTTTATACCTTTAAGCATTAGGTTTCTGGACTTTTCCAGTGTGTCAGAAAGTATTAGACCAATGCAAAGTCCTTCTCAGTTATACACACATTTTGCTGTATCTTTGTAAAACATTGAATTAACTTAACACGATAACCAAATGAGTCAAACAAGGTTCCATTAAATTGGTCAGTGGGAACACTGGGTTTGGAGACTATGGTTCTAACCATAACAACTTCTTTTGGTATCCTTTGAAGTGACATAGAATGTAAGATGAATCTGGTATGATCAATGCCAAATATACTCTAGTAATACTCTTGAAATTCATTGATCTCAATAAATTGTTTCTGCCAGGTCTTGAACCTGGGACCTTTTGCGTGTAAAGCAAACGTGATGACCACTACACTACAGAAACCCTGCACTTCTGCCCTTTCACTGGTTGAGTAGTCAGTATGGCTAACTATTGAAAAAACACAGGTAAGGAATAGAAAATTGCCGACTAATCATACCGAGGCTTTCCTTTTCTGACCAAGTGGTTTATACCTTTGAGCATTAGGTTGCTGGATTTTTCCAGTGTGTCAGAGAGTATTCGACCAATGCAAAGTCCTTCCCAGTTATACACACATTTTGCTGTATCTTTGTAAAACATTGAATTAACTTAACACGATAACCAAATGAGTCAAACAAGGTTCCATTAAATTGGTCAGTGGGAACACTGGGTTTGGAGACTATGGTTCTAACCATTACAACTTGTAAACTCCTTTTGGTATCCTTTGAAGTGACATAGAATGTAAGATGAATCTGGTATGATCAATGCCAAATATACTCTAGTAATACTCTTGAAATTCATTGATCTCAATAAATTGTTTCTGCCAGGTCTTGAACCTGGGACCTTTTGCGTGTAAAGCAAACGTGATGACCACTACACTACAGAAACCCTGCACTTCTGCCTTTTCACTGGTTGAGTAGTCAGCATGGCTAACTATTGAAAAAACACAGGTAAGGAATAGAAAATTGCCGAATAATCATCCCGAGGCTTTCCTTTTCTGACCAAGTGGTTTATACCTTTAAGCATTAGGTTTCTGGACTTTTCCAGTGTGTCAGAAAGTATTCGACCAATGCAAAGTCCTTCTCAGTTATACACACATTTTGCTGTATCTTTGTAAAACATTGAATTAACTTAACACATTAACCAAATGAGTCAAACAAGGTTCCATTAAATTGTTCAGTGGGAACACTGGGTTTGGAGACTATGGTTCTAACCATAACAACTTCTTTTGGTATCCTTTGAAGTGACATAGAATGTAAGATGAATCTGGTATGATCAATGCCAAAGATACTCTAGTCATACTCTTGAAATTCATTGATCTCAATAAATTGTTTCTGCCAGGTCTTGAACCTGGGACCTTTTGCGTGTAAAGCAAACGTGATGACCACTACACTACAGAAACCCTGCACTTCTGCCCTTTCACTGTTTGAGTAGTCAGCATGGCTAACTATTGAAAAAACACAGGTAAGGAATAGAGAATTGCCGACTAATCATACCGAGGCATTCCTTTTCTGACGAAGTGGTTTATACCTTTGAGCATTAGGTTGCTGGATTTTTCCAGTGTGTCAGAAAGTATTCGACCAATGCAAAGTCCTTCTCAGTTATACACACATTTTGCTGTATCTTTGTAAAACATTGAATTAACTTAACACATTAACCAAATGAGTCAAACAAGGTTCCATTAAATTGGTCAGTGGGAACACTGGGTTTGGAGACTATGGTTCTACCCATTACAACTTGTAAACTCCTTTTGGTATCCTTTGAAGTGACATGAATCTGGTATGATCAATGCCAAATATACTCTAGTAATACTCTTGAAATTCATTGATCTCAATAAATTGTTTCTGCCAGGTCTTGAACCTGGGACCTTTTGTGTGTAAAGCAAACGTGATGACCACTACACTACAGAAACCCTGCATTTCTGCCCTTTCACTGGTTGAGTAGTCAGCATGGCTAACTATTGAAAAAACACAGGTAAGGAATAGAAAATTGCCGACTAATCATACCGAGGCATTCTTTTTCTGAACAAGTGGTTTATACCTTTAAGCATTAGGTTTCTGGACTTTTCCAGTGTGTCAGAAAGTATTCGACCAATACAAAGTCCTTCTCAGTTATACACACATTTTGCTGTATCTTTGTAAAACATTGAATTAACTTAACACATTAACCAAATGAGTCAAACAAGGTTCCATTAAATTGGTCAGTGGGAACACTGGGTTTGGAGTAGTGATGGGTCGATGAGGCGTCATGAAACGTTTCGACACATTGCCACTCTGTGCCGATACTGTGCCGATACTGTGTCACTGAATACTGACACCTGCTGGACCTTAAAAATCCCTACAGGCAACCCGGTTGACAGAGTTAACTGACACTGATTTGATGACCAAGTATACACAATACAATTTAAATCATTGTATGTTGCATTGTATTATTTTATATTTTCATTTGAATTAAACATATATTTGATTTTTTTTTAGATACAGTCAATAAATAATGTGAAGGAGGATGCTTGTGGACTGGCTTTTTTATTTTTTACAAATGGTTGATCGGGCGCTGTGTTTAGTTACCTGACTGATATCATCTGTTCTGAAATCGGACATGCTGAGTATGACAAAGGGAGGAAGAACTACTCAGAGTAGCAGCTTTCTACTCAGTGTAAATCAGCCGTTTTTTTCTGAAACGACGCTCAGAACAAAGACGCACAGCGCAACCCGCCCAACCATAAAGGCGTCTGCCCAACCCATCAATCAGTGGTGCGCTCCGATCAGCACCTTGCGCTCACAGAGCGAGACTGTGGTACACCATCACACCAGAGTTGCAAAATGGTTAAAAATTAACCATTATTAACCGTTATTTTGTTTACAGTTCAGCTTGGATTTTATTTACTGCGCAGCATAGCTTTGCTGTGCGCGCTGCTGTGCGCGAATGCACACGCGTGCAGCTTGGAGGGAACAGAAACAGTTTGGCGCGTCAGTCAGTTCGAAACAGGTGCTGTATTGGTCACGTGACCGAAACAGTTCCTGTATCGGTCACGGGACTTTTCCGTAGCAATACACACATCGACACGGGTTTCGCTCTATGAGACCGACATATGCGCCGACGCATTGGTGTTGCCGGACCCATCACTAGTTTGGAGACTATGGTTCTAACCATAACAACTTCTTTTGGTATCCTTTGAAGTGACATAGAATGTAAGATGAATCTGGTATGATCAATGCCAAAGATACTCTAGTCATACTCTTGAAATTCATTGATCTCAATAAATTGTTTCTGCCAGGTCTTGAACCTGGGACCTTTTGCGTGTAAAGCAAACGTGATGACCACTACACTACAGAAACCCTGCACTTCTGCCCTTTCACTGTTTGAGTAGTCAGCATGGCTAACTATTGAAAAAACACAGGTAAGGAATAGAAAATTGCCGACTAATCATACCGAGGCATTCCTTTTCTGACGAAGTGGTTTATACCTTTGAGCATTAGGTTGCTGGATTTTTCCAGTGTGTCAGAAAGTATTCGACCAATGCAAAGTCCTTCTCAGTTATACACACATTTTGCTGTATCTTTGTAAAACATTGAATTAACTTAACACATTAACCAAATGAGTCAAACAAGGTTCCATTAAATTGGTCAGTGGGAACACTGGGTTTGGAGACTATGGTTCTACCCATTACAACTTGTAAACTCCTTTTGGTATCCTTTGAAGTGACATGAATCTGGTATGATCAAAGCCAAATATACTCTAGTAATACTCTTGAAATTCATTGATCTCAATAAATTGTTTCTGCCAGGTCTTGAACCTGGGACCTTTTGTGTGTAAAGCAAACGTGATGACCACTACACTACAGAAACCCTGCATTTCTGCCCTTTCACTGGTTGAGTAGTCAGCATGGCTAACTATTGAAAAAACACAGGTAAGGAATAGAAAACTGCCGACTAATCATACCGAGGCATTCTTTTTCTGATCAAGTGGTTTATACCTTTAAGCATTAGGTTTCTGGACTTTTCCAGTGTGTCAGAAAGTATTCGACCAATGCAAAGTCCTTCTCAGTTATACACACATTTTGCTGTATCTTTGTAAAACATTGAATTAACTTAACACATTAACCAAATGAGTCAAACAAGGTTCCATTAAATTGGTCAGTGGGAACACTGGGTTTGGAGACTATGGTTCTAACCATAACAACTTCTTTTGGTATCCTTTGAAGTGACATAGAATGTAAGATGAATCTGGTATGATCAATGCCAAAGATACTCTAGTCATACTCTTGAAATTCATTGATCTCAATAAATTGTTTCTGCCAGGTCTTGAACCTGGGACCTTTTGCGTGTAAAGCAAACGTGATGACCACTACACTACAGAAACCCTGCACTTCTGCCCTTTCACTGTTTGAGTAGTCAGCATGGCTAACTATTGAAAAAACACAGGTAAGGAATAGAAAATTGCCGACTAATCATACCGAGGCATTCCTTTTCTGACGAAGTGGTTTATACCTTTGAGCATTAGGTTGCTGGATTTTTCCAGTGTGTCAGAAAGTATTCGACCAATGCAAAGTCCTTCTCAGTTATACACACATTTTGCTGTATCTTTGTAAAACATTGAATTAACTTAACACATTAACCAAATGAGTCAAACAAGGTTCCATTAAATTGGTCAGTGGGAACACTGGGTTTGGAGACTATGGTTCTACCCATTACAACTTGTAAACTCCTTTTGGTATCCTTTGAAGTGACATGAATCTGGTATGATCAAAGCCAAATATACTCTAGTAATACTCTTGAAATTCATTGATCTCAATAAATTGTTTCTGCCAGGTCTTGAACCTGGGACCTTTTGTGTGTAAAGCAAACGTGATGACCACTACACTACAGAAACCCTGCATTTCTGCCCTTTCACTGGTTGAGTAGTCAGCATGGCTAACTATTGAAAAAACACAGGTAAGGAATAGAAAATTGCCGACTAATCATACCGAGGCATTCTTTTTCTGATCAAGTGGTTTATACCTTTAAGCATTAGGTTTCTGGACTTTTCCAGTGTGTCAGAAAGTATTCGACCAATGCAAAGTCCTTCTCAGTTATACACACATTTTGCTGTATCTTTGTAAAACATTGAATTAACTTAACACATTAACCAAATGAGTCAAACAAGGTTCCATTAAATTGGTCAGTGGGAACACTGGGTTTGGAGACTATGGTTCTAACCATAACAACTTCTTTTGGTATCCTTTGAAGTGACATAGAATGTAAGATGAATCTGGTATGATCAATGCCAAAGATACTCTAGTCAAACTCTTGAAATTCATTGATCTCAATAAATTTTTTCTGCCAGGTCTTGAACCTGGGACCTTTTGCGTGTAAAGCAAACGTGATGACCACTACACTACAGAAACCCTGCACTTCTGCCCTTTCACTGTTTGAGTAGTCAGCATGGCTAACTATTGAAAAAACACAGGTAAGGAATAGAAAATTGCCGACTAATCATACCGAGGCATTCCTTTTCTGACCAAGTGGTTTATACCTTAGAGCATTAGGTGGCTGGACTTTTCCAGTGTGTCAGAAAGTATTCGACCAATGCAAAGTCCTTCTGAGTTATACACACATTTTGCTGTATCTTTGTAAAACATTGAATTAACTTAACACGATAACCAAATGAGTCAAACAAGGTTCCATTAAATTGGTCAGTGGGAAGACTGGGTTTGGAGACTAAGGTTCTAAGCATTACAACTTGTAAACTCCTTTTGGTATCCTTTGAAGTGAGATAGAATGTAAGATGAATCTGGTATGATCAATGCCAAATATACTCTAGTAATACTCTTGGAATTCATTGATCTCAATAAATTGTTTCTGCCAGGTCTTGAACCTGGGACCTTTTGCGTGTAAAGCAAACGTGATGACCACTACACTACAGAAACCCTGCACTTCTGCCCTTTCACTGGTTGAGTAGTCAGCATGGCTAACTATTGAAAAAACACAGGTAAGGAATAGAAAATTGCCGACTAATCATACCGAGGGATTCCTTTTCTGACCAAGTGGTTTATACCTTTGAGCATTAGGTTGCTGGACTTTTCCAGTGTGTCAGAAAGTATTCGACCAATGCAAAGTCCTTCTCAGTTATACACACATTTTGCTGTATCTTTGTAAAACATTGAATTAACTTAACACGATAACCAAATGAGTCAAACAAGGTTCCATTAAATTGGTCAGTGGGAACACTGGGTTTGGAGACTATGGTTCTAACCATGACAACTTCTTTTGGTATCATTTGAAGTGACATAGAATGTAAGATGAATCTGGTATGATCAATGCCAAAGATACTCTAGTCATACCCTTGAAATTCATTGATCTCAATAAATTGTTTCTGCCAGGTCTTGAACCTGGGACCTTTTGCGTGTAAAGCAAACGTGATGACCACTACACTACAGAAACCCTGCACTTCTGCCCTTTCACTGGTTGAGTAGTCAGTATGGTAACTATTGAAAAAACAGGTAAGGAATAGAAAATTGCCGACTAATCATACCGAGGCATTCCTTTTCTGACAAAGTGGTTTATACCTTTGAGCATTAGGTTGCTGGACTTTTTCAGTGTGTCAGAAAGTTTTCGACCAATGCAAAGTCCTTCTCAGTTATACACACATTTTGCTGTATCTTTGTAAAACATTGAATTAACTTAACACGATAACTAAATGAGTCAAACAAGGTTCCATTAAATTGGTCAGTGGGAACATTGGGTTTGGACACTATGGTTCTAACCATAACAACTTCTTTTGGTATCCTTTGAAGTGACATGGAATGTAAGATGAATCTGGTATGATCAATGCCAAATATACTCTAGTAATACTCTTGAAATTCATTGATCTCAATAAATTGTTTCTGCCAGGTCTTGAACCTGGGACCTTTTGTGTGTAAAGCAAACGTGATGACCACTACACTACAGAAAGCCTGCAGTTCTGCCCTTTCACTGGTTGAGTAGTCAGCATGGCTAACTATTGAAAAAACACAGGTAAGGAATAGAAAATTGCCGACTAATGATACCGAGGGATTCCTTTTCTGACCAAGTGGTTTATACCTTTGAGCATTAGGTTGCTGGACTTTTCCAGTGTGTCAGAAAGTATTCGACCAATGCAAAGTCCTTCTCAGTTATACACACATTTTGCTGTATCTTTGTAAAACATTGAATTAACTTAACACGATAACCAAATGAGTCAAACAAGGTTCCATTAAATTGGTCAGTGGGAACACTGGGTTTGGAGACTATGGTTCTAACCATAACAACTTCTTTTGGTATCCTTTGAAGTGACATAGAATGTAAGATGAATCTGGTATGATCAATGCCAAAGATACTCTAGTCATACTCTTGAAATTCATTGATCTCAATAAATTGTTTCTGCCAGGTCTTGAACCTGGGACCTTTTGCGTGTAAAGCAAACGTGATGACCACTACACTACAGAAACCCTGCACTTCAGCCCTTTCACTGGTTGAGTAGTCAGCATGGCTAACTATTGAAAAAACACAGGTAAGGAATAGAAAATTGCCGACTAATCATACCGAGGCATTCTTTTTCTGATCAAGTGGTTTATACCTTTAAGCATTAGGTTTCTGGACTTTTCCAGTGTGTCAGAAAGTATTCGACCAATGCAAAGTCCTTCTCAGTTATACACACATTTTGCTGTATCTTTGTAAAAGATTGAATTAACTTAACACGATAACCAAATGAGTCAAACAAGGTTCCATTAAATTGGTCAGTGGGAACACTGGGTTTGGAGACTATGGTTCTAACCATTACAACTTGTAAACTCCTTTTGGTATCCTTTGAAGTGACATAGAATGTAAGATGAATCTGGTATGATCAATGCCAAATATACTCTAGTAATACTCTTGAAATTCATTGATCTCAATAAATTGTTTCTGCCAGGTCTTGAACCTGGGACCTTTTGCGTGTAAAGCAAACGTGATGACCACTACACTACAGAAACCCTGCACTTCTGCCTTTTCACTGGTTGAGTAGTCAGCATGGCTAACTATTGAAAAAACACAGGTAAGGAATAGAAAATTGCCGACTAATCATACCGAGGCATTCCTTTTCTGACCAAGTGGTTTATACCTTTAAGCATTAGGTTTCTGGACTTTTCCAGTGTGTCAGAAAGTATTCGACCAATGCAAAGTCCTTCTCAGTTATACACACATTTTGCTGTATCTTTGTAAAAGATTGAATTAACTTAACACGATAACCAAATGAGTCAAACAAGGTTCCATTAAATTGGTCAGTGGGAACACTGGGTTTGGAGACTATGGTTCTAACCATTACAACTTGTAAACTCCTTTTGGTATCCTTTGAAGTGACATGAATCTGGTATGATCAATGCCAAATATACTCTAGTAATACTCTTGAAATTCATTGATCTCAATAAATTGTTTCTGCCAGGTCTTGAACCTGGGACCTTTTGTGTGGAAAGCAAACGTGATGACCACTACACTACAGAAACCCTGCATTTCTGCCCTTTCACTGGTTGAGTAGTCAGCATGGCTAACTATTGAAAAAACACAGGTAAGGAATAGAAAATTGCCGACTAATCATACCGAGGCATTCTTTTTCTGATCAAGTGGTTTATACCTTTAAGCATTAGGTTTCTGGACTTTTCCAGTGTGTCAGAAAGTATTCGACCAATGCAAAGTCCTTCTCAGTTATACACACATTTTGCTGTATCTTTGTAAAAGATTGAATTAACTTAACACGATAACCAAATGAGTCAAACAAGGTTCCATTAAATTGGTCAGTGGGAACACTGGGTTTGGAGACTATGGTTCTAACCATTACAACTTGTAAACTCCTTTTGGTATCCTTTGAAGTGACATAGAATGTAAGATGAATCTGGTATGATCAATGCCAAATATACTCTAGTAATACTCTTGAAATTCATTGATCTCAATAAATTGTTTCTGCCAGGTCTTGAACCTGGGACCTTTTGCGTGTAAAGCAAACGTGATGACCACTACACTACAGAAACCCTGCACTTCTGCCTTTTCACTGGTTGAGTAGTCAGCATGGCTAACTATTGAAAAAACACAGGTAAGGAATAGAAAATTGCCGACTAATCATACCGAGGCATTCCTTTTCTGACCAAGTGGTTTATACCTTTAAGCATTAGGTTTCTGGACTTTTCCAGTGTGTCAGAAAGTATTCGACCAATGCAAAGTCCTTCTCAGTTATACACACATTTTGCTGTATCTTTGTAAAACATTGAATTAACTTAACACGATAACCAAATGAGTCAAACAAGGTTCCATTAAATTGGTCAGTGGGAACACTGGGTTTGGAGACTATGGTTCTAACCATAACAACTTCTTTTGGTATCCTTTGAAGTGACATAGAATGTAAGATGAATCTGGTATGATTAATGCCAAACATACTCTAGTCATACTCTTGAAATTCATTGATCTCAATAAATTGTTTCTGCCAGGTCTTGAACCTGGGACCTTTTGCGTGTAAAGCAAACGTGATGACCACTACACTACAGAAACCCTGCACTTCTGCCCTTTCACTGGTTGAGTAGTCAGCATAGCTAACTATTGAAAAAACACAGGTTAGGAATAGAAAATTGCCGACTAATCATACCGAGCCATTCTTTTTCTGACGAAGTGGTTTATACCTTTGAGCATTAGGTTGCTGGATTTTTCCAGTGTGTCAGAAAGTATTCGACCAATGCAAAGTCCTTCTCAGTTATACACACATTTTGCTGTATCTTTGTAAAACATTGAATTAACTTAACACATTAACCAAATGAGTCAAACAAGGTTCCATTAAATTGGTCAGTGGGAACACTGGGTTTGGAGACTATGGTTCTACCCATTACAACTTGTAAACTCCTTTTGGTATCCTTTGAAGTGACATGAATCTGGTATGATCAATGCCAAATATACTCTAGTAATACTCTTGAAATTCATTGATCTCAATAAATTGTTTCTGCCAGGTCTTGAACCTGGGACCTTTTGTGTGTAAAGCAAACGTGATGACCACTACACTACAGAAACCCTGCATTTCTGCCCTTTCACTGGTTGAGTAGTCAGCATGGCTAACTATTGAAAAAACACAGGTAAGGAATAGAAAATTGCCGACTAATCATACCGAGGCATTCTTTTTCTGATCAAGTGGTTTATACCTTTAAGCGTTAGGTTTCTGGACTTTTCCAGTGTGTCAGAAAGTATTCGACCAATGCAAAGTCCTTCTCAGTTATACACACATTTTGCTGTATCTTTGTAAAACATTGAATTAACTTAACACATTAACCAAATGAGTCAAACAAGGTTCCATTAAATTGGTCAGTGGGAACACTGGGTTTGGAGACTATGGTTCTAACCATAACAACTTCTTTTGGTATCCTTTGAAGTGACATAGAATGTAAGATGAATCTGGTATGATCAATGCCAAAGATACTCTAGTCATACTCTTGAAATTCATTGATCTCAATAAATTGTTTCTGCCAGGTCTTGAACCTGGGAGCTTTTGTGTGTAAAGCAAACGTGATGACCACTACACTACAGAAACCCTGCACTTCTGCCCTTTCACTGTTTGAGTAGTCAGCATGGCTAACTATTGAAAAAACACAGGTAAGGAATAGAAGATTGCCGACTAATCATACCGAGGCATTCCTTTTCTGACCAAGTGGTTTATACCTTTGAGCATTAGGTTGCTGGACTTTTCCAGTGTGTCAGAAAGTATTCGACCAATGCAAAGTCCTTCTGAGTTATACACACATTTTGCTGTATCTTTGTAAAACATTGAATTAACTTAACACGATAACCAAATGAGTCAAACAAGGTTCCATTAAATTGGTCAGTGGGAACACTGGGTTTGGAGACTATGGTTCTAACCATAACAACTTCTTTTGGTATCCTTTGAAGTGACATAGAATGTAAGATGAATCTGGTATGATTAATGCCAAATATACTCTAGTCATACTCTTGAAATTCATTGATCTCAATAAATTGTTTCTGCCAGGTCTTGAACCTGGGACCTTTTGCGTGTAAAGCAAACGTGATGACCACTACACTACAGAAACCCTGCACTTCTGCCCTTTCACTGGTTGAGTAGTCAGCATAGCTAACTATTGAAATAACACAGGTAAGGAATAGAAAATTGCAGACTAATCATACCGAGCCATTCTTTTTCTGACGAAGTGGTTTATACCTTTAAGCATTAGGTTGCTGGATTTTTCCAGGGTGTCAGAAAGTATTCGACCAATGCAAAGTCCTTCTCAGTTATACACACATTTTGCTGTATCTTTGTAAAACATTGAATTAACTTAACACGATAACTAAATGAGTCAAACAAGGTTCCATTAAATTGGTCAGTGGGAACATTGGGTTTGGACACTATGGTTCTAACCATAACAACTTCTTTTGGTATCCTTTGAAGTGACATGGAATGTAAGATGAATCTGGTATGATCAATGCCAAATATACTCTAGTAATACTCTTGAAATTCATTGATCTCAATAAATTGTTTCTGCCAGGTCTTGAACCTGGGACCTTTTGTGTGTAAAGCAAACGTGATGACCACTACACTACAGAAAGCCTGCAGTTCTGCCCTTTCACTGGTTGAGTAGTCAGCATGGCTAACTATTGAAAAAACACAGGTAAGGAATAGAAAATTGCCGACTAATGATACCGAGGGATTCCTTTTCTGACCAAGTGGTTTATACCTTTGAGCATTAGGTTGCTGGACTTTTCCAGTGTGTCAGAAAGTATTCGACCAATGCAAAGTCCTTCTCAGTTATACACACATTTTGCTGTATCTTTGTAAAACATTGAATTAACTTAACACGATAACCAAATGAGTCAAACAAGGTTCCATTAAATTGGTCAGTGGGAACACTGGGTTTGGAGACTATGGTTCTAACCATAACAACTTCTTTTGGTATCCTTTGAAGTGACATAGAATGTAAGATGAATCTGGTATGATCAATGCCAAAGATACTCTAGTCATACTCTTGAAATTCATTGATCTCAATAAATTGTTTCTGCCAGGTCTTGAACCTGGGACCTTTTGCGTGTAAAGCAAACGTGATGACCACTACACTACAGAAACCCTGCACTTCTGCCCTTTCACTGGTTGAGTAGTCAGCATAGCTAACTATTGAAATAACACAGGTAAGGAATAGAAAATTGCAGACTAATCATACCGAGCCATTCTTTTTCTGACGAAGTGGTTTATACCTTTAAGCATTAGGTTGCTGGATTTTTCCAGGGTGTCAGAAAGTATTCGACCAATGCAAAGTCCTTCTCAGTTATACACACATTTTGCTGTATCTTTGTAAAACATTGAATTAACTTAACACGATAACTAAATGAGTCAAACAAGGTTCCATTAAATTGGTCAGTGGGAACATTGGGTTTGGACACTATGGTTCTAACCATAACAACTTCTTTTGGTATCCTTTGAAGTGACATGGAATGTAAGATGAATCTGGTATGATCAATGCCAAATATACTCTAGTAATACTCTTGAAATTCATTGATCTCAATAAATTGTTTCTGCCAGGTCTTGAACCTGGGACCTTTTGTGTGTAAAGCAAACGTGATGACCACTACACTACAGAAAGCCTGCAGTTCTGCCCTTTCACTGGTTGAGTAGTCAGCATGGCTAACTATTGAAAAAACACAGGTAAGGAATAGAAAATTGCCGACTAATGATACCGAGGGATTCCTTTTCTGACCAAGTGGTTTATACCTTTGAGCATTAGGTTGCTGGACTTTTCCAGTGTGTCAGAAAGTATTCGACCAATGCAAAGTCCTTCTCAGTTATACACACATTTTGCTGTATCTTTGTAAAACATTGAATTAACTTAACACGATAACCAAATGAGTCAAACAAGGTTCCATTAAATTGGTCAGTGGGAACACTGGGTTTGGAGACTATGGTTCTAACCATAACAACTTCTTTTGGTATCCTTTGAAGTGACATAGAATGTAAGATGAATCTGGTATGATCAATGCCAAAGATACTCTAGTCATACTCTTGAAATTCATTGATCTCAATAAATTGTTTCTGCCAGGTCTTGAACCTGGGACCTTTTGCGTGTAAAGCAAACGTGATGACCACTACACTACAGAAACCCTGCACTTCAGCCCTTTCACTGGTTGAGTAGTCAGCATAGCTAACTATTGAAAAAACACAGGTAAGGAATAGAAAATTGCCGACTAATCATACCGAGCAATTCTTTTTCTGACCAAGTGGTTTATACCTTTGAGCATTAAGTTGCTGGATTTTTCCAGTGTGTCAGAAAGTATTCGACCAATGCAAAGTCCTTCTCAGTTATACACACATTTTGCTGTATCTTTGTAAAACATTGAATTAACTTAACACAATAACCAAATGAGTCAAACAAGGTTTCATTAAATTGGTCAGTGGGAACACTGGGTTTGGAGACTATGGTTCTAACCATAACAACTTCTTTTGGTATCCTTTGAAGTGACATAGAATGTAAGATGAATCTGGTATGATCAATGCCAAAGATACTCTAGTCATACTCTTGAAATTCATTGATCTCAATAAATTGTTTCTGCCAGGTCTTGAACCTGGGACCTTTTGCGTGTAAAGCAAACGTGATGACCACTACACTACAGAAACCCTGCACTTCAGCCCTTTCACTGGTTGAGTAGTCAGCATAGCTAACTATTGAAAAAACACAGGTAAGGAATAGAAAATTGCCGACTAATCATACCGAGCAATTCTTTTTCTGACGAAGTGGTTTATACCTTTGAGCATTAGGTTGCTGGATTTTTCCAGTGTGTCAGAAAGTATTCGACCAATGCAAAGTCCTTCTCAGTTATACACACATTTTGCTGTATCTTTGTAAAACATTGAATTAACTTAACACGATAACCAAATGAGTCAAACAAGGTTCCATTAAATTGGTCAGTGGGAACACTGGGTTTGGAGACTATGGTTCTAACCATAACAACTTCTTTTGGTATCCTTTGAAGTGACATAGAATGTAAGATGAATCTGGTATGATCAATGCCAAATATACTCTAGTCATACTCTTGAAATTCATTGATCTCAATAAATTGTTTCTGCCAGGTCTTGAACCTGGGACCTTTTGCGTGTAAAGCAAACGTAATGACCACTACACTACAGAAACCCTGCACTTCTGCACTTTCACTGGTTGAGTAGTCAGCATGGCTAACTATTGAAAAAACACAGGTAAGGAATAGAAAATTGCCGACTAATCATACCGAGGCATTCCTTTTCTGACCAAGTGGTTTATACCTTTGAGCATTAGGTTGCTGGACTTTTCCAGTGTGTCAGAAAGTATTCGACCAATGCAAAGTCCTTCTGAGTTATACACACATTTTGCTGTATCTTTGTAAAAGATTGAATTAACTTAACACGATAACCAAATGAGTCAAACAAGGTTCCATTAAATTGGTAAGTGGGAACACTGGGTTTGGAGACTAAGGTTCTAAGCATTACAACTTGTAAACTCCTTTTGGTATCCTTTGAAGTGACATAGAATGTAAGATGAATCTGGTATGATCAATGCCAAATATACTCTAGTAATACTCTTGAAATTCATTGATCTCAATAAATTGTTTCTGCCAGGTCTTGAACCTGGGACCTTTTGCGTGTAAAGCAAACGTGATGACCACTACACTACAGAAACCCTGCACTTCTGCCCTTTCACTGGTTGAGTAGTCAGTATGGCTAACTATTGAAAAAACACAGGTAAGGAATAGAAAATTGCCGACTAATCATACCGAGGGATTCCTTTTCTGACGAAGTGGTTTATACCTTTGAGCATTAGGTTGCTGGATTTTTCCAGTGTGTCAGAAAGTATTCGACCAATGCAATGTCCTTCCCAGTTATACACACATTTTGCTGTATCTTTGTAAAAGATTGAATTAACTTAACACGATAACCAAATGAGTCAAACAAGGTTCCATTAAATTGGTCAGTGGGAACACTGGGTTTGGAGACTATGGTTCTAACCATAACAACTTCTTTTGGTATCCTTTGAAGTGACATAGAATGTAAGATGAATCTGGTATGATTAATGCCAAATATACTCTAGTCATACTCTTGAAATTCATTGATCTCAATAAATTGTTTCTGCCAGGTCTTGAACCTGGGACCTTTTGCGTGTAAAGCAAACGTGATGACCACTACACTACAGAAACCCTGCACTTCTGCCCTTTCACTGGTTGAGTAGTCAGCATAGCTAACTATTGAAAAAACACAGGTAAGGAATAGAAAATTGCCGACTAATCATACCGAGCCATTCTTTTTCTGACGAAGTGGTTTATACCTTTAAGCATTAGGTTGCTGGATTTTTCCAGGGTGTCAGAAAGTATTCGACCAATGCAAAGTCCTTCTCAGTTATACACACATTTTGCTGTATCTTTGTAAGACATTGAATTAACTTAACACAATAACCAAATGAGTCAAACAAGGTTCCATTAAATTGGTCAGTGGGAACACTGGGTTTGGAGACTATGGTTCTAACCATTACAACTTGTAAACTTCTTTTGGTATCCTTTGAAGTGACATAGAATGTAAGATGAATCTGGTATGATCAATGCCAAATATACTCTAGTCATACTCTTGAAATTCATTGATCTCAATAAATTGTTTCTGCCAGGTCTTGAACCTGGGAGCTTTTGCGTGTAAAGCAAACGTGATGACCACTACACTACAGAAACCCTGCACTTCTGCCCTTTCACTGGTTGAGTAGTCAGTATGGCTAACTATTGAAAAAACACAGGTAAGGAATAGAAAATTGCCGACTAATCATACCGAGGGATTCCTTTTCTGACGAAGTGGTTTATACCTTTGAGCATTAGGTTGCTGGATTTTTCCAGTGTGTCAGAAAGTATTCGACCAATGCAAAGTCCTTCTCAGTTATACACACATTTTTCTGTATCTTTGTAAAACATTGAATTAACTTAACACGATAACTAAATGAGTCAAACAAGGTTCCATTAAATTGGTCAGTGGGAACATTGGGTTTTGAGACTATGGCTCTAACCATAACAACTTCTTTTGGTATCCTTTGAAGTGACATAGAATGTAAGATGAATCTGGTATGATCAATGCAAAATATACTGTAGTAATACTCTTGAAATTCATTGATCTAAATAAATTGTTTCTGCCAGGTCTTGAACCTGGGACCTTTTGCGTGTAAAGCAAACATGATGACCACTACACTACAGAATCCCTGCACTTCTGCATTTTCACTGGTTGAGTAGTCAGCATGGCTAAATATTGAAAAAACAGGTAAGGAATAGAAAATTGCCGACTAATCATACCGAGGGATTCCTTTTCTGACCAAGTGGTTTATACCTTTAAGCATTAGGTTTCTGGACTTTTTCAGTGTGTCAGAAAGTTTTCGACCAATGCAAAGTCCTTCTTAGTTATACACACATTTTGCTGTATCTTTGTAAAACATTGAATTAACTTAACACGATAACCAAATGAGTCAAACAAGGTTCCATTAAATTGGTCAGTGGGAACACTGGGTTTGGAGACTATGGCTCTAACCATAACAACTTCTTTTGTTATCCTTTGAAGTGACATAGAATGTAAGATGAATCTGGTATGATCAATGCCAAATATACTCTAGTCATACTCTTGAAATTCATTGATCTCAATAAATTGTTTCTGCCAGGTCTTGAACCTGGGACCTTTTGCGTGTAAAGCAAACGTGATGACCACTACACTACAGAAACCCTGCACTTCTGCCCTTTCACTGGTTGAGTAGTCAGCATAGCTGACTATTGAAAAAACACAGGTAAGGAATAGAAAATTGCAGACTAATCATACCGAGCCATTCTTTTTCTGACCAAGTGGTTTATACCTTTAAGCATTAGGTTTCTGGACTTTTTCAGTGTGTCAGAAAGTTTTCGACCAATGCAAAGTCCTTCTCAGTTATACACACATTTTGCTGTATCTTTGTAAAACATTTAATTAACTTAACACGATAACTAAATGAGTCAAACAAGGTTCCATTAAATTGGTCGGTGGGAACATTGGGTTTGGAGACTATGGTTCTAACCATAACAACTTCTTTTGGTATCCTTTGAAGTGACATAGAATGTAAGATGAATCTGGTATGATCAATGCCAAATATACTCTAGTAATACTCTTGAAATTCATTGATCTCAATAAATTGTTTCTGCCAGGTCTTGAACCTGGGACCTTTTGCGTGTAAAGCAAACGTGATGACCACTACACTACAGAAACCCTGCACTTCTGCCCTTTCACTGGTTGAGTAGTCAGTATGGCTAACTATTGAAAAAACAGGTAAGGAATAGAAAATTGCCGACTAATCATACCGAGGCATTCCTTTTCTGACAAAGTGGTTTATACCTTTGAGCATTAGGTTGCTGGACTTTTTCAGTGTGTCAGAAAGTTTTCGACCAATGCAAAGTCCTTCTCAGTTATACACACATTTTGCTGTATCTTTGTAAAACATTGAATTAACTTAACACGATAACTAAATGAGTCAAACAAGGTTCCATTAAATTGGTCAGTGGGAACATTGGGTTTGGACACTATGGTTCTAACCATAACAACTTCTTTTGGTATCCTTTGAAGTGACATGGAATGTAAGATGAATCTGGTATGATCAATGCCAAATATACTCTAGTAATACTCTTGAAATTCATTGATCTCAATAAATTGTTTCTGCCAGGTCTTGAACCTGGGACCTTTTGTGTGTAAAGCAAACGTGATGACCACTACACTACAGAAAGCCTGCACTTCTGCCCTTTCACTGGTTGAGTAGTCAGCATGGCTAACTATTGAAAAAACACAGGTAAGGAATAGAAAATTGCCCACTAATCATACCGAGGCATTCCTTTTCTGACCAAGTGGTTTATACCTTTAAGCATTAGGTTTCTGGACTTTTCCAGGGTGTCAGAAAGTATTCGACCAATGCAAAGTCCTTCTCAGTTATACACAGATTTTGCTGTATCTTTGTAAAACATTGAATTAACTTAACACGATAACCAAATGAGTCAAAAAAGGTTCCATTAAATTGGTCAGTGGGAACACTGGGTTTGGAGACTATGGTTCTAACCATTACAACTTCTAAACTTCTTTTGTTATCCTTTGAAGTGACATAGAATGTAAGATGAATCTGGTATGATCAATGCCAAATATACTCTGGTCATACTCTTGAAATTCATTGATCTCAATAAATTGTTTTTGCCAGGTCTTGAACCTGGGACCTTTTGCGTGTAAAGCAAACTTGATGACCACTACACTAAAGAAACCCTGCACTTCTGCCCTTTCACTGGTTGAGTAGTCAGCATGGCTAACTATTGAAAAAACACAGGTAAGGAATAGAAAATTGCCGACTAATCATACCGAGGGATTCCTTTTCTGACCAAGTGGTTTATACCTTTGAGCATTAGGTTGCTGGATTTTTCCAGTGTGTCAGAAAGTATTCGACCAATGCAAAGTCCTTCTCAGTTATACACACATTTTTCTGTATCTTTGTAAAACATTGAATTAACTTAACACGATAACTAAATGAGTCAAACAAGGTTCCATTAAATTGGTCAGTGGGAACATTGGGTTTTGAGACTATGGCTCTAACCATAACAACTTCTTTTGGTATCCTTTGAAGTGACATAGAATGTAAGATGAATCTGGTATGATCGATGCCAAATATACTCTAGTAATACTCTTGAAATTCATTGATCTCAATAAATTGTTTCTGCCAGGTCTTGAACCTGGGACCTTTTGCGTGTAAAGCAAACGTGATGACCACTACACTACAGAAACCCTGCACTTCTGCCCTTTCACTGGTTGAGTAGTCAGTATGGCTAACTATTGAAAAAACACAGGTAAGGAATAGAAAATTGCCGACTAATCATACCGAGGCTTTCCTTTTCTGACCAAGTGGTTTATACCTTTGAGCATTAGGTTGCTGGATTTTTCCAGTGTGTCAGAGAGTATTCGACCAATGCAAAGTCCTTCCCAGTTATACACACATTTTGCTGTATCTTTGTAAAAGATTGAATTAACTTAACACGATAACCAAATGAGTCAAACAAGGTTCCATTAAATTGGTCAGTGGGAACACTGGGTTTGGAGACTATGGTTCTACCCATTACAACTTGTAAACTCCTTTTGGTATCCTTTGAAGTGACATAGAATGTAAGATGAATGTGGTATGATCAATGCCAAATATACTCTAGTAATACTCTTGAAATTCATTGATCTCAATAAATTGTTTCTGCCAGGTCTTGAACCTGGGACCTTTTGCGTGTAAAGCAAACGTGATGACCACTACACTACAGAAACCCTGCACTTCTGCCCTTTCACTGGTTGAGTAGTCAGTATGGCTAACTATTGAAAAAACACAGGTAAGGAATAGAAAATTGCCGACTAATCATACCGAGGGATTCCTTTTCTGACGAAGTGGTTTATACCTTTAAGCATTAGGTTTCTGGACTTTTTCAGTGTGTCAGAAAGTTTTCGACCAATGCAAAGTCCTTCTTAGTTATACACACATTTTGCTGTATCTTTGTAAAACATTGAATTAACTTAACACGATAACCAAATGAGTCAAACAAGGTTCCATTAAATTGGTCAGTGGGAACACTGGGTTTGGAGACTATGGCTCTAACCATAACAACTTCTTTTGTTATCCTTTGAAGTGACATAGAATGTAAGATGAATCTGGTATGATCAATGCCAAATATACTCTAGTCATACTCTTGAAATTCATTGATCTCAATAAATTGTTTCTGCCAGGTCTTGAACCTGGGACCTTTTGCGTGTAAAGCAAACGTGATGACCACTACACTACAGAAACGCTGCACTTCTGCCCTTTCACTGGTTGAGTAGTCAGCATAGCTGACTATTGAAAAAACACAGGTAAGGAATAGAAAATTGCAGACTAATCATACCGAGCCATTCTTTTTCTGACCAAGTGGTTTATACCTTTAAGCATTAGGTTTCTGGACTTTTTCAGTGTGTCAGAAAGTTTTCGACCAATGCAAAGTCCTTCTCAGTTATACACACATTTTGCTGTATCTTTGTAAAACATTTAATTAACTTAACACGATAACTAAATGAGTCAAACAAGGTTCCATTAAATTGGTCGGTGGGAACATTGGGTTTGGAGACTATGGTTCTAACCATAACAACTTCTTTTGGTATCCTTTGAAGTGACATAGAATGTAAGATGAATCTGGTATGATCAATGCCAAATATACTCTAGTAATACTCTTGAAATTCATTGATCTCAATAAATTGTTTCTGCCAGGTCTTGAACCTGGGACCTTTTGCGTGTAAAGCAAACGTGATGACCACTACACTACAGAAACCCTGCACTTCTGCCCTTTCACTGGTTGAGTAGTCAGTATGGCTAACTATTGAAAAAACAGGTAAGGAATAGAAAATTGCCGACTAATCATACCGAGGCATTCCTTTTCTGACAAAGTGGTTTATACCTTTGAGCATTAGGTTGCTGGACTTTTTCAGTGTGTCAGAAAGTTTTCGACCAATGCAAAGTCCTTCTCAGTTATACACACATTTTGCTGTATCTTTGTAAAACATTGAATTAACTTAACACGATAACTAAATGAGTCAAACAAGGTTCCATTAAATTGGTCAGTGGGAACATTGGGTTTGGACACTATGGTTCTAACCATAACAACTTCTTTTGGTATCCTTTGAAGTGACATGGAATGTAAGATGAATCTGGTATGATCAATGCCAAATATACTCTAGTAATACTCTTGAAATTCATTGATCTCAATAAATTGTTTCTGCCAGGTCTTGAACCTGGGACCTTTGGTGTGTAAAGCAAACGTGATGACCACTACACTACAGAAAGCCTGCACTTCTGCCCTTTCACTGGTTGAGTAGTCAGCATGGCTAACTATTGAAAAAACACAGGTAAGGAATAGAAAATTGCCCACTAATCATACCGAGGCATTCCTTTTCTGACCAAGTGGTTTATACCTTTAAGCATTAGGTTTCTGGACTTTTCCAGGGTGTCAGAAAGTATTCGACCAATGCAAAGTCCTTCTCAGTTATACACAGATTTTGCTGTATCTTTGTAAAACATTGAATTAACTTAACACGATAACCAAATGAGTCAAAAAAGGTTCCATTAAATTGGTCAGTGGGAACACTGGGTTTGGAGACTATGGTTCTAACCATTACAACTTCTAAACTTCTTTTGTTATCCTTTGAAGTGACATAGAATGTAAGATGAATCTGGTATGATCAATGCCAAATATACTCTGGTCATACTCTTGAAATTCATTGATCTCAATAAATTGTTTTTGCCAGGTCTTGAACCTGGGACCTTTTGCGTGTAAAGCAAACGTGATGACCACTACACTACAGAAACCCTGCACTTCTGCCCTTTCACTGGTTGAGTAGTCAGCATGGCTAACTATTGAAAAAACACAGGTAAGGAATAGAAAATTGCCGACTAATCATACCGAGGGATTCCTTTTCTGACCAAGTGGTTTATACCTTTGAGCATTAGGTTGCTGGATTTTTCCAGTGTGTCAGAAAGTATTCGACCAATGCAAAGTCCTTCTCAGTTATACACACATTTTTCTGTATCTTTGTAAAACATTGAATTAACTTAACACGATAACTAAATGAGTCAAACAAGGTTCCATTAAATTGGTCAGTGGGAACATTGGGTTTTGAGACTATGGCTCTAACCATAGCAACTTCTTTTGGTATCCTTTGAAGTGACATAGAATGTAAGATGAATCTGGTATGATCAATGCCAAATATACTCTAGTAATACTCTTGAAATTCATTGATCTCAATAAATTGTTTCTGCCAGGTCTTGAACCTGGGACCTTTTGCGTGTAAAGCAAACGTGATGACCACTACACTACAGAAACCCTGCACTTCTGCCTTTTCACTGGTTGAGTAGTCAGCATGGCTAACTATTGAAAAAACACAGGTTAGGAATAGAAAATTGCCGACTAATCATACCGAGCCATTCTTTTTCTGACGAAGTGGTTTATACCTTTGAGCATTAGGTTGCTGGATTTTTCCAGTGTGTCAGAAAGTATTCGACCAATGCAAAGTCCTTCTCAGTTATACACACATTTTGCTGTATCTTTGTAAAACATTGAATTAACTTAACACGATAACCAAATGAGTCAAACAAGGTTCCATTAAATTGGTCAGTGGGAACACTGGGTTTGGAGACTATGGTTCTACCCATTACAACTTGTAAACTCCTTTTGGTATCCTTTGAAGTGACATGAATCTGGTATGATCAATGCCAAATATACTCTAGTAATACTCTTGAAATTCATTGATCTCAATAAATTGTTTCTGCCATGTCTTGAACCTGGGACCTTTTGTGTGGAAAGCAAACGTGATGACCACTACACTACAGAAACCCTGCATTTCTGCCCTTTCACTGGTTGAGTAGTCAGCATGGCTAACTATTGAAAAAACACAGGTAAGGAATAGAAAATTGCCGACTAATCATACTGAGGCATTCTTTTTCTGATCAAGTGGTTTATACCTTTAAGCATTAGGTTTCTGGACTTTTCCAGTGTGTCAGAAAGTATTCGACCAATGCAAAGTCCTTCTCAGTTATACACACATGTTGCTGTATCTTTGTAAAAGATTGAATTAACTTAACACGATAACCAAATGAGTCAAACAAGGTTCCATTAAATTGGTCAGTGGGAACACTGGGTTTGGAGACTATGGTTCTAACCATTACAACTTGTAAACTCCTTTTGGTATCCTTTGAAGTGACATAGAATGTAAGATGAATCTGGTATGATCAATGCCAAATATACTCTAGTAATACTCTTGAAATTGATTGATCTCAATAAATTGTTTCTGCCAGGTCTTGAACCTGGGACCTTTTGCGTGTAAAGCAAACGTGATGACCACTACACTACAGAAACCCTGCACTTCTGCCTTTTCACTGGTTGAGTAGTCAGCATGGCTAACTATTGAAAAAACACAGGTAAGGAATAGAAAATTGCCGACTAATCATACCGAGGCATTCCTTTTCTGACCAAGTGGTTTATACCTTTAAGCATTAGGTTTCTGGACTTTTCCAGTGTGTCAGAAAGTATTCGACCAATGCAAAGTCCTTCTCAGTTATACACACATTTTGCTGTATCTTTGTAAAAAATTGAATTAACTTAACACGATAACCAAATGAGTCAAACAAGGTTCCATTAAATTGGTCAGTGGGAACACTGGGTTTGGAGACTATGGTTCTAACCATAACAACTTCTTTTGGTATCCTTTGAAGTGACATAGAATGTAAGATGAATCTGGTATGATTAATGCCAAATATACTCTAGTCATACTCTTGAAATTCATTGATCTCAATAAATTGTTTCTGCCAGGTCTTGAACCTGGGACCTTTTGCGTGTAAAGCAAACGTGATGACCACTACACTACAGAAACCCTGCACTTCTGCCCTTTCACTGGTTGAGTAGTCAGCATAGCTAACTATTGAAAAAACACAGGTTAGGAATAGAAAATTGCCGACTAATCATACCGAGCCATTCTTTTTCTGACGAAGTGGTTTATACCTTTGAGCATTAGGTTGCTGGATTTTTCCAGTGTGTCAGAAAGTATTCGACCAATGCAAAGTCCTTCTCAGTTATACACACATTTTGCTGTATCTTTGTAAAACATTGAATTAACTTAACACATTAACCAAATGAGTCAAACAAGGTTCCATTAAATTGGTCAGTGGGAACACTGGGTTTGGAGACTATGGTTCTACCCATTACAACTTGTAAACTCCTTTTGGTATCCTTTGAAGTGACATGAATCTGGTATGATCAATGCCAAATATACTCTAGTAATACTCTTGAAATTCATTGATCTCAATAAATTGTTTCTGCCAGGTCTTGAACCTGGGACCTTTTGTGTGTAAAGCAAACGTGATGACCACTAAACTACAGAAACCCTGCATTTCTGCCCTTTCACTGGTTGAGTAGTCAGCATGGCTAACTATTGAAAAAACACAGGTAAGGAATAGAAAATTGCCGACTAATCATACCGAGGCATTCTTTTTCTGATCAAGTGGTTTATACCTTTAAGCATTAGGTTTCTGGACTTTTCCAGTGTGTCAGAAAGTATTCGACCAATGCAAAGTCCTTCTCAGTTATACACACATTTTGCTGTATCTTTGTAAAACATTGAATTAACTTAACACATTAACCAAATGAGTCAAACAAGGTTCCATTAAATTGGTCAGTGGGAACACTGGGTTTGGAGACTATGGTTCTAACCATAACAACTTCTTTTGGTATCCTTTGAAGTGACATAGAATGTAAGATGAATCTGGTATGATCAATGCCAAAGATACTCTAGTCATACTCTTGAAATTCATTGATCTCAATAAATTGTTTCTGCCAGGTCTTGAACCTGGGAGCTTTTGCGTGTAAAGCAAACGTGATGACCACTACACTACAGAAACCCTGCACTTCTGCCCTTTCACTGTTTGAGTAGTCAGCATGGCTAACTATTGAAAAAACACAGGTAAGGAATAGAAGATTGCCGACTAATCATACCGAGGCATTCCTTTTCTGACCAAGTGGTTTATACCTTTGAGCATTAGGTTGCTGGACTTTTCCAGTGTGTCAGAAAGTATTCGACCAATGCAAAGTCCTTCTGAGTTATACACACATTTTGCTGTATCTTTGTAAAACATTGAATTAACTTAACACGATAACCAAATGAGTCAAACAAGGTTCCATTAAATTGGTCAGTGGGAACACTGGGTTTGGAGACTATGGTTCTAACCATAACAACTTCTTTTGGTATCCTTTGAAGTGACATAGAATGTAAGATGAATCTGGTATGATTAATGCCAAATATACTCTAGTCATACTCTTGAAATTCATTGATCTCAATAAATTGTTTCTGCCAGGTCTTGAACCTGGGACCTTTTGCGTGTAAAGCAAACGTGATGACCACTACACTACAGAAACCCTGCACTTCTGCCCTTTCACTGGTTGAGTAGTCAGCATAGCTAACTATTGAAAAAACACAGGTAAGGAATAGAAAATTGCCGACTAATCATACCGAGCCATTCTTTTTCTGACGAAGTGGTTTATACCTTTAAGCATTAGGTTGCTGGATTTTTCCAGGGTGTCAGAAAGTATTCGACCAATGCAAAGTCATTCTCAGTTATACACACATTTTGCTGTATCTTTGTAAAACATTGAATTAACTTAACACAATAACTAAATGAGTCAAACAAGGTTCCATTAAATTGGTCAGTGGGAACACTGAGTTTGGAGACTATGGTTCTAACCATTACAACTTGTAAACTTCTTTTGGTATCCTTTGAAGTGACATAGAATGTAAGATGAATCTGGTATGATCAATGCCAAATATACTCTAGTCATACTCTTGAAATTCATTGATCTCAATAAATTGTTTCTGCCAGGTCTTGAACCTGGGAGCTTTTGCGTGTAAAGCAAACGTGATGACCACTACACTACAGAAACCCTGAACTTCTGCCGTTTCACTGGTTGAGTAGTCAGTATGGCTAACTATTGAAAAAACACAGGTAAGGAATAGAAAATTGCCGACTAATCATACCGAGGGATTCCTTTTCTGACGAAGTGGTTTATACCTTTGAGCATTAGGTTGCTGGATTTTTCCAGTGTGTCAGAAAGTATTCGACCAATGCAAAGTCCTTCTCAGTTATACACACATTTTGCTGTATCTTTGTAAAACATTTAATTAACTTAACACGATAACTAAATGAGTCAAACAAGGTTCCATTAAATTGGTCAGTGGGAACATTGGGTTTGGAGACTATGGTTCTAACCATAACAACTTCTTTTGGTATCCTTTGAAGTGACATAGAATGTAAGATGAATCTGGTATGATCAATGCCAAATATACTCTAGTAATACTCTTGAAATTCATTGATCTCAATAAATTGTTTCTGCCAGGTCTTGAACCTGGGACCTTTTGTGTGTAAAGCAAACGTGATGACCACTACACTACAGAAACCCTGCACTTCTGCCCTTTCACTGGTTGAGTAGCCAGTATGGCTAACTATTGAAAAAACAGGTAAGGAATAGAAAATTGCCGACTAATCATACCGAGGCATTCCTTTTCTGACCAAGTGGTTTATATCTTTGAGTATTAGGTTGCTGGACTTTTTCAGTGTGTCAGAAAGTTTTCGACCAATGCAAAGTCCTTCTCAGTTATACACACATTTTGCTGTATCTTTGTAAAACATTGAATTAACTTAACACGATAACTAAATGAGTCAAACAAGGTTCCATTAAATTGGTCAGTGGGAACATTGGGTTTGGACACTATGGTTCTAACCATAACAACTTCTTTTGGTATCCTTTGAAGTGACATGGAATGTAAGATGAATCTGGTATGATCAATGCCAAATATACTCTAGTAATACTCTTGAAATTCATTGATCTCAATAAATTGTTTCTGCCAGGTCTTGAACCTGGGACCTTTTGTGTGTAAAGCAAACGTGATGACCACTACACTACAGAAAGCCTGCACTTCTGCCCTTTCACTGGTTGAGTAGTCAGCATGGCTAACTATTGAAAAAACACAGGTAAGGAATAGAAAATTGCCGACTAATCATACCGAGGCATTCCTTTTCTGACCAAGTGGTTTATACCTTTAAGCATTAGGTTTCTGGACTTTTCCAGGGTGTCAGAAAGTATTCGACCAATGCAAAGTCCTTCTCAGTTATACACACATTTTGCTGTATCTTTGTAAAACATTGAATTAACTTAACACATTAACCAAATGAGTCAAACAAGGTTCCATTAAATTGGTCAGTGGGAACACTGGGTTTGGAGACTATGGTTCTAACCATAACAACTTCTTTTGGTATCCTTTGAAGTGACATAGAATGTAAGATGAATCTGGTATGATCAATGCCAAAGATACTCTAGTCATACTCTTGAAATTCATTGATCTCAATAAATTGTTTTTGCCAGGTCTTGAACCTGGGACCTTTTGCGTGTAAAGCAAACGTGATGACCACTACACTACAGAAACCCTGCACTTCTGCCCTTTCACTGGTTGAGTAGTCAGCATAGCTGACTATTGAAAAAACAGGTAAGGAATAGAAAATTGCAGACTAATCATACCGAGCCATTCTTTTTCTGACCAAGTGGTTTATACCTTTAAGCATTAGGTTTCTGGACTTTTTCAGTGTGTCAGAAAGTTTTCGACCAATGCAAAGTCCTTCTCAGTTATACACACATTTTGCTGTATCTTTGTAAAACATTGAATTAACTTAACACGATAACTAAATGAGTCAAACAAGGTTCCATTAAATTGGTCAGTGGGAACATTGGGTTTGGACACTATGGTTCTAACCATAACAACTTCTTTTGGTATCCTTTGAAGTGACATGGAATGTAAGATGAATCTGGTATGATCAATGCCAAATATACTCTAGTAATACTCTTGAAATTCATTGATCTCAATAAATTGTTTCTGCCAGGTCTTGAACCTGGGACCTTTTGTGTGTAAAGCAAACGTGATGACCACTACACTACAGAAAGCCTGCACTTCTGCCCTTTCACTGGTTGAGTAGTCAGCATGGCTAACTATTGAAAAAACACAGGTAAGGAATAGAAAATTGCCGACTAATCATACCGAGGCATTCCTTTTCTGACCAAGTGGTTTATACCTTTAAGCATTAGGTTTCTGGACTTTTCCAGGGTGTCAGAAAGTATTCGACCAATGCAAAGGCCTTCTCAGTTATACACACATTTTGCTGTATCTTTGTAAAACATTGAATTAACTTAACACATTAACCAAATGAGTCAAACAAGGTTCCATTAAATTGGTCAGTGGGAACACTGGGTTTGGAGACTATGGTTCTAACCATAACAACTTCTTTTGGTATCCTTTGAAGTGACATAGAATGTAAGATGAATCTGGTATGATCAATGCCAAAGATACTCTAGTCATACTCTTGAAATTCATTGATCTCAATAAATTGTTTTTGCCAGGTCTTGAACCTGGGACCTTGTGCGTGTAAAGCAAACGTGATGACCACTACACTACAGAAACCCTGCACTTCTGCCCTTTCACTGGTTGAGTAGTCAGCATAGCTGACTATTGAAAAAACAGGTAAGGAATAGAAAATTGCAGACTAATCATACCGAGCCATTCTTTTTCTGACCAAGTGGTTTATACCTTTAAGTATTAGGTTTCTGGACTTTTTCAGTGTGTCAGAAAGTTTTCGACCAATGCAAAGTCCTTCTCAGTTATACACACATTTTGCTGTATCTTTGTAAAACATTTAACTTAACACGATAACTAAATGAGTCAAACAAGGTTCCATTAAATTGGTCAGTGGGAACATTGGGTTTGGAGACTATGGTTCTAACCATAACAACTTCTTTTGGTATCCTTTGAAGTGACATAGAATGTAAGATGAATCTGGTATGATCAATGCCAAATATACTCTAGTAATACTCTTGAAATTCATTGATCTCAATAAATTGTTTCTGCCAGGTCTTGAACCTGGGACCTTTTGCGTGTAAAGCAAACGTGATGACCACTACACTACAGAAACCCTGCACTTCTGCCCTTTCACTGGTTGAGTAGTCAGTATGGCTAACTATTGAAAAAACAGGTAAGGAATAGAAAATTGCCGACTAATCATACCGAGGCATTCCTTTTCTGACCAAGTGGTTTATACCTTTAAGCATTAGGTTTCTGGACTTTTCCAGGGTGTCAGAAAGTATTCGACCAATGCAAAGTCCTTCTCAGTTATACACAGATTTTGCTGTATCTTTGTAAAACATTGAATTAACTTAACACGATAACCAAATGAGTCAAAAAAGGTTCCATTAAATTGGTCAGTGGGAAGACTGGGTTTGGAGACTATGGTTCTAACCATTACAACTTCTAAACTTCTTTTGTTATCCTTTGAAGTGACATAGAATGTAAGATGAATCTGGTATGATCAATGCCAAATATACTCTGGTCATACTCTTGAAATTGATTGATCTCAATAAATTGTCTTGGCCAGGTCTTGAACCTGGGACCTTTTGCGTGTAAAGCAAACGTGATGACCACTACACTACAGAAACCCTGCACTTCTGCCCTTTCACTGGTTGAGTAGTCAGCATGGCTAACTATTGAAAAAACACAGGTAAGGAATAGAAAATTGCCGACTAATCATACCGAGGGATTCCTTTTCTGACCAAGTGGTTTATACCTTTGAGCATTAGGTTGCTGGACTTTTCCAGTGTGTCAGAAAGTATTCGACCAATGCAAAGTCCTTCTCAGTTATACACACATTTTGCTGTATCTTTGTAAAACATTGAATTAACTTAACACGATAACCAAATGAGTCAAACAAGGTTCCATTAAATTGGTCAGTGGGAACACTGGGTTTGGAGACTATGGTTCTAACCATAACTTCTTTTGGTATCCTTTGAAGTGACATAGAATGTAAGATGAATCTGGTATGATCAATGCCAAAGATACTCTAGTCATACTCTTGAAATTCATTGATCTCAATAAATTGTTTCTGCCAGGTCTTGAACCTGGGACCTTTTGCGTGTAAAGCAAACGTGATGACCACTACACTACAGAAACCCTGCACTTCAGCCCTTTCACTGGTTGAGTAGTCAGCATAGCTAACTATTGAAAAAACACAGGTAAGGAATAGAAAATTGCCGACTAATCATACTGAGGCATTCCTTTTCTGACAAAGTGGTTTATACCTTTAAGCATTAGGTTTCTGGACTTTTCCAGTGTGTCAGAAAGTATTCGACCAATGCAAAGTCCTTCTCAGTTATACACACATTTTGCTGTATCTTTGTAAAACATTGAATTAACTTAACACGATAACTAAATGAGTCAAACAAGGTTGCATTAAATTGGTCAGTCGGAACAATGGGTTTGGAGACTATGGTTCTAAGCATAACAACTTCTTTTGGTATCCTTTGAAGTGACATAGTATGTAAGATGAATCTGGTATGATCAATGCCAAATATACTCTAGTAATACTCTTGAAATTCATTGATCTCAATAAATTGTTTCTGCCAGGTCTTGAACGTGGGACCTTCTGCGTGTAAAGCAAATGTGATGACCACTACACTACAGAAACCCTGCACTTCTGCCCTTTCACTGGTTGAGTAGTCAGCATGGCTAACTATTGAAAAAACACAGGTAAGGAATAGAAAATTGCCGACTAATCATACCGAGGGATTCCTTTTCTGACCAAGTGGTTTATACCTTTAAGCATTAGGTTTCTGGACTTTTTCAGTGTGTCAGAAAGTTTTCGACCAATGCAAAGTCCTTCTCAGTTATACACACATTTTGCTGTATCTTTGTAAAACATTGAATTAACTTAACACGATAACCAAATGAGTCAAACAAGGTTCCATTAAATTAGTCAGTGGGAACACTGGGTTTGGAGACTATGGCTGTAACCATAACAACTTCTTTTGTTATCCTTTGAAGTGACATAGAATGTAAGATGAATCTGGTATGATCAATGCCAAATATACTCTAGTCATACTCTTGAAATTCATTGATCTCAATAAATTGTTTCTGCCAGGTCTTGAACCTGGGACCTTTTGCGTGTAAAGCAAACGTGATGACCACTACACTACAGAAACCCTGCACTTCTGCCCTTTCACTGGTTGAGTAGTCAGCATAGCTAACTATTGAAAAAACAGAGGTAAGGAATAGAAAATTGCCGACTAATCATACCAAGCCATTCTTTTTCTGACAAAGTGGTTTATACCTTTGAGCATTAGGTTGCTGGATTTTTCCAGTGTGTCAGAAAGTATTCGACCAATGCAAATCCTTCTCAGTTATACACACATTTTTCTGTATCTTTGTAAAACATTGAATTAACTTAACACGATAACTAAATGAGTCAAACAAGGTTCCATTAAATTGGTCAGTGGGAACATTGGGTTTGGAGACTATGGTTCTAACCATAACAACTTCTTTTGGTATCCTTTGAAGTGACATAGAATGTAAGATGAATCTGGTATGATCAATGCCAAATATACTCTAGTAATACTCTTGAAATTCATTGATCTCAATAAATTGTTTCTGCCAGGTCTTGAACCTGGGACCTTTTGCGTGTAAAGCAAACGTGATGACCACTACACTACAGAAACCCTGCACTTCTGCCCTTTCACTGTTTGAGTAGTCAGCATGGCTAACTATTGAAAAAACACAGGTAAGGAATAGAAAATTGCCGACTAATCATACCGAGGCATTCCTTTTCTGACCAAGTGGTTTATACCTTTGAGCATTAGGTTGCTGGACTTTTCCAGTGTGTCAGAAAGTATTCGACCAATGCAAAGTCCTTCTCAGTTATACACACATTTTGCTGTATCTTTGTAAAACATTGAATTAACTTAACACGATAACCAAATGAGTCAAACAAGGTTCCATTAAATTGGTCAGTGGGAACACTGGGTTTGGAGACTATGGTTCTAACCATTACATCTTGTAAACTTCTTTTGGTATCCTTTGAAGTGACATAGAATGTAAGATGAATATGGTATGATCAATGCCAAATATACTCTAGTCATACTCTTGAAATTCATTGATCTCAATAAATTGTTTCTGCCAGGTCTTGAACCTGGGAGCTTTTGCGTGTAAAGCAAACGTGATCACCACTACACTACAGAAACCCTGCACTTCTGCCCTTTCACTGTTTGAGTAGTCAGCATGGCTAACTATTGAAAAAACACAGGTAAGGAATAGAAAATTGCCGACTAATCATACCGAGGCATTCCTTTTCTGACCAAGTGGTTTATACCTTTGAGCATTAGGTTGCTGGACTTTTCCAGTGTGTCAGAAAGTATTCGACCAATGCAAAGTCCTTCTCAGTTATACACACATTTTGCTGTATCTTTGTAAAACATTGAATTAACTTAACACGATAACCAAATGAGTCAAACAAGGTTCCATTAAATTGGTCAGTAGGAACACTGGGTTTGGAGACTATGGCTCTAACCATAACAACTTCTTTTGTTATCCTTTGAAGTGACATAGAATGTAAGATGAATCTGGTATGATCAATGCCAAATATACTCTAGTCATACTCTTGAAATTCATTGATCTCAATAAATTGTTTCTGCCAGATCTTGAACCTGGGACCTTTTGCGTGTAAAGCAAACGTGATGACCACTACACTACAGAAACCCTGCACTTCTGCCCTTTCACTGTTTGAGTAGTCAGCATGGCTAACTATTGAAAAAACACAGGTAAGGAATAGAAAATTGCCGACTAATCATACCGAGGCATTCCTTTTCTGACCAAGTGGTTTATACCTTTGAGCATTAGGTTGCTGGACTTTTCCAGTGTGTCAGAAAGTATTCGACCAATGCAAAGTCCTTCTCAGTTATACACACATTTTGCTGTATCTTTGTAAAACATTGAATTAACTTAACACGATAACCAAATGAGTCAAACAAGGTTCCATTAAATTGGTCAGTGGGAACACTGGGTTTGGAGACTATGGTTCTAACCATTACATCTTGTAAACTTCTTTTGGTATCCTTTGAAGTGACATAGAATGTAAGATGAATCTGGTATGATCAATGCCAAATATACTCTAGTCATACTCTTGAAATTCATTGATCTCAATAAATTGTTTCTGCCAGGTCTTGAACCTGGGACCTTTTGCGTGTAAAGCAAACATGATGACCACTATACTACAGAAACCCTGCACTTCTACTCTTTCACTGGTTGAGTAGTCAGCATAGCTAACTATTGAAAAAACACAGGTAAGGAATAGAAAATTGCCGACTAATCATACTGAGGCATTCCTTTTCTGACCAAGTGGTTTATACCTTTAAGCATTAGGTTTCTGGACTTTTTCAGTGTGTCAGAAAGTTTTCGACCATTGCAAAGTCCTTCTCAGTAATACACACATTTTGCTGTATCTTTGTAAAACATTGAATTAACTTAACACGATAACCAAATGAGTCAAACAAGGTTCCATTAAATTAGTCAGTGGGAACACTGGGTTTGGAGACTATGGCTCTAACCATAACAACTTCTTTTGTTATCCTTTGAAGTGACATAGAATGTAAGATGAATCTGGTATGATCAATGCCAAATATACTCTAGTCATACTCTTGAAATTCATTGATCTCAATAAATTGTTTCTGCCAGGTCTTGAACCTGGGACCTTTTGCGTGTAAAGCAAACGTGATGACCACTACACTACAGAAACCCTGCACTTCTGCCCTTTCACTGGTTGAGTAGTCAGCATAGCTAACTATTGAAAAAACAGAGGTAAGAAATAGAAAATTGCCGACTAATCATACCGAGCCATTCTTTTTCTGACGAAGTGGTTTATACCTTTGAGCATTAGGTTGCTGGATTTTTCCAGTGTGTCAGAAAGTATTCGACCAATGCAAATCCTTCTCAGTTATACACACATTTTTCTGTATCTTTGTAAAACATTGAATTAACTTAACACGATAACTAAATGAGTCAAACAAGGTTCCATTAAATTGGTCAGTGGGAACATTGGGTTTGGAGACTATGGTTCTAACCATAACAACTTCTTTTGGTATCCTTTGAAGTGACATAGAATGTAAGATGAATCTGGTATGATCAATGCCAAATATACTCTAGTAATACTCTTGAAATTCATTGATCTCAATAAATTGTTTCTGCCAGGTCTTGAACCTGGGACCTTTTGCGTGTAAAGCAAACGTGATGACCACTACACTACAGAAACCCTGCACTTCTGCCCTTTCACTGTTTGAGTAGTCAGCATGGCTAACTATTGAAAAAACACAGGTAAGGAATAGAAAATTGCCGACTAATCATACCGAGGCATTCCTTTTCTGACCAAGTGGTTTATACCTTTGAGCATTAGGTTGCTGGACTTTTCCAGTGTGTCAGAAAGTATTCGACCAATGCAAAGTCCTTCTCAGTTATACACACATTTTGCTGTATCTTTGTAAAACATTGAATTAACTTAACACGATAACCAAATGAGTCAAACAAGGTTCCATTAAATTGGTCAGTGGGAACACTGGGTTTGGAGACTATGGTTCTAACCATTACATCTTGTAAACTTCTTTTGGTATCCTTTGAAGTGACATAGAATGTAAGATGAATATGGTATGATCAATGCCAAATATACTCTAGTCATACTCTTGAAATTCATTGATCTCAATAAATTGTTTCTGCCAGGTCTTGAACCTGGGAGCTTTTGCGAGAAAAAGCAAACGTGATCACCACTACACTACAGAAACCCTGCACTTCTACTCTTTCACTGGTTGAGTAGTCAGCATAGCTAACTATTGAAAAAACACAGGTAAGGAATAGAAAATTGCCGACTAATCATACTGAGGCATTCCTTTTCTGACCAAGTGGTTTATACCTTTAAGCATTAGGTTTCTGGACTTTTTCAGTGTGTCAGAAAGTTTTCGACCATTGCAAAGTCCTTCTCAGTTATACACACATTTTGCTGTATCTTTGTAAAACATTGAATTAACTTAACACGATAACCAAATGAGTCAAACAAGGTTCCATTAAATTAGTCAGTGGGAACACTGGGTTTGGAGACTATGGCTCTAACCATAACAACTTCTTTTGTTATCCTTTGAAGTGACATAGAATGTAAGATGAATCTGGTATGATCAATGCCAAATATACTCTAGTCATACTCTTGAAATTCATTGATCTCAATAAATTGTTTCTGCCAGATCTTGAACCTGGGACCTTTTGCGTGTAAAGCAAACGTGATGACCACTACACTACAGAAACCCTGCACTTCTGCCCTTTCACTGTTTGAGTAGTCAGCATGGCTAACTATTGAAAAAACACAGGTAAGGAATAGAAAATTGCCGACTAATCATACCGAGGCATTCCTTTTCTGACCAAGTGGTTTATACCTTTGAGCATTAGGTTGCTGGACTTTTCCAGTGTGTCAGAAAGTATTCGACCAATGCAAAGTCCTTCTCAGTTATACACACATTTTGCTGTATCTTTGTAAAACATTGAATTAACTTAACACGATAACCAAATGAGTCAAACAAGGTTCCATTAAATTGGTCAGTGGGAACACTGGGTTTGGAGACTATGGCTCTAACCATAACAACTTCTTTTGTTATCCTTTGAAGTGACATAGAATGTAAGATGAATCTGGTATGATCAATGCCAAATATACTCTAGTCATACTCTTGAAATTCATTGATCTCAATAAATTGTTTCTGCCAGGTCTTGAACCTGGGACCTTTTGCGTGTAAAGCAAACATGATGACCACTACACTACAGAAACCCTGCACTTCTGCCCTTTCACTGGTTGAGTAGTCAGCATAGCTAACTATTGAAAAAACAGAGGTAAGGAATAGAAAATTGCCGACTAATCATACCGAGCCATTCTTTTTCTGACGAAGTGGTTTATACCTTTGAGCATTAGTTTGCTGGATTTTTCCAGTGTGTCAGAAAGTATTCGACCAATGCAAATCCTTCTCAGTTATACACACATTTTTCTGTATCTTTGTAAAACATTGAATTAACTTAACACGATAACTAAATGAGTCAAACAAGGTTCCATTAAATTGGTCAGTGGGAACATTGGGTTTGGAGACTATGGTTCTAACCATAACAACTTCTTTTGGTATCCTTTGAAGTGACATAGAATGTAAGATGAATCTGGTATGATCAATGCCAAATATACTCTAGTAATACTCTTGAAATTCATTGATCTCAATAAATTGTTTCTGCCAGGTCTTGAACGTGGGACCTTTTGCGTGTAAAGCAAACGTGATGACCACTACACTACAGAAAACCTGCACTTCTGCCCTTTCACTGGTTGAGTAGTCAGTATGGCTAACTATTGAAAAAACACAGGTAAGGAATAGAAAATTGCCGACTAATCATACCGAGGCATTCCTTTTCTGACCAAGTGGTTTATACCTTTAAGCATTAGGTTTCTGGACTTTTTCAGTGTGTCAGAAAGTTTTCGACCAATGCAAAGTCCTTCTGAGTTATACACACATTTTGCTGTATCTTTGTAAAACATTGAATTAACTTAACACGATAACCAAATGAGTCAAACAAGGTTCCATTAAATTGGTCAGTGGGAACACTGGGTTTGGAGACTATGGTTCCAACCATTACAACTTGTAAACTCCTTTTGGTATCCTTTGAAGTGACATGAATCTGGTATGATCAATGCCAAATATACTCTAGTAATACTCTTGAAATTCATTGATCTCAATCAATTTTTTTCTGCCAGGACTTGAACCTGGGACCTTTTGCGTGTAAAGCAAACGTGATGACCACTACACTACAGAAACCCTGCACTTCTGCCTTTTCACTGTTTGAGTAGTCAGTATGGCTAACTATTGAAAAAACACAGGTAAGGAATAGAAAATTGCCGACTAATCATACCGAGGCATTCCTTTTCTGACCAAGTGGTTTATACCTTTGAGCATTAGGTTGCTGGATTTTTCCAGTGTGTCAGAGAGTATTCGACCAATGCAAAGTCCTTCCCAGTTATACACACATTTTGCTGTATCTTTGTAAAACATTGAATTAACTTAACAGGATAACCAAATGAGTCAAACAAGGTTCCATTAAATTGGACAGTGGGAACATTGGGTTTGGAGACTATGGCCGTTTCTCAATATGCGTTCTTGAGCGTTCTCGTGTGCTCGTGTGCTCGTGACACGTCATCAGCCTCAGCCCGAGCACTGTTCCAATCCAGAGAACGCCAAATCGAGAACGCGCCGAATTCCCCGGATGTTGTTCTCGCCCCGCCCTCTTTATCGAGCATGCATCAGAGCAGACTTGTGCGTTCTTCAGACTGACCGCTTCCCCACAATGCACCGCGGCCGCAGCTTGATTCCAGACAGCGCAAACAGAGCTTACAGCGGTAAGTAAAAAAATTCTCTTTTCTGCTACTGTTGTTCTTCAAAAGTACGTTTTCAGATCGTTTGAGGTGAGAACATTATACTTTTAAGCTTCCCTATGTGGCCTGTTTACAGAGTTAGTGCGTAATTAAAAAAAGTAGTGTGCATAATACCGCTGGTTGTGATTTATTTGTTTTGTGTTTATCTGACTGACGTGTGTTGCTTTATTACCTCAATACTTGCTGGAATAAATTGAAAATCTCTCCCTAGGACGACAGCAGCATATAAAATAAATAAATAAATTCTATAAATGTTTTTCCTATCTAAGTGAGTTTCTTCTGAGTCAGGACACGAATAATTGAGAGGAGAAAGAGGGAAAGAAAACAATAGTAATAATAGTATATGAAAAAACAGACATTGATTTTATACAAATGTTTAATCTTTGGAACAGAATGAAGATATATTCAACAAATTATTAACAGTTACTAACATGGTTTAAAACAAAGAAATAACTCCTATTAAGATCTCATACAAATAGACAACGCCTATAAACTTACAATTAAAAATAGTTGGAATGGAAATTAATTTAATGATTATTTAATGTATTTTTCCAGGTGGTGAAAAAAAAAGAAATGAAGCAGCATGTGAACATGACTAGAACTGATCTACATTAGGTCAGATGTAGTCATGTTCACTTAAACATGCAGCCAGCTGGAGCAGATGGCCGTCCTCCTCTGGGTCCACCGTCTCGTCCTCCACGTCCAGCTGGTCCCCTGCCTCTATACTAATATTGTAGAGGATGCAGCAGGCGGCGATTACTTTTGGGGCAAACGTCGGGCAGACCTACAGCGCCCTTAAGAAGATGGAACGCCATCGTGTCTTCAGACCACCAAAGACACGCTCAACGATTTTCTCACCTTGGTGTGGTGTCTGTTGTAGCGTGCCTCCCCTTGACCTGTACCAAATATAAAATTAACTTGTAATTTAGGTAATATGCTGATATGTCTTAATCTTCTGTCCAATTAATATAATCTATGTATCAATTCTGTGTCATTGTTGGCTCTATTTAAGGACAAGAAGGTAAGAGATTTTACTGGCAAGCTGTTTCCCTATAGGATGCACCGCAGGCCAGCCAGTAGAGGGTCACCAGCACCTCCATCTCCTGTGGCCATCCATGGACCTTCTGGATGGGCAGCAGCTGAAGGAGGAGGACGATGGTGGCCCTGTTTAGCCTGAAGGCTGGTTTCAGGTCCCCTTCATTAAAAAATATTTGGAGGATTGGCACAGAGGTGTTTATCCTCACATATTTGGTTTCTGTTTCTTCCTGTAAATAAAAAATGCCAAATGTTACCATAATTGTTTTTTTTCAGTTGTCAAAATACCAGAGAAGGGAAGCCATTTGCTACATTTACTTTACATTTTACCTTTTCTTTCTTGAGAACTATAATAATCATACCGAGCCATTCTTTTTCTGACGAAGTGGTTTATACCTTTGAGCATTAGGTTTCTGGATTTTTCCAGTGTAATTTCTGCCAAAAGCTGCAGCATTTTCTCTTAATACATTTGAATGCAGTGTATTTAAGCCATACTCTTATTGGATGGAAAAAAACCTGTTTGTGATTGGCTTGTGGAGTGGACAGTTTTTGATGTCGCGAATGCAGAGACAGTGCTGAGCGAGCGGAGAAACAGCCGAGCAAGCGCACAGCTGGTGTTCAGTGTAGAAGGAGCAGGTTGAGTGCGCGAGCAGACACAGAACCGAGCACGTGCAGAGTTTTAACCGAGCATGAGGATAGTTGGTTGAGAAGAGTTTATCAGAGTTGAGTGAGCACCAGACAGGTATTGTGTGCGCCTGTGATCTTTAAACGCTGAATACCTGTCTCACTGCGTGCTCGGATTGGTTCCTGCGGGCTCAGGTCAAAGGCAGAAATATAATGCCATACATTCACACATACTCCCCAAGAGGGAGAGGAAGATGACTAAACAACCGGCTACTGAAATCAGAACTGGCGTCTCCCAGTGGATGTATTTATAAACTAATAATTCTGGACTATGACAACATTTTCATTTTATATTTGATCTTATTACACTTTTCCAGTGTGTTTTTTAAAAGCAATACTGGATTTTTGCTAATTAAAATGCAAATTAATTACACACTGTCCCCATAAGTATCATAACCAAAATCTAAACTTGTTCTCATATAGACCTTAAAGTCTCTGCCCTCAAAAATTTTTTTCTGCCTTTCTTCCCACTAAAGACTATTTTAATTTAAAACATTTATAATTACATCAACTCTACATAAAATTTCACCTGATGTGCCCCACTTGTAACTGATTGCAGATTAGAACAATGTTATTTTACATTTGTCTTAAAGTTTCCTTTATTGTAATGCATGTAACCAAAGCAATTCTCAAGCAGCTTAAATTCAAATTTATATATATATATATAAAAAACACAGCTGAATAAAGAAACGTCATTTGTTTCTGAATTGATGTTTTTTGCTGATTAATCTCTCTCAATATGCCATAGGTTCACATTGTAAGAATATTTTTTTTCAAATATTCATCAGTTCAAAATGAATGAGCCTATAAGTCTGTTTCGTTTCAATTGATTTCTTAATGTTACATTAGATGTGCAGTGTCTATGTACATAATCACTGATCTATCTCTCTCTCTCTCTGTATATATATATATATATATATATATATATATATATATATATATATATATATATATATATATATATATATATATATATATATATATATATATCTTTATAATTATTGTTTTTTTTTTTTTATTAAATCACACCTCGGACAGTACCTGAACGAGTCGTTTCAGACGCGGAACTTCTTTAATTCGGTTGTATCTACCCGGGGACATTTAAGTTTCCCACTCGGTAACGTTTGTTGATCGTACTTCCTCTGCGAGCTTCCTGGACTTCAAGTAGCGTCCATCAGGATAAACCAGCAGCTGTTTATGATGTAAAATGTCCGCGGCGGGGTTGAGGTGTCCGGGCTGCGGCTCCTCTAACATTGTGGACGATGACCTGTACTGTCAAGCCCAGTGGGTGTGCGTGGACTGCGGCTCGGTGGTGTCTGAGGGGAGCTTGGCCGATGACCCGATCGGGGGTTCAGGTAGGAGGAAGACACCAGCTCCCCTTTTTGTGATGATCTCACTGGTTTCTCATCTTTAGCTAATCACACACAGTCCAAGATTGTAATTAATGGACCTACAATTACTTGAATGTGTCAATTTTTAGTGATAACGGTCCACCAGCCCCCTGATCATTAATATGTGAAGGACGTGGGGGAAAAATCTCTATAATTAATAATATAAAAGATTGTCATGAATCTGAATTGTATATGTATAATATGTATATCTTTATATCTCGTATCTCTTTATGATATATATTCTTTGTTCAGTAGTTAAAACGTTAAGCAGATGCCTCTTCCTGACATATCTCTGTACAAATCCAAAAATATCAGATTTTAGTACAGTTTGTATAGATCCAAGTCACTACAAAAGATTAACTATTATTATGCATTATGCACAATCCTAGTTAAAAAAAAAACGGTTAGGGTTCCCAATCTTCTGCCCCAATTAATGCTGTTAATAAAATCCCAACCTTTCTCATTTCTTTCCTCCATCTCCTGAAATCAACTTTTGTATGACAATGTTTCCGTTCTCTGTCGCTTAAACCGTTTCCCGCCGTTTTCATCCTGTGATGAACCGATTTGGAATCACATTGATTACTAAAACACGTGTGCCAGATATGAGTCACGCATCACACAAAACTTTAAAATACTGTTTTTACTGCCTCATTC
This sequence comes from Fundulus diaphanus, assembly GCA_037039145.1. NCBI lineage: Eukaryota > Metazoa > Chordata > Actinopteri > Cyprinodontiformes > Fundulidae > Fundulus > Fundulus diaphanus. The sequence continues at coordinate 17,525,783 of CM073141.1, read as the reverse complement.
CTGTAACTCGAATCCTTCATCTATGAGAAGTGAAAACGGTAAGTTACGTGTAAAGACATGCACTCTGAGGGGATTAAATCAAACTTGTGAACTGGTGAATCTGTAATACACTCCTGATCAAAATCTTAAGACCAGTCAAAAAATTGCAAGAATTTGCATTTTGCACTATTGGATCTTAAGAAGGTTCTAAGTAGAGCTTCACAATGTTAAAAGGACAAATCAGTGCAAGAGACAAGAACATTTGAGCAGGGAATTGTCTGAAAACTGCATTTAACTTATACTCAAACATGATTTTTTCAGCTGATCAAAAGTTTAAGACCATAGCTCAAAAAAACCCGAAAACCCCCCAAAACAGAAATCAAAATGTCAAAAAAAAGGACTCAGTAATGAGTAGCTCCACCATTCTTGTTGATGACTTCAAACAATCGTTTAGGCATGCTCGATGCCAGTGTTTCCAGGAGGCTAGTGGGAACGTTGCTCCAAGTGTTGAAGATGGCTTCACGAAGGGCATCCATTGTCTGGAACTGATGTCCATTTTTGTAAACTTCCCTTGCCATCCATCCCCAAATGTTCTCAATTGGGTTTAGATCCGGGGAACATGCAGGATGGTCCAAAAGAGTGATGTTATTCTCTTGGAAGAACTCCTTTGTCAGGCGGGCATTGTGAACTGCAGCATTGTCCTGTTGAAAAATCCAATCATTACCACACAGACGAGGGCCCTCAGTCATGAGGGATGCCCGCTGCAACATCTCCACATAGCCAGCTGCCGTTTGACGCCCCTGCACAACCTGAAGCTCCATTGTTCCATTGAAGGAAAACGCACCCCAAATCATGATGGCGCCTCCACCACTGTGCCGTGTAGAAAACATCTCAGGTGGGATCTCCCTGTCATGCCAGTAACGTTGGAAGCCATCAGGACCATCAAGGTTAAATTTTTTCTCATCAGAGAAGACAACTTTCTTCCACCTTTCAATGTCCAATGTTTGGTGCATCCTTGCAAAGTCCAAACGGGCAATTCTGTGGCGTTGAAGAAGACGTGGCCTTTGAAGACGTTTTTTGTTTCTGAAGCCCTTCTCTCGCAGATGCCGTCTGATGGTTATTGGGCTGCAGTCAGCACCACTAATGGCCTTAATTTGGGTAGAGGATCGTCCCGTGTCTTGACGGACAGCCAATCGGATCCTGCCGCTCAGAGCTGGTGAAATTTTTTGGGGTCTACCACTTGACTTTTTTGTTCCATAACCCTCAGGATCATTTAAAAAATGCAAAATGACTGTCTTACTGCGTCCAACCTCAGCAGCGATGGCACGTTGTGAGAGGCCTTGCTTATGCAGCTCAACAATCCTACCACGTTCAAAGTCAGTGAGCTTTTTTGCTTTTGCCATCAGGAGGTCTTGACAGTGTAAAGACTTCACAGAAAATGACATGGAATCCAGATGTTTGCACAGCTTTTGGCTTTTAAAGACTATGGTCTTAAACTTTTGATCAGCTGAAAAAATCATGTTTGAGTGTAAATGCAGTTTTCAGACAATTCTCTGCTCAAATGTTCTTGTCTCTTGCACTGATTTGTCCTTTTAACATTGTGAAGCTCTACTTAGAACCTTCTTAAGATCCAATAGTGCAAAATGCAAATTCTTGCAATTTTTTGACTGGTTTTAAGATTTTGATCAGGAGTGTATTTCATTTTCACCCATCCAGCCATTGTCTATACCCTCTTTACTGTGCGGGGTCACGTGGGCTATGTTGCCTATCAGCAGCAGATATTGATAGAGAAGCAGGGTACGCATTGGACAGGTCAGTCCATCCTAAAGTGGAGGAAGGGGGCGTTGTACGTCAGTAAAGATGACGGACAACTGGTTTACTCCCTCTGAAATGCATCTCCAATCTAACGATCCCACATGGACCATTTAACTTTCAGCCTTTGTTAATGTAGTATTCAAACTTGAAACATTGCCGGTTACTTAATTAACAGGTGTAGTTCTGTTCAATTTGTCATTTGGTTAAAATTAACGTTGACTATGTGTCTTTTGCTCTCTAGATGTCAGCTACAGCAGGACCACAGTGGTGACAAAAAAACCCTGCCTCAATCTGATAAAAGGTGAGCTCTTCTTCACCAGAGTGGATTATGCTTGGTATGACTTTATACTTTATACTGTGCAAAAGCCTTCGGCCGGCACCAGATTCATAAAATTTTTCCCTAAAGGAGTCAGACCTTATTTTTGAGCTTTCAAAGTGGCCTGGGCAAAACTTTTTCAGGGTTTCTGGAGGCTTATAAAATCTTTTTTAGCACAAAGTTGAAAGACTAAAGAATGAATCGCCTCTGATGTGTTGCTTCATATTTTAGCATGATATCTTTTCGTGTTCTTTTCATTAGGAAGTCTGGTCTAGATAGGTTTTAGGCCTGCAGGTTGTTTGTCCCTCTACTGTCCCGTTTTCTCATTGTAATTTAAAGAATGCTGCAGGTGAAAGATGCACCGCTCTCTACTGGAAGTTGCTTTGGGATCCACATATTAGTTCAGATGAATTCATTTATAAGGTTTTTTTTATATCTGAAAAGATTTCCTGAAAAACTAAAATTGTCTATTTCTGTTTCTGGAAAAGGTTTTATTCCAAATATACGAGTTAAAACTTGTTTTGTGTGAACAAGGGGACACATGATTAAAAAACAGTCCTTTGGAAATGCTATATTGCAGATATTGTTTCTGCAATGATAATTTAGACTATATATTTTGCAGCTTGATTATCTAGTTCTATGGTGGTCCTAATAGTAAATAACCCTTCATAAAGAAATTCCTAAATAAATGAAAGCATTCATAAATCTCAGACTGGGACCTTAAATTATATAAGGGCAGTATACTGTTCAGGCTTGTCTCTCTCTGTATCTTAGATTTTGAAATGTAGATGATCAAATGTTTACCAGACTCATTAAGAATAGGAAGCTACAAAGTAGCACACTAACCTTAGCACCTTTATCCCCTAGTGGTTAGTCTAACCCTGTTTTTTTAAAAGTGATCTCCACTGCAAATGTGACCAGTAAGTCTTTTATTCAACTTTGTCAGTTCAAGATTTATTTTATTCAGAGTTTCAAACAGACTAAATTGCCTAAAGGAAATGTTTGTCTGTGCATACAGGTGTACAATTAACCCACCATCCTTAATCCAAAGGGTATAATGTTGTCAGCCCACCCTTTGCTGCTAAAATGGCTTCAACACTTTTAGGTAGCCTGTCCACTTGGTTTCCTCCAGAAGCAGATTTGTGAGGTCAGGAACTGAAGTTGGATGAGCAATCCTGGCTCTGTCTCTGCCCTGATTCATCCCAGAGGTGTTCTTTTGGTTTGAGGTGCAGACTAGTCATGTTTTTCCCCAACAAACCGGCACATCCATGTCTTTATGGACCTTGCTTTGTGTACCGGTGCACAGACCTGTTTGAAATGTTTGCAGTGTGCAGAGGGATCCATTTCATGAAGCTCTCTGCACGCTGTTTTTCAACTGAAAGGTCACATGAAGTTTGGCAGTATTTTGCTGTTGTCTCTGCAGAAAGTTAGTGGCCTCTGCACCCCAGCATCCTCTGACCCCTCTCTTGTGATTTTAAAGGGTCTACACTTGAATAAATTAGTTTATTACTGTTATTTATTAGGGAGGTTGATAGGAAAGTAGCCTTAAGCTTAAGATCAATTTAGCAAATAATAGAATAATAACTAGTTTAAATGGGGAAAAGAAGATAACTGTGGCCTGTATTATTATTATTATTTTTTTAGTACTACGCCAACATTTCCTCCTTTCATTCTATTTACACCAAGGTCTGGAGCGCGTCAAAGAAATATGTCGGATCCTCAGGCTCAGCAGTGAAATCGAGGATCTGGCATTGACGTATTTCAGGCAGGCCTACGTGCACGAGAGCTTCATCAACGTGAGCCTCCAGAGGAAGGAGGTGCTTGCTGGTTGCTGCGTGTTTGTGAGCTGCGGACAGCGGGACTGGCCGATCACTCTGGGAACCATCTGCTGCCTGTTGAACGCTGACCAGACACTGGTGGGAGGCGTTTATGTGGAAATGATGAAGATCCTGAACATCCAGGCTCCCTTTATCAATATCACAGATGTCATAGAAGCACATGTTCAAGAGTAAGTGGTGTGGAAGCTTTATTTTATATGTGGTCATTTAAAATAGTTCTGCAGGACCCAAAATGTTAAAACTGTCACAGCCTTGAGACCACACTACAATGTAGGGTTGGATAGGTATTCTGCCATGTATTAAGAGCGCATTGAGCTCCCTATTAAATCTAAAATAATGCAAAAGACCCTTGCCTTAGGATGCTCCAAACGTTGGGATTGTTCATCTTCTTAGTAGCAGTAAATTGGGGTCTTGAGTGAGGTATATGGGGGGGAAAAAGGTTTCTTAAATCAAATACTCCTGCAGTGAATTCCTACTATCTTCATGCCAATAGATGACACACAACACTCAGGCTCCTTGTATATAAGAATAATCTGCACTGGGCTCCAAGCTGGTTAGAAGCACACGCACACCTTCAAATTGTGCACAAGCCGAAAAATGGTGATTGCTGGGAGAATCAAAAAGGCACAAAGATTTTCAGACTGCTGTTTATATTAAAATATTAAAAGTGTACCTATCAGGCTTTCAAACATAAAGCCAGATAGTCATTTTTATTAAAAGCTGGGGTGGAAAAGCAGTACGTAGAAGCTCACATGGATATTATAATAGGATTTTCCGATAGTTGCAATGTGGCTAATAAAAAATTCAAAAAACGACCTTAAACTTCGCAGCGTCCATTTTGATGACGTTTTGATGATCAGTGAAATACACAGATTTTACTTTTACATGTATGATTTCTCCTGAACTCCAGTTTCCTCCAACGGCCCAAAAACATGCATCTTATGTTAATTGGTCTTTTCTAACTAAGCCTACCAGTGAGCGTGTGCGTGCCGGGCATCCCGCCCATTCTGTTCCCCGCAACTCAACCACTAACCGCCGTAGTTGGACTCCAGCGACAACATAACGATGACGTTTTCCATCTCTTAGATTGGATGTGTCGGGGCTCCTACCAAAATATTGCCTCTGCTACACTGATGGCACAAACTCAATCTGTTTAAAATCTTTTTTTCTTGCATTTTTAGCTGTTGGGGGAGATGCTCAACAAACTTTAGAGTGATAATTTCCTCTCTCATCTTATAATACAAACTCATGGATTGACCTAAATTTAGTGTCTTTTAGACATAAGTCATAAAATCGGATTAAATATGTTCTTTTTTTTTTTGACAGATACAAAATAAGTGCACAACATGTTCCCGAAGAGCTGGCTGAGGAGTCCGAAGTGTTGACCAAGCGAGCCGTGGCGCTGGTGGAGCTGGCAGGAGATTCCTGGATTGTGACCGGACGACGGCTCCTACCGATCATGATGGCGGCGACGTATTTGGCCTGGCAGTCTCTGAACCCCAACAAGCATCGCGTCAGGCTCCCGCTTAGCAAATTCTGTCAGGTGGCCCAAGTGCAAAAGCGCACAACAGCTACAGTGAGAATAACAGAGCTGAAGCAGGCGCTGTGTAAGCTTGGGAGGGAACTTCCTTGGATCAGGGAAGCGGTGACTGAAAACAATGTCGTTCGTCTGGTGGAGGATATTCTGGACCACAGACATACCCTGCTAGCGAGGGCTCTGAAAAACCATGAGACGGCTAAGCAAGCTGATTGCACCCAGACCGACGCTTTGAACCCTCTCACAGGGGAGGTGGCACCATCCCAGCTGTCCGAGAGCAGGGATGAGACGGCAAATGCTTCCTCCGTGGTGCAACCCTGTCCCCAAAACAGTAGGGAAAACCAAGAAGGAGACGTGGACGACGACCATCAGGGCGACGATCTGGAGCCAAACTGGGGTAAAAAGGTCCTGTTTGCTCCTCCGTGTGTGATTCATCCCAAGAGGAGGAGAGTGGAGCAGCCTGTTCAGAACGTTACCGGTGACGAGGAAATCTCTGACAGCGAGATCGACTCATACATCCGCTCGCCACAAGAAGTTCGGGACTTTACCCTGATGCAGAACATGGTGTCCATCTCTGACAGTGCGAAGGCATAGCTAACTTGCACTTCTTTCAACACGAATTAACCTTTTGTTTTGTGACCCACTTTAAGTTTTTAAAGGTTTAACAACCTTGTTTTTGCATTTGTTCTTCCGTACAACTAAGCCTGCCGCTTTCCTGTCTGCTGGAGACAGTGAGATCGTTTTTTTCATTATTTTATTTGCAGCTTAGGTTGTTAATTAAAAATATAAGCTATGCCTACAAGTTATCCCAAAATAAATAACGTGTTCCCTTTTTTGCCATTATGTTGTTTGCAGGAGAATTTTATTTGATGAAATCTTTATTTACCGCAATTTCTGTGCAACACAGGCAGCGGAAACCTCAGCTGAAGGAATTTCAGATGTGACATGCTGCATTTTGTGAGGAAGCCAGAAATTATTTTGTTGTGGGTAACTATAATGACAATAAAGTATTATTTTCTTAAATTCCTGTCATTTATGAAAAGCTGGGGGTGGGTATTTAAATAGCTCTTTAAAACCAAGTAGGAGTCTTCATGTTACTTTCCTCAGGGTTTCAGTCACTACTATGCTTCAGCATTTATATTGAATTCTGTATCAGAGGATGGAAATTAAAACGACTGAGATTGCCTCTTGAGTGTTTCTGTAAAACATAAATCTGATGGTTGCTTTTGTACTACAGTTGTAGCTAAAGGTTTTGGGACCTGCAGATAGTTTGCTTTGGACTGATCAAATTGTTTTTATCAGAGGTATTGGTGATTCAATAATATTTACCTTGTTAAAGACTTCTGCAGTTCATCCTGATGCTCGTGATGTCAGCTTCTGGACTGAATCCAAAGTAATGGTGACACATTCTCGCTTTGTCGTTGCATGGAGTTTCCTTTGCAAATCTTTTGAGATCTCACTGCTGGTACTTGATAGGATTAGATCTGGGGAATTTCTGGCCATTGACCCAATCCACGTTTGTTTCATGCTATTCTTTTTTTTTATTTTATAGCAGTGTTTGGCCCATATTCATGGTCAAAAGGATGCCCCACATATGAATGGTCTCTGGGTGCTTTCCTGTCAGCGTGACAGAGGGCTTTTTTTTTGTACCCCATTCATCTGCAGTCCAGTTCTAGTGCTTCCTTAAAAAATACCAGTCTTTCCTTAATTTTGGAGAGAAGTTGCTTCTTTGCTTCCGCTCTTGTCTAAAAGTCTCCGCCCTAGTGTGTCTGCAGAAGTCCACATACCTGCCCGCTGCCATTCCTGAGCAAGCTCTGAAGTGTGTGTGGGGCTATGATGATGAAAGCGTCTACCCTTTGAACCAATACACCTTAAGAGGGCAGCACTTGGATGGTTTTAAGACTAATTTAGCTGAACTAAACAAGTTCACATGAAAATGTTAAAAATTGTAAAGCAAAATTAGAATAGCACCCTTAGCTACATTTTATACAGTTTATTTCCAAGATAAAGTTGATTTTGGGATACATTCCACTTTAAAGCCAGGCTAAGGATGTGAATATTTGCCATTCTAGATCAAACCTTTGGTTGTGAAAGAAAATTCCTGGTTTTCATTGGGAACCTGCCGTCATTAATTTATTCATGTTTCTCCCTCTGCGTGAAATAATCTACAAACCTTTTGATCTTCAGGAGGGCCTTGTTATGATAAACACTTAAAGCTTTTCTACAAAACTTTGAAGCTTCCACATCTAACTGCATTGTGTTGTATGGGGAGTGATGGCCTTGTGGTCAGAGCAGAGCGTGCTCTGAGAAGAATGTAAGCACCTGGTTCAAACCCTGCAGACTGCTTCTAGGGGTACTATAAGCTGCCCATTGCTCCCTAAGGGATGGGATAAATGTAGAAGACAAATTTAAATGAAATGTGCAATGATAAAGATTTCTTTTTGCTAAAATTTACAATCTTCTCTGTTACACTAGCTGATTTAGGGCTTGATGCAATTTCTTTTTTGTCACATGTCAAATGTTTTCCAAGTGAAACTGCTTTTATGCTGCTTGCTTTCTTGGCCAGTACTAGTCATTTCCTGGTTAAACACTAGGTGTATGTACAGTTGTGGTCAAAAGTGTACATACACTTGTAAAAAAATCATAATGTTATGGCTGTCTTGAGTCTTCAATAAGTTCTACAACTCTTATTTTTCTGTGATAGAGTGATCGGAACACATACATGTTTGTCACAAAAAACAGTCATAAAGTTTGGTTCTTTCATAAATTTATTATGGGTCTGCTGAAAATGTCACCAAATCTGCTGGGTCAAAAATATACATACAGCAACATTAGTATTTGGTTACATGTCCCTTGGCCAGTTTCACGGCAACTAGGCGCTTTTGGTAGCCATCCACAAGGTCCTGGCAAGCTTCAGGTCGAATGTTTGACCACTCTTCTTGACAGAATTGGTGCAGTTCAGCTAAATGTGATGGTTTTCTTGCATGAACCTGTTTCTTTAGCACTGTCCACATGTTCTCAATGGGGTTTAAGTCAGGACTTTGGGAAGGCCATTCTAAAACCTTAATTCTAGCCTGGTTTAGCCATTCCTTTACCACTTTTGATGTGTGTTTTGGGTCATTGTCTTGTTGGAACACCCAACTGCGCCCAAGACCCAACCTTCGGGCTGATGGTTTTAAGTTTTCCTGCAGAATTTGGAGGTAATCCTCCTTCTTCATTATCCCATTTACTTTCTGCAAAGAACCAGTTCCACTGGCAGCAAAACATCCCCAGAGCATAATACTACCACCACCATGCTTGACAGTAGGCATGGTGTTCCTGGGATTAAAGGCCTCACCTTTTCTACTCCAAACATATTGCTGGGTGTTGTGGCCAAACAGCTCAATTTTTGTTTCGTCTGACCAGAGAACTTTCCTCCAGAAGGTTTTATCTTTGTCCATGTGATCAGCAGCAAACTTCAGCCGAGTCATAAGGTGCCTTTTCTGGAGCAAGGGCTTCTTTCTTGCACGGCAGCCTCTCAGTCCATGCCGATGTAAAACACGCTTGACTGTGGAGACTGACACCTGTGTTCCATCAGCTTCCAAATCCTTGCAGACCTGCTTCTTGGTGATTCTTGGTTGACTCTTGACCATCCTGACCAATCTCCTCTCGGCAGCATGTGATAGCTTGCGTTTTCTTCCTGATCGTGGCAGTGACACAACTGTTCCATGCACTTTATACTTGCGTATAATTGTCTGCACAGTTGCTCTTGGGACCTGTAGCTGCTTTGAAATGGCTCCAAGTGACTTCCCTGACTTGTTCAAGTCAATAATTCGCTTTTTCAGATCCACACTGAGTTCCTTTGACTTTCCCATTGTAGCTTTTGTAGCTGAGTCTAATCACTGGGTCAAATGAGCCCTATTTAAATGGGCTCATGAGAAGTCAACAGCTGTAGTCAATCAGAATCACTTAGAAGAAGTGAAGAGGCCATGACATGAAGCTAATTTGATTGACACAACTCGCTACATCACCAAAGTTGACAAATTTTGTTGCTGTATGTATATTTTTGACCCAGCAGATTTGGTGACATTTTCAGCAGACCCATAATAAATTTATGAAAGAACCAAACTTTATGACTGTTTTTTGTGACAAACATGTATGTGTTCCGATCACTCTATCACAGAAAAATAAGAGTTGTAGAACTTATTGAAGACTCAAGACAGCCATAACATTATGATTTTTTTACAAGTGTATGTACACTTTTGACCACAACTGTAAGTGCATAAAAAATAAGCGTGACAGAAGAACCAACCACTCTTTCACAATTAAAGACAAAAAAATGACAAATTATTCAGTGATTAAACTGAATTGAAATACAATATTGTTCCCAAGGGCCAATCCATTTGCAGCAGAGTCCACAAAGTCACAACAATAAACACAAGAACACCCAAAAGAAATAAACATTTACAATATTTTTGCAGGACTCCAGACAGCACAATTTATCTCAAATAAATGAAAAACTCCACAACTAAAATAAGACTTCAAGTAGGTCTACTGTTCTGATCTTGCCCTTTGGGCATAAGTAAGCCTTCCTGATGAAAGGAGCCTGAATTCAGTGTGCAGAGCATGCTGGGCCTTTAAGGATCAATTCTGCCCTCTAAGACTCTTATTCTGAAGGCCGGATTTAATGTCTCTCAAGTCAGTACCAGCAGTCCTTGTACAGACCTTGACTATGCTCGTCAGCATCTTTGTATTTGCCATGCTGAGATTAATAAATCAGTACACCTTTACAAAAGTTAAAACAGATTCTAAAAAAATAAACATGAAACATCTTTTAAAAGAAATTGAGCAACATTAAAACCATTTGATTTTCCTAAAAAGAACAGCCTCTGGTTGTCTTTCTTACAGATGGCATCATTTAGTCTGAGAAGTTACCTTACTGTTCAGAATGGTCCTTAAATACTTGTACTGGCTGACAATCCCTACCACTGGACTATTAATGAGTGTTGCTACAAACATAGGCTGATTTCTTGGAAAATTAATCTGCATCGCTTTTGTTTTTCAAACATTTAGCTGCAAGTATGAGTTGTTGCACCATTGACTGATTCGGGCCAAACCTCTTTGTCCTGCACAAGGCTAACAATTAAAGAGTTGTCTGCAAATTTAATGATAAACCTCGACTCAAATTATTGTGACTGCTGCTGCAACAGCTATAGTCCTTATTGTCCTGTCTTCCAATAGGATCGCTACACCAACTTTGTCCACCATTATTGTTTTGAAAAGAATGGTATGTTGCATTGCAGCTACATGTACAGCCGCACATTTCATTCATAAATGGTTGGCTGGTATCTCAAGAGTTTGAAGAAAGGGGTTTTATGGCACTAGAACTCAGGTCCAATATCTGATGAGGGGAAGTTTGGCAGCAAAAGAGACAATGAAACCAAGATTAGGGACCAGCATCCGAACCGCCATGACAGAAGAGGAAAAGGAAGTGTACTGCCTACAGTTCAGTTTCAAAGATTCTTTATTGTCGCCGTGTGTTAGATTCACAGCACTAGAACTCAATTTCACAAAGGTGAAATTTATTTTTGGCCACTCTGGCTCAGAGTACACATAAGAGACAAACAAATGAACATGTGATGAACATGTGTTACAGTGTTTTTTCCCCCATTATAGCATTCAAAAGATTAAAAAAATAGTTTAAAAAAAGTTATAAACGTTTGTATGAACTAGTTGTCCTTCATGAGTCACAGATAACAAATAATGAGGCAATAAGGTGCTTTTGTGCAATGATTTGAGGCTTCATTTACAGAAATGTTCATTTAGGTATTCTGAGATGATAGTGTGCAAACATGCAGTAACATTATCATGATGATGGGCTAGGAACAGTGAGGTGATTTTTAAGGTGTTGGACTGCAGTTTCCCATCACAGCTCTTTGAAAGAAACTGTTTCTAAGTTTGTTAGTTTTTGATTTAATGCTTCTGAAGCGTTTACCAGATGGAAGAGGGGCAAACAGTGCATTACCTGCCTGCGCTCAGGCTGGGGAACATTCTGCCAGGTAAGATGGGGAAGAAGGGGGAGAAAGGGGGGAAGAAGGGGGAGGGAAAAAAGGGAGAAAGGGGAGAAAACTGAGAATAGTTTGTGCAAATCTCTGTATAATAAACATTTCTATAGTTCCCTGGATGGAAATTTTAAAACATTGACCCACGTCTGACATGCCATGAACGGGATACGCACCCGTGGCTGGTATTGAGGTGCGGTTGAAAGATCACGTGACATGGCGTCCACGATGTGACAGCAACAACATATGGGGCAATCAGATCTCTGATGTATGATGGAACTTGATCATTAAGGGCTTTAAAAGTGAGGATGAGAATTTTAAATTCTGTCCTTGATTTAACAGGAAGCCAGTGAATATAAGCTAAAATAGGAGGAATATGATCTCTTTTGTTAATTTTAATCAGAACTCTTGCTGCAGCATTTCGGATTAGCCAAAGGCTTTGAACCACATTTGTGGACTTCCTAATAGTAAAGAATTACAATAGTCCAGCCCTGAAGTAACAATTGCATGGACTAGTTTTTCAGCATCGCTCCTGGATGATATTTCTAATTTTGGCAATATTCCGGAGGTGAAAAAAAGAAACCCTGGAAACCTGTTTCAGAATGGGATTTAAATGTCCTGGTCAAAAATAACAGCAAGGTTTTATATTTTATTACCAGAGGCCAATTTATTGCCATCCAGTTTAAGTGACTGATTACTGTAAGAAGTTTATTTTTTAGGGACTCAGGTCCAAAAATGACAATTTCATTCTGTCTTGTCAGAATTTAAAAGCAGGGAATTTAAAGTCTTCCAGGTTTTGATGTCATCAGGACATGCCTGTAGTAATTGATTGGATTCATCAGGATTTGTGGATAAATATAGCTGAGTGACATCAGCATAACAGTGGAAATTATTTCAATGCTGTCTGGTAATTTTACCTATCAGATGCCTATATATAAAAAAGAGAATTGGCCCAAGGACTTAACCCTGTGGTACTCCACAAGTGACTCTGGAGTTTGAAGATTAATTACATGATCAAACTAGAATCTGTCAAAAAAAAAGGAGTTTATTAAATGCGTGAATCAGAGGTAAAAGCACAAATGTCCACATTAAAATACCCCCTCCCCCCCAAAGAAAAAAAATAAAATAAAATAAAAATGCAAAAAGCATTTTAGAATGAAATGCGGTGCCAATGAAATGTGCTGTTTGTGTGTACATATGGACGAGGCCCCCAACCCTTCACAAATAAGGGGCGTAGACAATAAATATGGAAAGACTCTTTTGAGTAGAATGCCATTTAGTTCTAGTTGCCTGTGGGTATGTCATTTATTTTCATTTTGGTTTTAGTTGAATAAATCTTCCTTGAGTTTTTATCAATTTCTGGTAACTATAACTGACAAAAATATCAAATCATACATGGATGTCTGTTTAGATCCTTTTGCAACTTAAAAGGAAAATAATTTTATTATACCTAGAAGAACTATTTATCCTAGAATTGAATGGAGTTAGTTATAACTAGTTGCAACTTTTCCCACAGCTAAAAGGAGGTCTGATTGGATTTAATCATTCTCCATTATTTTTGTCTCATTTTTACGGGTTGGCGAAAATTTCATTCATTTTCATTGTTATCGTCTTTCTAATTGACTTTTTATTTAATTATAACATATTTTTTCAAACATGAAAGAAGGCCATTTAGAAATATTAGTCATAAATTAATTAAAAAATTAACACTGCTCCAAACCCTGTCTTGAAACTTGGACAATATGAGTGAAGAACATTTTAATTTCACTTTGTGAATAGTAAATAATTTTTATATTGAATTAAATTCATTTTGTGAAGTGCACAGCAGTCCCCCACCAGCAGCAAAAAAAAAAACTTTTCTCCCAAAAGTAATAATGGTCATTATAATCAAGCGCTTTAATTTCAATCCAAAACATGTAAAATATAAAGATCAGAACATTCCTGATATTTATATTTTATTGTTTGGAAAAACCAAACAACCTCTCCACAGATGAATGGCTCAATACAGGAGAGCTGCCTTCTCAGGACAAGACTCAGCCGTCCACCTGCACCTCAAGGACAAAGGACTCTCTTTTGAGGACCAAAATGTTCACATGTTCACAGAGAGGGGTGAAGGAAGCCATTTATGTAAAGCAAGAAGAAACAACCTTAAACAGAGGAGGAGAGCTCAGGTTTCAACTTTCAAAAACTTATAACACAGCTTCACAAATCCATGCATGTGATCAAAACATTTCTCCTGTAAGCTCCTGTATCACCTGTTTTTTACTGCCTGATCGGACTGTCCACCTGTGATACCTGACCTGTTCTGTCCTCCGTTTTCTGAGCCTGCCTGATCCCTGTCTGTATCCTGCCTGTTGTGTACCGAACCGGACCTGTTTGCTGACCACCGAGCCTGTCTGACCGCGTTTAGCCTGTAAGCCTGCACTTGTTTTCGAACTTGGATCTGTTCCTTGACTCTGAGCCCGGATTCTGCTTTGGACTGCCCTGCTGTTCTGTCCATCCGGTTTTTGACTAGGGAATGTTACGACCACGAGATTTTGTCTTGCCCTGAACTTATCAGCCAGTCTGTCATCCCGGTTCTGCCCACTACCCATCCTAAAATAAACCTTCTTTAACTAGCCTTCTGCTTGTCTGGTTGAATACTGGGTCCTTCTGTTCTACTTCATGACAATTTCATAACATTGGTATTTGAAGTGTTCAACTCGTCAAACAGCTGAAATTCCTTGGAGATACTGTTGTATCCAAATTAATATACTTTTCAACAATAAAGTCCTGATTGTTCAAGAACATCTCGTGCATTTTAAGGTGTAAAAGTAATTATTAAAATAATGAGGAGGAACTATCAAACCACCAAGATTCAGAATTATGAGGGTAAAGTGGGGAGTGCAGGGAAATCTTTGTTTATAATACAAAAGACTAGCAGGTCATTTTTCAGTTTGAGGCCTCACAATGGTTTGCATCCGTTCAAGCTGGAATTTGGGGAAAAAAAGGGAAGTGTCACATCTGAAGGTAGCCCAATGCTACCATATATACAGCATGTTCATGGATCCTGTTAAAATACAGGGAGCACAAGGATCTGAGGCAAGCTGACTTTTAATCTAAGCATGAGCAGCAACGACAAGGAATTATTGTTAGCAACACTAAGCTCAGAATTTCCCATTGAGAAGCACAAATCTAGATGCACATTGACATGCCACCAGAAAATGTCATTATGGTAATAAATTATGGCTGAATTCCATTTACTTCCTACTCACTAATGGATGTGTCTGATTATAGCAGGGCTTAGAGGGACAACAGGTCACAGCAGCATTTTTATTAATGTTTCTCATAAAACCTGAGCTTAGTTCATGCTTGGAAGTCCAAATGAGACCTACACAAAGTTAATGAAATGGGATCTTTCAACATTTTTATATTTCTGGGATAGCCAGTGTGTCCTTCTCAATAACTGTATGATGAATTTTACCCATTTTAAAACCAAAAGTATCTATGCAGTATTGTTTCCATGTTTTTCTATATTTGGTGTTTCATGTTGTTCTTACTAGCAATAGACATGATTTGGTTGGTAATTTTTACAAAATAATTACTTTCTGCAGGCAAATTAGATGGATATTTCCCTGCAGGCTTAAAGCTAAACCTCGCAACTCAGAAGGTTTTGCTTCATTTTACAATTTTCTTTCTTGAGTCAAACAGAATAGTAAATGGTTGTTCTTGTTTCACAGAAAGCATTAGTGTTCCTGCTGCAGACGGAACCCCATCAATCTGCAGGGAGCCTGTTAGCAAGCTTCAGACAATGCTGACATGATTTACGGGATCAATAAATTATCACATTTCCCTGTTCTGAGCAAGTCTCATTGACATGCAAACACTCTTAGCTTTCTGTGCATCTAATTAGGAAATCCAGCCAAGCTGCTGCACATTGACCAAGTTTAATTTAATTTCCACCAAAATATACTTACACTGATCTGAAGCCAGGGTTGTTTCAGATTTATGGTTCGGTTTTCAAGCTCTTTTATTTGCACTTTTATCTGCTTTATTTACATTTATTTAACATGCATCAGCGAACACATTCTTGCATAAAACAGTTGAATAATTAACAAATAACAAGAGCAAAAATTACATTTACATGTAAAAACATGTGAAAATATAATATAGGTATTGAACACTTCAATCTTTTTCTCAATACGTGTTTATCAATGAGGCTGACATAAAGGTTTACATCAGCTGTAGGTAACAACCCAGCTAATAACACGCCTTTATTTTTGTAGCAAAGTGGAATATCACAATGAAATTAAACCTGAACTTATTTACTAAAATTTATTTGGAACATGTTAGATGAAAATGAAGCATTTTTGTTGATAATAATAGCTTCTAGATGTCTCTTGTCTGGAGAAACCCCTCCCAAGCATTATGCAGCTAGGATTTTTGACACATTCTTCCACACAAACTGTCTTCACATCTTGAAGGTTCTGGGTTCCTAAATTCTTTCCAAGGATTTTTCTACCAGATTTGCATTGGGAGACTAACTTGGCCATTCTAGCAGCTTTATTATTTTTCTCTGAAGCCAATTCTGATTTTCTTTCTGTATTGTCTTGTCTAAAATCCATTCATCTTTCCTTTTATAGTTTTATTAAAACTGCCAATTCCATATGGCGATAAACAGCCCCACAACACAATGTTCCCATCTCTAAACTTCCCTGTTAGTACGGTGTTTTTGGGATGATGTATAAGGACCTTTCACCTCCCAACATGGTTCATTGACATGGTTTGTGCGCTGATGCCTGGAGAGTTTGGACCAGGCTATATATTCTCAGTATTCATTGGCTTGTACAAATGTTTTGCAAAAAACTTAGATGAGCTACTTTTTCTTCAGAAGTGCACTCTTTTGCTATGAGTTTGCAGGTACGCCATTGAGGTTGAGTGCTACAGTCACTCTTTTCATAAAAAAAAAATGTTAAGAAATATGTCTCTATCCAACAATATGTTCTGCGACACTAGCCATGCTTTACTCCAATTGCAATGCGAATTTTGAGCAAACCTTTAAAACGCTGCAAAAAAGAACACGTGAATTAAGCATGTTTCCATCCACTGGTTTAGAACAAATTAACCAGGCAACACAAAGTGTAATTTCCTCGGAAATGTATGTTACATACAGCCGTAATAAAGAGGAAGTAGAGGTTGCAAACTATCATGGACCGTGCATCTAAACAAATGGAGAGAGGTTTTCAGAAAGGCGTTGCTATTGGGCAGGTTGAAATTGTTCATGTCAACTAGTATTGGAGATGTTACAAGCTGTCTGGAGACGTTGAGAAAGAAATGCATTGCTATGGGAGCCTGGGAGTATAATAAGTATGACAATGTAAACATGTCCTCAATATATTGGCTACAGCTAGTAGTTAATACCTACAGTCATCGTGTGAAATGGTTTTTGGCACTGTTGTCATGTCTGCTTGTTTTTTTCTAAAGTCGCTTGAAAATTCTGAGTCGCGTTTTTTTTTGGCTGATCTCTGAACGTGCAGTCACTTATCTGGGGTCTAAAACAAGTGACTATAAACACCATTAAAGAGACCCAGCCCGTCTTACTGCTATCCTACAGACAGTGAACGGGCCAGGCGATATCCCTTCGCATACTATACACACGTACCCTCAGAGAGAGACGAACAAAACAACCCATTTCTGCCGGCAGCACAGAGTATTTGCTGGACCACACTGCCCTGTTTCTAACACAACAGCAAAAGTAAACTTCACTGTTATATTAAACTAACCTACCTATCCAGCAGAAACCCTGCAAAATCCACATGAGTTCTGAGTCTGCGCTCCCTCAGAATGATCTCCATTCCACGTGGTAATAATAGCTGTGCCGATATTGACTCTCATTTTTTCCCGGTTATTTCTTTTTCTTTTCTTGGTTACTTTCTCTTTCCTCTCACTGGGAAAAGATTATGGACGGTCCTCCATTTCAACAGAAAAAGACAAATAGAATGAGCTACGTCCGTCTTTGCTCGTTTTTTACTCCTCCTCCACCAACGCCAGGTCTTCATACAGAAGACAGATAGGGAAAACGCGTATGGCTGACAAGTTTGTATCCTTTCGGCTTCTGAAATCAGAAATAGCGACACAACATGGCGCCGCTCAGTGGGTGCACAACACCTATGTATTTATAAACTACTAATTCTAAGTTATGAGAATGCTTTCATTTTTGATGTGAGGTTATTAGACTTTGCCAGAATGTGTATTTATAAAAGCAATACTTGATTTTGGCTAATTAAAAGCCACATTTTTTACATGCTGTCCGTTTAACAGGTGTGAAGTAATCGGGTAGTATGGCTTGTCTAGTTTTTCCTTTTGGGACTGAGAGATTGCGTCTTTGCATTTGAGGTGGAATACGTTTTTTCTGGGGGAGTCGGGGACACAGTGCCCTTAGAGTCACAAAATCTGATAGGTCATGGAAAAAGGTGAAACTCCGGACTTTATTGACTTTAACAACTTTGCTTCTTTTTGAGTCATTTCTCTAATCCCCTCAACATGCAATATTAAAGGCCTTTCTGTCAAACTTAGAACAACAGCGGTCTTGAAAAACACAACTGAGCAGTAACAATGCCCACATGGATTATTATAAAGTTAATGGTATAGGCTTCCATCATTATGTTAAAATAATGGGAGTACTTCACTGAATTCCAATATGTATCAGCTCTTTTTGGTTGGTGAAAAATACCAAAACACACAGATAAGAAAACAGAATCACTGACCAAGCATATTGGTTTCTGATCGCTGACTGCAACAGTGAAAGCATCAGGATTAACTAAGCCTGGCTGTTAGCCTAGTCTGGAGCAGGCTAGTTGCACTAGAAAAAAACTGTGTTCAATAGTTATTTTCATAATTTCCTATAATCATCACTGAGACAGATAAGTGCATAAAAATCAGAAAAATGTCAAGAACATGACATAATAGCTGTGAGGGGAACACAATAAGAAAACTGAACACTTAGGCCAACCTGGCAGCTAATCAGTCTCTGTTACAGATAAACACACATTGTATGCCATTCAACTTCAAAAACCGTAGGCAACAGAGTATACACAGTACAACATCATATTGATCATTAGATGTTTTATATACAGGCAAATTCAGATGATTGCTTTCAAAAATAACTTGATGACTTGGATGCTGGTGCACATTTGTCTGCTACTGGCATAAGAGAGATGAAAGCCTGAGGGTACAGCTTCATAAAGTTAACCTCATACTGGTTCAAGACGGTCATGAAAATCTCATCTGATGTAAGAGCCAAGGTAGAAACAGTCAAATAAAACTCATCACATGTAGTGACCATTTCTAAACATGATTTGAACTGATAGTTTCATTTTCCCTTCATTTCCTTTCCACAAACTCATTTTTCATCAGTCTTCTCCGGCCACTGATCGGGGTCCTTTCATTCAAAGGTGACATTCAGCACACTTTATTTTTTCCTGCAAACAATATTGCAAACAATTAACTTTCTGCCTGTGTTTTCCATTTATTCTTGAGATCTTGGAGGCTATAAACATTGTGAGTTTGAAGGTTACCAGCCTCACAATCATAATTTTAAAATAATTATATATCCAAAACCATGCAGTCATTAAAGTTACTCTGCAAACTCAGACTTCCCATTTCAAAGGTAAGATCTGGAATTTTCCACATATGTTTTTAAAATTAGGATATAGCCATGGTCTACTTGAAACTGAAACCCAATTTGTTTTATCAACAAATGATTCCTTCCTTCACTGCTTGCATCACCAACAAAATGGTTTCATATTTAAGTTAATGTGTTAAAGGGAAACATTCATCATATTTCGTTAGCAGAAAACTTTCACATCTGGAAGGTAGTGACAAAAATAAATTACAATCAATGTTGCCACAGTGTTTTCAGTCATTTTTAAATGTTATTTTCTGAGGAATAGATTTTAGAGGCAGGTATTTATAAATCTGCACGACCACATGTGGAGTAATAGCAAATCACACTGAACAGCAAACAGCAGCAGCCTATAGAATTTGTGCAGCTTACATCAGAGAGTCGCTTGATTTAGGTTTTGTGCTTAGGAGGGGGAGGACAAAATGTTCTTTACAGTTACGTCATAATTTTGAGAGGTCCCAATAGAAACCAATGAATTTCCCACTAAAATCTTCAGCGTTATTATGCTAGTGCTTGACAGTAGTTTTCGGAACAAGAACCTAGAACAAAGGATGTTGCTCAGGAAAAGGCTAAACAAATGACAAATGACACTGAGGGGATCCAAAAGACTAGCATTTGTCGATCACTCTAAATAAGATTTTACACTTTCATCAGGAATTACTTTAGCTTGGATGCAATCATGGTCCAAATGAAATAGAGATTTGGTGATTTGATCAACAACACAGTCCATCTAATATTGCTTATATCACAGAAAAACCTTTATTATTATTTTTATTTGGGTCTTACAGTGTCATGATCCTTGGGAATTTGGTTTTATGTTCAGCTTCATTTTGGTATCTATATTCTGGTCCTTTGTTTCCTGTGTGTACTGTGATTCATTTCCTCTGTTCAGATACTTGGCTTCTCTCACAGCTGCATCCAGTTCCAAATTAACCACCTGCTCCTCGTTCAGTAATCAGCCCTCCAGTTTAAATATCTCTCAGTCAGCTCTGGGTCAAAACGTCCTTGGCTGCATCTGAAATGGTCTAATTCTAGCACCTAGCGCCTGTTCCTTGACCTTTCATGAGGTCAACAGTAAGAATCCTATCGTGGGGAGGAAATCCTCTTTGAACTCCTGTGCCGATTTCAGTTTTTAACTCATACGTCATTACGCGACAGAAACACACATGGAGGATTCTAGTCAAATCCTGTAGTCTTCTGAAAAAGAACTCAAGTGTATACTCTCTTCTCTCCAGACTTTTTTATTAATTTCGGTGAGGTGGGCTGTGCTTAAACACTGTCTGATCCAAAATCAGACAGTCTTTATCCTTTGAAAATGCTGAGGTTCTTATCGATGCATTTGTATCTTCACACATTGATTATTCTAATACTCACCTGTCTGGGTTACCAAGGAGAAGTTTTAGAGGCCTGCAGATGGTTCAACATGCAGCTGCTTGCATCTTGACCAAAACCGGGAAATACGGGCATATCACCCCAGTACTGACATCCCTTCACTGACAGGAAGCATAAAGGCTCCTTTTCCTACCTCCTTCCTAACTGACTGCACTATTCTGACAGCACTTATCATAGCAATTGCATTTCTGCTTTGGCAGAAGAGTCCTTACTAGTACTAACACTAGTTTCCTTGTGTTCCTCTTGTCATGCATTTATTTATTTATTATGTTTTTATTTTTTGCCTGCTTCCTCCCTGAATTTGGGTCCCGCTCTACACCATTTCATGACAGAGGGTATGTTTAATCACTGTTTTTTTTTCCTTCTTCTTTTTTTTTTTTTTTTTAAACTAACCCAACAGTTCTTGTTAGCGCTAAAATAAATACATCACGATTAGGCTTTCCACCGTTTAAAAAAAATCTGATTAGTCATTTTAAAATGAAAATGAAAACCTTCAGTGACTATAAAACAGAATCTGCACTACCATGTATGGAGTTCTGACATAATGCATGAATCGAAAAGCCTGTGCAGATTATGTAAAAATATCTCTTGATTTAAGTTAATATGCAAAAGGTAAGTAGGCTAGCGCAAAAAGTAGTTATTTTTACTATAACAATTTCTGTAGTTTGAGTTGAAAGCAAACAATTTCTTATTAAAGTCTTTAAAATTGATTTTTAGCAACACAAAATCTCCAGTGGAATAAAACAAACATAAAAGCAAACATAACAGGCGCCAACTGGTGTTCAAAAAGTGTGGCACCACCAGTTGCCTGCAGCACCATCAACAACTTCACTCTGACATTGACAATCATTAAATCTGAACAGCTCTTATCAATTCAGTAAGAAGCCAAGTCACACCTTCAAAATCAGGCACTGATTGCTACTTTTAGATGTTCAACATAAAAAGTTCTATTGCACTCATGAGGACCTTTTAATTAGCTTTCATGTGCTTAAGAATTATCATTATAGCAATGCTATACAAAAGTTTTAAACCAACCCTATTTTGTTTTTTCTCTGAGTGAAAAAACAAAATCGGGTTGCACTACACTTTTTGAACAAGTGAAAATTTCTGCTGGAGTTTATTAAACCACAGAGGTGCTAAATAAATGTCCAATAGTGCTTTGACTGTTGTTCATTGGATGCCAGGTGTTGCCGAAAAGCACACAAATAATGTCCAATGTGCCTTTCTATACTCTATATGCCTTGTACTGTTTTTCCTTTTTTTTATTTTTTATTTTTTATGTTTTTTTAATATTTCTTAAACGGGACGTATGCTTTTTAATACCTTCCTTTGCACATTGAAATCAATAATTCTGTTGTGGTCTATATAAAGTGGAACAGCAATGCTATGGTCTAAATTCGTTGTTATTGTTGCCCCACAGCCCCTCTTTTGCCCTGGTTTCTGAGGGTCTGAGTCTGAGAGCAACTCTTTTTGGTGCCGTCTCTTTAAATCTAAAGGAGGCACTTCACACTCTCCAGGTTGCAGACTGTTCCACTTCACCCCGTTTGTACATTTTGTATGCAGGGGTACGATGTAATGAATTGTGTGGGTCGATACACCCAACAACCAAATATTTTGATTAGTCCACTTACAGCTTCGGCATCCTTGAGCTTGGACCACAAAATCGAGGGAAAAGACAAACAAAAATGCCGGATTTGCGAAATTGGTAAGCCTGAAGTCTGTGACCTTGTTTAGCAGTGGTGATGTAACCGTTCAAAAAATGTAATAGAGGGTAAAGAAAACTGAACGGCTTAAAAAACAGGACCCAAAGAGAATATAAAGATATCTACGCAGCACCAGCACAGACTAAATTAAAATTTGTTGCACTCCTAGAGAATCCAAGTACACAACAAAATGTCCTTAAGGGCTAAAAAAGAAGATTTTGCATGATATGCAGCCTTTAACTTCAGACATTCAAATGGACATAACTATCATGAGCTGTAATGTAAACAGGAAAATGTATAAAAACGACTTAATAGGCCCTTTAAGTGCTGCTGTTGTAACTGCCCTGTGCTTTATCATGGCATATCTCTCAGGAAATGAAGAAAAAACATTGCCAGGTGCTGCTGCCAAAAATAGAAGAGACAACCGGGAGCAGTAGCTGCAGTGGAAAGGTGTTAGAGACAAAACAACTTCTTCCTCACTTCACAAGCCTGTCAAAGTGTTGGTTAGTTCGTGAACTGTGTTCTGGCCAGAAGTTGCTGATCAGCATCAGTCTGAGGAAAGGGGGGGTATATGAAGCAAAATTACCCATTTTAACTTTGCTAGATTGCAAACCGCCACTACCTAAGCTCTAAAGATGTTTCTACCCAGTAATGCTGATGTCCAAGTTACAGTTATTCTTTATGCTGATGGACGTGGTGGCTACAGTTCCTTTCTGCACAAATTACAAATATAGGTTACAAAACCACACCAGCAGCACAGTGGCTGGCGGGGACTCCAATGCGATGGCTGCACTTCAGCATCTTCCTCAGCTCCGCGCGAAAGCGATCGTGTAGCCATGCGTAGAGGAACGGGTTGCAGCAGGAGGAGCTCATGGCGCACAGATGGCACAGCAGCTGGATGAGTAAAAAGTATTGCTTGTTTATCAGGTGGATGTCAATGTCCCTCAGGACGTTGAACACGTGGATGGGGAGCCAGCAAACAGCAAAAGCAGACACCAGGAGAGCAACAAGGCGAAAAATCTTCCTCTTTCGGGCCTGGTGAACGCCTACCTGGTCTTGCGTCCTATTTCCAGGGGCAACACACTTCTTCAGTTTGACAGTGATGCAGAGGTAGGAAACAAAGACGGCCGAAAGGGGGAGGACGTACGTCACCAGCAATGTGCTGTAGGCGTAGGCCCGTCTTTCTTTCTCCTGGCCCAACCAGAACTCTTCACAGATAGTGAAGCCTTCCTCTTTGAACTCAACGTGGTAGGTGTGAGTCACTGCCGGAGCCACCAGGCCACAGGAAAGTAGCCAGATGCCAGTGAGGATGTAGGCACAGGTGGCCACAGTGGTCCGCTTCTTCAGAGGGTGAACCGTGGCATAATATCTGCAATGAAGGGAGAGTGGTACTTTATAAGCCTTAGATGATTTAATGGATGGTTAATCAGGACCAAATGGATGAATTAATGCCTCTGTGATATCCCTGCAAGCATGATTAAACCCAAAGTTCAAGTCTTATTGATCAGATAGTGGAGAAATGTTTAAATGGCTTAATTAGCTTTAAAGCTGCTTTTCAATTAGACAGCAAGCATTGCGCCGAGCGGTCTCTGTGACCTGTATTGACTGAGTGGAAAAAGGGGCAACATTTTTTTCTATGACACTGAACATAGGTGTGCCAAGGAACAAAAACAAGACGTTAACATTTCAGTCATTGTTAAAGTGATCCCCTCTTAAAGGAGAGACACCAAATGTATAACAAGATATAACTGAAGGCCAGGTCCTTAGAAAACCAACTGAGTTCTTGGAAGCTCACACCTGCTCGTTTGTTTTAATTTTCTGCACATGTTCCCTTTAAGAATATTTACATTTTCATGAATTTGACTAATCTAGCTGTACAATTTGCAGCACATTACGTAACACGGGAAGCTCGCTGATTGAAAATTTTCACCTATTGAGTCACTTCTTGCACAAATAGAGGGCTGATCATTCATTAAAGAGAGAAGATTTTTAATTTTTTTTTATACATGCAAATCAATACCTCCCTTCATTTGCATAATTTTCAAAGAATAAGACATGATTGCATTTGTTGGGTTGTGAGCTCTTAGGTTTATAATTGTAATCCACTCCATTTTAGAAGAGTGTATTTTTTTTTAAATAATTTGTTTGTGCCAAATTCTACAAAGCTATTCAAACCTAGCAAAAGTAATACCCATTAACCTTTTCACAATACACCATGAACTTGCATATATTTTACTGGAATTTATTGTGATAGACCAACGCAAAGTAGTACAAACATGTGAAATGGAAAGGAAAGCAAACATATTTTCAACATTTTGATAAGTAAAACTTCTGAAAAGTCTGGTCTGCATTTCTATTCAACTCTCTTTACTCTAATAACTCCAATATGGGGGGCATTATTGTAGCAATATTATTGCAAATGTGTGTGGAGAGTTGTGTGTCTGTATCTCAATTTGTGTGTGTGCAGTCAGATTTGAAAACGTGTAAATAAATTTGTAAATATGTGAGGATGTTTGTGTGTCTGTACGAGAATCTGCAAATGTGTAAAACAATTTGTGTGTAATCCGGATTGCATATGTGTAAAAAATCCACAAATCTGTATTCAGATCTGCAAATGTGTGCTAAGATCTGCAAATGTGTAGATCAATCTGTAAACACACACAGAGACACTAATGTCTGAAGTATTTTCGCTTCAAGACTCAGAAATACGGACTCTTTACACACACATTTTCAAATCCAACTGCACACACACAAAATTAGATACAGAAACACAACTCTCCACACACATTTGCAATAATATTGCTACAATAATGCCCCCATACTCTAAATATTCAAATCCACCACTTCAGAAGTCATCTAGTTAGCAGAGGTAGTCTAAATATGAGTAATTTATTTTAAATATGAAAGTAACTGTCATCATCTGAAAACGTAAAAGAAAATTGTATCTACCAAGCTAACAAGATATGAGGTCCACCCAAACTGATTGATTGAGTGAAAGAAGCATTAGACATAACCCGGTTACTAAGAGGCCCATGGCAACTCTGAGGGAGCTTTGAAGGATTCATTGCTCTGGTGGGAGAATCTGTGAACTGGACAACTATCCACTGTGCAATCCACAAATCTGGAGATGTGGCAAGAAGAAAACAACTGTTAAAAGAAAGATAATGAAAAGAGTCCTGTTCAGTTTGTCAAAATTCACATAGGAGACATAACAAACATTTCTGAAGAGGATAACCTGGTCAGAGGAAACAAGAATTTAACTTTTTGGCCTACATGTTAAAAGCAATGTGAGGCAAAAATTTAGCGCCACATGTGACCCTAGGAACAACATCCTTATGGTGAAACATGGTGGTGGTAGAATCATGTTGTGTGGATCCTCCTTCTCTCTAGGAATGGTAAAGGTGGTCAGAGGTGATAAGAAGATGGATGGAGCTAAATACAGGGCAAAACTGGCGAAAAACCTCTTAGAGGCTGCAAAGGACTTGAAACCTTGGCCGAGGTTCCGCTTCTACCAGAAAAACATCCCTAAACCAGTGTCCGAAATTAACTTTGTGATTCACCGGCCAAGTTGGCCGGTAGATGTAAAAATCAACCGGCTAGGCATATATTTTACCGGCCAAAATATTAATCCTGACCAGACCTCAATTTTTATCAAAAATTAAGAGTGAGATTATGTTAATTTTCGGGGGGCGTGGTTGGGGGCGTGGCTGTCTGGACCCTGGAAGAGAAATCTTTGTTTCCTGACTTTAATAAGAAAATATTGTAGTTGATTATAAAAGGCACAATAAGAATGATCACATTTACATCTAGGCAATAAAAACACAGATTATCATTATTCTATCCGTGTTGGTCTAATTTGTGAATGAGGCAGAGTTTCATCAAGCCTGTATGGTTCAATATTTTTCCCTCAGCTGCAACACTTAAAGCATGCAGGGGTTCGCGCAGCTGGATCAGCGTCTTTACGCTGATCCAGCTGCTGGATTTTATCCTCGTGTGCTGTGCGCGAGGGATAAACAGTGGGGAAAATGCATATATAAAGACTGTAAAGGGCTCTTTTAGAGGGAAGAGAATGAATAATGGGTCTGAGCTGAAGCCCCTGATTTTAGAAGTTCCTTAAAAAGTCCGCACCTATATTACATGTAACGTAATTTTGCGCACCTGAATTCAAGCGCAAGGCAGCAGCCCACCGAAGCACCACTGGCTCTGTGTCGTTAAATACAAAAGAGCAGTAAAACATAGCTACTGACTCTCCTATTGATTTTAATTGGGACATTTTGGTACAAGTCGAAGGACATTAAACGCAGTGATTCACGTTTTGAAGGCTGGTCGCTGACAAAAGCACCATGCTCCGAGAGGGCGCAGTTACAGCGCGCACCGTAACAGCGCCTCTCTCCTCCCTTCCCTCACGTAGTTAAATGCAGAATTAATAAAAACGAAACTTATAAACAGACTAATGGGCGTTTTAGACTGTATCTGGTTAGCAGATCTGTTTTCTGATCCAGCGTGCAGCCATGACTGGATTTGAATGAAGGATTTATCTGGGAGCCACTCTCCCCAGAAATAAGATGTGAAAGAAGCTGAACCAGCTCCGCAGAAGGCGGGTCTAGACTGAGCTCTGTGAACGGATCACCCGCAGCCCAGATCGGCTTTGTTATTTTTATTTATTTTTATTTGGTACAAAGATTTACTCGCCATGTGGCAGCTAGCCCTCGCCAAACGGGAAATTTACTCGCATTTGGCGAGTGGCGAGTGTTAATTTCGGACCCTGCCCTAAACATACAGTTAGAGGTACAATTAAATGTTTTTACATAAATTAAATCATTTTAGAATGGTCCAGACAATGTCCACAGTTGGGTAAATCAGACTGAGAAGTCCTGTGTTCAGAGACACTCTCGCCATCCAATCTGATGGAGAGGCAAAAAAATTATGTTTACCTTGTATCCATTTCCTTAAACTTCACAATTATGCACAGCTTTGTGTTTGTATATGGCATAAAATCTGTTTAAAACCTTAAATTTGGAAAGGTTTGTTTCAAGATGTGTGAATACTTTTTTTTAAGACTGAATATTTTTTTTTGAGTCTTCACAAAAAAACAGCAAAGCACAAATAAATTGAAGTATCATAAGAAAAACGTATTGACATTCTCCAAGACATGAGGTCTTTCTGGTAGAGTCACCCACCTGTCCACAGCAATAGCTGTGAGCGTGAAGACAGAAACGTACACTGTGACTGGTTGAATGAGGAAGACCAAGTAGCACATGGAGCGGCCGAAAACCCAACCGTGTGGATTGAAGGCATAGGCCAGAGTGAAGGGGACACATGTCACACACATGAGCATGTCTGAAAAGGCCAGGTTCCCAATGAAGAAGTTGGTGACGTTGTGCATCTTGCGAGTTCGGCAGATGACGTAGAGGAGCAGGTAGTTCCCAACGACGCCCACCACCACCACGAGCACATAAAGAGGGATGATGAGAGGCTTGAACGTCTGTAGCAGGGCCACATCTGCAAACTGTGAGCTGCGGTTGGTGGAGTTGCTCTGCACTGCCACCTCGTAGATGTGCCCCTCAGATCGCTCTGCAGATGGGGAAGGCTGCGTGCTTCCAGTTGGGCTACTGTGGTTAGCCTCCATGGGAGCGAATCTGTTCACACGTGCACTGTAACAGAACCAAAGCAGGTTTACAGCTAAACATCAGCAACACATCTGAAAGGTCAGACTATCATCTTAATGCAAAATGTAAACGGCATGTTGAGAGAAAGAAAAGTTCATGACATTTAATAAATGGAAGACTTTTAGGAGGACAAGCATGCTTTTACAAACAGCAACACATTAACACGGTGAGAGGTAGAGAGCAGGGTATAATGAGGCAGATGGTTATAAAGGCATCTCATTATGAATGCACAGAGCAACATCTTCCATCCACCGATAAAATGTGTTTCAGAAATGTCACATGACATTAGGTCCTGATTTACAGGCTGAAGGTTGCAGAAAAAAATGTCTTTATTAATTAGCTTGCTCTGTTTAGTGTCTGCAAAATAATTCAGCATGTCTTAGACGCATCGTTTTTATATTTTACTTTCTTGTCAATTTG
Source organism: Fundulus diaphanus (assembly GCA_037039145.1). Classification (NCBI taxonomy): domain Eukaryota; kingdom Metazoa; phylum Chordata; class Actinopteri; order Cyprinodontiformes; family Fundulidae; genus Fundulus; species Fundulus diaphanus. The sequence goes on along the minus strand of CM073141.1, from coordinate 17,497,410 downwards.
TTTAACCTGCCTTCCCTGTGGCTGCGTGTCATCATGTCAGTCGATCAAGAATAAATACAGCTGAAAATTAAATTGAGAAAAACTTGTGTTAAATATTGAAACTAAAATACATTTTTAAAACACTCTTTCAAGCCTCAGGCATTATTCTTTCATAGACTGACAGAAATGGTCAATTTTTTAGCATTTTTAGCTTCCCAGTTGTGAGGCCAAAGTGTTTTTATGAAACTTTAAAAACTCCCTTTTGGGTTTGAAGGTTCTCCAGGCAAATTTCAATACAGCTGTTTAAAATATGTTATTGATAAACCAACGGAAAAATGCCCTCAAGCATTTTATTATTATTATTATTATTATTATTATTATTATTATTGTTGTTTTTTTCTTTTTGTTGTTATCAATCATCCATCCATCAGTTGTCTATACCCAATAGTCTTGCAGGGTCATGGGACACTGGTGTCAATCTCCGGCGGCCATGGCGTGAGAGAGCTACTGGACAGGTTGGCAGTCCATCACAGGGCAAAACAGAGACACACAGGACAGACAACCATGGATGCAAACATCCATCCCAACGTAAACTTTAAAGTATTCAGTTGACCTTACAATTGTGTTTGGACTGTGGGAGGAAGCCGAAGTACTCGGAGAGAACCCACGCATGCACAAGGAGAACATGCAACCTCCATGACGGAAGACCCCAAGTCTGGAATGTTGTAGTTGCTTAACAGTTCACTCATGACATATTACCACTTTATGTTGGGGCTGACAGTTTAGATACTCATACACCTTGGTCCTGTTTCAGAAAGAACGGCCTATTTACCCTGAGTAGAAAGCAGCTACTGTGAGTAGTTCAACCTCACCACGTCATACTCAGCTTTCTTGGTTTCAGAACAGGTGGTATCAGTCAGGTAAATAAACTCAACCTATCAACCCTGAGTTTAGCGGAGCACGAGCAGGAAAGAAGCCCTCATCAATGGAACGCAGATAATGTCATTCACCATGGCAATGGCAGGAAATAAGAAGCCTGGAAGTGCATGTTTCCCGTGAATGGAATAAGAAATCTTTAATATGGGCATATGGAGAATATTAAACCTTACTTAACAAAAATAAACAATGCTGCTGCTGAAAAAAGCGAGTTAGAAGCAGAGAATTGCTGAAAAATTCAAACCATGAGTGATATGAGAGTCATTTGATGGAGAGCTTATTATTATTCTCACACTACACACACACACGACACTAACACTAATGTATGAATGGAAACTAAAATAAATGAATGGAAAACTAGAGCTGGAAGTCTCAAATTTGAAACAGAATAAATTATTGCTTCTGTGTAGTTAAAGTTAAATTTTAATTTATTGTAGGTGCTTTGACTATGGAACACCTTTGAACTCTACTATAACTGAGTGTAATGGTAACATTCCTGACAGTGCGACATACAGCTGCCTCTGAAAGATTTTCTGCGTCACCTACGTTATTAAAAAGCTGCCGTTGGCATAAAAACGAAGTGCAGCACAAAGAAATTGTTCAGAACTGAGAACGTCCCCTCGTGTCAGAAAAGCGATGTACGGGAGTGAGAATATTGAGATAAATAATTTACAGTGGTGAAAAACGTAGCCCTTGAAAAATAATTATAAGGCAAAATAAATGATAAGACATTTAATCGGGGTCTGATCAGCCTCTCCCGGCCGAGATTTCTGGGGAGTATTTGAGCTCCATCCTCTACAGGCTCTTCCAGAAAAGGACACGGCTTTTCTGACATGTCCACAAATTATTTTTCCACAAATCTTTTTAGAATAGCACAGTTTTTAGATTAGCAAAGTGGGTTAGTGAACAACTTAATCACATTTTGGATGCTCATGATGTCCTTTCCAAAACTCAGTCTGGTTCTTGTAAATAGCATAGTACGATAACTGCTGCTGTTAAAGTGGTCAACAACGTCATAGAAGCACTAGAGGGTTGTGAATACTGTACAACACTTTTTATAGACCTGTCAAAAGCATTTGACACAGCTGACCATGCCATCCTGCTAGACTTCACAAAATTGGTCTCCCTAATAAGGCAGTAAACTGGTTCTCTAATAATTTATCAGGTAGAACAGTGTGTCCAGGGTGATGGTTCATATTCTTGCTTCCTCCCTATTGTAAAGGGTGTGCCTCAAGGATCCACTTTTGGGCCAACGTTTACAATTTATGTAAACAATCTTTTTGACAACTGATCTGATTCTACGTCTCGCCTGTATGCTGATGACAGACATTTATAGCTCCTCTCTTGGCTACAAAATTACTGGAGCTGTTACAGTCAGCTTTTGTCACTGTTCAGTCCCCGTTAACTCAGCTTAAGTTAGTGCTAAATGCAGATAAATAAAAATCCACTTTTCTCTCATGGTAAACAGTTTCCTTCTAACCTAATGCTGCTTGTCGGGACTTTGATGCAATCAACTGGTTCCCTTATATAGGACATTTTTTGACCAATCTGTATAATCTGACCCAATCTGTATAATATGATTGAATTTGACTTTGTAAAGTGCCTTGAGATGACATGTTTCATGAATTGGCGCTATAATAAATAAAATTGAATTGAATTGAATTAACCTTCCCAGGCTGTCAACTGTGCATGGGGTTGAAATTCAAATGGTCACATCTTATAAATATCTAGGTATTTTAATTAATGAGAATCTATTTTTAACTGCACATCTATAAACTCCAAAAGTTGAAATTGGGTTTCTTTTTTAGAAATCATGTTTGTCTTTGCAACTTAGAAAGCATTTGATCACTTTTACTTTTTTACCTTTGGACTATGGAGACATGCTCTTTATGCTATCTCTATGTTCTGTTCAAAAAACAGAACATAGGGGAACCAAAGAACCTAGAAAACACAGGGGAACCACAGAGGCTAGAAAACACAGGGGGACTAAAAGGCATACGGAAACGACGGGACAACAGGCGTACGGAAACGCCGGGGACCTGAGCATGCGCTGGGCAGCGACAGCCGGGTGCACCAGAGGGCACAGCCGGCGACTTGGGAGCGCCGCAGAGAGCGCTGGAGAACACAGGAACTTGAGAACACGGGGAACACAGGAACTTGAGAACACGGGGAACACAGGAACTTGAGAACGCGGGGAACGCGGGGAACACAGGAACGTGGACCGCTGCTGGAACTTGAGAACGTAGAACGGCTGCTGGAACTTGAGAACGTGGAACGGCTGCTGGAACTTGAGAACGTGGAACAGCACAGGAACTTGAGAACGTGGAACAGCACAGGAACTTGAGAACGGTGTAGAATGGCGGCAGGTGGAGAACGTGGAAACAGAAGCAGCTAAATCCAGCCCGCTCCTGCACAAAGCTGTGTGTGTGGTGTCCGGGTTCATCTTGGGCCGGGTCGTACTGTCATGATTTGTCTTCATGAACCCGGACAGAGCACACAGACACAGAGCTGATCTTGAGAGTTTATTGCAAAGAAGGAGTAGTGGAAGGTGAAAACCAGAGTCAGTTACCGGGCTGGAGTAGATGAGTTGCAGGAGCAGGCTGACTGGAGGAAACTAGAAGAATGAAACACTGGGGTAACAGGAGTTCCAACAGCAAGGCAGTAGACAGGCGTGGAGATTGCAGACGACCCGGCGACCAGGAACAAACTGAGCTGAGTATTTAAAGAGGGGTGAGCAGGTGGAGCCAGTCACAGGTGATTGCAGCCTGACAGGTGATCCTGATCAGGCTGCGCTGGGAAGGAGGAGGGAGCAACTGCTAAAAATGCAGCCACCAGGCTGCATCATGACACATAGTAAATGAATCTAACAGATTCCAGAATATATTTACATAAATACCAAACAGGTTTCTGTAAACTGTAAACAGATGACAAAAACAAGGATCTAGGGATGAACAATACAAAAGGGCAAACACCAGATAGCAGGATCCCCAGGGAGCTACAATAAATATTCAAACCCCTGGGGATCCTTACATCTTGGCTGAATGAAAATTATTTTAAATCCAACATTGCCATGGGTGTAAAAAAGTTGTCAACAGTAGCTCAAGAAGACTTTTTGATTAAAAAAAATGGGGGTGGGGGGGGGGGGGGGTCAAACATTACACACATTTCAAATGTGTGGCATTTTATTTATAAAGATAATGTAGGTTTCAGATGTCAGAAGTACTGGCATCCTTCAGTTATATGACTTGTTTTCCTATACACCAACCCAAACAAAATCTGTGGCCAAATAAATGCAGTAAGTCATATATGTAATTTCATTTTTGTGAGTCTTGGAGGCCTTGTACACAGAGTGTGCCAAGCCCAGGCAGCCTTCAAAATTTAAACTGAAATGTGCCACCAGAATTATATCCCTAAATAAATCTTAAAACCACTTGAACAAATGCTGGCTGATGCAATTTCTGGGATTTTGTTTAAATGCCTGACTAAGCAAGCTCAAAAGTTGCTTTCTAGAAGTCATGGAGTCATCTCTGAGCTCCATCACATTGGGTCTCTGTATCCAAGAGCAACATGCCTCATCTGAAGAATATATAATGTAAGGATGACAAGCAAATGTGCAGTTGTGCATTGTTGACATAAACCTGCCTTTGTGCCAGAGCACAGCAGTGTGGGAGCATGAGTGTGCGGGGGTTACAGGCAAACATCCTTGGACGACCTCTGAAAAAAGACACTTCACCTTGATCTCAAAGTATCTGAGAACTCAGAGCTTAAAGGGGTTTAATGATGGTGGATCTTATAAATCCAGATAGTAGAAACAGCATTTGATCTAGCTGGGATCAAGTGGAATGCTTGCTTGTATAATATTACTAGTAAATTTTGATTGAATTTGACTTTGTGAAGTGCCTTCAGATGACGTGTTGTGAATTAGTGCTATATAAATTAAATTAAATTGAATTGAATTGAAAGTATATACAATAAAAGAAAAAAGCATTTAGATTTTTATTTGTCTTTAGATTGGTACATGCAGATCTGATTTCCTTTGCTTCTGTTATAAGTTGTTGATAAAACATGAAATCCCCCAAATGTAGTGCCTATATAGTTAAAATCACGGTTAATGTGGCATGTTTGTGACTTCCTACCATTTAAAGCTGTGAACATGTTGCAGTGAATCATGCAGGATATACATGTTACCTTTCATTTTGTTGCCAGATTGCTCATCAGTCTGGATACAAGTACAGTTTTCCCTCTTTGCACACTTGTCTCCTGCAACTCTGACATAATGACTCTGCTGTCCCTTTACATTCGTCCTCTCCCACAAACACTGCTAATTAGTATGTATGTGCCAAGGTACAGAATGGGGAATTAATCTTTGCAATAGTCAAAGTAAAAACATCACGTCACAGTCAGTCTTATTATTATTGAAAAGTGTCGACGAGGGATTTCAATTAAATTGTCTTAGACTTTGTCTTTTGCTTGCTGAGTGCGATAGAAGGATTTAATAAGGTCTCCGTTACTCTGAGAATATTTTTATGCGCCAGACTACCATGCAATTGAAAATACAGTATAAAAACTGGATTTAAATTAAATATACAATATCTTGTATGCAAATGCGTCATCTTTTTGTGTATACAGCACAGAACATTCTGCATGGAGAAATGTCATTATTTTTCTCAAAATACTGATTACTACATAAATTAAGGACAATTACTCCTGTCTATCCTGTCTGCCACAAAACATGAATATTCCAGCGATCAGAACCATGTTTTGTACCACCCAATTTGTGACCAAGGAGTCAAACTTATAATCAGAGAAATTGTCAAAAAACCAGGTACCTCTCGAGAACAGTTTCAGGAAGATCTGGAATTAGCAGGTACAGTTTTTTTTCTCCATGAAAACAATAACTTATGCGCTCAACCTCGATGCTCTTTATGGGCACTCGTTGTATAAGATAACAATGGTGAGGAAAACATTATTTTGAAGCTCAGTTAAAGTAGGCTGCAGGATGTTTGGACAAGCCAATAAAAGAATGGGAGAAAATATCCTATTTGGATTAGTCCAAAACTAATTTTTTGGATGTCACAGCAAATGGCATGTTTGTACCACAAGGTGTTGTGTTTCGGACTGATTCTTTGAGTTTCTGGATTGTGCCTTCTTTGGTTTATTATCCTTTAGTGTTTATTTCTACTTTTGTGGATTTGTTAATGGATTCTGTTCGTTCTTTCTGTAATCCTTTTGCATGCTTCTGTTTTCATTCTCCCTCAGTTCCCTCAGCCTTCAGTGTTCTCAGCTGTTGCCCATTCCCATCTGCCTATTCACCTGCTCTCCGTGCCTTCTCTCTTCACTTTCCCTGTGTGTATTAACTGCCTGGTCTTCTCTTCTTATTAGCTGGATCCTCTGTTATGCTACCTCCAGTACATTCCCTTGCTCTTCATGGTTCCCTATAACTGAATTTGTTTCCTTAATTAAATCCTGCTATAAGCTATGATATCTCCTGTCTCCTGTCTGCCAACATTTGAATCAAGCTGAAAGACAACTTTGTAATTCTTGTGAAGTCTACCAGTGGCTCCAACAGGAGCTGGAAGAGGCAAATGTTTTTATGGAGGGGACATTGAGATGCTGCCTTCTCTGGTGTTGTTCAGATTGGTCAGGCCGACGCTTCTGCTCATGCTTTGGCTCCGCTCACCACTTGTGCTCTTGCTTCTGATGTTTTCTACTTGGCACTGCTTTGTCCTCAAACTGTAAATGCTACCGCTGTCATAGGACTTCCATGTTCATAGCAGCCACTGTGCTTCCCACATCCACAGCACCTGAGGTCCCCACACCTTCTGTCACCATAACATACTTAGCTCTTCTCCCTGCATGTGAAGCTATTCTTCAGCTACCCAAGAGCTCCAGAGCTTACTCCATGCTGCCAGAGAGTCCCCGAGCATGCTCTGTGCTGCCACACTTTTGAGCCCCTGAGCTAGGTCATTGTTGCCTCTAAGTCCTAGAGCCCAGCTCTCACCATCCCAGAGGCCAAGAATCTGCTTCTTGCCACCTACTCTCCAGGCTCAGTAATCACCGCCATCAACATTATCTTTAGGTTCTACACTCTTGGTTCAGCTATCATCATCATCTACACTCTGGGCTTAGTATTCATCAGCATCATCATATGCACCTCCTGTCCACCTATCAGCTTCACTCCAGCTTCATGATCCTGGTCCCGAGTTCTCTAATGAGGGTTTCCAGGTGGACCCGCCCCAGGAGTCCGTCCCTGAGTTCTCCTAGATGGGTGTCCAGGTGGATCTGCCTTAGGTTTGCTCCTGAGTTCTCCTAGATGGGAGTCCTGGGGAATTCCCCTTTGCCGTCATCTCCAGGGCTCCATCAAATGATCTACCAGCTTCCATGTCGCTCCTCTGAGGGAACAATACTGCAGTACTCCCCTGTGGTCTCAAGTCTATAGAGCTCCAGCATGGGGTTGAGCACGACAGACACCATTCACCAGAGCTCCACCATTGGTTCAAAACTCCTGCCTGGGGTGCTAGTCTCCAGAGTCCAGCCCCAAGTTCAAGCCTCCAGAGTCCTGTACCGGTTTCTCCACATCACTATGTGGGCTGCCTTCACGCCTGGTTCTTTGAGGGTTCCTGCTCCGCTGCTGCCGGCCTCTAAGGCTTCATCTCAGCCGCCACAGGCCCCATCACATCCTGTGCTGCAAGCCTCCAAAGTTATATCAGCACCACTCCAACAATCTACACCATAAAAATAGCTGAGTCCATCACACAAGCAAAAAAGGTCTTCAATACTGCCCCCTCCACACCAAAAGATTTGTCTCCTCAGCAGGTAGAGTCTGGTCTGGCCCCTCCTGTAAAGAGCACCAGTGTTGTGACATCAGCCCTGTTTATTGTTCAGGTGAACACCCAGGATCTTGTAAGAATCCACTATCTCAGTGTCAATTGCCTGGATTTTCATCTATGTCTGTGTGGTGGGTCTCATCCTGTGGAAATCCACCACCAGCTCCTTGGCTTCCCCCACATTGATTAGAAGGTAGTTCAACTGGCACCAGTCCACAAACTCCTGTGTTCACCGTCTTTACTCTGAGTCATCCTCACCGGTGATATACTCAACTATGGCAGAGTCGTCTGAGAACTTCCAGAGGAGGCAGACTGGGGGAATGATGCAGAAGTCTGCCGGGTAAAGGTGGAACCGCAATGGTGCCCTCCCACCACCCTAAATATCCTGTGCTGCAGACCAGCAGTACAGGAGATGTCTTTGAAATTGTCATTACAAACCAAAAGTCCTCTTCAAAGTATTTAGTCAATTTCAGGAACCAGTGTTAATGTTCACTAGTTGTTCCCTGTGCTATGCTACTATTCTTATTACCAGCATCTAGTGTGATTTTTGTGATTCACTGATTTTAAGTTTTGTTTTCAGAAATAAATTAAACAAAAATACATAAAGTAATAGTGTATCCACATGCATATTTATTCTGAAAAGAAATACAAACACTATTCACATGCTAGGAAATATTGGAGTCAGCTGCTTCCAACCTCAGCTTTTTCAGTGTATTTTCCAGGTACTTAATGTTGTGTAAACGATCTTAAATAAATAAATAAATCATGATTATGATGGGTCTTGAACGCAGTGTGGACCTGAAGACGAGCAGCTTGTTCCCTCCCATTCTTATATTTCCAAGCATATCAACAATCTGAATTAAGGTGGATTCACCTGCGTTTGCCAGGCATCTGTTCAAACCGAGTTATCGGTTTGTTAAGTTAAGCTTTATCTAAACTTAACAAATGAATTGATGCGGTCTGACTCACATCCTAAGTGCTGCGCTGCATATTGTCAGCCTTGCCCATTTATTTGTGCCCCAGAGGAAGCTTCAGACCAGTGCTGCAGAATTCTTCCTTTGTGTTGCAGTGTGACCTCCCTGCTTTGTTGCCACACTCAACATTTCTGCAACGCAACATTTGCGCAGGAAACTGTCCTTTTTTCAGTCCTTTCCTCTTATTTTCTCAGGAACATCATTGTGTTCTTGGTATATAGCAGCAAATTTCAAACCATTTTTATTTTGGAGATTTTTCACCACTTGCAAAAACCTTATCAGAATACTTTGAACATATAGAAATTCTAAATTTTTATATTTCTCTTTGCTATTTAATTGCAAAATAAAGGACTGAAAATGCATGAAATTTCCCTTGTTTTTTTTAAATATTAATATATATTTTGTAAGCACATGTGAATAAAAAATGTCTTTGTTTCCCACTTTGCTCTTTTCAAAGTGATTAATGTTTCATCTGTCACTTGAAAAATACCACAAGCATGTGTGGTGTACCGGGTTTATATCTACCACGCTGCCATCGTGGCAATCCTGGAATACATTACATTAACATGAAGCCCTTTCTTTTAAAGCTAATAATTTCTTGCAGTATTTTATTGAAAATATTGAACAAAACTACAATAGAAAATAGATTTCCACACAATAAGTCTCTCTTGTTACACAAAATGAGCCAGAGCAATGATCAATTTGATTCTGTTATGATTAAATAATAGAGCCTAACTTACCTGGCCTGATGTTTCTCTGTCCGAAGATGAGTGAGGAGTGTTACCAGTGGACCTTGACAGTGTGCTTTTCCTCAGTGAGGGAGCTGAAGCTGCTGCTGTTTTAAACGGAGAGAAAGAAGGTGGGAGGCATACAGAGCACGGAGGGAGAGGGGATATCTGAGATGTCTTTGGAAATGATGGGGAGCCAATAAGACGGCAGAGAAACCGACAGATATTAATGTCTGGGTTGGACTTGATGATGACGTTTGATTAGTCAGTGGTCAGGTCAAAGAGATGCTCTGATGGAGAGCAGGATTATTTATTCGCTTGTAGAAATGTGCAGGGCTATGATGGTTGTTTTATTATTTTGTTGTTGCTTTTTTGTTTACATGCTAATTCAGGCAGTCCTAGAGCTTTTTGTCAATGAGTTGTTTATGCTTCAGCTGAAGTACAAAAATCACTAAATTGGTTGTTTGTTAAGTGCACATTTTGTCTTTGGTCTGAAATCACATTTAAAAAAAATAACAGCTTGCAACAACTTCAACTTACAAATATGAACACAATTTAAAAGCTATGTTTCTAAATTAAACAGAAAGAAAAGCAACGTGTTGAATGTTGGGTGTTTGGCTTTGCTCTTTTGCTGAAATGTTGTGCATCTAGTTAAGCTGCATGAAAGCATGGATCCAAGTAGATTAACCACTTATTGCACTTATGTATAATTTAATGTATTAGACTATTATTTTCTGAAGATTTATATTGCACCCTGTTTCCATAGCTTTTTCATCATCGACTATAAGTAGATTATAAAACATAATTTTAAAACTACTGGGTGATATAGCAAGTACAAGATGTCCCCAGTTGGGCTCCCTTTAAAATCTTTAAATAGCTTCTCTAGGGACCCTTTCTCATTTCTAATTTTTGTAAGAAGAAAAATTGTATTACATGCGAGATGTGCAAATAAATTAAAGTAAAAATAATTGGGTACAAACTGCTGTTAATATGAACTATCAAGTGTTAACTGGCTCCTTGTTACCAAACAATTGAAACTGCAAGAATAACAAATGACAAAAGGGCCAGAACCTGAAACCATATTATGTGCTATTATTATTATTCTTTTTGACAGTAACTAAAATGAACAGATTTAGTTGCATTTAAGCTCAAGAAAACTGCTAGATATTGTTGGGAAATCAGCCAGGAAAGAACAGAAGTGTAAGGCTGCTGCTGAAAGCCACAATACAATCAGACTGTCTCTAATGCTACAAGAAGCTGCAGAGACTCCCTCCCCAAGGGGCTGCCCTCACCCCCGGGTGCCCACTGCTATGAAGCCATGCTCTCCCCCTCGTCTTCCTCTTTGCCCGTTGCTTCGAGCAGCACAGGAGAGACACTCTCTTTTCCGTGGGCCCTCGTGAGGAGAAGGTCTACACAGGAGGGACGAAGCAAGCATGACCCGCCAACATGTTAAATACTGTCTGCTTTCTGTGAATCTAAATCAAAGATGGCCCAAAGTCAACAGACTGGACAACAGAGGCAGAGGTGTGGCCGAGTTTAGCAAGGAAAGTTAGTATGGTATAAAAATAATTTAAAATGGTTTACTTTTAATGTGTTTTTACTGGGTTTTTAAGGTTTCACTGAGTTAAAGACCTGAAGCTAACATAAGGATACCAGGGGCGGGAGCTGGGGGGTTGACTCCACCATCATACACTGAAATTGGGGACACTTCCAAGGACACGGGGCTGTCCCCAGAAAACGGGGACATCTGGTCACCCTAAGCTAACAGGCTAAACCCCCACTAGCATTAGCCCATGGTTCTATTTAACTATATAACCCTAGTTAAATAGAACCATGGCTTGTTCAAACAAAATGCTTGTTTTCGTTTCACTCTGCCATCGTCCAAAGATGCTATGAGTATTAGTATAGCGTTAAAATGAACATCAATTTCAAATGTCATGGTGTTTTGTGTAACTTAACAGTAACCCATCAAGTTAATGGTCAGTTGAGTGCCCGGAACACCTCACCAGGGAGGCGTCCAGGAGGCATCCTAACCAGATGCCCAAGCCACCTCAACTGGCTCCTTTTTACGCGTAGAAGCAGCGGCTCTACTCTGAGTCCTCCCCGGATGACTGAGCTCCTCACCCTCTCTCTAAGGGACAGTCCAGACACCCTGCGGAGAAAACTCATTTGCATTGTGAATGGGTTGAACACATACAAAAGTTGTTCTAATTTAGTTAAGCTAATTAAACCTCATTCCATATTATTTAAGATGAACTTTGGTTCTCTAACTTGAATCTGCAGTGAACCTAAGACTCACTGAATTATTCTTATGGTGATGGTTTCCAACTATCTTGATTTGTTCTTATATGTGTGTGCATAGTTTCTTTAATTTTAATTTTGCTCAGTAGCTTTTGTTAAGTTTCACTAGCGTAGTAGAGATGATTTTTTGATTGCAAGATATGCTTAATTCAGGTAAACATTCTGTAATGGTGTTCCTTGGATGTGCATTTATTTCTGTTAATAAATTCTTGAACTTATAGAGAAGTTTTCACTCATTTATTCCATATGTGTGCAGCATTTGCTGTTAGAAGAGCGGCAGTGATCGAATCACCTTTTCAACCGTTGTCCTAATACCAGCTGACTGGGCCGATATTCACCGGACAATACCTAACAGACGGAGAGTTATTTATTAAACATTAAATAACTCAAAAACATGCGTAGTGGCACAACAATATGTACGTACAGTACATCCATTCCACCTCTAAAACTTCCCACAATTATTACAAATTGTGGGTTTTTAGTCCTGTAATGGTTTTTGTTAAAAAATAGCTTTTTCGTAAATATCTCCATTTAGAGCATGAAAGATTCTGCTTTTGACAGAGTGTCCATCCATAAAAGGTTTTAAAGTACCCAGTGATTCACTTTACAGCATCATTGGGCTCCAAATGCCACAGAGAGGCGAAGATATTAAAAGTCCTCCTGTAAACAGATACAAAATGACCTTTTCATCACAGGCTGAGACTAAACCATCCACAGTAAATAAAACTTTTACTTGACTTATTCCACCCTTTTATTTGTTCTAATTTTACAGGACAGGTTGCATAACTTGCCTAGGATGTCCAATGAAGCCATAAATCAAAAGATTATTCTTTGTCTCTTAGTAGTTGATTATGCAATTAATTTGGATGAGAAACCCAAACTTAACATGCTTTAGACAATAATAAGGCAACAAAGTTTTAATTTCACGTTTGTAAAAGATAAGTCACCAAGACTAATATATAATATTATATATATATATATATATATATATATATATATATATATATATATATATATATATATATATATATATATATATATATATATATATATATATATATATATTAGGGCTGGGCAACGATTAAAATATTTAATCGCGATTAATCGCATAATTTGCCTGGTTAATCATGATTAATCGCATTGTATTTACAAACTCCAAGAATGAATTCAAAAGTAGTGTAAAGAGCACTTTTATTTTAATGTTCTGCTGCCATATGAACAAAAGTGTTGTAACATTTGTAGCACTTATCAGTAACACATATTTAGTGTAAAGCTCAAGTTAAACATGTAAAACAAAAAATAGCAATAATAATAAATTAAAGGTTATTGCCACTGACAGGGAATTCTCTTTATGGGGAAAAAAATCTACCAAAAACAGGCAATTTCTGAGGTAACATCAGGGAGCAGCATTACCATTTTATGTTCAATACCAAAGTTTAACTTGGCAGTGGTTACAACTAACTTGTTTCTGTCATATTCGTTGCTGGAAGAACTTTAAACTGAAATGCTTGCTAACTCGATATGCGTGCATGTTTATTTGACGTTAACACGTGGTTTTTTGTTGTTGCTTTCTCGCGTGCATATAGTGAATGGCAGGGAACAGTCAAAAACACATGGATACTTTGAAGCGAGAAGCGACTTCACCGACGGCGTCGATGCAGACCCCCCCGCTCCGCTCAAAACTTGTTCCGTTCGCCAACTCACCGACTCGCCTAAGCAAATTCCTGCGGGAAACACCGCCTTCCGCATGTCGGCTTTGTTTTTTTCCGGCCAGCACCTTTCTTCCTCTTTGAATCCGAGGCTGGGCTGACAGTGAGGTTATTGGTGCATTATCGCCACCTACTGTTCTGATTCAAACCCCTACACCGCAGCATCAGACCTTCACAAAATAAAAGCATGTGAGCAACATGCGTTAACCCGCGTTAAAGTAAATATCGCCGTTAATAGTCTAATGAATTAACGCGAAATTAACGCGTTAACTTGCCCAGTTAACTTGCCCAGCCCTAATATATATATATATATATATATATATATATATATATATATATATATATATATATATATATATATATATATATATATATATATATATATATATATATATATATATATATATATATACACTGTATATATATTCAAATAATCTTTAAATCTAAAGTAATCACAGTCTGCTGTGTATCCTCTGACTGTACTAAGGTGGAAAAAATAAGCCACCTAAAGCCACTCCAACTTAAATCTCACCCCAAACTTGTCAAATAACTTGACATCTCTGCCTTTGTCTATTTGACCCAGAGAAACTGCCCAATAAACTCAAGCTTGTTCTGTGCCAGCTACTCAGATTCAGTGTCCATTCATGCTTTATTTGCGTCAATTTTATTGTGTTTTGTATTTTTTTGACGCTTATCTGCTTGAGTGCTAACTGGCCAATGAGCCTAACGCTACAAATATGTAAAGTGTATGACTGGTGGAGAGTCCTGCAACGTGAGCTTGCTCTGTTTCATCTCTGTTATCCTTTCAACCCCACACAGGAACCTGCATAAAATAAGGCTGCATGCCTTGCAAATGTGTTAAATCATGTCTCCATTATCTCAACTGCTAATGCTAATGCTAAAGTTCTACTAAGGCTAAGATGGTAGCCACCATTACCTTTGCTATGTTAACACAGCTCGTTCTGTTCATGCCAAAGCACGCAGCCAGCACTCACATACATTTCGTATTAGTGGTACTTAAAGGTAAATGTGGGGCTTTAAGGGGTTGCTGTGATAATTTAGGTTTTGTTTGTTTATTTTGGACTTTTCTTGGATCAGCCTTCACCTCTCTGCCACTATCCAATCAGCTCAGTTTCCTTCCAGCCAACACCTTGATGTTAATCAGATCCACCTGCTGCACTAATTAGTGAACTCTGTTCACCTGTCTACATATACCTGCCTCAGCCAACTCATCCCTGTCAGAACTCTCTTCTCATCTGATCTCGGCTCGATGTGCCCTTCCTCTACCAGATCCTGTGTGCTCAGTCAGCTGGACTCTTCAGATGGACGTTGCCTGTGTCTGCATGTTGCAGTTCTGCCTGTTTCCCCGTGAGTTCCAGCTGCTTGCTCTGCTCGTTCTGGTGGTTCCCTGGTCCACATCGCCTGTTCCGGTCTGTCTTTACCTGCATCTTCCATTCTCCTGCTTATCCCTGCCTGCCTGCATCGTCTGCAATAACTCATCTGTTTCCAGTCTGGTTCTGCTCGTCTGCCTCACCCGCCACTAGTCATCTCTTACAATAAACCTTTTAAATCGTAACTCTGTGTCCGGCTGAATATCGAGTTCATCAGTTTTAGTCATTACAGTTGCTAAATAGCCCCACAGCCACGATTTTCTTTTCTGTTTTCTGAGTCGGGTATTCCGGATGTGATATCACTGTGACGTCTATCCATAAGTTTATCGACGTTTCTTTGCCACCAACTTAGTTGTCCATCATCACCCCATTCAATCCGTCACCTTGATGGCTAGTTATTAGCTACTACTTTGAGAATCAATTGTCAAAAATGTTATTGATTTCTAAATCAGCAAATTATGTTAGACACATTATTTTATTAAAACAGTGTTTTATTAGCCCTTCTGTTTTGCATTGTTAAGTGATTGTTTGAGCAACTGTAAGATTTTAAGGCTAATTTGGCAACATTACCAATTCCTCAAAACAAACCTTTGGTTCTTAAACACATATATTCACACACAACAGGGATATCACGGCATACTGGTTTTTGTTGACGTTTTATTCTTGTTTCTTCCTTTTTTCCAGTAGTTTCTCAGTTTTCTTTATTCTTTTTCTTTTTACTCATTGGTTTAGTTGAATGTTACTAATCTAGTTATATTACTAGTCTAAGTATTTTAAGGTGAGATTTAAGTATTCTGTTAATATATTGTTGTATTTTGGAGAGAGGTTGTTTGTGTTTATTCTGTGTATGTGTGCAGTACTTGCTGTTGGAGAACCAGTGGGTGTATTCACTCCTATATTGTTCTATAATGCCACACCTCACCACGCTGTTAGTCATAAAACAATAACTGACAGAGACTGGGAGCTGTTTGGCTATTATTTCCTGATAATGAGATGATGCCCTGACTTTATAATGTTGATCAAAATTACTAACTTTGACACTTATCAATATTTATTTATTCACAGCCAAACCAAACCTAATGTTGCACAACATTCCAATAGTGATATATTACCAATACAAGCTGAGTTTTGTACCATGTCCATTTAATCTACATATTGTTTAATTTGCATTTATCCATTAGCCAATTTAATTCTAGAGAATGGTTATCAAACCTTAAAAAGATAACTTTTTTCCCCTTATTGTAACATTTAACACATACTCATTCCAAAGGGGGAAGAATAATGTTCTGAAGCTTTTCACTTATATTAATGAAACTATTCACAAGACAAACAACTGAGAACAATTTCAACTTGTTAACTTGTCTGGCAGATGTGAGACTGTTGCCCTTTATGAGCCTAAAATAGTAATGATGATATGTTACCATCTTGTCAAAACACAACTTTAGACAATGATTTAAAGTATTTATAACTCCTCTTTCTGCTTATTTAATTTGCGCCTCCAGGTTCTGATTGAGCCTTTTATTACTTTAGAGGAGCTGACGGTGATCTCATGGCTTGGCAAAGATAAAGTAACACTAATGAACGGGCCACTACATGACTCGTTTTAAGCTCTTTACTCTCTTTTTTTTTTTTACATTGCTGTTCAGTAGGGATCTTTAAGCCCTTAGGAATTTCTCATTAATGTGGAGACTTGATAATCACTGTACGACTCTCTTCTGCCAGATTCCACCTTCATTTGATTTAGCAGGCCTGCATGCTCTCTCCTCACTGCATTAATAAACTCAATCTGTCAAATGGGATCCTTGTAAAGTTCAACCACTGCATCACCCACCGATATACACAGATACGCAGAATATGCAGCAGTGTTTGGAAGAAGTAAACACTCAAGCAGGCCAATGTACAGACAGAAAGGAAAATTCAATTGGAGAGCCTTAATATTGAAATATTTAGAGCCATGTGATAAAAGGCGTGATTACAACAAGTTGGTATGATGATATATCAGCTTTTCATCCTGCTTCTGCAATGTATCAAGATCAAAATGGATCCAGAAAGCCAGGGCTTCATGTAAAGGGATGAGCAGCAGCTGAATGGCCCAGTTTTTTCTGTTTGCATCAGGCTTTTATTAATAGTCTAAGGAATCCTACATGCTGGCCATAAATACATCTGTTTGCATATTTAATTTGGGGTATACATACTGAGGTAACAGGTATTCCCTCTTTTAAGCTCAATTCCACATTGACCAGGATGAATAAAGAAAATTTACGTGATAGGCAGAGTTTCATGCATTTCAATTTGTTTATGTGACGCATCTCAATTTAAGTGTACAACATGTTTCAGTAAGATATTGATGTAAGTCTTTTTACTTCAGGCCTCTTGATTCTTTTAGCTTCTTGTTTACTCATTGGACTCAGTACATGTTTCTCATGGCTTTTGTTTGGTGAAAGGACATCTTTTGATCACATCTTTTATCTGCCATATTTTACATTCTGTTCTGGTTTCTATTATTGGATTATCTGTCTGTGCAGAGATTTTAATTTTCTTTGAATAAAGGTGCCATCATAAGCCTCTTGGGCTCTTATGGCATTTTGCAGATGAAGCTGTGTGTATTTTACAATCAAATGTGTAATCAGGATGTAATTCTGACATGTTCCATAGCTGTCTAATACAAAAATGTATCCATGTGTCCGTGCAATAAACTAATTAAATTATTATATTACAAAGTACCATTCGTTTTAAAAACCTGTTCTTGAAACATTAAGGTCTTGTAAATTGTATAAATGATGTATAAATGCATTGTTTTGGACCTAAGGTTTCATCCCATCTTCGTAGGGGTCAGTCTCTGCTTCAAGCGGAGGAGTTTAAGTATCTTGGTATCTTCTTCATGAGTGTTGGTAGAATGGTCCAAGAGATGGACAGACAGATTGGGGATGCATCTGCAGTAATGTGGGCGCTGCTTTGGTCTGTTGTGGTAAAGAAAGAGCTGAGCCAAAGAGCAAAGCTCTCAATTTGCCAGTCCATCTATGTTTTGACTCTCACCTATGGTCATGCGGTATGGATCATGACCAAAGGAACGATATCCTGGACATTCAGATACTGCTGTTGCCATCACATCAAGTCTTTTTTCCTTCCCCCACTGGTGTCATCAGCCTTTATTTACATCAGCCGTTATTTACAACAGAAGAGAATTTATTGTCCTTGTTAAACACAATGAAAAACTGTTTATTAGTTCTTATTTGGCAGTGTGACTAGCACACACAAATATATACAGAAGTAAATAATACACAACATAATACACAAAACAAGGGTTAGTTGTAGCACGAAACATGAATAAACGAATAAACTAAGCTTCAGTTTATTTATTTTGTTTATTTTTATCTGTACATATACCCCTTAGACAAGCTTATTGCTACCTCATGCGTGTGTTTGGGTTCTATTTGGAAAAGAAGAATAAAAGAGCCACATTTAAATGGATTAAAAATGTATGTCTTTTGCTGAATGAAACAGAAAGCCCAGTATGAACATTTTTCTCTGAGATTATTTTGGTGATGTGAAATGGGTTTATAAAAAAAAAACAGCTTAGTAGGATCTAAAACATTTTGCTGAAACAACCATAGCTCCCTGCCGGCAG
This sequence comes from Fundulus diaphanus, assembly GCA_037039145.1. Taxonomy (NCBI): domain Eukaryota; kingdom Metazoa; phylum Chordata; class Actinopteri; order Cyprinodontiformes; family Fundulidae; genus Fundulus; species Fundulus diaphanus. The sequence continues at coordinate 17,478,937 of CM073141.1, read as the reverse complement.
CTATTTCTCACTCACTAGCCATGTAATTAATATAAGAGTAGGAAATCTTGTTAGGATACAATTTGAATCGGGAAACAGGAGTGGGGTGACTTCAGAGGAATGTGCAAATGTCACAATATTGGATTTCAGACTACTGGGTGACAATGAGTGTCACAAAAACTGTTATCTTGTTTATGCTCTATTGGAATCATTTTTTTATATTCCAGTTCATTATATCTACAGGAACCATTTGGTGCCTGGCATCGCAGTACATTCAAAAAGACAATAGCTTGGGCTTCCCATGTGACTCCTCCTTCCCCTGCTTTGTTCCATATTCATAAATGTGTTATTAGTAATTCAGAGCCCACTGGTCATGAAGTCAGTCACTCATGAACAAACTAGAGCTGCGTCTCACTCTAACCTTGGGGTCCTTTCCCCTCTCTCTCTGTAAATCAGTATTCAGATTCATCTCTAATTTCTTCCTTTCTCCTTCTGGTCTTATACTAGCTGCAGTGTCCATACAAAGTATCTATAGCCTTCAATTTTGACCATCTTCCACCTGAATAAACAGGCAAATGGGAGCTGAACATAGAATTCATTACCATCCATCTTACGAGAGGAGAATAGCAACTGAAATATTTTTAATAGACGATGATTTCTTTTCAATCAGCATCAGTTAAAAAATGGGAGATAATGGGGGAATGTTTTTATTCCACAAATGAAGAGCAGGATCTCATTTATAGAGAAAGATCCTCAATTTCAAAAGCAGTCTGTTTCAATTAAACCCCCCATGTAAGCCTCCTAATTATGACACATTTCAAAGCTTCATCTGTCAACTCATTTTCTTTGTAAAGACCAGCCTTCTACTTACTGCCTGCAATATGCAAATTAAGCAACAAGCAGCAAACAAGGTTGTTTTGCTTGATATCACAAAAAGTCGTTATGGATGGAGAAAATACTAAGAGTTGATCTAGGCCAATTAGAGGTTCAGATCCCCTAAATCTGTTGCCTAACAGGATCCTTAAGGGCAAATATTATAATACAGATTTGATTCAGACAAATGAACACAGTTATAAAAACAAGCTTTTTTCTTGTAATAACTTTGGACCGAGGGAAAACCCTTCATCTTTTGTCAAGAATGTGAGAAAGTTAGTTGTGCTTTTGTCCCAACACATCATGTTATTAACTTGCAGCATTCACTTCACCTGCATCAGCATAGCCACAGTGGACAGTCCCTTGCATTGCTTCATTGTCGACTTTGCAGCAATCCCTCATACCAAGCATGCGTGTAGTGACAGTGGAGAGGAAAACTCCACCTCAACAGAAAGAAACCTCCGGCAGAACAGTGTGAACAACCATTGGCCAAGATAGAGTGGGGGTTACAGAAAACAGAGCAGAGATACATATAAAGAACACAGAAGCACAGACCCAGGGGAAGTTTCTATATAAGGGAAATAGAACATGAAGTTGTTGCAGCATTAGCTCAACCAATACCCCCCTCCAGAACAGTGTCAAACTTCAAATGAATGCAAGACCAGATGTGGCTACAATGAGGAGATTAAAAAAAACAGCACATAAAGTTAAAAGCTGAAAAACAGCCAGCAACACAAAATGTAAAATGACAATATCTATAACAACGCATGAAAAATATGTTTGTTTTACATAACGTTAAGGTGAACTCTGACTCTTCTAGTTGAAAGGTCAGTACTGGTAGCCCTTTATATGACACAGCACCAATGAAGTGGCTCTCAGTTTCAGAAAGGTTGGAGACCCCTGATCTGAAGGTAAGGGTCAAAAAGGAAATAGAAGCTTTAAAATACTCTCTAAGCTAAACTTTATAAAAATTCTCATTATACATTTATTTGGAGTTATTTCATCTGACCCTGGATTTGAGGGAAACATTTGGCATAAATTAAAAAAGAGGATTCACCTCAAAGTGATTGCCTGTACCTCTGTGAAGGGTATCGTAACCACATACGAAGGCATGGGCCAGTAAGCTTTGCTCTGCAGTCAACAGTCAACTTCTGGTTGGCTCGATACGACTCAACCCCCCAGAACAGCAGCGCGTCTACATGATTACAGACCTGCAAACAGGAGAATGTGCTCATAATACTTAAAAATTTTGATTTGGCAAAGTGGATTTTAAGATATGTGGTTTGACCAGCAGATGCTGTTGTTGAGAATAAAAATAAATGTTTCCACGTTTTTTTTTTTACGGTTCTATGTTTTCATTACATGGTGATCATTTACCTCACCAAGTCCAGCCATACTGTCACAGTGGCCACGATCCACCTCCCCGCCTGGAGGCACAATGACCCATTGTCTCTAGGGTGTCATTAATCCATTGTGGATGGCAAACCTGAAGGTTGGATAACATTTTTAGTCAGTTTAAGTAATTTTTGTATTGTCTAAACTATCAAATTTATATCCATTGTTGACAATTGTGTCATATTAGAGAGGTCAAAATTAGTCTGCAGAAAAGTGCAATCTGTAAAACTTGTGGTTATAACTTGGGGCAGTCAAACAGAAGCCCAAATTGTCAGAAATGCTCATATATTTGTTAAAGTTGTGTAAAAAAAATTCATGCCAATTTAAAGCTATGTAAATTATAGAGAGTAGAACAGAAATGCCAAGTTATAACATCCTTGTTCACATTTCTGTTATATTCTGGTAAAAACATCCATATCACTATAAATTTACATTCATTCCACTTTTAAGACTATAAATAAAGACAATCCAACACTGCAGATATTTTGCATTTGTCAACCTCATATTGTAATGGTTAATGCTGGTGAATCGATAAAAGGTTTATTGTGAGGATGAGTAATGGCAGGTGAGGCAGGCAAGCAGAACCAGACTAGACAGATGATTAATGGCTGAAGGTGCAGGCAGGCAGGGGTGAGCAGGAGACCAGAAGATGCAGTTAGAGACAGACCAGAACAGGCGATGTGGACCGGGGGAACCAACAGAACGGGCAGAGCAAACGGCTGGAACTGATGGTGCAGCATGCAGACACAAGTAACTTTTATCAGAAGAGTCCAGCTGGCTGAGCACATAGGAACTGGTAGAGGAAGGGCACATCACAAAAGATGAGATGAGATTAGAAGAGAAGAGTCGTTCTGGCAGGGACGAGTTGGCTGAGGCAGGTATATGTAGGCAGGTGAACAGAGTTGACAGTAATTACTGGCAGCAGGTGGAGTTGATGTGGGCTAATTGACTGGTGACTGAGCTGATTGGATAGTGGCTGAAAGGTGACAGGCTGATAGGAAAAGCCAAAGAAAAGTCCAAAGCAAAACAAACAAAAACCTAAATCATGACACAAATGGATTTATACCAGTAACGGCTATCTTTGCTTCATACCTTTTAAAGGGCACATCATCTAACATGTCTCTGTAATGCGCTCCGGCAACTGGGAAAGCCAAACCCTATGGAAAAAATAAGAAACGAAACAAAAGCCTCAGTAATGCTGCTTGTAATGCTGTTCCAAAGTAATGCTGTTTACCTGCTATCAGTTTGATGCACTCCAGCTGCCACTTCCTTCCAGTTTGGTCTTGTGGGAACTATCTCTAGTGCAAAATTATTTTGTATGTTTTCGTACTTCCATTTGGGTCTGTATGGCTTCTAGAAACAGTCCAGACACTAAAACATCCAGACATTTTTTGGCAATAAGTGAAAAAAAATGTTTGGTTTATGGAAAAAAAGCCATTTCAAAACCCTCCCGATTATTGCATCCCAATTGGCATATATGTGCAACACAGCTCAGCATCTCACCTGACAACCCAAGCATATAGTTAGATTTGCCAAAAGACTTTGACTGAAGGAAAGTTCTGTTACTAATGTTTGTTGCAAAGCTGCGGATGACAGACATGTAAGTATTTAGTGATGTCTCATGTATTTTGTGTTGCTGTTGTGTTGCATGATCATGATTTATCATTTAGTACAAGCTAATGCTAACTATAAGCTGTGTCCATTTCGAAACGTGCCATCCAGAAACTGCTTGCTGCATCTTAACTGGTTTTACTTGCTCCACTTCTTTAGCTTCTGGGTCTGACTCAGGGTCAAAGATGTACTATTGTACCACTGTGCATTTGTTAGCAGCATTTTCACATGTATATTATGCGAGTGTAAACATTGAGTTTGGGGGCACAGCCACAGGGTAAATTTGTCTGAGTAAAGTTTACTCAGATTGAAGAAGATTTACTGTTGGGATTAATGTTTATACTTCATTAACCGATTTATCTTGTTATGATGTAGTAATGTAAGTTTCTGATATAATCATATTACTCACATGATAACTTCATGTCTGTGCAAGGAAACAGAAGACACTCTGTTTCTTCGCTTCCTGAAACAAGAAGACTCAGCTACAGGATTATGTGCTGACTGGACGTGATTGCTCAGCTGTGTATCTTTGTTGATAACTGAGGCTGTAACTATCTGTTTCCCCACCCTTCAGTACAGCCTCAGTCATGTAACTAGGGAAACGCCCCAAACTTAATAAAATCGAGGAGAACGCTGAGACCGGCAGAGTAGTTTGGAGATTGTAACTGTGCGGTCTCTGCTACTCTCCTCGCGAGTAAAACCAAACTAACTGTCTTTGTGCCTTCTTTTCCCTTGTTGTATGATGTTTTAGGTGCTTAGACCTGACATTAACCGATAACATTTGGTCCATCTCAAAAAATCTTTCTTCAGTTTGAATAAATTTTACTTCCTGTGCAGCTACAGTTTATTTACATAAAACTGACAGAGCCGTACAAACAGATTTTGAAAGGAGCTTAAAGTAGGTGAAGCTGAGGAGATGAAATCTCGTTATCTGAGAATGTCAGCTGCCTAAAAAAATGGAATGAACACATTTTGTATAGCCCAAATAGAAGGAAGCGTAATATGTCTCCTTGCCCCTTCAAATTTATCAAATGATGCGGAAGAAGTAAACTCCTTCTTATTCGCTGTTTTCACATTTTCATGCAACAGCAGGCCTCCGTCAGTTAATCTAATATCTTGTTTATCTGTTGGCATGAGAGATAAAAGGAATAATTCCATTTGTTGGCTGTCTTTCAAGTTGCAGTAATTGTTTATAAAGTCTGCTTGGAGTTTTTTTTTCCTTTAGTAAGGAATCAAATATGTAAGGAGCCATCTTCAGTGAATTGTTTGAATTGCGCAATGATGCACAACTTGAGATCCACTTCTTTCCAAATTTTATATTAAGTATTAAGAACGTTTTACATATATAGAGGTGTCCTATTGTTGCAAATGTTTTACAAATTTTATTCATTTGGTTTCTTTTAACAGCTGAGATAAAATAAAAAACATTTATATGTGTGCAAGGCAGGTGAGAGATTTTCCCTCTGCTCTCCAGAGCTCTGCTACATAATTTATGTTTACTGTGAAGTCCCTGCTTACATCTGTTTCTGTGCGTCAGCTGGCAGATGTGTTTAAAATGTCTCAAATCTGACCCACAGCCACATCAGCTGAAGAAAAACAAAAGTTGGTCAAGACTGAAAATCAATGAAGAAATTTTCAATTGTTCCCAGTGACGCAAAACTCAGGTAAGTGAAGTGTAGTCCAGCTGCTTAGACTTCCAGCCGGACTTTTCTAAACAAATTCTGTGTTCGGCTGATTTTTGGGTTCTCCAATTCAATCATTACAGCCATTATCTTTAGGAGGATAATCTAAGTTAATATGTCATTTTAAGAGTTCATCTGCAGCGGGAAACCTGGTCTGTTATTCTGTTGCCTGTGTTACAGTAATAAACATTCAAATTACAGGCCGTGATAACAGCAGTGGGCATCCTTGTTTGTGTTAATTAGACCTGCTACTTGAAGACTATTACTGAATAAACTGGTTGCAAATGAGTTTGTACAGTAAATAGAGCCAATTAGAAGCTCATCAGAAGCAAACGTTGCCATCAGCACTACTTCTTATTTACTACTTCTCCAGGGTTAAAAAAGATCTACCCACCAAACTTGTTTGCTTTATTTCAAGCCAAAGCTCACTTTATCATAATCAAGGTCTGTTTCTGAATTTTATATTTAGTTTGGATTTTATTTTTTAACTAGCTTAACAATATTTCACAAGTTTGGAGAAAAGAATAGAACATGAAAAGAAAAAGTAAGCCTGCAGACTCACACACGGGCAAGAAAAAAAATAGACTAACAGACTGTACAGCGAATAATTAAAACATAAGGAAAATATTTATGTACAGTTATTCAAAACAGCATTCTCAGATATAAATTAGTATATAACTGTAACTGTGTAGGGTGATTTATTAAATGTACAAAACTTGCATGTATATTTGTGCATAAAAAACAACAGACTATTTGCAAAGATTAAAGTAAACTGTACAAAAAACAGCAATGTTTGCATTTATTGAGCTTGTTGGAAGCAGAGATGGTCATAAAGTCTTATGACTGCAGGGAGGAAGGAACTGCGATAAGGTTCCTTTGGTTGGGAGTGGCGGCTTAGTGGTTAGAATACTGAGAAGGTTGCAGATGCCCTGGTTCAAACCCCACATACTGCTATTCTGGGTCCCTGAGCCAGACCCCTGGCCCCAGAAGCCCCCCCACCCCACCCACCGAGTGTCATACAATGTCTTCAAAAAGGTGTAACTTTTCACTGTTAATAAAGCAACAAACTCACACTTGTTTTTTATAGTGTTCGATAACAGAGAGGACCTTAAAGGACCAATAAGTAAAAAATGTACTGTTGGACCTAACATTCCCTATAAAAAATTGATCCTCTCAATATACAATGTCTTAGTAAAGCTTTTCTCTTTTCAATCCTAGAGGAATGGTGCGCAACGACTTAGGTGCAGAGTGTAGCCCGTGTTTACTTCCTGGTTCCTGAGCCAATCATATGAGAGTTCCCAGGGTTGCCAAAACAGAGCATCATTTGGTATTTTATGACATAAGTAGTTACACGGGGCTGCACAGTGGCGCAGTGAGTAGCACTGTTGCCTTGCAGCAAGAAGGGTTCAAATCCAACCCTGGGTCTTTCTGCATGGAGTTTGCATGTTCACATGCATGTGCATGCATGGGTTCTCTCCAGGTACTCCGGCTTCCTCCCACAGTCCAAAAACATGACTGTTAGGTTGATTGGCCTCTCTAAATTCTCCTTAGGTGTGGTCCATTGTGTGCGTGAATGGTTGTTTGTCTCTGTGTTGCCCTGTGACAGACTGGCGACTTGTCCAGGGTGTACCCTGCCTCTCGCCCAGTGAACGCTGGAGATAGGCACCAGCAACCCCCGCAACCTCATGAGGGATTAAGTGGGTCAGAAAATGGATGGATGGAAGTATTTACACAACTTACTTTGGCTGAATCGTCTTCACTTGTCATCTTGAGTCCAGCTGTGCAATGTCCTTGTCTGTCATGACTTGGAAACCCGAGTGACACTCTCCAAAGGAGAGGTGGATATCGTTTGTTGTTCCGATTTTGAAACCCTAGGAGCAATAAGCAATTATTACTTATTGCTCCTGTTAAAGCAAAACCTGTATTTGATGTTGATTGTGATTGCACAAGTTCTCAGGGAGTGTTTCTCTGATACAGTCATGCAATTACACTGCATCGTCTGTAAAGGGATTGCTATCTTTCTTTTTGGCTCAAACATTTCAATCCCGTTAATTGCTAAGGACTATTTGTACGCTTTCAGCTTGTCAAGGAAGCATTGTCGGTGCATTCAACTGTTTGAACACATCGTGTCTTGTCGTCTCTGTGTGTTATGTGGGAATCTGTTTGAAATCTGAGCTAGTGTCTCACCAAAATTTCATTGTGGTAACATAATGACAATAAAAAGTCTTGATGTGACAATTAAAGGAACCATACCTGAATTTATTTCTCTCTGGTTAAGAAAAATGCGAACAATTGACTAATAATTGCGCAATCAAGCAAGTCCGTTTTTTTTTTAGTAGGAATAAGCAGTGAACTGGGGACAACCAGGACAACTTTTTTCTGCCAATGGCACACCGAGGTGTGGAGCCGTTGCTATGCAGCAGCTCCTCCAGTAGGTGCATGACAGGGTATGTAAACTGAACAGCATGGCATGCATGTAAGTGTTGACCATTTACATAGGAAATATAATTTACCCGAGTTGTAGCCATCTATACTGAAGAAAAGTACCTTGATGAAGCTTTGTTTCCTCTGGAGGACTGTGCACCAGCTTGAGGTGTGTGTTTAGTCTCGTGCATGTTGAAGGTTTATCTTTAGGTTTATCTCACCCCCTGTTGAGTTGGGGGCGAGTCTTACAGTTCAAACTAAACTGTTCTCCTCACTCACGGTTCGAATTAGTGCAGGATCAGGTCTAGTTCCTTTAAAGATGTTTCATGAACATTTTCAAGCATGAGCTAAAATCACCTTGCTTGCATACATTTGTGCATTAACATTTTTGCTGACAAATGGTAAATCATGAATATAAAGTTTAAACAAAACTGGTCCCAGGAAAGAGTCTTGTTGGAGCCAGAGTACAGTCAAGGTATCCAGTTAAAGGCTCAAAATGACCTACAACCTGGCAGTTTTAGATTTAAAATGACTTTAATTTAACCAAGTAAATTTGCTTCTGACTGGATATTACGTAGCCATCTCGCAAAAGATAACACAGCAATGTTCCTGTCTGGAAGCAACAAAAAAAAATTTCAACAAAATTGGCATGTTGAAAATGCATGTATTAAATAGCAATTATTATTAGCATTACAGCAATAAAATGCTTCCTCTAACTGAAAGACACTCCAAAAACTCCTGCATGTCTCCACTGGTGTTGTTGACCATTTTCGTGAACTTTAAGTCTTTATGGTCAGAAGGCCTCCGTCAACCTAACCTTTAGCTCCCTTCAAAGTGTCTCCGTCGGTTTCAGGTCATGACTGTGGCTTGGCCACTCAAAAACTGCAACATTACTTAAAAAGAAACACACATGTCAAACGAAATAAGTACTGTTTATCCAAATCTTCAAGGGGTATAACTAATTTTGAGTCTGATTGTACGAACAAATTTGAAATACAAAAATAATGAATGTTTCTGCAAACATTTAAATAAATGTTTATTGCAAACCACAATGACGCAGGACCATTTTAAGGAATGGTATCAAAAGCTCTTGTGGAAAGATTACACAATTTCAAATAATCAGATTTTACAAAAACATTTATTTTGTTTTCTGCTTCTAACATAACACATAGTTTGAAGTCTTACCAGCTTCCCTAATCAAAGTAAGCTATTTTTATTTAGCTTGTTTACTAAATTAGTCAACATCCCTGCTGCAGAATCAGCTTCGTGTGCCACGTTTTTGCACAGAATTTGACTTTGGTTACAATTTGCTCTGACTCAAACCTAATGTGTAATTATACAAAAAGTAAAATAGAAAAAAAGATTGTAAATATTGTTTGTTTGTATGTATGTATGTATGTATGTATGTATGTATGTATGTATGTATGTATGTATGTATGTATGTACACTACCGTTCAAAAGTTTGGGGTCACCCAAACAATTTTGTTTTCCATGAAAAGTCACACTTATTCACCACCATACGTTGTGAAATGAATAGAAAATAGTGTCAAGACATTGACAAGGTTAGAAATAATGATTTGTATTTGAAATAAGATTTTTTTTTACATCAAACTTTGCTTTCGTCAAAGAATCCTCCATTTGCAGCAATTACAGCATTGCAGACCTTTGGCATTCTAGCTGTTAATTTGTTGAGGTAATCTGGAGAAATTGCACCCCACGCTTCCAGAAGCAGCTCCCACAAGTTGGATTGGTTGGATGGGCACTTCTTGCGTACCATACGGTCAAGCTGCTCCCACAACAGCTCAATGGGGTTCAGATCTGGTGACTGCGCTGGCCACTCCATTACCAGCTGCCTGCTTCTGCTCTAAATAGTTCTTGCACAATTTGGAGGTGTGTTTAGGGTCATTGTCCTGTTGTAGGATGAAATTGGCTCCAATCAAGCACTGTCCACTGGGTATGGCATGGCATTACAAAATGGAGTGATAGCCTTCCTTATTCAGAATCCCTTTTACCCTGTACAAATCTCCCACCTTACCAGCACCAAAGCAACCCCAGACCATCACATTACCTCCACCATGCTTAACAGATGGCGTCAGGCATTTTTCCAGCATCTTTTCATTGTTCTGCGTCTCACAAGCGTTCTTCTTTGTGATCCAAACACCTCAAACTTGGATTCATCCATCCACAACACTTTTTTCCAGTCTTCCTCTGTCCAATGTTTGTGTTCTTTTGCCCATCTTAATCTTTTTCTTTTATTGGCCAGTCTCAGATATGGCTTTTTCTTTGCCACTCTGCCGTGAAGCCCAGAATCCCGCAGCCGCCTCTTCACTGTAGATGTTGACACTGGTGTTTTGCGGGTACTATTTAATGAAGATGCCAGTTGGGGACCTGTGAGGCGTCTGTTTCTCAAACTAGAGACTCTAATGTACTTATCTTCTTGCTCAGTTGTGCAACGCGGCCTCCCACTTCTTCTTCTACTCTGGTTAGAGCCTGTTTGTGCTGTCCTCTGAAGGGAGTAGTACACACCGTTTTAGGAAATCTTCAATTTCTTAGCAATTTCTCGCATGGAATAGCCTTCATTTCTAAGAACAAGAAGACACTGTCGAGTTTCAGATGAAAGTTCTCTTTTTCTGGCCATTTTGAGCGTTTAATTGACCCAACAAATGTGATGCTCCAGAAACTCAATCTGCTCAAAGGAAGGTCAGTTTTGTAGCTTCTGTAACGAGCTAAACTGTTTTCAGATTTGTGAACATGATTGCACAAGGGTTTTCTAATCATCAATTAGCCTTCTGAGCCAATGAGCAAAGTCAGCAAACACATTGTACCATTAGAACACTGGAGTGATAGTTGCTGGAAATGGGCCTCTATACACCTATGTAGATATTGCACCAAAAACCAGACATTTGCAGCTAGAATAGTCATTTACCACATTAGCAATGTATAGAGTGTATTTCTTTAAAGTTAAGACTAGTTTAAAGTTATCTTCATTGAAAAGTACAGTGCTTTTCCTTCAAAAATAAGGACATTTCAATGTGACCCCAAACTTTTGAACGGTAGTGTATGTATGTATGTATGTATGTATGTATGTATGTATGTATGTATGTATGTATATGCATACTGTTTTTACATAGGAGGAAGACAAGGACGAGGAGACTTTCTTTCTGAAAGAAGTCCACAGCGTAAGCAAAAGTAATTTCAGTGAACAAATCTCAACGTGTGTCTACCTCAATAACAAATCCTTCCTTATTTTCAAAAGTAAAGGAGAAATCTTGGAGTTCCTGAGTCTGTCTTTAATTATTCAATTTTTGGGCAAGAAGAGGAAAGTCATGTGGCCTCTAGATTTAATTTAGAAGTATTGGGTCATAAAAACACAAAACTCATATTATCACGCACTCTTTACACATATTACCTTAAAGTGGTTGTATGAAATTGTGTTTCAGCCAGTAGATCAATTTAAATGTAATTTTTCTCCCAAGACTGCTCATTTTGTGCATTTTTCCCTTGATTAAATTTGTTATAGCCTACTTTTGGTTTTTATTACACCTCAAGTTCTGACAGGGACGAAGGTATAATTACTGTGGGGGTGGGGTCTTAAAAAATGTGTTTTATGGCCTATATTTTGTATTGGCGAACGGCCACCTGCGTTGGTCATACATCCCCTGCTCCCTTCAGTTTGCTGCTGATTGCATTCTGAATATATGCCAAACAGTTCTGTCTGGTTTTTCAATAAAGGAAATCTGCCTTAGTGTGTGCTTACTCTCTTCTGCATGTTATTCATAATACATCCTGTCCTTGGTTCACCTGGAACACGCTGTGCAAATGCATCTATTTTATCTGCTATAAGCTCAGTTTGTCCATCTGAACTTAACTGTGCATCCTTGAATTAAAAAAGCCTTGTCCTCTTGTGGTTTTTTTGTGCCCTTCTTGCATAATTCACATGCTTTTACCCATTGTACGGGTCCAATCTTTTATCTTTTCTTTGGGTTGCTTAATTATCAGAGTAAAGAGAGCGCTTTATGGCTTCCATCACATGTGCACTCTCTGCAAGTAGATGTCCTGCAAGTTTGTACTGTCCCCAAGAGAAAAATTAAATAGATTTTAGGGATGAAATGGCATTGAAAATGTGAACCGATGCAGCAATCTTGTTTTTCTTTGCTTTATGATTTCTCGTAGGCAACTGGCACAAGCAAGTGGTAGTGCTTTAGTTCATGCTTTGCAAAAGCAACTTCTTTTAATTTTGTTACAATCTTTTTTATTTTGGGATTTTCATGTGCTAGAGTGTGTTTTCAATATGTTGCACTCAACAAACCTGGCCTTTTATGTGATAGTGACTGTGCTGAGCAGAACAAATGCAGAAAATTGTTAAAAAAAGAGCTGTTAGTGGTGCTTTGGTAGCTGATGCGATGTAACTGGAAGCGGACCCACATATCTTGTTCTGGTCACGGCCTTATACAATCTTGGTTCGGCCCCGGGCTGCACTAATATACTTCTGCTTGAAAGAGATATTTTCCCCAAAATACAAATTAAATCTGTTATAATAGTATACCTTTAGGGGATACATTTACAACTGCATGACAGTTTAGTCAATGCTGTTTGAAAATACTATTAGCACAGCATGAAGAAGATTGCTACACTAAATGGCAGAACAATCGCACAGTAACTGTTCATCACTGAGATAATCGTGCAGCGTTTCTGGGAGTCCCGCCAAATCAAGTGAGACATGAATGGAGGCAGCTCTTCAGACGTCTGATATCGTGAACAGCAGAATTTTTTTCCTCGTCAGATCCGTAGTTTGTCCAGAGCAGAGCGTGAATAGGTGGATGTTCTTCTGTACAGACTAAAAGCTGGCTTGAAAAAGGCCACGATGTGCCAAAAATGTAAAGAGAACTGATGAATTGTTAAAAAAAAATATATATATATATATATAATTGTACTATATAAAAAGGTTCAGTACAAGTCAGACCATCAGACTCTCCTGCTTTGTGCAGCAAAACATTTATAAGAGTTAGTTTGGTTCCTCCTAGTGGTCTCCTTGAGTACAAGCACTGCATTAAATTGAGCTGTAACTTTTTCTTTCGGCAACACATCTTTACCACATCCTCTTGATTAGAGTATACTTTACTGCCTTCCAAATATCTGTTAATGTAATTAAGTCCAATGAAACAGAGCTGACTTAACAAAGGAAGACCGCTGTGACCAATTAAGCAAATGGGCTTTACTGACTGGACAGAAGAGTGAGAGTCATTAAGCATTCAACTTTTATATGTTTAAAAGGTTTAGGAGGCATCTGTGTTTCTCTAATACCATTAATTACCTCCCAAGATGTGATAAATTACAAAGAGACAGAGGTGTAAAAGTTCACTGGTCTTTGGTTTAATTGGTATCAGAAACAGTGAAACAAGGCACCGTGTTAATTAGCAAAATGAGAAAGGCAGAGAAAAAGACAACATAAAAAAACATGATGTGGCCTGAAGAAACAGGGCTGGATGTTCCTCTGAAGTTTTTTTCTATTCACCTCCGCAAAGCTCCAGCAGGATTTTACGGTAGTCGCCTGAGGTATCTCCCTACAGGGTGAGAGAAAGATCTGTGAGGATTTACAAGTGACTACCAATTATTCTTCTTTATGCTCCTTTTGTACAGATTGAAGCCTTGTGGAGGGAAAAAAAAGACTTTGCTCATGTGGTAAAAATGATCAATAAATCTTCCAGAGGCTAGCATCACATAAAGCTAAAATTGCAATTATCATTATTAGATCATGGCTGATGTATTGTAAAGCTTGTGCTGACTACAGAATTTTCACGCCCCTCACCTTGATGAAGGAGTATAGAGTCTTTCCATACATCTTCAGGAACTGTGCCTTAATGTCGAACATGTCAATTTCAGCCCTGGAGACCATTATTCTGATGAGGACGCTGTCTGTGGTGCCCAGCCCCTTGATGAGAAAGACAGAAAACTGGATCTCAGTTGTATTCATGACTCATAGATTGTAGACTAAGAAGACTTTTCTAAGACTTTTCTAAGAGCTTATCAAATGGATTTACATCTGGACATTTTTTAACAACTGAACATGCTTCGATCTAAAACATCCCATTGGAGCCCTGGTTGTATGTTTACGGTGGTTGTCAGGAAGTTGAACCTCTGCCCCATCCCTAGGTCTTTGCAGCCATTGACAAGTTTTCTTTCAAGATTTTCATGTATTTAGCTCCTTCATTCTTCTAATCAACTCTGAACCAGTTTTCCTGACCCTGCTGCTGAAAAGCAACTTCACAGCATGATGTGGAGATGGTGTTTTCACTGCGATAATAGCTTTTCACCAGATATAGTGAAACGATTTAGCCCAAAAAGTTACATTTTGGTGTCATCTGAACAGAACCCCTCCTGTCATATCTTTACAGTGTCCCTAAACGAGTCATAGAAAACTGTAAACAGAACTTTTTGCTTTGCTTTCTTTTACCTATACATTTCTTCTAGCCTCTCTTTAATAAAAACCTTTGAAGTGCATGACTCCTATTGAAAGACTCTCCCACCTGTGGATCTCTGCATCTCCTCCAGAGTTACCAAAGGTCTCTTGGTTGCTTCTTAAATTAATGCACTTCTTACCCGGCTTTTAGGTTAAAGTGGTGGATGGGCATGTCTTAGTGGGTTTACAGTTGTGGCATACGCTTTTACTTTTCAGTGCTCTTGAGATGTTCCACTTTCGGCTTTAAGGTTTTCCACAACTTTGTAACTAACCTCTCTGCTTTGTTGTTTGCCCTTCACAATGCTGTTTGTTCATTAATGTTCTCTCACAAACATCTGAGGTCTTCAGAACAGCTATATTTATCCTGTGATTAAATTAAACACACATTGACTATACTTAGCTATAAAATCTACTTCAAGGCATTTTTATACTCGGTTTCACTATATTTTTTAATTGATTAAATAATAAATGGAAAACAATGTTTTACAGTTTTTCTACTTTACAGTTTTGCAATATTTTGCGTTACTCGATCATATAAAACCGTATTAGAATAAATTATAGCTTGTATCTGTAGCATGAGAAAATGTGACAGCGTAAGCAATATAAACACTTCTGCAAGGTACTGTATAATTACCTTCATTGACTTGTATAGTCGTTCAGCAAAGAATGCTTGCTTGTTCTTCATGCATTTCACTGCAAAGCGAAAAAAATAAAAATACAAGCTAATTTAAGTGGTTATCACACAAACATGGTAAACCAAAACTACAAGTAAGAGACATGTTGTGAAATTGTAGCTACACTTTTCTCAACGTAAACTTTGAACATGACTGAGAGTCACAAGAAGCAAACTGCGTACAAGTTTACAAGAAGAAGAGGAAGGGCTCAGCAGAAAGAAATAAGACCAGAGTGGATTTGGGAGATTTTTTTTCACGCAATGCCCCTGAGGAGTGGAAAAGAAGGTAAGACTTATCTATATCTAACTCAAAAATATAGCAGTTTGATTGAACAGGCTGGAGAAGAAGCTGACCTATGGCAAGAAAGACGTCCTCCAACGTGCCCGACATCTCCCTCTTGATGCTATCCTCGATGTCTCTCCCAGAAATCTTTTTATACTCTTCAAACACTGCAGCAGGAAACAATATGATGAGGATTTGCATAATGGGAAGCTGATCATTATGAGCTGTTTATACACTCATTTCTTAAATAAGTGAAATTATTAGACTGAACAGTTGCTCAAACACTTGCCACAAGGGGTCAGTAAAACCTTCCCAAGCTATAACAAGACTTCTAAGGACGGCTTTGTTTATATAATAATAAAAAAAAAAAAAAAAAACTGCTGGTCCCATTTTGGCAGAAATACCTCTCAGCAGATGGTTTCTGTTCCTAACACACAGCACTGTGAGGAATTTCACCTCATCAGTGCCCCAACGAGCCTCTCCAGCCTCATAGATGTCCTACAAACCGAGAAATAAAACATAAAATGAATATTTGATATATATATTAAACATTATCCTGAGAGGTTAATTTAATCTGAAGGTGGATTCATTAACCTTTGCATCTTGAACAGCCAGGGCCTCATCCACGTTGTTGCTTTCGTCTCGTCCAGCCTGCAATCAAAAAAATAAATAAAGAAATAAGCAAAATAAACACAACTAATGAATGTTTCTTTAAAGGCCACAACAAATCTTCTCTGTTAAAAACCTAGTTTGTTTCTATTGTAACTTTTTTCTCACCAAATATCAGACAAACAAGAATAAAACAAGGTTGATTATGTGAAGTGAAACAGGATTTTATCAGGTTGATCCAAACTAGCAGATTCGCTGTACAAGCAGTGAATTGCTGTGTGGTTTACACAATCAAATGCATTTGGCACTCCTAAACACATGTTTTAAAATGCCATTAGCTACTCTGTGTGTGAGGCAGTGACTGAAGTGATTTTAATGGCATTAATGTAACATATCTTGTATCTATTCTATGCATATAGTTTCTCTACTAGTTTTAGCTCCTCTGATAATTGCTGGCACGTCTGGGGAAAACCGCACAGAAAGCTTTGAAATAAATCATTCTTTTGTTTCAGTAAGATTAGCTCACAAAGACAACTTTGAATTTTTATTTCAGTACATGAATTCAGTGTTAACACTATTAGTTTTTACCCCCTGAAAAAAAGAAAACTTTTTCCATAACTTGTTGTTTACCTGGGATATAAATATGATCATCAGAAATCTTTTTCAGGCCCATTCCTCTGAGCTATTATTCAGAATGGGAAAGATACAGATGTGGTCATGAGTTTACATACAATGTCAAAGTTCCTGTTTTTTTTTTCTTATCAGAATGTCAACAGCAACAACTTTTCTGTCTCCCATGGTTAATGGTTGGCTGAGGTTATGTATTATAAAGCAGTTGTGCCTACAACAACAACTACTGTTTTAATGTGCTCCATTTCTTCTTGGCGAAAAGCCTTCAGTTCATTGCAATTCAATACAAATAGATGTGCACCGATGCCCAACAGAAAATAAATAGTTATAAGGAAATAGCTACTTGCGTAGATATGCCTATATTTTTGGTTGGTGTCACAATTTCAAATGTTTAAACTGGAACTGTGAAAAAAAAGTCGACTCAAGGACCAAAGGTTAACTTTTGACCACACACAGGGTATTGTTGACCGCAGCCTAACAAAATTTGCCCCTCAGTGTCTCCAAGTCTCCATAACAAACATTTATTTTAAGGCCTTTTGGTTTTAACTGGCTTTGCAGTAACTGTGAAGAGTGTTTGCCAACACCACAGATAAAGGAAGTGATAGTGGGGAACTGACGTTCGCTTACCGTGAGCAAAGAGACCAAAACCCTTTTAAACATCCCAGAAGTGTCCCCAGACACATCTTCCTCCAGGGTCTTCCCATATTCTACAGGGAAAAATACAACACATCATGAAAAATTAACACATATCTGTAGTTTAGTCTTATTTTAAGACGACCATTAAAACATGTCATATTTAGCTCCATGTGATCAGATAGACACTAGCTTGTGTTAGTTTAAAAAACACCAAATACAGAAAAACAACGTTGAAAATAATGCACTCCCAGACTGAGAGCAACTCATATCATGAATAATTTACTCCTTCCACTGGTTTCTAATAATGGGCCTTTAGTCGTCGCTGTGCAATATCGTATGTCATACCCAGGCCACAGGAAACAGCGAATACAGACATATACAGTAAGTTGATGTAAGAACATCGGTTCATGGAAGTCGACCAGTTACCTTTCTTATAGACTGCATTGATGGTATTTATTTCATCATTGGTTCTTGAAGCCAGAATATCAATAAGGCAAGCCTCTTCTGTTCCAGCCCCCTGTGAAGCAGAAAATTACTATACAATTATTTAAATCAGTTGAAATAAGGCTAAAGCATATCTCTAAGCTTTTCATTTACTATGCGATTCGCTAGATCAAGTTGGTTTATAAAAGGTCATATAATTTTTTTCTAAATCATCATACATCTTATATTTAAGACATGACAGAAACTGGACTCAAAAGCTCATCTGCTAAGTACAGCAAATGTAATAAAATGATGAGGGTTTAAATTAGGAGAATGTACTCAAGCAGTATACTGCTTAGAATTTAAAATTCTTCTTCTAACGAATAAAGCCCTTAATAATCAAGCTCCCTCATATATCAGAGCTCTGATTACCCCGTATGTTCCTAACAGAGCACTTCGCTCTCAGACTGCAGGTCTGCTGGTGGTTCCTAGAGTCTCTAAAAGTAGAATGGGAGGCAGATTCTTTAGCTATCAGGCTCCTCTCCTGTGGAACCAACTCCCAGTTTTGGTCCGTGAGGCAGACACCCTGTCTACTTTTAAGACTAATCATAAAACTTTCCTTTTTGACAAAGCTTGTAACTAGAGTGGCTCATGTTACTCTGAGCTACCTTTATAGTTTTACTGCTATAGGCTTAGGCTACTGGAGGACATCAGGATCTAATTTTCTCACTCTATAGAGTTCTACTGTTCTTCAATTATGCATTACGTGTTGTCATTTCTGCTTTAACTTTCTGTTCTCTCTCTTTTATCTTCATAGTAGGTACACCTGGTCTGGCGTTCTGTTAACCGTGACATCATCCAAAGAAGACAGCTCACCCACTATTACCATCTAATGTAGAACAGATTACTGGATCAATGTGTGCTTCTGTGCTTGTTTGTCTCTCTTGTTGTGTCTCTGCTCTGTCTTCTGTAACCCCCAGTCGGTCGAGGCAGATGACCGTTCATACTGAGCCCGGTTCTGCTGGAGGTTTTCCTTCCCGTTAATGGGGAGTTTTTCTTCCCACTGTCGCTTCATGCTTGCTCAGTATGAGGGATTGCTGCAAAGCCATGGACAATGCAGACGACTCTCCCTGTGGCTCTACGCTTCTCCAGGAGTGAATGCTGCTTGTCGGGACTTTGATGCAATCAACTGGTTTCCTTATATAGGAACATTTTTGACCAATCTGTATAATGTGACCCAATCTGTATAATATGATTGAAAGTAAAGTGCCTTGAGATGACATGTTTCATGATTTGGCGCTATATAAATAAAATTGAATTGAATTGAATTGAATATACTGCCATCTAATGACTAAAAATCTAATTCAGGAATGACAGAGATCAGCTTTTATATTTTCCACAGGTTCTACCTTTTCCTGACTGTTTTTAGGTGTTAACATTTTAATACAAAACATTTGCCTTGATGGACTTTATCACCCCTTTTCTTCCTACAAATCAGGAAACAATCACATCAATTAACAATGGTGCAAAGGGCTATTTTGTTGTTGGCATTTGGACAAACTAAGCTTAGTCAAAAACTAAAATCTATAACATCTAGTAAAACATAAACCCAATTATCCTACAAGTAAATGTCCTTAAATCATCCACATCTCCATTGATCCCACCCCTCTATCATCAGGTAAAGGCTTCAGAAGCATCAAATCCAGAACAAATAAGCTCAGATACAGCTTTTTTCCGAGAGCTGTGGAGGTTGTCGCCCCCTGCTGAGAGATTATGGTCCATCATATGAGGCTTCTGCTGCACTTGATGCCTTGCAATCATTTGAATCAGGTGAGCTGGAACAGAGACACGTCTAAAACATGCAGGACAGGGGTAGTTGAGGACCAGGGTTGGGAACCACCATCTAGAGCTATGTAGGTGAGGGAATCTGACCTTCATTGCATTTTTCAGCTCGTAGGCGTCATAGACGGGCGGCAACATCAGCAGACCCAGAACAACACTCTTGAAGTGCCCACTCAGCTCTGAGGACAGATCATTAGCCAGCTCCTGATGGGACGAACAAAGGGATTAATATGAAGTTATTTTTTTCGGTTCTCTCATAAATTAATGAAGATTATGACCCTTAATGAAAGCTAAATGTGTTCTGGAGGCCATGACATGATGGGTTCTCCACTAGAGGGTGTGGTTTCTGGAAACATTTTGTGAACAGAGTAGCTGGTTAACACAACTGACCACATGTGGGTGTCGCTGACATGACTCAGTCTTTCTGCTTGCTCTCAGTCTTTGCTCTTCCTGCAGTTCCCTCAATGAATTCTCTGAACACTTTTTTTTTTTAATATATAACCTCCAACTGGACACTTTGTGGAGAGATAATTTTTATCTCATTATGTCGATCTCAAAACTTCCCCTTCAGTTAATATATTGATCCTCTTTATTCATGAAACAAAGAAGCAGACAGATAGCGGCTTTCCTCATTTGGTTTGAGTGTATGGTTTATTACAGGAGGGAGCGTTCTCCTTTCCAGCCGGCTATAGGGCTCCTTCTGTCTCTGGCTGTGTTCACAGATTGTCCTTTCCATTTAATTTCTGCTTTCTGGTGAATGGTTAACTTGGACTTTATCTATTCCTGCACCACACCAACACAAAACACATGATAAGAGCACACACTGGAACAATAGTGATAACACATCCAGTGTTTGCAGTAGGGCTTATTTGGGTCCTGTTTATCATTTTAAGGTCGTCAAACTGCCGCTTCTTCATCAGCATAACAAAATGTTTTTTTAAGATAATAATTCTGCTTTCACTCAGATGATTATGTTTGTTCTCACCTTCCCCACAGTTTGTTTGTAGGTCTCCTTGATGCGCTGCCTCTGAGCGACCGTACGGTGCGCCAGGACGTCGATGATAGCCGCCTCGTCCGTCCCTAAAAGGCAGATCAGGAGACAATCAACCCAGTGAACAGACCCTTTCAGATTTCTTCTGGGTTTTTTGTTTTGTTTTTTTGTTTCACACTATATGTTTAACATCAAACTATTTTTTAAAGACAAAAAACAAAACGCTGATTTTTATGAGGACCTCACTTATTAAAGGAAAAAAGCAACCAAAAACTACCTGGCCCTATGCGGAAAAGTAATTTACCCCCTAAATCTAATAATTCTTTGTTCCATCAAGCTTTTACAAGAATTGACAAAACAGTGGAAAGATTTTTGCCAACTCTCCTTTTCAAAATAATGTTGATTCAGCCACATTAGAGGCGTTTTGAGCATGAAAGGCATGTTTGACGTTACAACACAGTTTCTCAAGCCAAACTTAAATCCAGACTTTGACTAGACCGCTCCAAAACCTTCACTTTGTATTTCTGAGCCAATCAGAGGCGGAAATGCTGGTGCGCTTTGGATCATCGTCCTGCTACTTACCTCGAGCAATTAAGCTTAAGGTCAAATTTACGGACGGATATTCTCCTTCAGGATTTTCTCAGAGCAGAACTCATGGTTTCATCAATAATCACATCACAACCGTGCTTTACTGTCTGATTATACTTTTCCTGCAATGCTGTTAGTTTTACCAGAGGTAATGAGATTCACACTTTCAAAAATGTTCTACTTCTGTGTTGTCAGTTCCCAGAAATGTTTCCCAAAGGTATCGGGATGATCATGAAGGTTCTTGGCAATTTTTGTTATCTTTTCTTAGCAGTGGTTTTGGCCTCGGCAAACCATGGATGGTATTTTTGCTGGCTCTCTTGTCTAGGGATAAATCACGGACATTGACCTTAACTGAGGCCTCTAGTGCTTCAAATGTAGTTCTTGGTTCTTTTGTGGCCATCTGGATAAGTCACTGATATGCATTTGGGAGTCCGGGGGTTACGGGTCCCCTGACGCCTGCCTCTGTGCTCGGGGAAGGTGGGTCTTCGGTTCTCCACAATCACTATCAAGCTATTTCTGGATAATCTTCACCTAAACTAGTGCACTTTCACATCTCCCACAGGTGTTGGGTCCCAGGTATTAAGTGTTCACTTATATACAGTAATCTTATAATTTGTTTATTTATTTATTTATTTATTTATGTTCTTTCACTTTCTTTTTTCAAATATCACATTACACATATCAGCTTACATAATAATATATATGATTTAGCAATGGCATCTAGGTGTTATTCGAGTGTATCTGTTGCTTTATGTCTGTTGGTTGTGCGGTTCTTTTTGTGTCTCTTTCCAGGTGATGGAGCAGACAAAGAAGGTTTTATCACTCTCTCCCTTTTATCTCCTCTTTCTTTCACCTCTACTCTTTTTTTTCTTTTCTTTCACTTCCTTTACTCTCCCATTGTCATGTCCATATAATTTGAAATTCTCCTTGCAGGAATCATAATAAAGCTATTTACAAGCATAAATCAAGTGGAGCACTATGGCGAAAGCTGTTTGCTCCACTTGTAAAAGCAAAATCTGTCGAGCTCTATTTGGCATTGAGACATCAATTCCTATTGCCATATTGCTAGACAGGACACTGGGAAAAAAAAAAAAAAGATATGCATTTGGGGTAATTTTGGTAGGCCGGGATCTTCTGGAAAGGTTTGCGACAGGTTCCATGTTTTCTCTGTATTTGAGGCTCTCACTGTGGTTTACTGAAAAGCCTAAGAAATTACTTTGTAATCCTAGACTGAAGGATGTCCGTGACTGTTTAACTGATCTTGAATTTGCTCAGATATGTGCAAGATATGTTTCTTTTAGAGATGTTTTTGCCTACTTCATGTCAGTCAGGTTCTATTTAAGCCATTTCTTGATTATACGGGTCTGAGAGTAATCAGGCCTGTGGGTGGAGAAACTAAACCGAAGTAATGATTTAACAAGGGGCCAAATAGTCACAATTTCCAGGTGTTCTGTTTTCTACTCTGTATGAATTTTTAGTGGTTCTTAAGTTTCCTGGATCGTGCTTTCTTTAATTAATTATCCGTAAGCGATTGTTTAAATTATCTAGCGCTGCCATTTTAGTTAATTATTTGTGGATTAGTTAGTGAATCTGTTCTTAGTTTTTTCAATGATCATTATGTATTATATTCTGTTACATTTTTTTTCCCGGTGTTCCTCCCTGTTTGCCCCTGTCAATTTTTCTCCCTCAGCGTTCTGCCCTCATTGTTCTCAGCTGATGCTTATTTCTCATCTGATTATTTTCAGCTGTGCTCTGCCTCGCTTTTCTCCTCACCTTCCCCTGTATTTAAACTCCCTGGACTCTTCTTCACTCTCCACAGGTTTCATCTGCTTTCCTCCGTGGAGCCACGGCTCCAGCCTCCCTGTTTCTCGGTGCCTGTTATATTCAGTTACCATGTTACTACAATCTGTAAGTTCAATATTTTTTCATTCAATTCTCGCATCTTTAAGCTCTGCGCTTGGGTCCTCTTTCAACCTTTTATGACGCAGTTATATTTTCCCATCAGCTGAAGTTGGTTGGAATATCTTTTTAGTTGTTAATAAATAAAATCATCATATGCACTCTAGATGCATTTTGTATTTACTCTTGTTTTCTGAGTCCAATAATGACATTTGTTTGATCTGAAAACTTAATGTGTTGACCAAAAGAAGAAGAAGCAACAAACAGAAAAAATCTGTAAGGAGACAAACACTTTTTGACAGCATACTCCACTTTTTAAAACGGTGTCTGAAAAAAGGAGATCCCTCCAGCAGCCTTGTGGATAATCCTGACACACAGCTCTTTGTTAGTGTTGGTATAGAAACCTTCTGTTATAAAAGGGCTGCAAACCAGAGTCAGGAGAGTCGGATCAGCCCCGTAAACAGCATCAACATTCCTTTTTAGACATCTGACGATGTCGTGAAAAAGTCTGTGTGAATGTTTGTAACGCAGACCTTGCCACGTCATTTCAGAGCAATGCAACCTACAATGAGGTTAGTTTAGTATTGCAGTCTGCATGACCAGCAAAGTCCGAGTTTATTTTGTCTTCATATCGGAAGTGTGGGACCTACAATGTTGAAAGCCTAAAAATCTACAGCTGTGATGACAAAACAAGCGCTCAGCAACACTAACATGATGCTTCAAACTTTCCTCTAGAGCTTGGGAGGAACAGATTTTTTCTTCTTTCCATGGAGATCTCCTTCTGCCAGACATAACTTTGCAAATGGTGGTTCGTGAATGAAAGAGTCGCTGTGGGCCACTCACCAGCTCCCTTCATGGCTCCTCTCAGCTTCTGGGCATCGGCTTCAGCATCAAAACCAGCTGCTTCAACCACAGTTCCACGGGTCTGCTCATAAATTACACATTTACAACCGCTTATCAATGAAAACCAATTAAAGTGAACAAAGAGCTTAAAGAACACCTACCTGCAAACTTGCCTTTTATAGAAATTCTAAAATACGTTTGTATTTAGTTTTGTATATCACATACACGTTCAGTTAGATGCATAGGGTTTTTTTCTTCGGTCTGATTGCATTTCTTTCTTTCTTTCTTTTTTTTACCAATTCTGATCTGTTTCTAACAACCTAAAACAGAAAAAAGTGGTGCAGGCTCTTCAAAAGAGGTTGCTCCACCAAAAAAGAGAAGCATTTACATGACTGTCAGCATTTATGCATCCGAGCCTATGTCCCTAACCTTTATTTGTTCTGTTTTTTTACTCAAAGAAAGTCCACCAGCGTATGTGGTGTTGTTTAATGCATTTTAGACCAAAATTGGGTGGAGATCTCAGAAAGATACACTATATCAATAGAAACAAATTATCGTATTTTGTCTTTAACCTGCCAATGACCAATCAGCTGGTCAGGGAAAATGGAAAGATGCTGATTGCTTCGTGCATCTCTAACGGACATTATTTCTAGTTTAAGACAGTTGGTCTCCAGCATAATATTTTCAATATAAAATAATGACACTTTTAGATTTCCAGTGCACCCTGTAAATTAAATCTTTTATTACAGATTTAGGATTTTCTGTAAAGAATTGTGGAGATATAACTGTACAGCTTGCTGCCTATCTTTAATATAAACATGAAAAAAACACATCCAGATGGAACAATTTAATTAAAAAGTACATACGTAGTAGTTACTCTTTTATTCATGAAATGATTATTATGGTAAAAGGGATGTCAGTTATGCTTAACATTAGGATAAGCTCCTATCATTAATATAAATCACACCAGTTGCCACAAATTTAAGCTGATGTCTGTTATATATTATCTTATTTCAACTAACTTTAGGTCCAGTGAATCGCTGATCTTACTGGTCTTGCAGAATATGTACAAATACTATTGATGATTAGAGCACTTTGGTAAAACAGTTACACACTTACTGCTGCCATTGTTGAATGAGGGTGTAGTTCTGATCTGAAGGTCTGGAGAGCTGAAAGGAAAAAAAAAATACCACTAAGCAAGCTCAACCCACAAGGACTGGGTTATAACAATTCAAGAAGAAACACTCCGTAGAATAAGATGCTGTCAAGTTTGAAAGCCTCCCTCATTAACCTTTAATAAATAATGTATCTGCTTTATTATCGAAGTAAGAGTTTCCATCACACTCATTAGCTTGTGAGCTCTCCTGTGTCCAATTTCAGTACTGGTGTTGCACAAGCTAATCCCATAAAGTGTTTGTTTGTTTGTTTGGACACACCTGTAATTAATCCACCAGGAAAAATAGGTGATGGAGATTGATTTCCATCTACTGGCAAAGAGCCAATATATTGTAACTTGATATGAAAACAACCCGTAGCCCAGCAGATTAATACGTCTGGTGTGTGTAAACTTTGATTTTAGAAATGATTAAGTAGATTCCAGGCTTGTAATACGAAAAACCTTGCATAAAGCTGGGAGACACTTGATCAAACACTATTGTCTGGATTTAGAAAACAGCCCCACTGATGTGTTTTTGCTCTATGCACGAAGCACGAGACTTGTTTTTTACTCAGTATGTTGCAACTGCAAACCATGATAAAGTTATTCTGCAGTCGGAACACAAATTCTGATGATGTTGCATGGAAGCATCAGACTGTGCGTGCAATTGTTTCATGCTGTATTCAAAACTCATGCAAACGACGTGGACGTCCTAAACTGAAAGGAAACACAGCAAGAAAAGAATCTTAATTCACTTTGTGTTTCCACCTATCGCACTAACTGCCATTGATAGCTTCGTTCCTTGGCAAGCAATCAGAAACCGGATTATCAAGACTTTTAAGACAGCGAGTTTACTGGAAAATGAGCAACAGTACGCAGAAAGCGGAACTGAACAATAAAGTTATGACTGGACTGAAGTTCACACATATTTCTAAAAGCTCCAACAATGTAATGCATTAATGTTTTTGCGAATTTATGAAACAGTGAAGTCAAAGACAATTCGTTACAGAAGGTATACGAGGAAGAAGACAACGGTTTCACTTGGCGTTGACGTGTGGGCACACCCTGCGCGGAGAAAAGCGGCCCAGCCTGAAGAGAACTCTAAAGTCAAAGAGTAAACATGACCGGAGGAGCGCCTGAGCTTCGTCTCACCTGTTCTGATGACAGTGTTGTTCACCTGGAGCCCAACAGGAAGATATAAAGAGTAAATGCCGACCGCTAGTAGATTTTAACCACAGCTCTGCTCACGGACCACCCACTTTAACTATTTACGCGTGCACGTCATAGCCCGCGCGCAGTCACCCAGTTGTGTTTACTACCTGTGACTGCAGAGGACGCTGCTGCATTCCAAATGTATCAGCTCGACTAGTGTTCATTTTCTGTAGTCCAACACAGTATGTTTTTCTTTCTTCTTCTATTTTTTTAAACAATCAAACACATATTAAGCTTTACAAAGCCAGAAACTAAAATTATTACTTACTTAGTCACTTTGATGAGTTGGCTTATCAGGTTGTAATGCAAATTCCTAGTTGTGTGTGTTTAAATATGTATGTATGTATATACACGCCCGCTGACGGGGGGGGGACAAACGGGTCAATTGTCCCGGGCCCAGGACGGAGGGGGGCCCAAAACTGACACTCTGACCATTAAAATACAGGCAGAAGTATATTTTCAGAAAATATTTTTGTGAAAATTATTTAATATTAGAGTAACTAAATCAGGGGTTAAAGTTCTCCGTCGCTGCGATGGATTTCCGTCATTTGGAAAATGAGCACAAATTGTTCCGTCTAGCATTTTTTTTTCAAGTTTTTAAACTGAAGCTGCTCTCAACCAATGAAACCTGGCAGAGCCGGGACATTAGCCAATCAGAAAGAGAGTAGGGCGGGTCTTTGCAAAGCGGACATCTGACAGTCTGAGTTTTATCGGTGTTCAATCATTTTAACTTTTGGAAGAGCGTCTCAAACTGACCACAGATGGTATGAATGAAAGTAGCGGTGGTCAAAGGTTTTCTTTGGATTTATGAACCAACAGGTCAGAAAGTTCAGCGGATTGAACAGCTGACAACAACTTCCCTGGTAAGCGTGTCTGTCGCTGCTCCTGCAGTTAATGAGTTATTTCTACCTGTGGCCATGTCACCTGTCAGCGTTTATTCCCTCGCTTCCAGTAACTTGGCTGATAAACGCGGGTGACCAATCAGGGATCTCCTCATTCACTGTTATGTTTTTTTAAAAACTCAAAGAGTAACGCGCTATCTCAGGCTAATTTACCATGACGTGCTTTTTTTTCGGAAGAGTCGGAATGTGAAGCAATGTTCTGCATTTGACTGGGTCCGATTTGGAAAAAGTAAAAAAATAAAATAAATTCCACCTGCGCTTGTCTGAAGAAAGAAGGCAGAGCTGCAGTCAGAGCGGCTATCGGTCAATATGCAGCAGCTCCACCTGATGAGCCGCTGCGCACCAGGACACTCCTTAAATGATGAGGATTTAGATGCTGGTGACTCTCCAGCAGTCAGTGAGCGAGAGGCGGGGACACTGGGTCCATCCTGGACAGGTTTACAGTCACAGGGCTAAAAGTTAGCAGTTTTATTACACTTTAAAATAGTTAAGTGATGCCTTTTTATAAACTCAGGAGTTGTGATAATTAATTGCTGCACAATAACGGACAAAGCAGAGACTGATTATTGTAATGTGAGATATGTGTTAAATTTAAATGTATGACGTGATCATAGTGTTGGTTATGTGAGATGGATCACACCGTTAATTTCAATGATCCTGCCTTATGGCCAACAAAAATGACTGATTCTGATTGAATGAATGTTGTGCGTTTAATGGCAAAAGAAAGCCTTTCTCAGAGATGGCAAATGAACCGCCAGCAGATTCAGAGGGCAGAGAATTCCCAAAGTATCTAACATATTCTACCTCCTGCAATGGAAGGGAAAAATTGTTAGGGACTGGCTAATATACAGCAGGTCAAAAAAGGCCCTATTTTGGCTGCAGTGCTGCTGTTCTCTTATGAAGAAAAGATCAACTAGTGCAATAAATTCAATAGATGGGTTGAAAATATCCAATTTCCAGGGCATGAAGTATACAGTATATAGTTAAGTTGACTTTTTTTTGGTGTGTGTGTGTGTGTGTGTGTGTGTGTGTGTGTGTGTGTGTGTGTGTGTGTGTGTGTGTGTGTGTGTGTGTGTGGTGTGGTGGCGGAAGGTGTAGAGGCGGGGCCCAAAAAGACTGTGTTGTCCCGGGCCCTAGCAAAGCTGTCAGCTGGCCTGTGTATATATATGAAGAGTTCATTTTCAAAAACAGATAACTCCGTCTTTATAAATTTTCAAAAAAACATACTTTTTATTATTTAGTTAAGGTGATACCAGTCAAACTAACCTACCGGGTGAATTTGATCAAGTAACAGTGACATAACAAAATAATGGCATCTCAAAAATACACCTTTATCAAAAGGACCCCCCACTTACATTTTAGTTTTTTTGGCTAAAAACGGAGTTATCTGTTTTTGCAAATGAACTCTTCATATATATATATATATATATATATATATATATATAGTGTATATATATACACTCTCGGTTGAATCAAGCATCCTGATACTGCACCACCATATTTTACCTTTTTTCAGGCTCATGTACAGTGTTAGTTTTGCACTGCATGTGACATTTTGTATGTGGCTCCAATGCCTAGAAATGTAATTATTGTTCCACATCTAATTTTGCCAAAAATAATAATTTCTTGACATTAACTTTTTTCCTAACAGACTAAAGGCTAGGTAGGATTTTTCAAAAGCTTTGATTTGTTCACTGTTATATTATGCGACAACAAAAAAAATTTCATTTATTTGACTGCTTTTTACACATCTTCAGCAGGGTTGTCAATGACCAGTTCCATACAAGAACAAAATGTAAATATTTAACTGAATAATTCATTTAATTGTGAAATAAAATTAACTTCATTATAAGTTTCGCCTTTCTGCAATTATGCTACAATACTGACAACACACAGACCTTTGAGATGTTATTTCTCTTGAAAAATCCTATAACATAGTTGCATGTGTGACACGCCCCAAGCAGCAGGGCTGGCGTTACACTGATATTTACAATCTGAAAAATAATAGAAAAAGGCGAGAGCAATGACCAGAGGAAACTCTGCCTTTAACATTCAGATTGCGTTTTTTCTTTTTTATCCAATAAATAATTTAGAGCGTACAATCTTAGTGCATGTATGTGACATTGCCATAAACTGTGTATTTCTTCCACAGGTATAATAAACTACATCTCATTACCTGATTTACACTACCATTCTTCACCAAAATGGGCTCCAAATTATAGTGCAATAGCAGAATTACTAAACTGTTCTTAAGGTTGTACTATATTTAGCTGCATATTAACTTATCTGGACACTTAAATGTACACTTCAATTAACTTAAAAATAATCAAAAATACAATTGGAAAAATTCCAAACAAAGATGCACATTAACATGGCATTGTGCTAACTGTTAACATCTAAATTCCCACACTTTTAGGGAATATGATCCCCTATAGACGTAAAAATATAAAACTGGTTTCGCCATGTTTCACCCTCTAAACCCTGCGAGACTTCCAGACAATACTAGCTGAAACCAATACAGAAATCATGTCACCTGTTGATAAAATTAGTAAAGACGTTACAGCATAGTTTTGGTGTGTTTTTTTTACCGTGTACTCACCTGAAAAATAATAGAAACAGGGGAGAGCAATAATCAGAGGAAACGCAGACTTTAACATCCCAATCATAGACATTTTATAGCATACTACATAACTATCTAAGGTCTATCAGTGAATTCAGGGGCTGTATCCTTCGAAGACCA
This sequence comes from Fundulus diaphanus, assembly GCA_037039145.1. Taxonomy (NCBI): domain Eukaryota; kingdom Metazoa; phylum Chordata; class Actinopteri; order Cyprinodontiformes; family Fundulidae; genus Fundulus; species Fundulus diaphanus. Next base: position 17,449,086 of record CM073141.1, on the reverse strand, counting down.
TATTTGTAGGCTGATAACGTCACAGCACGGCGACGAGGCCTGTCCGAATTCACAAATACTTTGAAGTGTCCTTCATGCAGCCCACAAATGTGTCCTTCCTTTACACAATTTGAAAGATTGGTCCAGTGTATCCTTCGTGACTAATCCTATCCCATAATTCATTTCGGGTTGAAGAGAGTTGCTTAACCGGAAAGAGTAATGTTGGAGAGGAGTGAAAAGTCGTGAATAAGGTTGGATATATTACGCCTTCTGTGACTTGCTGCATCGAGACAGAGCGCCTGTCTCCCAAGCCAAAACATTGCTTTCAAGCTTCCACCGGTTTCTGCAATGAGTTAAAAGCAGGAGTAATTCAGTAAGATGATATCTAACGTTAATGTTTGGTCATTTTATTATCATTCTCTACAAATAAAGTGATATAAGTTTTGCCCAGTTTAGGATTTAAGTTATTAAACGTACTACTAATAAAATAAATTGTCATTCATTGTATTTGGTGGCATATTATTATATATATTATATAAACCATGTACATTCAGTCGAGACAGCGAGTTCAGCCCCCTAGCTCCACTAGTTAAGCTTCACAGCTGTGCTTATTGCTGTCCCGGTTACTAGGCAATAGACGTCACGCTGAGGTAAGGGCGGGGACAGCCGGTCAAGGCTAGACCGTCCGAATTCATAGTCAATCTCTTCTGGTCTTTTTTTTCTTCCTTTGGGTAAGGACTCTTTGGCCGAAACGGAAGTGTGTCAGCGGTCGCCATGATTAGTGCTGTCCGAATAGTGCTTCAGTAAGTAAGGATGTAGGACAGAGCCTGTATGCATCCTCTCGCAGCTAATTTAGCATAGGAACCTCGTATAGGAATGTCCCTTACCGGCGCTAGGGAGCCATAAGCAATCCCATAATCCTTTGTGTAACATGACGTATAAGCACAGCCCACCTTACTGAAAATAACGAAAATGTCCTGAGAGAATAGAGCGTACACTTTGTAGTTCATTTTCGGAAGGCTTTAAATCCGGATTTGACTCGCAAGGCTGTCTGAAATCGGCACAGCAGTCTGCAGCTCCGTTCCTACTCCGTTCTTACTGTTAACTCCATGAAAGGTCGAGGAACAAGGAGCAGAACCTAGGAGCTATAATTAAAAGAGCAATAAGCGATATTTCACCACTAGGTGGTGCTTAAGCTAGGGGTGCCGCCAAGAATTATGGGCCCCATGACAAAAAAATCTAAATCATCCAAAAAGCTCACATTTATATATGTAAAAAAAAAATTGGGGCCCATGACTGTCAGGGGCCCTTGGAATTGTCCTAACTTTCCCCCCCCCCTTTAAAACGCCCCTGCCTGAGCACTGTCTATAGTCCAAAACAAGATGTGTGACAAGCCATACTTCTCTCTACCTTCACTCCTGCTGCCACCCAGCCCCTCCTTTTCCTTCTCACCCCTGATCTCCTATGTGCATATTTGTAAAAGATAAAAACACAGCAAAACAGCCTCATCTTTCGGAGGAACATTTCAAGTGAAGAGGTAAGTAACTCATAACTTTATAATGCTATTAGCAAGAGAACATTTTGATCTGCTGGGGTTGCTCTCCGCCATGTTGCTCTTACGCTGCGCTGCTCTGACGGTGGCATTTTAGGGCAGGGAGGGGCTAAACCCTGAGTGGCAGCTGGTCACATGATCATACATTCACAGACATGCACGCGTGGCCGGCCCAGCTTTGTAAACTTGAGACTGGAGAACACAGAGAGATACGGTGTGACGCAAACAACAGTCGTCTGAAATATTACCTTTAGTTCTTCACGTCACTATTTTTTTCTTATATTTTATCTAAAATAAGTAAATTTTGCTTATTGCTCCTTTAAGGGTATTTGGACTACATGGACCGGGTCCTTCAAAGGTTACAGCCTGAATTGGGACATGCTCGATCCAGATAGCATTTGAGGAAAAGGGAAGATCCGCTGTAAAAACCAACCTGAAGCAATGGCTCACAACAAAGGTTCCATCTCACCATTACAGCTTCCCTGCCCCGTTAAAATCAGGAAAGCACTGAATATATGCCGAATAATATGTCAGAATGAAAATAAAATGTTGCTTTATACAAAGAAATTAAAAATATAGAAATATTTCCAAATCACTACAAACAATGCGGTGACCTTTTTTAGGTGCACCACTCAGGGATGAGCATTCAACTGATGAGTTCCCAGCAACAATCCTAAAGTCTCAAGAGGTCAAAGATGTGGGGATGACAGTTAAACTGGGGAGCTAAGAACCTGTAACAAATAAAACAGATAAAATAAGAAACCACAAACCACTCACGCCCCACCTTGAAGCTGTCATTCAGCTGCTGGAAAGTGGGATTTATGCCCAGTTCCATCACTAGAAATGTTGCAATGTCTTTGGCAAGACTTACTATTTCCCAACATGCTACTCCAGTTGCTATTCCCACTCATAAATTGCTACAAATGAGATCACTTTGTGGTATATAAATGTCATGAAGATGTACATGTCATCAGAGACTGCATGAGATTCAATAATTCCCAAATATAACTCAGCAGAGACGCTGCCCCAACAACATGAGACAGAAACAAGGAACACACGACACAAAATGTCTTTGAAGTGATACCGAATAGCTCCAAAGAACTGTAGAATTACCAAAATAAGACTAACCAGCATGTAAAATATGTAACAGGAGCATATGTACAGAATTCCTCCAAGTTCCAAACCAACTCTTTTGCCTCTTTGTCACATATTTTGGAGTATGTCTCTGCTAACTTTACACACAGAGAAACAGACATTTTTGTGTTTTTTTTTTGTTAATTCTTCTTTTAAAAAATAGCTCAAACTCCTTCTAACTCCAAAATAAGATTAGCTACATAAAAATTATAAAAAATTAAAAAATTATGTTGTGAATTTTTTGTAGCTTCTCCACAAAATCCCCGGGGCCGCACCCCTGAACTAGATTCTCCTAAACCAAGCCAAGGTGAGAAATTTTATAGCTGAAAGCATATGAGCTATTAATAGATAAAAAAAATGTGTCTTTATCGTCATTGTATGCAAAGTATACAACAAAATTGGTCACCAACTTTGCTGCACAAAAATACATTTTAATAAAGTAAATGACTAATGGTAATATAAATTACTGTTAAATGGTAAATGGCTTGTTCTTGTATAGCGTTTTTAAATAGTTTTTAATAGACCTGGCAACCCATCAATTGCAGGACGAACGTGCAGGAGTTGTTAGGCAACAAAAAGCATCCCTTTAATGTAAAATCTGTTATCATTGTTTCATTATTAATCCGAAAATACTGAAGATGTTCAGGGTGCAGTGCTTGTCTTCTCCAAACATAGAAGACCAAAAGGACCGCCCATGAGGTATAGCAATCCTGATAATTTTAGAACATAATTTTTTTGTGACTTCCACTTCACCTGTCTGTATAGTACTTCTTAGCTGGTCACTAATTGAAATATTAAGTTTTGTTTCTTTTAAGAGCTGTAACATAGTGTTTGGTAAAGTTTAAAAAAACACAGCTTACTCTTCAGGTGTTACAGGAATTTTAAATTTGGACAGAAATTTGGCATGTGACATAAGAAGTCTGTAATCATTTAAAATATGTTGGACGAACACAATATCATTTTCCAACTAGATAATAAAGAGATTTAATCTTCTAAATAATATTTCTATGGTTCCAAATGTAAGATGTTGTTGGGGAGAAATTATGCTTGTAGGCCAGCTTCCAGACCAGGAGAGATTGTTGATAAAACCTGGACATTTGAACTTTTTCTCTTTTTATAATCACATTTTAGCTAGAATTGGAGTCCACCCATCTGATTAAAAATGAAGTTGGGGAAAGTGTTCCAAAACGTGTTATCTCCCTTTAACAGTTTAGTCAAACATTTAATTTTAAAGGAAGTGTTTAGCATTTCAAAGCTTAGGATGTTTAGGCCACCAAACATGTTGTTATTACAGAGAATGTCTCTTTTTAAGTAATGACATTTATGTTTCAATATAAAATCAAGCACAATTTTATCAAATTTATTGCACACTTTCTTTGGCATTTCTAACGATAAGGAAGTGGAAATTCCTTCAGCTTTTGATTCAAATCCTCCCATTTCATGCCAGGTCTCTCATGTCTCAGGTCTGTTTATGGCCATTTCACATCATTATTTTACACTGCCAACGTTGCTGAACTTTTAGAATCGATTTAAATTTAATAGTACACAACTGAACGTTTCCTGCATTTTTGCACCATTATTATTTTGCACTGTCAACATTGAACTTTTCCAATTAATGCCTTTTTGCACCATTATCCTTGCACTACAAATATGGTTGAACATTCTTCTGCACTTTTTTTTAAACTGCTTTTCTCCTGCACTGTTACATTCTTATCACTGCTGCACTTTATATTGTAATGTTATTTTATTTCAGTTGCAATCTCATTACATTGTCGTAAGATGTATGCAACGAAATTTCGTTTTGCAAGCACTCTGTGCATAGAAAATGACAATAAAGTTCGTCTAAGTCTAATTAATCAGGGGTGAATTTCTCAACGTGACGTGAGGGGGGGGGGGGGGGCGCAGATGACCTCATACGGCAACCCAGGCGCGAGAGGGCGACAGGGCTCTCTCCGAACTACAGTACCCAGAAGTCACCGTGTGCGTCAACAGCAACAGCTAGGATGTTGCGATAATGCTGGCAGCCAAAGATTGCTGTGGTTGCAGAGATTAGACGGCTGAGTCGAAACCTCAGTCGGTAACATTTCAGCGGATGACAGACGCAGTGGTTACACATTTGCACCAGACGCAGACTCGTCTCCTATCAAGTCGACGCTTACTGGGGGCTGCCCTGCGCTGAAGGCGTCAGCGAACGGAAACCATATAGTTGTGTGTGTGTGTTTATATATATATATTTATTTATATATAAATGGGAGCAATTAAATAGCCGCGCGGACAGTTAGCAATGAGGCAACAAACGGTCGCTGCACTCTCCTGAAGGATGGAAACAGCTTTTTGGGCAGCGCTGTCGCAGTTACTCGAAGGCTACACCGCGTTTGAAGACGTTTTCTTCCGAGGATAACCTGGATAACCTTACACGAAATGTCATAGCGCCTTAGCAGCTAGCACTTAGCTAGCTCGGTGACGGCTGGACGAGATGGAGATGGACCTATTTTTCCTCAGCAGCCGCAGCCGACCATGAACAGCTGGCTGACGGGTAAAAGGAGCACTTTTTTTTCTCCCGGAGATGCTTTAACCTCCGGGGCGGTGTGATACACTTACATAACTGCTAGCCGCTCTACAGTGATCCCCAACTAGCGTGTGTTGGCAAGCAAATGGGACATTTCCCCTAAAAGAATCTCGCATCATCGCCACAAGGGAAAGAAAAAGAGGGTATTGCTTGCATTTTTTTTTTTTTTTTTTGAGACGCCCAAATAGACTCTGGATAAGTTGGAGCTGGGGACAACTGCAACACAGCCGGCCCAGCAGAGTGTGAAGGGAAGGGAGAAGCACGTCCTCCCTGCTGTCATTTCGACACCATGAGGAAGTTCTTTGATTCCCGTCGGGAGTTGGTGAGCTCCGGGCCTGGTTCTGGAGGAGGGGGCAGCAGCTCTGGGTCCAGCCACGCCGGAGGAAATTTCATTGGCAGAGCCTTCACTGTTGGGCGGCACCAAGTCACCGTTGAGGAGATCATTGCAGAAGGTGAGAACGGGACTGCACAGACCAGTTCATGCCCCTTTTTAGTTGTCATTTTATTTTCGTCTTGGCTGGAGAATCGGGGGCGTTTTTAAGGGCAAGCCCCAAATTCAAAAAAATTGCCTTGTGATCATGTTATTTATTATTATACATTAAGAATAAAATGTATTCTTTTGATATGAACATGGCTATAATGAGCCAGATGAGGTCTGATCAGTCTCAAATATGTGAGGTATTGAATTAAAGATGGTCAGATGCAATCTAGACTCACCAGATCAGATCAGATGCCAGTTTTCCCATTATTGGCCTCTACATATGTTCTTTAACAGTCGACTGGCAGATCCCCCCCCCCCCCTGGAAGAGGTGATGGCGTGGCATCGGTGTGGAAGGAGATCTCTTAATAAATGGAGATAAATACCCTAACCCTATCGCAGGCTGGAGAGCTTCAAACGTCTTTAACTTGTCACCAAATGAACTCTGTTATGTGTTTATCAGTCCGATGACCGTCTCTGCTGAGGAGAAGGTGGCGTGCGCCCACCCATTCAGGGAAGAACTGACAGAAAACGCTTTTTGTTTTGGTCTCAGTCCGCCCACCTGGCCCTGCCGCCCTGGGCAGAAAGCCTTATCGCCTGTATGGAAAAACAGTCACTGACGGGGATGATGTATTTTTCTCATTGTGAGCCAGTTACCCTAACGCCGCTGAAACGTAACCGCGTCTCCCGCACAGGCATCACAAAGATTTCAGTTTATATTACCTAAGTATATAAAAACAAAGCTTCTGCCATCATCTTTTATCCGCACTCTGCTATTATGGTTCAGAGGTGAAGACTAGCAGGCTCCAGGCAGTTGCTTTATTCTTCCGAAATGAATGTTTACAGTCGATACTGTCATTTTCACACAAACAAGCAGTGGTAAGCAAATTGCAACCTAGAGTCATGGGGTGGAAGTGCTGATGGTGGACTGTAGAAGCCTATCTGGAGCTAGAAGGATGACGGCTGCGCTTCCCCAACCCGAGTAGTTTAATTGTTGAGTCAAATGCAGGAAAGGAACTAATGAAGGCGCTGGGAATCAATCGAACAATTTACACGAGATTGCAAAGAGTGAAACATGCACTAAATTTGCCCCTGTCAAACATTGTTTACCTGCGCCTATCCACAAAGCTCAGGCAATAAATAACTCCGTTATTGTTATGGAAAGCCTAAATAGTCCCTTTTTTTTAATGGCATGTGTTGTATTTTAGGGTTTTTATTCATTTGCTTGCTTTTTTTCTGTTTTTAAATTTTCCTTTAGCTAAATCGTGAAGCACTTCGGTCAAGTTGTGTTTGTTTTAAATGTGCTACAGAGATACATTTGACAATAGCATTGTCTTTAACATATGTTTTGCATTTCTATGTCTGGTGTCTGGCCTCCAGCTTATCCAGCATTTAAAAACAAATTATTCAAAGACTGTGATATGAGGCAGCTGAGCTCATCAGAATGTCTGTCTGTGTTTACCTTTTGTATTATTTGCACCGGAGTCTTATTTAGATCCTCATCCCGTCATCCGAGATCTTCCAAGCAGACATCCAGGATCTGTCTGTGGTTGTCTGAAACTGACGCGTGTCGCAGCTAAACCCAGCAGAGTGAATATGTGGCCTGAGCCGTACCAGATGGATAGGCCTCACTGTAGGCCTCTACTTTAACCCTCCAGCAATGACATGACTAATAGATAACGCTATAAGGCAGCGCCATGTGGTCCTGATCCGCCGTTCTGATGTAAGGGACAGACGCTGGCAGTTGTTTGATGTAATGAGGCAAAAAAAAAAAAAAAATGCTCATCTGCTAGAACAGAGATGTGGTCTGGAAGCTTTGATGTGCAGCGTCATTCTGGATTTTCACAATGTCTAATTTTGAGTCGAATACTTTGTAAATCCGTTTACGAATTTCACCTCTGTACTCCGCTGTCATGGTTTCAGTCAGTTTAGCGTCGTATCTGGTTGACTCTTCTTTCTTGTTGTCGTAGGTGGCTTTGCGATCGTGTTCCTGGTGAAAACCAACCAAGGGGTGCGCTGCGCCCTGAAGAGGATGTACGTCAACAATGAGCACGATCTGCAGGTGTGCAAACGGGAGATCCAGATTATGGTGAGTGGCTGAGGAGAAATGTTTCCGTTGTTTGTATCGTCGCACTCGTGGGTTTGCATTCTGGTTAAAACCACAACTAAGGGCAACAACAAAAACACAAAGAAAAAAATATCTATGCACGATGCCTTACTCTGGCTAGGTGCTGAATTTAGTCCAAACAGTGGAAGCAGAAATGAGTTAGTATTAGATTATCACAGCAAATTTTAAAAAATATGCAGAGGTTAAAAAAACAAATGTATAAAATGATCTAATATTTTTTTTAAGATAGAAAAAGCAAATGTGGTAGCCATGTTTTAACCAGCTGACTGGCAGTGCACAGCAATCGGTGGGGGGAGGGGGAGCACTGTGTTACTTTATGCTCCATACAGCCAGCCAAACCTTTGGTTTTTGCTTTCACTGGCAGCTCTTTAAAAGGACTGTGGGAGCCACATGACTCTGAGTTTTAGTGGTTTTGATGCAGTAACCTTTTAAAAATCTTTTTACACCTAGATTCTGGTATCTGGCTCATGTCTACAGTCGCACCTAAGATAAATAAACATCAGTTGGAAATTTTGTTTATTGGCAAAATCTACAAGTAAGCAGCTATTTGCAATAAACAAGTCAAACAAGAACCATTTAAATCACTCCAGATAGCTAATATTACAAGTAATTTGTCCAAATTAAATGCTAAATGGTTCTTTTTTTTAATACCGCAGCCACAAAATGATTTAACCCCTTCATGACAACATCTTTAACACTTAGGAGAGCCACGATTGGATGATGTGACCTGCTGCATACAAGGATTCACAGCTAGGACAGCTTCTGGCAGCGTTGCTCAGTAATCTCATCCTCATGGACAAAGTCCTCCAGCTCATTAATATTCTGGGGTTTGAATGCTGCAAAATCTCACCAGAGATGTGCAATAAAGTCCAACTCAGGCTGCTATGGCGGCCACTCTAGCATGCTCCATGGCGTTTTCTGAAACAAAACCTTGGTGGGCTTTAAAATCAAACTTCCCATTCTTGGGGCTTTTGGGTCAGTACTACTGCACATTTTGGGGTTCTGGCATGCCGCTCTGTAGCGTTTAGCATGACCTGTGAAAATGGAAATCTCTGTGACTGCTGGCACCAAGTGTTGCTGCAGCTTTTCGCCGTGAGTTGAGGGTTTTTGACCATCTGCCTGCTTGGAGATCTGGTGGCATCCATTGACTGCTTGCTCCTTTTCCCTCCATGACACTCGTGAACTTTGCTTTCAAATGTATATTTTGGAACATGCAGGGCTTTTGTTATCTTTTTTATAATTTTGCCCTGTTTGTGTAAGGCAACAATCTCTTTGACTTAACTATGCTTGAAGCATAAATTAACCTTTACCATCAATAATCAAGGATTTTGAGATGTTCTGCCTCACAGCACCTGAGGAAACCTATAGAGCCCTGGATTACTTGCATAATTTTAAGACAGGAGTGATTTCATCTTGAAGTTGGTTAAATCCTCGCAATATTTGTTCTATTTAGGCATTTAAACTGTCTGTGTAGAATTGGGTCATAGTACCTAACCACAGACCTTTGCCAATAAAACAAATTTACGTTGAGAGTTGAATAATTTTCATGTAAACAACCAATATTATGTTTTTTTTGTTGTTTGTGCTGCATTTATGAATCTGATTCTATGCTTTCTGGTTCCTTGTTTAACGATTTATTTATTTATTTCTTTTTTTTTACAAAACATGTTTTGAAGAAATGTATACATTCTTAAAGCATACAGGATGTTATTATTTCTTTATGACACAGCTAACGATGTTTCTGGTTTTCTTTTGAGTATATGTTTGATTTAAATCTGTTTTCCCAAGTGAAATGACACATCAATATTTCCTAACTTCTGTACTATGAAATGCTTCACTTTCATGTATAAATGGATATGAATGCCATGATGTCATGCCAAAAGTATTTGACTGTATGGTGATGCAGGAAAGTCTGAAGGCCTTCTTTGAGTGTCGAGTCTACGTAGGACTTTGTGTCCTCTGTGCTGAGGAACACAGGAAGGAAGGAAGGAAGCAATGGATGTCGAGATAACAAACAAGTCAGATTCTATCACCCCGCAATCTTTCAGAGGAATCGGACATCTTGTTGCTCTACGTTTGCCTTCTTAACCTCCCAGTCTTTCTTAGTTTTGCCTTCATTTTCACTCTTCTCACACACAAAAGACAGCACTTCACCTCCAGCCGCAGTACTTGACATTTTTTTTCATCACCTAGTAGAGTCCTGGTTTGAGCTCCCTCTTGCAGCTGCCTTCGTGGGGAATGGCCTCAAGCTGCATCACATGGAGTATTGACAATCTAAACGATCCCGCAGCTTTTTCAGAAAATAAATCGAAAAGTTTATTTCCCGTCACGTAATTTGAAGTCAAATATAAGAACGCTGTTGTTTTTGAGCACTGTATTGTATTTATGATTGTTTATGTTTGTTTTTGCAGAAAGATCTCGTTGGTCACAAGAATATTGTTGGTTATCTGGACTCCAGCATCACAGCTATGGGATCTCGAGACGTATGGGAGGTTCTCATACTGATGGACTACTGCAAGGGTCAGTGTTGTACTTTTATACTTTCACCAGCGAGAAAGTGTAAATTCCGCTGCTAAATTTATTTGCATTACAACCAGAGATGTCGTTATTTTTTTTATTGGAATGGTACATGCAAACCAACGACATATAGGGGATAATTTTGGATTAGTGTGGTGTGCATTTGTATTCAGCCTTCTTGACTCATTATTTATTAGACCCCCCCCCCCCCCCCCCCCCCCCCCTTTAGGGGTATGTCATCACCAGGCGTAAACATCTAGAAGTGAAATCTTGCCAATTCTTTTTGCAAAATAGCTCTAACTATGTCAGATTAGATAGAAAGCATCTGTGAACGTTAATCTCGAAGATTCTTAACTGGACTTGCGTCTCTGGTTCCATTTTAAGTCTGGCTGTATGTTCATGATTGTTATCGGGCTAGAAGTAGGGCTGGGCAATATGGCTTAGAAAAGAAATCTCTGATTTTATTATACCAAATCTGATTAATACATTTTTTTTATTCTTCCTTTTTTTCACAAAAAATGTAAAGAAGTAATTTTAAAAATGTGCTTTTATGTCAAGCATTTATCTGGGAGTTGACCTGAATTCAAAGTGCAACTAAAATAAAGCTGTGAGACAAGATGTTTTACTGCCATTGTAAACAACGAAAATATAACAAAATGTTTGCTGCTAGTGGTTTTACGCAATGAGCTAAGAAGAACAGGCTTTACTTCACTTGTGTAACTTCAAACTAACTTAAAAAAATAAGTAAATTAGTAAATTAAAGTGTGTCGCATTATGGTAAAAAAGTTTCCTGTTTATAACATTTTGACAATATATTTTCCTAAACATATATTCAGCATTGCATTTTCCCTTCATGGAAGCCCAATGAGGGCTTTGGCAAAAAAAAATTCCCACTTTCCAAAAAAATTGATTTATCGCCCAGCCCTAGCTAGAAGATCAACCCTCGTATCTTGTGCCCCGACTAGTTTGAGCGACATGTCAAAGTTGCGGCATAATGGGCACCCCCATTCAAAAAGGCCGATTCCTTTCTGATTATTGTGAATAAAGGCCACTGGTACCACTAAATTAGAATATTTTCCTATGTCCCTAATAAATTGAGGCAACACTGCAGCATGATGCTGCCATGGCCATGTTTTACCATGTAGGCGGTGTGTTCAGGGTTGATGGGTAATGTTAGTTTTTTTCCACACATAGTGTTTTTCCTGTCGGCAAAAAGTTTAGTATTGCTTTCATCTGACCTGAGTGCCGTCTTCCACATGTTTGATGTATCCTACATGGCTGGTGAAAAACTGGAATCCAGAATCCTGAGGGATTTTTTTAAACTATGGATTCCTTCTTGCTAAAACCATCCAAAGGTATGGCCACGTGTTGGTTTGCCGTTTGGGGAAACTCTATTTTCACGTGATGGCGGTCTGTGAGATATTCAAAGCTTGGTTTGTTCCTTTATAACCTAAAATTGCTTTAAACCACTCCATAGCTTTCTTCCTGGCCTGTCTGCACTGACGCATGTCTGTATCTTCATGATGCTGTTTGTTCTCTAATGTTCTCTAATGAACCTCTGAGGCCTTCACTGAACAGATTAAATTACCCACAGGTTAACTCAATTTAATAATTAGGGGACTTATAAAGGTAGTTGTTTGTTCTGAAGTTTATTTAGGAGTTCCAACTGAAGAGGGTCATATACAAACGCCCACTACACTAACAATTATGGAGTACTTTGTGTTGGTCTGTCACATAAAATTAGAATAAAATATATTAACGTTTGTGGTTGTAATGTGACGAAATGTAAAAGTGGTATGGAAACTGTTACAAGGCTGCATAATTGTCGGTATGGATGCTCTATTGAGTAGCAAAAACAAGCAGATTATAATTAAGAGGCCTGAACAAATGCTAATATGGCAGCTAAATGTCTTCCTGTCTGCTTTGCTGCATCATTAAATGCTGTTTTACAGGAGGGCAGGTGGTGAATCTGATGAATCAGAGACTTCAGACTGGCTTCACGGAGTCCGAGGTGCTCCAGATCTTCTGTGACACCTGTGATGCCGTATCTCGCCTGCATCAGCGAAAGGCACCGATCGTCCACAGAGACCTCAAGGTGACATCTTTAGCCGCTTGGAGTTTTTCTAACATTGTTTTTATTTCCAGTGTTTCATTATTCCTACACCAACATGAGCATCTGTCATTTAGGCACTGGAAGAAACCCGGCTCACAAAGAGAAGTCTTAAGCACAGTGAAGCTCAGCTTTCTGAACTGTAATGTGTTAATGGCCTGTAATGTACCACTCTGTACCGCGTACTGAAGGAGATGACATCCAGTGTAATTGTGTTAACCCAGCAGCAGCTCCTTCTGTGAATCACCCTGCTGAGACGTCCTTTGAAAAGCAATGATAAGTATGTTGGTGTGAGAGGAAGCTTCGTTTAATTATTCATTGGTCTAATAGCAGAGGAGAATGTAACTTGTTAGCATGCTTGAAATAACTTGACCTGCTGCTAATCGAGCCGTGTAGCTCCATCGACTTTTAAGTCACGGTCTCTCAGTATTTTCTGATCAAAATGGAGACATGACTTTTTTGCAGATTTTTACAAATTCCCCATAAAGAAGTGATACAACAATGTGAAGGTAACAGTAGTTCACTGTGATTGGTTGATTGACTGGTTGATTGATTGATTGATTTTTTTCAAGATATCCCATATGCAGTTGTTTGGTTGAGCCAGTTTCTGTTTTTCTCCAGGAACTATAGGTGATGGTATACTAGGCTAGGTCTTTTTTTTCAAACACCATTTTTAATTTGATGATTTGATGGTTTGTGTTTAAATTGAAGCGTTTGCAATAAGAAAAGTAATGAATTTTCAGCAAATAACTCTAGTGTATAGGGCCTTCTCTATCTGTCACAAAGAGAGCTCAATGTGATTGAACAGAACTATTCTAACAAAACTTATCTGGGGAAAAAAAATAACCATCTCTCCTAAATATATATTTTTTTGTGTGGTTTAGTTTACTTTTCATTGGTTAAGCTGTATATCATTAGATTCCAGGCCGCTTCTAGCTAAGTGGTGCATTCTACATTATGTACATTATTTCATTTAGTAAAAATCATAGCCTTGTATCGAATTCTCAGTGGATAGTTAATTGCTGCTTCAAACCAGTACTTCGTTGTAAACCTCTTGCTGTCTGCTGCAAAGTCTGCACTGAAGATCTCTGTGTAAAAAAATAAATAAACAAGAAAACAAATGTCCATGCCTCTACAGGTGGAGAACATCCTCTTGCACGACAAAGGTCATTACGTGCTGTGTGACTTTGGCAGCGCCACAAACAAGTTCCAAAACCCACAGACCGAAGGAGTGGCCACTGTGGAGGAAGAAATCAAAAAGTTTGTGCCTTTTTACATTTAAAACGTTCTTTTATTAGCACGTCTTGTTCGTAATGTTGACTTAACTGGATTGATGCATTTACAGGAAACCACACGCCATAAATTTTCATCATTCTCGGTTTTTATGTGACGGATGAAACCAAAGTAGGGTGTAATTATGAAGCTATCCGGGGAATTCTTTTACAGTTCTTTTCTTTTTTACAAAAATGTAAGAAAATGTGGTATACATTTGTATTTATCAGCTTCTGGCAAACTGCAAACATGACAAAGCCCTCTTTTTAAAATATTGAGTAATTTTCTCCCCCATGAAGGTCTGGTTTGAATCCACAACTAATTGTTGTCCTGCAGACAGATTTTTCCACCTGAGCTGAGAATCTCTGCAGCTCCCAGATTAATGGTCTCTTTGTGCAGCCACTTCACATCCTTGCTCGATCTACTTTTAGGCGATGGACTGACGGGCTTCCTGAGACGTTTAAAGCTTAAGATATCGTTTCCTAACTGAAACTTAATTTAGCGTCCTCCACTCCTTTATCCCAGACCTATTTGGTGCGTTGCTTTATGTGGTGTTTGTGATGCTGTTTCCTTGCTAATATTGAGGCCACCACGTGACAACGGTATTTCATAATCAGAAAGAACTTTATTTATCCCCGAGGGGCAATTAAGAGTGCGAAGAGCAGACATACAAAGCAAAGAAAAAAACACAAGATGGGTGGGCAACGGCAGCAGATAGGGTGCAATGGCAGAATTAAAATATATACGTATATGAAATTAATTGTTTACATCAATCAATAAATGGTTGAGTAGCATAGATAAAATTAACAATCAGCCATAAAAAAAAGGAAAGTAGCAGCTAATAACAGTAGAGTAAGCAGGAGATTTAATAAGGACATTGTAATAATGCACAATATATTATGATATTGCACATAAATAAATGTATACTTAGATTAAGTTAAACTGAGACTGACACTATTTTCCAATTCACTGATTTCTAAAGGCAATTAGTTGCACTGGATTTCATATTTTATATTCATAAAAATTGAAAATTGTCAATTTTTTCCTTCCCCATCGCAATTATTTGCTACTTAGTGTTGGTATATTACAGAAACTCCCAGTTAAAAAGTTTGTGGCTGTAATGTGACAAATTACGAGGTATACTTTTCCTGTGGCAGTGTTTAAATAAAATTTGCAACCGATTGGCCGTGTTTTAAATATATTTGCATTTTTTATTTTTTTTATCGGTGCTAACTCTCTTGGTTTCTATATACGATAATAAAAAAACTGGGTTTACTGTTTGTCAAGTGCTTTGTTTTGGCCCATAGAAACCTGTATTTCTCACTGTTTTTAATGTTTTGTTTTTCAAATCTTGTTTCAGATACACAACTTTATCATATCGAGCCCCAGAAATGGTGAACCTCTACAACAATAAGATTATAACCACAAAGGCTGATATCTGGGTGAGCAGTGATGAAAGTTATTTAGCAGAATAAACACTCGTAAGTTAAACCATAAAATCTACCACACAGCTATGTTCAATAGCTCTAATTTTATTCAATTTAGCCCTCTCTTTTCTCTTTCGGTGCAGGAAAAGTGTTTCTGGACTCATTCATTTCCTCTCTTCTGTCACTGGGTGTGCATGTGGGTATTTTTTTCTCTCCAGGCGCTGGGCTGTTTGCTGTACAAGTTGTGCTTCTTCACTCTTCCCTTTGGTGAAAGCCAGGTGGCCATCTGTGATGGCAGTTTCACTATTCCAGATAATTCCCGTTACTCTTATGATCTTCACTGCCTCATTCGTTAGTACCTGTCAAATTATATTCACTGCTTTCAGCATAGTCCAAGTTTATCTATTTGTCTTTTAGTTTTTGGTAATTTTACATTTTTTCCCCCCACATTTCGAATTTTTTTTAGGGTACATGCTGGAGCCAGACCCTGACAAAAGACCAGATATCTATCAGGTGTCCTTCTTTGCTTTTAAACTAGCTCAGCGGACCTGTCCTGTTCAGAATGTGAAGGTCAGTTTCTCTCTAAAACAAAGATATTTCATCTGTTATGACCTTAAAGGGATAGTTCAGGATTTTGGAAGTGTGGTTCTGTTAAAAAGCTCTAAGCATCTTACCTGCAGCAGATGAACTCTCACCACCTGATTTGAAAATAAACCAGTTTAACAACCTAAAATATTGTATCTATTTAAATGAACACTCCTTTCTCTGCAGGAATGAGATAAAGCTATGTTAAACAATACTGAGGCTTGTTAACCAGTCTCATAATGTGTCATAATTAACCAAAAGAATAGCTTTTTGACTTTTCCATTGAAGGATCTCAATCGTTTAAAAACTGTAGCTGAAGTGTAAACTTCAACTAAGAATATAGGAACATTTCCTCTAAAGATAGCAATGAATGAAGTCAAGACCTAACTTTTTTAAAAATCAAACTAAGATCTCCTCGCTAGACTCAGCTGACATGCTTTCCATCTGGCACAAGCCTCAGTATTACCAGGTTACAGACAATATTAATTTAAAAACGCATACATAAAACAAATATAAAAATCTATACAAATATAAGACAATCAGATTCTGCAATGATTCAACTCTACCCACTATTTGAAAAGGTAAATCTATAGTTTGTAAGTTTAAAATACTGTCTAAATTGAATAGATACTATACTCCGTATCCCAGCAACCTGAATAAAGCCTAATTCTGATTTTCTAATGTTTAATTTAGTGAGTGAGGAAAGGGATGTAAAACCAAGGGTTCAGAACCAGCATTGATGAGCAGCTTTCAGCACCAGAACTGAAAACAGTTCCTTATAATATTCACAAACTCAGCTTGCATATCTGCTCTTGTGGTTCTCTCCCTCTCTCTTGGCTGGACAACAGCCTCTACAAACAGTTTTGGTTTGTTTGCTCAATCTGAGACAGGCAGGGTGTTGGTTCTGGTGCAGGCCTCTGGAGGTACGCCACTCGATAAGAAGTGAAAAGGTCTTAAATGAAGTTAAAATGTGACGCTCAACACACATCCAAGACACGGAGAAAAAAATACAACAAAATCTCTGCAGGAACTTTACGCAAGATAGATGAATGTAAGTCAGCATATGATGTAAATTAATAGTCTCAACTGGATCTGCAAATCGGTCTTCTTTCTGACTCAGTCAGGCAAAATCTTCTTAATAGATTTAAAGGTTTCATCTGAGCCTTCAGGCTCGGCAGCTCATCTGGAACTGAACCAGCCAAAGGAGTGGGCAACCTGGGAGGTATGTAGGGTTAGAGAGGCAATAAAAAATATTCAATTAGTTTTGAAACACATAAGAGGCTACAAAAATATCAATAAGCAAGACATCACTCCTCAATGAGGTTGTTTTTATTTTAGTATTCACATTTAGATGGCCACACCATCTACATTGCTCAATATTGAAAGTAAAAAATTAGTTTACAGCTTGTTTGGCTTTTTAAATGAGAAAAATTAGGTAACAACTCTAATGAAACATTTTTAGTACAATTTTTAACTAACCTTAACAGGTACTGTTTGCCTTTCACATTAACAGATTGACCACCCACATGGAGCAAGAGATTATTTTTGTTGACCCTAGGATCATGTGTGGATATTTGGAAAGAACCTGGAGAAAAGCAGTTCTAGTAGAAGACATCTGAGGTGTTTGTCAGCACTCCTTACTTTTCTATTAGGTAGTTACTCTGACTGAAAATGCTTTGAAATGTTCTGTTCTCGGTGTATTTCACACAGGAGGTGTTCAAACGATTATTGTTGAATTGCACCCTACCTTCTGTTCTCATGTATATAATCATCTGAAAAAAAAAAAGCTCATAACTCAAACCTAGCATCACCTGAAGCAGTGATACAGAACATGTTGATAATTTAAAGCAGGGGTCTCAAAAATGCTGACCGCAGGCTATTCGTGACCCTCAGAATGACCTCGTGTGCCCCGCAAACAGCAGATCTGGAATGCTCAACAAAGGTAGATGGTGCAGATGCAGACAGTTTTAAAAACCTTTTAGGCCGAGATTTTAACCATCGTTGTAAAATAGCCTTAAAATGAAAAACACTTGGTACAACACAGCCCTTGTCTGTCATTTACCATGTCTTTTCCTTTCTTTTTAATTTCATAACAAATTACAAAACATGAAAATAGGAAACGGTCAAACCAAAAAATATTGTAAATATTAAGCCTATGTTTCCCCAATGATATACAGGCCCTACTTGCTCCAAATATCTGACTTATTTGTACACTTTATAAAAATAGGACAGTTTTAGTTTATTATTGGGCAAGGCAAGTTTATTAGTACAACACATTCCAGTAACAAGACAATTCAAAGTTATGTACATGAACAGAACATAAGAAAAGAAAACATAGAGGAATGTTCCATTGCAGTGAAATAGAAGCAGAAGGTCAAGATAAGTTGGACTACAAACTGAATCTAATGAAGTTTCAGTCAGCTGCAACAGTTTAAATTCAACATTAACATTTAAAGGCCACTTTATACAAATAGGTTTTTAACCTTGTTTTAAAGGAATTCAGTGATTTAGAGACTGACCAAGGGACAGTGTCGGGGCTTCAGAACTGGGTTGATGGGCAAATAAAAAAAAAAAATTAACACTTAACAATAAGTATTTATGCATTTTCTGTTTGTTTGTTTTTAAATAAAATAATCTTTTTTTCTTCTTTTTGAAGTTTCAACTTTCTTGCAATTTTGGCCCAGATGGCAAAAACATTTGGACGACTCTGGTTTAAAGGCCCAATAAACTAGCGTTCACTTTTGAGGATGGAGTCGTTTGTTCTTGGCCACGCTTAGACTAGCCGTTAGATCTAGATTTGTCATATATGAAGAGAGAGTTATTTCCTGCAGGTAAGATATTAACCTTTTACCAGAGTCTCACTTCAAAAGTCCTCAACTATCCCTTTAACAAGACTTAACGGCAATGATTTATCTTACGCATGTCATTCAAAGTTCTGTGTACATTTCCTCGTCAAGATGAGCTTTTTCCTTCATACACTAGAATTCTCCAATTCCTCCCACCCTTCCCGAGCCAATCAAAGCGAGCGAGGCTGCTGCAGCTAAGAAGAGCCAGACTAAGTCCAGGCAAGCATGACCTCATTACTCTGTAATACCCTTAAAGCTGTAGTGACACCACATTTTGTGGAACTAATTACTCAGTCAGTGAGTATCCTGATACTCATTAAATAATTACGTTAACGGTGTTTGCCATGATTAACAATAAGGGAATTATGCTTCCTTTTTTCAGCAGACTCACGGATCCAATTCCCACCACTGAAACCTCCATCACCCCTCGTCAAAGGCCCAAAGCCGTGCACACCCAGCCCGCTGCTGGCATCCTACCCATCCAGCCTGCTGCCCTCACCCCTCGCAAGCGGGCTAATCTCTCTGGTGCTGCAGTTCAGCCTGTGGGTACGTTTTTCACCATGCCACGGCTCTTGTCTGTCTTTTTGATCATATTTAACTTTAATGTACAAATCTCACAACATCTATGTGGAAATGTTGGGTGCAGCAGTTCTTAACAGGTACAGATGAAGCTGCCTCTTATTTTTATTCTGTATCACTGCTTCAGGTGATGCTAGGTTTGAGTTATGAGCTTTTAGCTGATAATATTACTCATCAATAAGCTTTATTTTATTATGAATGCAAATTAAACAGTGTTTGCAGCTTCATATGAAACCGTGCCTATTTGTGTGTACAAGAGAAACTGAACCTGATGCTGTTGAGTGATGTGCGGCGTTTCCATCCTGCAGGAGTCAGTTTGGACCTCTCCCAGCCAGCTGCAGCTCTCCAGTCGCAGAAGGCACAGGCTTCAGCTCAGCCGTTCGTTCAAACTCAAACCAACACTAGTCATGCTGGAGCTCCACAGAAGCAGGTAAAGACAGGAAAGTGATACCTGAAAATCTTTCATTAAGTCTTTTTCTGTTTGCTGTCCTCTGGTATGAAAACGTGCTGTGGGAAATAACGACACATTTTTGTTATTCTATTGGATAAATGTACAGAAAATTATATATAGAAAACAACAACAACAGAAAAACCTGGTTCTTCTTGAGCGGTACCGAATTGTGTTGCATATATTTGTGCGCCAGACCGTGCAGCCAGCTGCAGCTGCCGGGGCAGAGACGGCAGCCTCTGCAGCATCACAAGTGGCCAAAGCTGAGGCTGCACCACAAGCACAGCCAGCATCCCAGCAACAGGCCACGCCCTCTCCTTCTGCGGTCAGCTCTGCTCCCCCGGTGGCAGCGCAGACTCCATCCAGCCCGGCCGCACCTCAGCGCCCAGCGCGTCGCAAGCAGCCAGGTCAGGCTCAGCAGCCGGAGGCTCAACCCTCTCCGTGCAAACTGGCACCGGGGCAGCCAGAAGCAGCTCAGCAGCAGGAGATACCAGCTGAAACTCAGCCCGCTTCCACTGAGACCAGCCAAACATCAGCTCAGACCGTAAGCGACCAAACAACTTTATGCTGTGTCTCCCATTCCTAAAGCCGCTAGTCTCCATGCACAAATATCATATATTTATGATCATTTAATTTCCCTTTGATTTCATTTCCATTTGGGATAAATAACGTATATTTGAATTTGAATTGAATTACACATTCAGTAGAACATTTTCTATTCCTCCATGTTAGTTATTTATTTCTGCTCGTCTATTGAACAGACTCCACCTGAGACTCCAAAGACATCAGACGACCGAGGTCACCAACCTGTGCCGAGTGATGCAGCAGCAAACGTTGTTGCAGCTCCCGTCAGTGACTCCACACCGCTGCAGCAAGGAGCTAATGGCAGCATTGCCCTCAGCCAGTAAGTGCCTTTTTAATTAAAGACGGAGAAGGATGAAAATAACAATAAACTCCCTTTACTGTCATGCTATGGACGATTATTTAAAGGTATCAGTGCTGACGGTGATCCCAACAAGGGATTTGAGGATTGGATTTTCTCATAGGGAACTGTAAATGAAGAAAAAAAAACAGTTGTTAGATTTTAACTTCGATTCGGTTATCTTTTAACATCTTAGAAATTCCTGCAAAGAGAAATCAAGACTGGGCTGTTTTCGCAGCTTGTGAAACCCTCCACACTTCAACTTGCTCTATCAAAGTATGCACATTGTTTAGAGGTCACTGCCCTTTAATGCTTGGGGGGTGGAGGTACAATTATTTTTAAATGTGTTAAGTTTTGTTCTTGTTCATTTTGTGTTTTTTTTCCCCAATACCCGGGATGTCTGTGAGTACAGAAGACACA
This sequence comes from Fundulus diaphanus, assembly GCA_037039145.1. NCBI lineage: Eukaryota > Metazoa > Chordata > Actinopteri > Cyprinodontiformes > Fundulidae > Fundulus > Fundulus diaphanus. The sequence goes on along the minus strand of CM073141.1, from coordinate 17,428,120 downwards.
GCACCCTCTACAGTCATATTATTTTTATTGTTTTTAATTCTTCTCTTAAAACAATTTTTTCTCTCTTGCTTTAACCCAGATGTTGCCTTTTGTGTTTTTCTTGTTTGTTTCCATGTATCTGCTCTTTATTTAACTTGGTTTATTGCTTTTTCCCTTTTTGTTGTATGTTTACTGTACGGAGCACTTTGGCCAATAGAGTTGTATTTTAAAGTGCTATATAAATAAGGTTAAGTTGAGTAGAATTTTAAGTTTACTTGAAATTACTTGGAAATGATTTGTTTAAAGTGATTTAAAGGGGATTACATTGTACTAAGAGATGTGCGACCAAGCTGGTGACCAGTGTGTGTGCTAGTGACCACTGCTGAGGCCCCTGTTTGTTTTGTCAAGTTCCACGTGTTCAACTCTGCTGTTTAACCACACAAATGTATTTTCTTTATTAATGTGGCACAATTATAAGTAAGCAAGCAGATTTCCACTAGTGTAAGATTTATTTCTTCTACTTTAACCAAACAATTTATAACAACTGCCTAGTTTACGAATATCTACCATGAATTCCTAAAGTATTCTTCAAATTTACATTTAAGAAGGAGTAAATGCATATAGAAATCTAGAAATTTGAGTGGGAAAAGTACTTTTTTTTTTCTGGAAAGCTGAGATACATTGGTTTTCCTTAAATCATTACAGATGTAAAGCCTCAAGAATAGGCCGAAACATATTTGCTTCTTACCACTGCTGCACCATATCTGGATCTGTTTTTAGAAGCAACTCTTTTTTTTCTTTATAGATCACTTGTTTCTCAACCAAACACAACTGACCCTGTTGAGCCGAGCCTTTGCGATGCAGCTAAGGACCAAAACAAAGGGGCACCCACTGTTCCTGCCTCTGGTTCCACCAACACCCCCACACAGCCAGCATGGAACCCGTTTGACGACGACAACTTCTCCAACTTCACCGCTGAGGAATTCAAAACTGATGACAAAAAGACTACAGGTACAATGTGATTTTTTTTTTTTTTTAACCACACAGATTTAGAGGGATTACTTAAGAATTGAGCCACATACTAGATGCATTGCACCATGGGTAGAAATGTTTACACTGCATGAAACATTACAACTGAAAATGTGCACAATTTTAAGGTTAGAATCAGTTTATGAAGTGTTCTTTTTTTCTCCCATTGTTTAAAAACAATGAATTATTGTTATTTTTTTCTATAACAGACATGCTGTCAGATACTGAAGTAGCTTCCTCTGAAGAGCTGATCCCAGGTCTGCAGGCCTTATCTGTGGAAAACACTCAAGAGACTGGTATTTACTAATTCAAATTTGTTCCCTAAAATGTTAAATCTGCTTCTGTCAGGTCCTTTAGACGTCTGTATGATCTTTATTTTGCTGTAAAGTTGCAATTTAGAGACAACAACCTTAACAGCCTCTGGCAGAAAATGCTAAAACATGGTTACCTGACAACAGCCATATGTATGTCTCGTTCCGCCTAGCTACACTCACATACATCTGGGACACCGCCGATAGACAATGATTTCTCCAACCAATTTTATGGTCTGGCCAATCAGGACGCAGGGCTGTAGTTTCATATATGTGACGTAGTGGAGACGCGACCATGACGTGAGACTGTTTTGATAGCAATGGCGGCTCGTCGAGGAAGCAAGCGTTCTTCCGTGTTGTCCAATCTACCTAATATTGTTTCATTAAAAGAACATCAGAGAACGCCTCTGAAGGCTTTTGTTGGTGGAAACGATGTTTTCGCCCTTCTCCCGACCGGATTTGGCAAGTTTTGTTTTCCGGGCCCAGCGGACGTGCAGACGCGGACGCGCCCCGGAGCGGTTAGCGGTTAGCGCTAACTATGTTAGGAGGCCTTTAGTCCTCAACACGGTCGGCCCGGAATCGACTCCGACCCGCGGCGCTTTGCCGCCTGTCTTCCCCCCTGTTGCTGTCAGCTCACTGTCAATAAAACGCATGCCACTAGAGCCGCAAACACATTATTATTATTTTTTTATTTTTTTTCCTGCGTCGCTATTATTAGCGTCACGGGTTAGCTTCGGTGTGAGTGGTTGAAATAGCACGTCAATAAAGATGACAGACAAGTGGCTTATCCAATCATATGCAAGAATTTTTGATAAGGCCCAGCCTTCTGTAAATGCAATTCCTATGGCGGAGTCCCAGATGTATGTGAGTGGAGCTAGGCGGAGCGATATGCAGCTGGCTGTTGTCAGGTTAAAAACATGGAGGGTTGTGGAAAAAGAACATTGAGCACATGTGACCTTTAACTCAACATATCACCTTTCCAATGCGTGCATCTCAGAAATCAGTTGTTGTTTTAATGTTTAAATATGCTTATAACAGTCAAATTTGGCTTCTAGTGCTGTGTGTGAATTTTGTGTTTATTGAAAACAATTCATCTTTAAAGGTCATTAGATTCTAGACAAATCTTTGTTGTGTCAGAAGCCTACAGATTTTTTTTTCATAAACAATTCTGATTTGATTAACAGGTTAAGGAATAATTAAAGCAAAATGATTAGAAATAAAACATGTTTCAACTGAGAGCCAAAGGATGGATTCATTACAGGCTGGAATCATCTCAGGTTTATAAAAGGTTCTGCAGCAATGCTGCATGAGAAGGGAAATGGGGTTATTGTGCTGGATTATTATTAGTTTCATCCATTTGCAGGACACTTTATGCATTACACTGTATATCCGAAGTGGAACATCACTCCAATGTAGAAAACCTAATGTATTTAATCTGATATCTTTAATTAGGTTTTACTCTCTATGTGCATCATAGAAGACAGTAAAAAAGTTTAAAGTAGGTTTCCATTATCATGACTTAAGGCTAAGTGTTGTAAAGGTTATTAAGCCCAATTCTGATTTTGAGGTGTATTTATAGATTATAGAGGGACACCCGGCAGGGTCTCTCCTGTTAATTAATGAAAGAGCTACAATTAACACAAAAACACATTAAAAGAGAAGTAACTAACAGCTGAATTGTGAGAACAACATATTTCCTTCCCTTTAAAGGGGGACAAAATAACTCAAATTAAAAATTTGTTAATTTAAACTGACAGAATGAGCCTTCTGGTTTGCTTATCAGGCGCTCCAGAGCAGAAAGGCTCTGTTATATAGTCAAGTTTTTTTTAGGCATGCTGATCACAGGAATATAGTTCACTGAATGATAGACCATGATGAGAAAATGAGGGGTTTAGACTAGGGCTAGACAATTAATCACATTTGCAATATAATTGCAATTTAAAATAAAAACAATTTCCAAATTGTAGAGGTCTGCAATTTTTGGCTATGTAACAATTAATGGATAAGACACTTCATTCAGATGTAGGTAATATGTTTAAAGTGGGTTTTCCTCCACATGGAAGGGAAGAGAGTTGTGGCAGTGAGATAATCTAATTTTATTATTTGTTTTAAAGTTTATATATAATCAATACTTTTTTTTTTTTTTTTTTTTTTTTTTTACCAGAAACTTTCAGGAGTCTCACCATAGCATTAAGTACCGGTCAAACTGTTTAATACATAGATTTGTTTGTTGGTTGAACTTTATGTTCATCAAGGATTGACGTCCAACTTAACAAGCTATTCTCTTGAATAATAATACATATTATATACAATAATAATGCATATTACTCTGATTACGAATAATTCCTGAAATTTCTCTCGTTGTGTCCTAGCTGAAAGGCCGTCTGCCATTCTGGAATCAGGAGCTTCTCTTTTGGTTGTCCCAGATCCTTTCCATACCCTCGAACTGTCAGATACTTCAGGTAAATACCCATTTGTGTTGACAATGACTTGCATGATGAATGGCATCTTTCATAATTTGAGAACCTAAAAACATTTTTTTTTGTTCACATTAATCAGAATTTTTGAGAACTGACTGCAGCCTTTGAGATATTAACCCATTTACACTACCCTTTTGAAACCGTGCCGAGAACGGTCCGAGCTCGGTAACTGAGATAACTATCGAGTGTAAATGGAACGCAACTGAACTGCACCGTGCCAGACACAACCGGACCGCGCTAAATCTAGACCAGTTCGATAGTAGGGTTTGGCACGGTTCATCAGTGGCTCGGTACTCTGATAACAAAGAGCGCATGAGCAGACCGCGTCATCTCCTTACAGTCAGCTGACTAAACAGTTCTGTAAGCACAACAAAAATAAGGGAGACTTAACTGAAAAATGTATAATAAAATGTGAACAACTGATGAAAGCAAACAGTTGATAAGCCTCCGTAATCATGAAATTTCAGACATTCATAAAAATACTAGCTTCCTTACCGTGCCACATGATTTCCAGTGATGATTCTGCTCAGCAGTGTGATGAACCTCAGCGTCTGTCGTTGTTTCCTGCGTCTGTAAGCCCTGATTAGACGTTCGTTTGTCTTATCCACTTCCCAAAAGCCGACTCTGTAAATTTACCAAAGGTTGCCTTCTTCGCCTGACTCTCCGCAAACAACGAAATATAACCATTATAACGAAACATAACTTCCTGAATGTTACGGCGCCGCCATTTTGATTTGCTTGATTCCCTCCTTCAAGCCACGTCAATAGGAGGCGGGGAACCGTGCTAGCGTTATGTGTAAATGGTCGTAAGAACCAAGCTCGGCACGGTTAACTGATCCGATCTCGGTCCGAACTCGGCATGGATCCGTTTAACAGGCTAAATGTAAATGAGGCTAATAGCACAATAATGATGATGCCAATTTTCACAGGTTTCTGTACAGTAATTTTAGGCTGGAAAAATGTTGGTTTGGAAGTTCTATCTTCAGCATATTCTATACCTGTTCCGCTCTGTCTGAAAGAACGGCACCCTGGATCACAGCGAGCATTACCGTTGTTGATTATCTTTTTTTCTTCTCTGGTCTTCAGAGAAGCTGATTGAAGGGCTGAAATCTCCTGACACATCTTCACTCATGCTTCCTGATCTGCTGTCGTTGTCCGATCCTTTTGGAGGATCTGTGGAGTCTGTAAAAGGTATGACTCTTTTTATTCTTTAGAAAATCTCCTTCTTTTTAGAAAAAAAGGCTGTACTCAATAACCCTAAATGTTTGTGTTTGTTTTGAGTACAGCTCAACTGCATTACAAACCTAGCTAAGCTGCAGCCTCTGTCAGCAGTTTGGTTCTTCTTCCTGCACAAACAGAAACAGTGTTATCAAGAGCAAACTTTCTTATCACTATGTAAAGTGAAAGTGAAAGAATCAATAGTTTTATGTTAAAAGTGGGTCAAATGGTGCGCGTGGGAATAACCCTGGTTCCAGTTAATCAACAAGAATGACAAACGGGCCTTTTTCTTTATCCAGGAATGTAGTTGTTTTCCACCCTGCCTTCATTTCAGCTTTAAAGTTTCTCTCTGCTGCCCCAAGTGGTGAAATAGTTTTACGTTATCGGTTATTTGATTAACAAATAGCTTAGGCAAGGACAGACAGCATATAATACTGAGAACATAGATGTTTAGTTAATTAGATCCCATTCTAATATTAAACATCCCGTGGTTTGGTTTTCCCCCACCCTTCTCAGACCCTCTTACTGCAGATGACTCTCTCCTCGGCTGCTCTCTCATCTCCGGTCCACCCGCAGCACCGGGCAGCGCCGCGTCCTCCATCTCCTCTGCTCCCACCTCCGCCACGTCTGCTCTGGATGATTTCAGCCTATTGTCTGGAGACTCAGTACAGCCTAAAGGGGGTAAGATATATAAAATTGCTGAGTGAAGCACAACAATCTTGGGTGAATGTGCTCTGCTTGGATTTTTATTGAGTCTGCGCAGGTGCGGAATCTCACACTGCATCTGGATTCAGCGCGCACAGCAAATCCGTGCAGTTCAGAAAATAAAATCCAAGCTGAACTGTAAACAAAATGATAATAAACCAAGTTATTTTGTACCGTTTTGCAATTCTGGAGAGACGGTGTTCCACGGTCCCACCCTGTATGCCCCAGGTGCTGATCGGCACCTGGGGCAGACGCCTCTATAGTTGGGCAGGTGGCCGTGTGCGTCTTTGTTACTCCTGCTACATGTCAGCTGTTTGTGTGGCTGTGTTTTGGGATCCGCTTATCTGAGACTGCCGTTTTTCAACCAATTTGGTTGGTTTTTGAGCGCTACACCTGCTGTTTGTTTCTGGAGCGCTGTTGCTCCGCTGGCATTATCAGCTGTAGTTGGAGTCCTTTGCAGCGCACGGCGTCTGCTGGTTTCTGACCAGCCTTCTTGTTCTACCTCTGTTTTTGAAAAGCAGCTCTATTTATACGTCTCTTATTTTATGAGCGCATGCCTGAGAACTACAGCAATATATAAATGGCTTCTACTTGTATAGCGCTTTATCAAGTCCGACGACCCCAAAGCGCTTTACACTGGTCAGTCATTCACACATTCAGCCTGACGGTGGTGAGCTACATTGTAGCCACAGCTGCCCAGAAGAGAGGCAGCACAGCACCACATGGTTGTGCTAAATCTCATTGCACAAAATGTAAATAATTTAATCGCAATAAAATTTGAACTCTGAAAGATGTACATGTCTCTCAGTTGTTCCTTAACAGGACCCGTACTCTGACATAAAATATACTATACAGCTCATAAAAAAAAATCCAAGATTTTTTGTCTTTTTCATGTAAGCGGGCTAAATCAGTTGTATCTAAACTAAGTAATACAAAAGAACGTATTGCTGTAATTTGATTCTTTTAGTAAACCATGTAACTTGTTCTAATCTCAGGTTTTGGCATAATGTAACCTCAGTGAGCACGTGTGATGTTGCTCACAGAGGTCCAGCGAATGGTGGGAAATTAGGGGGAACATTGGGAGAGACGCGTCTTGTTTGTTCAGCCGTGGCAGGGCCTGACTTTCATTGTCAGCAGCTGGCTCTTGTTCTTATTTTTGAAAGAGTAAACTATGAACAAATCAAATCGTAGGCTGGTATTTAATAATTTACAAGCTATAGGTTCTTGGAGGTAGAAATGCATGAGCATCAGAGGATTAAAATGCTCCTTGATGTGATGCAGCTGCTCTAGCCAAGCATCTTGATTTGTTGTTGGTGTTGAAGATCTTAGATACAGCCGTCTCTCCCTGTGTTTGCTTTCCTTGTAAAACGTGTGTAAAAACATATTAAAATCTTTTTTATTTCAGTAACATCATTTCACGATGACATCCAATCTTTTTATTTGGGGAAAAATCCCATGTTAAATTCTTTTCACCTTTCGAGTCCTTAAAAATAAGCGTTTCTTATGTATGGCTTATTTGAAGGTGATCAGATCCCCTAGACATTTGTAATTAGTAATCAATGACTTTCTGTGCATCTGGAGGATAAATAAGATGTGACACAGAGGCCCCTTTCTTTTAGCCGATGATCACTAAGCTGAACCAGGACCCATATTTATCATGGCACCTTCTCACCGTGGAGGTAAAAAACAAAATCTCCTAACAACACTGAAATGCAGCAAAGCGTGGCATCTTGGGATCACAAAGTCTCTTTAACAACCACTAGATGCCAACAACATGCTAACTGCATTTTTCTAATCTTTACAGGGTTGTAACTTGTGAGGCATGTCAGGGCGAAGCTTTTTGTGTTTTACCTTCGCAAGCGCAAACATTTAACTGGAACATTTTCCTTTGTTTGTATGAGTCTAATTCCCTTTCAAACCATAGCTCCACAACAATAAACCGACAAACTCCCAATGAAAGGTCAAGATGACAGGCCGAGTGTGCTTTCAGAGCACGCTCTGTTATTCATTTTTCTTTTCACAGGAGGAAACAGGACAACACTAATTTGACATCAACCATGTTCAGACTTGTTAAATTGTGCCTGCGAATCCCTTTTGTCCTTCATCATGTCACGGATTGGCATCTCAATTCATTACCTTCCCTTTCAAAGCTGAAGGGATTACGTTTACTTGGAAAGCCTTTGAGGTCATGAATTTGAGTGCAATATCGACACTTTCCTACTTTAGAAACGTGTTGATTGAGCTGCTCTGATTCCACTCTTGGGATCATGTCGACAATTTCAGCAAACAGTAACAGTTTATCATTTCAACATTTCTTCATGGTCTGTTTTTCTCCCCAGTAAAACAAAACACTTTTTACTTTAACAAATATAATAAATATGCTTCCATTTTTTTCAAATCCAATTAATCATCTCATCTTCTTCAGGGTTGGGACAGTGAAAAAAAAAATCACATGGGTGCATTCTTTCTTGATTCACTGATTCATAGTCAGGGTGTTTGTCTTTATATTAGATTAATGCTCCTACATATAATGGTATTTAATCAAGTTTAAAGTCTTTAAAATAGCAGAGGGCTCCTTAGCTGTCAGGGATCATCTGTAAAACTGCTGCCACTGCAATTAAAAAAAACTGCACAGCTGGGGTTTAGTTATCAGTTCTTGGCTGGTGAACAAATGTATTTGAACGCTGTTGACTCTGCCAACTAAATCACAGCTTGACCGTGATCACAAGCTGACTCCAGTTGCAAATCACAGATTCCTTTCTCACATTATGTCATCGGACGTGTTTTATACCTCTGCAGAGCAGCAGACGCATCTGTCTCGAAGTTGCTGGTTTCAAAGAATCATTTTAAAGAATGAAGTAAAATCCTTTTGTTGTTTTTCTTCAGATCTCCCCTCGTTTGTCTAAACTTCTTCTATCATTTCCAGACTCCTCTCTCCTCATCTCAGACTTTGAGACGCAGCCGACCAGCGCGGAGGCTGCCACAGAGGATGACTTTGATCCTATTCCCGTCACAGGCCGAAAGAATTCCCAAGGTACGTCTTTAAAGTTGTTTTTTTCGTTTTTGTTTTTTTTAGAAAGGCTTAGTTGGATGAAGTCATGTTGTGTGCTGTTTGAAGTAGTTAAGTTCAAATCTAATAGGTCAAACAAGAACGTAGGGGATGTCATTTTTGGTAAAAGCTGTGGCTGTAATTGGGTGAATTATTTCTTCTTCTTTCTTCTCCCTCTTCTTTGACTGCTTTCCCTGCCTGTTGTGACTCCCACTCCCACTCCTATGCTTCTCTTTCCACCTCTGTTTGCCCGTACTCATCTCGTTCCCCTCCCCTTGTCTCTCCGGCCAGTTTCAGGAGGCCACTCGCGCAGTAACAGTGGCGGCTCTGAATCCAGCCTGCCCAGCTTGGCTCGCTCCCTGATGCTGGTGGACCAGCTCATCGACTTGTAGATGGCCCCCCCTTCCTCCTTCGTAGAAGCTGTAACCCTGGATAATAGTCCGGCATAGCATAACAACAATCAGCAGTGTTGACATGGATAGCTCCCTGCACCCCCCTGGCTCTCCCCCTTTATTATAGAAACATCCCTCACCTGTCAGCGCTTCTTCATTCCTGCTTTCTTTCATCGATAGCGACGTCCGCCATCTCTTCACCTCTCATCTCTCATCTTCACACTAACATTGCTGCTTTGTTCTAGTCGCCATGCATTATGTATGCTCCATTGAGAAGCAGCCAGTTCACCATCCATTTTAATGACTAGTCATGGTAGTTTTTTTGTCAATCAGGATAAAAGCTATCAGTTTATTTGAAGAATACTGCATTATGTCTAATAGCAAACAAAAAAAGATCATTGTCGTAATGTAAAATAGGCATAGTTCTAAGTGGTTGTAGTTCTCGTGCACAAGTGAATTTGTCGTGGTTTGCCTTCTTAGATTTTCCTCCCTGAGTTTATTTGCACAGAAAAAAAAAAAACGATTGATCGTTCAGATGAAGTTTATTTGAATTAACAAAGCCGAACGTCTCTGAATCCGAAGTCCTGATGCATAAATGTTAGACTTTTTAGAGCTGTTGGGTTGAAGATCTGTAAAACTTTGTAGCTGCTGTAGTTTAGGGTGGAAAAGCATGAACGTGAGTCCAATCTGGAAGCAGTCATTACACACGATGTTGACGTGCCATAAAGTCGTCAGAGAAGCACCGAGAGCAACAATGCAAAGATAAAGTACAGCACACTCCATAATTATTGGCACCCCTCGTAAAAAAAAATTTTTAAGAAGTTTACAAATAAATGTTGAAAAGTCAAAGATACAGTTTCAAGCTTTGGAAATTTTTTGCCTCCATCCTTACTGGTGTGAAGTGGCAAGATAAACCTGAGTACCTGTCAAGTGTGCCACAGTTTAAGTTGTGTTAAACTTTTAAGTATTGACCTGACTGTAGTTAGCATTGATTGGTTACCTTAACAAGGTACGCCAAGGTTTTGAGACATAATTGAGAAAATATTTTGTCAAACCGTTCCGAAAAGTGTCTGGATATTGGATCTGCTTGGAGCTAATTCTTCAATTTTGATCGTCGACATACAATTGTCTCAGTTGAAGTGTGCGTTTTCTCATTTTTAACATTGTGCCTCTTGACACACACGTGTCACATTTACACACAAGGGAAAAACCAAAATATGTATTACTAATCAAAAGCTCATAGGTACTCTGAGCATCTTAAGAACATGAAGTTTAAATTACAAATATGTATCAGTGTTGCACCACATTTTGTAATAATTTTTTTTTTGTCTATTCGTAGGATATTTTGCTAACTGAATATCCTAAATGTAAACTTGTGTTTTTCTATTTTTTTCTGTTTTGGGATTATGCTAATGCGATAAAAGATGAATTAATTTCACAACCTTTTTAAACATCTCTACCAGGCGTGCCCATAATTGTGCAGGGTGCTATACCTCCACCCATACAGTATGAGTAATATTTGCTCAGTTATTATACTTTACTTTTTTTCATATTAAGATTTCAACTTACTGTTCTGAAGAAAGGTACCAAATCAGCAATCAGGGCGTTAATGGCAGTGTGCCATATCTATAGAAATGCATGAAAGCTTGGTTATAATGTGATTAACAATAATAGGACCTAGCAGAGAAAAAGTAGCAAATACAAATATATACAACACACTCAGATCATGTCTTGGCCCTGACCAAAATCTCATTAGGCAAGTATTTTTTACACACTCACACTTGTTTTCTCACATTTAGTCCACATTGTGCAATCCCTCCTACATTCCTCACATTTGTTTACTCCTTGTTTATGTAAATAAATATCTGCAGATCGTATATATGAAGTCATTGTCATAAAGCTTTACATGTGGAAGACCTATTGCTTTATGTATGAATCTAATGTACATGCCATATATATATATAAAGATATATATATATGACACTGTTTTCCTGTTAATACATGTTAATATGAATAGAGTGTTAGAGAATGAATGTAAGAAATAGATATTAGACTATATTACAAATCTATATATGATTCTTAACATCATAATTGTTCGATAATGTTTAAGAATATCTGAAAATGTTATTCCTCTGTGCGGACATGTGATCTTTTTATTTTTCTTCATGGTTATAAATACTCTGAAACTGTCAGTATGTTCAAATGTATAGATCTGATAACCTTGCTCTCTGTCCAGCCTGGAAGATCAGGCCTTTGAACCCATGTCTTATTCCGCTCTCGTGAAAAGAAAAGTGAATCTGTGTCTGTTTTCATGGACGGGTGGACGATTATATTTTTATTCAAAGCAGTCAGTGTAAAGAGGGGGAGTTCAGTCGTGTGGATTTTTGGTCCCGCTTCGTTTGGATTTTTGTGCTTTTAAAAGTTTTTTTCTTTTCTTTTTTTTTTGGGGTGTTTTAGTGATCACAGGATTCATATCAAAAAGCATGGCGGTGTTGTTGAATGTTACAATCCCATGCGTTGGTATACAGTGTTCTGATAAGTGTGCGTGGACTCTGAAGTGTTGGATGTGTTTTCCAGTAGTCTTCTTGTGTTGTCGTTTGCTGCGGAAATGGCATCGATCAGTTTGTCCTTAAATCTCCTCTGAAAGCACAGACCCCTCCTCTCCTCCTTAATTCTCTCAGGTAGTCAGAGCTGCATCTCATGCGGCACGCTGACTTACTGCTCTCCTGTCCTCTGGAAGTGTTTATTTTTACAGTTTACAGAAGCGTCTTGTATTTTAATGTTTTAGGGGCTCTGTGAAGTGTGGAGTGCTGAAGGTACAGCCCTGCTGCTGGAACTGAGGTTTGATTATAACAACAACATTAAAAACATTATTGAAGGTCAGAACTGTGTAGATGTTTCTGTAGGATAAAATAAAGGTTTCATGCTTCTAATACACGATTACATGGAAAAGACTGCTTTCACTTGTTTATTTTTCTTTTATATTATTTAAAAAAAAAAGGAACTAAAAAAAGCACAAGTTTTACTTTTTGTGTAGCTGAAGAGGAGAAAGAGATCTGGAAATACCTTTGTTTTATGTTGATAAAGTGCCCAAGTTTAACAGGTTGGTTGGCCATATATCAGCTACCTACGTGCAATATTACTTTAAACATAACTAGCATTTAAGTGACGATTGTTGAGATTGCAGAAATGAAATTACTCTAAGTCCAGAATCTAAGATTTGTGCCAAAAGGATAAAGTATTGAGTGACCTACTCAGATGGTGATAACACTTCCCCACATATTGCTGTAAGCTTGAGTAGAAAATGCATACTGAACATCTTTGTGCCCAAACGAATATAACCACTGGAAGCCATCTTCAAAGCCTCGTTGTCATATTTACCGGAGTTGCTGCATGCACGATTTTAAAGCTTGATGTACCCAAATGATCTCGTTTCTGATCCTTCCGCCAAACATCAGCCATCTGCAGTTACTGTCTGAACCTATGCAAGTCCCCACGCTTCTTCCCTGTAAGCGTCCGTGTGCTGTTGTAATTACTAAAGCCAGGCGAGACAAGAGTACTGTACCTGGTGTGAAACAGGAGCCCCTGATTTGTGGTTTTTCTTTCCGTCCTTTTCCCCAAAACGAAAGCTGTCAGTTATGTGATAGTATCAAGTGTTTTTGAGATGCCTCTTTGTGATTATGGCCCAAACCTGCATCAGAGCTGTGATACTGTGTGCTCCTATTTTTGTGAGATAATCTAAGAATTATAAAGGGATGGCTAATAAAGGACAAATGTGAATGTTGACTTTTTTTGACTATTGATTCTTACATTTCTTAAACACTGTGGGTCAAGCCTTCACAGATATAATCCCAGAGCCACAGACTGCTTCAGATTACTGATATTGACAGAGTTATACGTACACCCTTGAACTTTTCCACATTTTGCCACTTTACAACCGCAAACTTCAATGTAATTTATTTGTTTGGGAACTTATGTCATAGAGCAACACAAAGCAGAGTGTATAATTACATTATACGTGGTGTAGTTTTCACTGACCAAAGTCCACAGATGATTTTAGCATCGTGCTTATTGACTCGAGCAGGAACATAAAGAGGCTCACTCTTCAGATGAGATCACAGCGTTGTACTCACACGTCACGCAACAACTACTTCTGAACATTGCACATGGATTTGACAACATTGAAAATCAAAATTACTCCTGTTACTGAATACATTGAAAATGTTTCCAAACGAAAATGTTACATTGCTTAAATAAACATAAGATAAGAATACCTTTATTTTCCTGCAAAAATTTTCCTGCAAAATTCAGGTGACAGACAGTTACACACAATTATTAGCAATGAAAAGAAGAAGGAAGAAAAAAAAGAGCAAACTAGTTTAATCTAAAATTAGCTCTAATGAAACGGCAAGAATAGAAGATAAAAAGTAAATATTGCACAGTTATTGATATGGCATACTCAGGTAAAAACAAGATAAAATATTCAAGTTTATCATTGGAAAAGACTCCATCCTATTTACATAACACGATAAATACGATATGCAATATGCATGATAGTGCAGCAGCATCCCGAAGTAGCTAAGGTGTGGGCAAGTTACCTTAGCATCTGGGAAACAGTGTAAACGATTAATCGGATCAGAACCTATGCAACCATTAGCATGATGTAAAGAGTTGAGTGTGTTGGGAGCAGCAGAGATTGAGTCTAACAGCAGCCAGGAGGAATGACCTGTGGAAATGCCCCTTTCTGCCGTATCTCATGCTACACATAGGAGTATTAAGCCCCACCGGGTGGGGATCAAACCGGGTACTTGCAAGCACACTGCTCTAACCACTAGGCCACCACTCCCCAGCTTCAGCTTCTATTCTGAAGCTGAAGACGTTTCGCTTCCCATCCAGGAAGCTTTCTCAATTCAAAACATCTGGAGTAGTGTGGAGTTCCTGCTGGCGAGGCCTGGTTGGAGTCATAGACATCATATACGTAGACGCCTCGTCGGGCGGGTTCTGCCTATGCTGCGGATGCGTCAGAGCGTCCGCCATGTTGAATGTGGCAAATCTGCAGTTAGGCTGAGTCACTTAAACAGTATCAGAGGGAGTTTAATCTCAGAACATACTTTATATTCGTAATATTTTTGTTTTTGCAATATTACGAGTTTATTTTCGTATCCCTTTGGCTTCATTCTCCTGACTTTATACTCGTAAAGAATAAAAATAATTAAAAGAATCTAACCTGGCCCTATTACTCCAGAACTGAAATAGTTCTGCAAACTGTGACTATTCTGGAAATGTCCCCCCTTAATTCTCATAATATGACGTTTTTCTCATAATATTACCACTTTTGTCTTTTTTTTACTTTATTGTCCTAGGACTTTTTTTCCTCATATTAGTCATTTTCTCTTTAATACTCCCCCAAAACGTCTGTTCCTAATCTGTGACTATACCAGAACTTAAAAGGTTCACATGTGACACGGTTTTATGAAATAATGAAGACCACTATGTTTAGATTTAACCAATTGACTTTTATATTCATAACACACACACATACATACTATATATATATATATATATATATATATATATATATATATATATATATATATAGAGGACCAGTGTGTTGACGTTCTGTTATTCTTTATATTGCTTTATCTTTATATTGCTGTATAAACTTGTCGTTGTAAAACATGACATTTAATGTTTGCAAATAATTTAATGCATTTTATTTAATTTAAAAGAATTTATGCAGTTGGACAAAGTTGAAATGTTATATGGGGGGAAAGGGGTTTCAATATTTTGTAAATTTCTAACAATCAACTTGGATTGTGCTGTAAATCTACGCAGGTAAGACCCTAAACGTGCATTCTAACTTTGTTGTCAAGCAGCTCAGGCTTATGTTAAATATTAATAGGCTGATTTATCAATAAAGTGCTCAGTAAATGTCTCAAAATAGGTTTGATAAGTCGGATCAGCCAGATAAAAAAAAAATCCTTAAATTTATTTGCACCTGTTGTCTTTCTTACAAGATAGTTTAGGGTTTTGTCTCCTCGATCTTTAAAAGTAACTTCTGTTTAATAGAAGTTGAGCAACGCTTTGAGTGAATCTCACCTTTCTCCCTTTTATTTCACACACAGACCTCCAGAGGGAGCTCACCAATAACAAACTTCCCCCTGCTCAGACTGCAGCTCCCGCGCAGAGGATCCATCCGAGCAAAGCTGCATGTGTCCCTTACAAACACATGTTGCTGTCAGATGAATGTGGCGCTCAGCCCCGCCCCGCACATGCTCCCTGCTCCAACCGGCATTTCATACCTGTTAACCAAGAATCCCAGAGGCCGCCTCCGAACAGCCCGATGGTCTCTGATGCCTTCCAGCTGGTCCCGTTTAAAACACAAAGAAAAGAAAGCGGGGCAGCATTAGGCGGCTCTGCCGTTTCTGCATCCCATAATTCTGCTGAGGCATCAGATGTTTTCCTGCAGGCACCGTTTGGGAAGCGGCAGGAAACCAACAAAGCTGCTCCCATTAGCAGTCACACACTCAGGCCTGGGACACAGCAAGTAAAAAACAGCAAAAAGTCTCACCCCGGCGCCCTTTTGCACACAGAAGCCCCCCTGCTCCAGCAGCCCGTGGCGGTGCACCGGGTCGTCTCCCGGATTGGTCAGCAGGCCGCTGTGGGCTCAGTGGCAGTGGGGCCACTGCATTCCTGGACCATAGTGGGAAAAGCTGTGGACGACCCATTTACTGCAGCACCTTTTCAGCCCAGATACTCTCAAGGGAAACCTTAGTTTTATTGTTACGTCTTTAAAAAAATGCCAATTAAGATGAAGAAACCAAAGTATAGTCCAGCTGCAGTATTACTAGCGTCCCACATGTTGTTTAAACATTGTTACAAGGCTAAAGCTCCACCCGAGTCATGTTGCCTGCTCTCAGTGGCCGTATCAGGTCTTCAGTCTGAACTTTTTAACTCCAGTGGATTACAGTAATCATATAAAAGTAATTAAGGATGTGCAGTTCCAGTGAGAAGTTGCCATGCACTCATAATTCACAAGTTTGAATTTATTTTGAGTTTTCTTTAATCCACGTAAGGTCAAAATTATACATACATGCTCAGATATACACTTTGTACATATTTATAATATAACCTAGACAGAATATTTGGTCATTTTTCTTGCCAGAATTGGTGAAAATAAATTTTACCAATTCTGGGCTCAGTGGGTAGAGTAGTCATCTTGCAATCCGAAGCTTTTTGGGTTCGCTTCCAGCAAGGCCCTTAACCCGAAGTTGCCTACCGATCTGCATATTGGTGTATGAATGTTTACGTGTTAGTGAGTTTGATTGGATGAATGTGGCTATAGTGTAAAGCACTTTGAGTGGTCAGTATGACTTAAATAAAGCTCAATATAAATCCATTTACCATTCAAACTGAACAGTTTTCTGCTACAAACCCGGCTTTTTAGGATAGTCCCGTTTTCCGTTGAGGTTGAAGTTAGGAATTTGGGGTCCTGTCTATAGTGAGTTGAGTTTAACATCAAGATGGTGTGAAGCAACTAAAAACCTTCCTTCCACATGGACAAGCCAGTTGCCTTCTGGAGAAATGTTAGACCAAATAGTGAGCTGTTTGACCAAAATGACAAAGTGTCAAGGTGAGGCTTTCATACCTAAGAACTAACAGTATAACACGGTGGTGGTGGTGGTAGCATCATGCTCAGGGCGATTTCCCCATGCTAATGGTCTTGGCACATTCTTCAACTTCACTTCAGATCAAATGTGGGACCCAGGTAGATGTTCTAATAGGACAGTGATCCCAAAGACACTTTGCATGGGATGTTTAAACTAATTTATGAATTGGCTTCAACTTTAAACCTAATTATGCATCTCTTCTGTGTTCAAAAGCCCAAAGCAGCACCGAAACCAACCAGGTTAAATGAACTCAACCGGTTCAGAAATCCAGACATAAATACTCCAAAAATGTCCACAAAAACATGCAGCTTCCCTGCAATTTGGAAATAGACATTTATCCAAACAACAGTCGGTTCAATTAATATATCCAAGCCTGCATTTATACTGCTGAGTCTGAGTGGATTAGAGAAAACCCACAAAAAGATTTACGCTTCAACAGTCAATTCTTGTTTTTGCAAATCAGTGCAGTTGTATGTTTTGAGTCCAGCCCCAAAATAGATTAAATGGGTTAAATAAATCATTAAAAGCCCCAAATTAATGATATTCATGCTCACGGGGAGTGAATGTTGTTTTTAATAGAAATATTTTGTGGTTTTTAAAGCTGTTTTCGATCACTTTTTTAGCCAATGAAGAAGTTTTGCTCATATCTTGAAGAAAAGTCATGAAGTTTTTAATGCATCGTGCCAGAAAGCTTCACTGACTTGGCAGTGTGAAATATTTGCTTGTCAGTTCATGCTGTAAGCCTATTAAATCTTTCCTGATGTTTACATATAAACCACAAAGTGTGCCTTGATTATCAGCAATATGAGATTTCCCAAATGTTTGCGCCTTTTTTTTTTATCAGGGGAAACGATATCAGAGCTGTGAGAGTTACCATGTTACTGCAAGCCAAAGACGTGTCTCTGTTTCTTAAAGCACCTTTTAAATCCATGTTTCCCTGAAATCCCTGCAGCTCACCACAAACTTGGATTTTAGTCAGTATTGTGTTATTTTAATTATCTCGGTTTATGCACTTCACCAATAAACTGACATGCAACTCACAGTTTAATTTATTTAAAGTCTGTCTGGTCTGTAAACTTTTTATAGTTATCTTTTTTTCAGCATTATTATGAAGCATGTTGTGTTTCCTGTGATAAAACAGTACATATCAGGTTTCTGAGTGTGTTTTATTTTGGCACAATGAAGGACTCATTGTTTTTGCTCAGGCTTAGAATTCCTGGATCCACGCTTGGATTTAAACAGACCTAACCAATGAAAATTAAACATTTTATCAGCTTGAAATAACCTTAGGTGTTCCTTGCTCTAAATCTGTTATTTTCTGTCTTTTTGTGTCTCTGAGTTAAGCGTTAAAAGTGGTGATATCTGTGTTTCTCCAAACACTATCAGCTTAATATTTGCCACAGTCCTACTTTGTTCTTGATTGTCTTTTTTTGTTTCTCATTAGGGGATTTTGGGATCCCTGGAAACTGCTTTTTCAAATTTAATCACAGATGAGATATATATATATATATATATATATATATATATATATATATATATATATATATATATATAAACTCACCATTATAAAAGTTCCCACTTTGTTTTGAGTAGCCTCATATCTTATTAGGTTAAAAGTTACATTTACGCATCTGCCTTGATAGATATGTAGCCTTCTATCTTGCTGTGATGCTATTAATCAACAGTTGGGGCCAAATATTTTTATTTTTGCAAATAGTGTTTTTTAATGTTTGTCTGCTGTACTGGAAAATAAAATGTTTTTACATGCAAATCTCAAAAACATGTTTGCTATTAAAACAGGTTAATGTGAAGGGAGTCTTTAGTGTTCATTCTTCATCTGCATAACTTATGCAATGTGTTCTGATATAAAAATCTGAACCAAACTTTTGTCTGATTCTTTATTAGTGTTTTGATGGCTCCTTTACGTCAACTTATTCTTTTTCATTTTTATGGTGTCCACTGGTTCTATGCAGTTAAGATATTTGAACCTTCCTGCCCACAAGCAAACATTTATTCAAGGTTCAGATCCCTGAGCCTTTTTATAAGATGCTCCTTTATGCAGGAAATACACAGATCACCTGGATCTGTGTATTTGGTGTTTTGAGGCCACTCTTTATTTATTGCAGGGATTTTTGATTGAATTGTTAGTACATGGACTCCTTCACACGAGAAGCTCAGGGTGGTTCGTAGCACCTTTTCTTCTCCGGACCAATTTGTCAGAAAAAATACCTTTGCACCAGTCTTCTGCTTCAGATGAGGGTCCAGTTGGATGAAAAGCAATGACGCCTGCACATTTTTCTGCAGCCATTTTCATAAAGGTAGTGACTATATGAACATCCGGACTTTTATTACAATCAGGTAACTAATTAGATTGATAGTGATTTTAGCCAAACTAACAGTTACACCTGTTGTGTGCAGAAAAACAATGTTTTGTTATTAAGTAAATTTGCTGAGATATAGGGATCCTTGCAATGAATTTAATACATGCGTTTACTCTGCAGAAATCCTAAAACTGAACCCGAGCTGCAAAGTTTAAACACATTTGTGTCACAACTCGCGACCAAAACTTCTAGGTCCCACAAAGAAAATGTTTTGTTTTATGTATATTTTACTATCTGAATGCTAAACGAGTTTGTGGCGACACGATTAACTACCTTGTTTTTATAAAATCCAGTTCTGAAAGGCAGAATTTTTGGCAATAAGTGTATTTTTTTTCTTTTTACCAGATTTAGAGAAGGCTTGTTTTGATTATTAAAGAAAAAACACTTGAGGTAAAATGGAAAGAGAAGCCTCATCCAAAATTCCTGTACCCTCAATAAATCAAGAGTAATTTTACTCTAGGTTGAGCCTCCCCAATAAAGCAGCAAAAAAACATGTGAGGCACTGATTATGTCCAAGGGTAAGCATTACTGTGTAACAATGAGTCACTTGTTTTCTCGGTGGTCAGCTAAGTTTTCACAAAGATCCGTTTTCTGGAGCCGAGAACGCGGAAAGTGTGGCTCGTGGGCCAGATGAAGATTTCACCAAAAATAAATATGTTGGTTTAAACAAAAATAGGTAATTTAGCTTTTTTAGTTTATTCCTTCACATAAATTCAACTTCTGTCTTTTGCCTGCACACTGATGCTCATTAACTCCAAAAGCTACGGAGCTGATTATATGGGACTTTACTCATGCCCACGGTTTGTGAGGCCGAGGTAGACGTTTCAGCTGGCCAGGTTGGGAAGTTCAGGCCTCTGCAAAACATTTTTCAGCATTCTCCAGGGAGACTCATTCATGAGGTGTTTTTTTCCTAATGTTACACAACACACTGAGGTGAAGCTATCATTACACCATTTTTTTCTTAAAAAAAGGGGGTCACAAAGGAGCTAACCTGACAATAATACTGAGTTTATGGAGGAAGAGAACAATTCAAATGCAGCTGATTTGACACTGTCCTCTCGGAGAAGGAGATAAATTCAGTCATAAAGGTGTTGCCAATCTTATTCGCTGATGTTGACGCTTCTTTCAGAAGAATTTAGCAGCTGTGTCTCCGTTTCTGAAAGTTTTCTGCCCTATCATGACCAGCTGCAGATCTGTGTCTTTGAAGGAGTTTTCAAATATGAAAGACATATTAGAAGAACACATGGAAATAGGATTTATTTTAGGAAATCTGGCTGGAATAAGAGTCAGCTGACTGTCTACTTTGTGGCTTTCTTACATAATGTTGGAACACCAGTAAAACTTTTTTTTCCCCATGTCTTTTTGTTTCTCTCAGAGGGAAAAAGAGGGAAAAAATCTTTTAGATGAAGAAAAAGATCAAAGAATAATGGAAACGTCCAATTTATAAGGCAACTACCATAATTTAACAAAGGAAATGTTTAAAGCCCAGATTTTCCACCTCGAGTTTTTGTTGGATTCCAAAAATTCACAAGATTCATGCCTTTCCCAAACTAATCAGACAGCTGAAGCACAGATTTTCCTCAGATGTAAAGTGTTACGATCAGTATCTTTACTCTTCCTCAAATCTTTCATCCAATGGAAAGTTTTGTATTGTTTTCATGTTAATTAGATAATTATCAAGATCATCTGTAAACCTGTTTTTGAGTGAATTAAAGACTTCCAGTAAAGTAGCCACTAATAAAGATCAATTCTTATGGTTATTTACCAGCTTCTACCAGAGACAGATCACAAATTACAGGGTAACGTTTTCTATGAAAATAAGTAGTGCAGTCAACACCCAAAAGCTTGTATGCACACTCTGTGTGCAAGACCCCACTCCTGGAGAAAGGAAAACACAGTGGAAGCTTGTTTAAAGGTAGAGTTGGCGATTTTTCCAGACGTTCGTCCAAGTCTCTTTTAGAATAACTGCGCATGTGCAAGACCATCTTACTTGCTCTTACGTTCTTCAGGGGCATCGCGTGAAAAAAGTCTCTCAAATCCACTCTGCTCTTATTTCTTTCCACTGAGTCCTTCCTCTTCTTCTCATAAACATGAACTTGGTTCGCTTCTTGCGACTCTCAGCCATGTTTAAAGTCTATGGTGAGAGCAGCAGAGCTACAATAAAACGGCTAACACAGAAGCTAACCGCTAAGCTAACTAGAGACATAAACCATAGCTCTCAACTCTCACGCATTGACCGTGTGACACACGCATTTCACTAACTCCACACGCTCACACGCAACACATGACATTTCACACGCAAACATGGAATTTCTCACGCATAAAAATCACAAAGCCCGTCTGGGCTGCGGACGACAAAACTCCGCCTTCTGCTGAGCTGTTTCAGCTTCTTTCACAGCTTGTGGCCATCAGTAATTCCTGCTGCAGTTATTTTTAACAGAGCAGCAGGAAGAGTGATCAGAGTTATGAATAATTTTAGTCTTAACAGTGGTGAAAGTGAGCCGGTAAGGTCCTGTACCGCGTACACAGGAGGGGAGGGGGCGGGGGGAGCTGCTGCCAGATGACCGGTTCATTCAGAACCAGTCATGGCTGCACGCTGGATCATAAAACAGTTCTGCTAACCAGATGCAGTTTAAAAAGCCACTTAGTCTGTTTATAAGTTTCGTTTTTATTAATTCTGCATTTTTTAACTACATGCACCGTATTTCTGTGCCTCCGCGCATGCTCCTCTCCCCCCTCCTTTCCCTCGGAGCAGGTGCTTTTATCACCGTTCACCATTCAAAACGTGAATCACTACGTTTAATGTCCTCACATCGGTAGCAACGTGTGCCAGTTAAAGTCAATAGGAGAGTTACTAGCTGTGTTTCATGCTATTTTTTAACAACATAGATTCAGTGGCGCTTCGGTGGGCGTGCTGCCTCGCGCTTTAATTCAGGTGCGCACTTTTATGGGTCATTTTAAAGAACTTGTAAGATCAGGGGCTTCATCTTAGACCTGTCAGTACCCCTGTTCCCTTTATAGGAGCCCTTTAGTTATGCATTTTCCCCGCTGTTTATCCCTCGCACGCAGCGCACGGGGGTAAAATCCGCCCACCTCACCGCCCAGAGCGCACTGACGAGAGCAATAGAGATTTGACTTGTCAGCGCGGCGACTGAGAAACCTGTCGCTGTGAAAGGTGATGAGAATGTTATAAACTGTAACAGTCTAGAAGTGCATTGAGCTGAAAAGAGGGAGACATCAGCAGCTGGATCATGCGTAAAGACGCACCAACCCATAGATGAATGTGTAACAGTGTAATAATTCGGTCAATAACTTAAAACTACTTAATTTTATTCAGTATTATTTGAACAATTGTGTATTTTTTTATGTCTTAATCCATTAACTGAACAATAAAGTATTAATATGTCTCTTTCTCTTTTTAACAAAAGTAATACATGTCTACTTCATTGTCTGGGGGATAAAAATGAGATGGAGTTGACTCCACCGGCTCTTCCAGGGTCCGGGTAGCCCCGCCCCCAAACAAGCCCCGCCCCCAAATTAGCATAATCTCACTCTTAACTTTTGATAAAAGTTGAGAGGTCTGCATAAACACTAGAAGTGCGCATGTGCAGCCAGCAAGTAAGCGCTTCAGAATAATTGGCATGTGGGACAACCAAAAAAATAAGGAGATACGCCTGGAACTTGAGGGACAGAGGAGGGGGTGAGGGCAGGACCAAACCTCTGACCAATCCCTGCCATTCGGTCCGAAGGACAGGATTGGTCAGAGTTTTTAGAGTCCTGCAGCTGTCACAGAGATCTAATATTTTTACCCCCTTTTTATAAATATATAATGCATTGACTGTTAAGATGGAAGGACCATTTCACCCAGTATAACAAAAAGTGTTTCTGAACAACTATAGATTTAAAGGTGACTTATGCTTCCTTTTAAACATTTAGGATATATCTATGGGCTATACAAAACATCTTCATAAACTTTTTTTTTTTTTTTTTTTTTGCACAAAATCATTCTAATGAGATAATGAGATTCCGCCTCCCTATTTTCACATTTTTCTAGCTCATTTCAGAGCGAGCTGTTTTAGGACCCCCAACTCAAATACATGGGAAAATGGCTGCCAACAGATGCACAATGGGACAATAGTGCATCTTTGACCTTGCAGACCCAGAAGCTGAAGAAGTGGAGCCTCCTGGACAACCAGCAAAGATGCAGTAAGTGGTTTCTGAATGGTAAGTAATCTATTCCTGCAGGGCTACCTTAAGCTGCGTTTACATGGGCGGTACAATGTAGCCACGTTTGCTTGCTGTCGCTCGCCTGACATAATTTGCCGTTCACACAGCTGGCGAGAGCAATGGCACAACGCGCGACAAGCCAGAAATACAGCAGTGCAATGGTGCTATTTAGTGACGCTTTCACTTACCTGCCTCTCCAGCCTCCACAGTCACTCTTCTCCAGGCTTGCTCCTTTCCGGACTTGTCTGGGTAGTAATAATTGGTGGAGTCATACAACTGTGGCCGACCGCAGACCGCCACTATCAGCTTGTCTTCCATGTTGAATGAAAACAGATTTGTCTCCACCGCAGTCCTTCACCCCACATCCGGTTCCTAAATTGGCTGTCACGGTGCGACAAGACACGAAAGTTCAGCTTTTTCAACTCCAACAACTGTCGCTTCGCATCCATTGCAGGTGTCGTGTCACTCTGGCTTTGGTTTAATCGCCAAAATCATGCGTTTTGTATCGCTAGAATTGCCTCTGTGGTTTCCGGTAGCGTCATGTTGCTCTCGTGCTCCCAGTTTAGGTTTATTTGTATTTAAGCTGTTTGTCATTTGTTGTTTGTTGTTGGGTGTTGGTGGTTCTGTTTGGTTACACTGCAAAAATAAAATAAATAAAACCAAGACGCTTCCACAGATGTCACATTGCTTTGTTTTTTTTCGACTGCCGTTTGGGTCACACTTCCATGGCCGCTCGACCAGCTTGACAAACACGTGGCAGTGCCCCATGATATTTAAAGAGTTTGGAGAAGTTGTGCTCCAGTCAAAGATTAATTAGATGTCATTAAAGCTGCTTCTGATTTATCCAGCCCTGAGTCCAGCAATCTGGCATCATCAGATGTGTTCTGCACAACTGATGGATTCAGCTCGTTGCAGCCGCAGCACTGAACTAACATTACGTTATAAAGAACGGGTTTATAGCTCTGAATGCTGCAGAGAAATCTTGTCCAACTTTTGCTGGGGGTAGAAGACACTTGAAGCGTCCTAAAAGTGAAGTGGCTGCAGTCAAGGCAAGTCAGGAGTCAGCGATGCTCTCTTCTCTCAAGCCACAACTAAGGGAAATGCCTGATGGGACACGCTTTTATCCTCTGGTCTTCTGAAGGGGATGAAACATATCTAATTTTATTTTCTTGTAAATCAATGTAAACATTCATCTAGAACCTCCTTTCCAAATGAAAAGCTGTGAGGATTGTTTATTTTCAGACTTACTAGAAAAGACACAATCACTTTATAAAACTTGGACTCCTGACAGTCCGTTTTTCGTGCTTTACCCCAGTTGCATTGTCTTCCACATGCAACTGGGGATTATCATGATCACATCCAGTGTAATGGGTCAAAGTTGGGGACTTTTTTCTCACATACACATGCTGAGATTTAACCCACACTTACTGATTTTTCTCAAAATAATTACAAAACATAAAAAGAAACATAAAATAAAGGAGCAAAAAGCTCAACTGTGAGTCAAACAAAAGATATTTTTTTTATTGCACAGTGAACAAAATCAATAATTTCAGGTCTGCTGGTGAAAATTTGTGACTTTAGAGAACTCAGAACACATTCTTTTGCCAAAATGTACCTTTAGTGTTTGAAAACATTTAAAGATAACCTCTGGTTTATCACTTAAAGGGTTCATAAAAGGACTGATCTTATATCTATTTAATTGTTTTATTACATTTTTGTAATTTGGTCTCTGTGTAGTACCCTTTGCTACGACCCGTATAGCAGTGATGAATATGTTTACTTCCTGGCTTGTATGAGAAATAAGAGGCTGTGGTAAGTGAGGAATTTGTTTAGTTTTGCATAAAGACTTAAACCTGAGGGAAATAGCTTAGTATTACACAGATACAAAAATATCTACCACATACTTTACATTATTTCAATACAATTGTCCTTTATATACAAAGGTATGTTCAAATGGATTGTGTGGTGAATAGACGAATGCTGATTTACAGATTAAAATAACGGGCAAATATAATTGTACTTTACAGCTATAAAAGTCATAAAAGTGCAAAAGATAAATCCCATTCACCATTTCCATTGTTTTTCCTCAGGGAAAAAAAGTCTAACAGGAATATGTACAAATTGATGCATTACCGCTTTTTGCAACACTAAAAAGTTTCCCCAAAGAAATGTTGGTAAGATTTGAGACAGTAAATTGGTGAAGATGCATTTATCTTCAACCACCGTGTTGAATAGGGTCATTCATTAGGAATGACTTAGAGTCAAAGATGCCATGGTGTCATCAAATAGTGCTAGAGGCATCAGTAGACAGAGCATTAAGATGACTGTTTGGGGATAAACATTTGTTTGGTACGGTGAGAAAATGTATAATTTAACACTGTTTTTACATTTTATGTGGCCTCTATCAGTTCAAAATATATTTGGATGTCCTCAGATCCCGTTGATAAATTGACTGAATAACCAATCCAAATGTTTACCCCAGGTATCTTACCCAGGGGCGGTTCTAGACAGGGGCCAACAGGGGCCAGTGCCCCTGTAGAAATGGTCCTGTCCCCTGTTATGGCCCCTGTACTAAAGACATGATATTACATTTCTTAGGATGATAAATGATGACAAAGATACCATGACTGATTGGTCACTTGGATCAGTTGTATTTTTTACGTCTACGGTTTTACTCTAACAATAATAAAAAAAATTAAGCTGTTTCACGTTTAGCTCCAGCCGTATTAAGAAAAGATCAGGGGTCTGCCACATGCCGTTCCAGAGCCACAATAGGGTGTTTTCAGCTGACGTGACGCTCACGTGACTACTCTGCGCGTCCGCCGTATTGGGTGGCAGTCGTTTCGCACCGTTGACCCGCATTGTATTACGCCTTAGGCAGTATTGGAAGTGAACAATGGTGAAAACGTGTTTAATGGTTGGTTGCACGGCCCGTGGAGGTGGAGATCAACGCTCTTTCTTTCGCCTACCAGCCGTGATAGTGAATCAGTGCGAAAAAACAAAACAGCTCTCTGAACAACGCCGTCACCTATGGCTGACACGGATATCCAGGTCCGATTTGGACGGTGTTAAGCTGGAATACGCCAGAGTCTGCGGTGCTCACTTTGTCACAGGTAATTAACTGTTAAGTATTTAAAACATGTAAACCGTTGCTGTATTGTGGGCTGTAACAGCGCAACACATGATCGCCATGGGAAAAACATAGAAACGGGTTAATTTTCCACCGCTTTCCTGCCTGGAGGCGCAACCACGGAGAACAGCTGTTAGAGGTAACAAAGAGTCGTCGGCCCGCTTGGATCGCGGCTGTAAGACGACCTAACATAACTTTCCACAGTATCCCGATGTCAATGAGAGTGTGTTCTAAACGTTTGAAACACATAGCAGTTAGTTAAAAGTACATTACATGCGTGAGTGGTTGTTAGCACTAACGGTTAGCAGCTACTAACTTAGCATGTGCCAGAGCCCGTCTGAGCGCAGCTTACCTTTGAACGAGTTACTGTGTTCCCACTGTTTGCTGGCTTTATGATCTGCCGCTCCTGAACCCATCCATTCGTAAACTGCACATGAGACTCCAAGGACTTGTAGCTTCAGAACTGTTCTGAAGTATAGGCGCTCACACCACAAACAAGGTAGCCGAAGACGTCCGATATGGACAATGACGTCCGCGCTACTTCCGGGTTACGCCGGTAGGCTTTTGCCGGCGTAAATACGGTAAATACAACTTAATTTTGCACTGGTCATTGTTCTGATTAAATAATTAAAGCCGCGAGCGGTTTTAATTATTTAATTATCAGCCCTGCAGCCAAGCGCCTTCGCGCACCGCCGGCAGTCAGCCACCGCAGAAGCATGCGCCGCATTTGCGTCGGATTGTTTACATTTTTACCATCTTATTAAAACTCACCCGTCCACGTATGATGGCGATTTCCTTGATGTACATAACTTCGACATCTCGTACCCAACCAGATGTGAACTGGTTGTGAGCCTCTCGACCCTTGTAAGCTCTCATTTCCTCGAGAGTGTGCAGAGGGTTTTCACCGAACACCAGGTAATGCACTATGTCGCCGTGCTCTACATTTGGCCAATCATCAGGATTACGGCTAAACAAGGCACCGTGGAAGGCATAGGGGTCCATATGGTCGATCACGGAACATTTCCTCAGATAGACGTCCTTATCTGGTCGCTCTAGCGTGCTGGCGTACTTATCCATTCTCGATACGAAAATACGTGTAGGACAACTAGAGATAAGGAAGTGAACCACCCAATATGGCGGACCGGAAGTTGGCCAGTGACGTCAGTGAAAACACCCTATTGGCTCTTTGGCTTACTTAATATAATAAACGATGAGATATTGACCTGTTGATGGAATTATTTCTACTATTCTAAATGTTTTATTTTTATTTACTATGTTTATTGCATTTATCATGTATTTACTCATTACTATTGAAAAGGTTTTAAGGTTTGAGTTTATTCAGACATCAGTGTTTTTCAGAGGACTGATATCTCTCTCCTATGTTACAGAGTAAGGTCTGGTGCAAGAAAAAGCCTCACCATAAATTTGCGAGCACCATCTTATCTGTGATGAACTGCACCCAGCCATCTGTGTATTCTCCTTTTCATGTTCACTGAATGTTCATTTGTTAAGGTTATTCTGCATACCTGAAACTGATAGCTTATGATGTCAAAGGTCACACTAAAGTATAATTCCCCCTTCCTTAAGCTCTGCAATTAAACTAAGGCCCTCCCTTTTTGAGATAGTAAAAAGTACAGCAGCAGCAGAGTGGATTTCAGAACACAAAAGAGATGTAATGGAATCCAACTCTCTGCTGTTCTCCTTGCAAGAATAGATCTGACCTTGTTGTCTCTCTTCTTTGTGTTGTTTAATGAATGTTTTAGGTGTTTGAACCTGACACCTGTTTAGATTTTTTTTCCCAATCTTTTGTTTTGTGCCCCTGTGAAAAAACATTGGCCCCACCCTGGTCCCCCTGCTAAATTTGGTCTAGAACCACCCTTGATAGTTACAGTAACTATGACAGGAAGACTGATTACGTGTTGAAAAAAAATTATGTTGCTTATTTTCACACCTGCTATGTTTTATATAACCACAGTACTGCCTGATAAAATTAAGTATTTTGGTGATGCACCTGCTGGGAGAAATGGGACTGCTGAAGTCTGCAATTTAAATTAAGGATCTGATCAGGAGCAGGAATTACAAAATCCACCTGAATGCTGCCAGAAATGTTACTTTAGCAGTTTCTCAGAGCTTCTTGTCTACATGGCAGGTTAAAGTTATATGATGGCCACCGTGGTGAATTTCCTGCAGGTTGAGCCCACTATGGTTTTTAAATCTCCAGCCAGTGTGCCAGTTTGTTAGGTATCCGGGTTACTGCTCTCAGAGAACATTTCTACTCACTCCTTCCTTCTCATTGATTGCCTCAGCATGTAAATATTTATCTTGTAAACTCCCATTGGACACTTTGCTGTCTCTACTTCCCTCTTTAGAGGGAACTTTGTTAGGAATTACTGTCCAAGTTTGGACTTCCACACGTTCCATCATCCCCCATCTGCAACTTTTGGCTTCATTTCTTGGCTGCCTCGTGCTCATTTTATTTCATTTTGAAATGTTTTCTCACATATTTCTCTATTATTGACATGGAAATGAATATAACTGTTGTGAGGTACAAGCCTAACAATTCAAGGGGGAAAATTGTAAAATGTGGCCTTCAAAACATTATTTCATTTGCACTTTAAGCACGTTCAATTACCATCATGCAAACCTCCGAGGAGTGGTGACTGACCGTCTGTTTCCTCTACTTTAATGCAAAAGTCAAATTCAAACAACTCTTGTATTATTTACACTGACATTCACTGCATGGACTTGAGAACAAAATGTTGTATTTCAGGTCATGTTGTCTGCAATTCTTGAGCAAAGTCACCGTATTTTGTTTGAACAAAGTCTTGCAGGTAAGATTTTTGGACCCTTCAGATCTTCAGTTGATCTCGTGATTGGGCCGTGGAGGCGGGCGTGAGGGTGGTGGAGCTCTGCAGGGAGGCAGCCCCTGAGGTGGGGGTGGCAGCGAGCCTGTCGGCGACGGGGGTGCAGAGACTTGTCTGCTGTAGGTCAGGGGCAGGTCTCTGTTCGGAGGAGGCGTGTACGAGGAGGAGCTGCTGGAGGACGGGGGTGGAGTCGACGGCAGAGGTGGCAGGGTGGAAGTTGGCGAGGGGGGCAGGTGGAGGTCCTGGTAGCCGTCGGATGGACGCCGCTGGTACCTGTGGGGTAACGTGTAGACAGGCGTGGAGGGGTGGTTGTAGATGGGGTAGCGGGGAGGAGGACAGGACGGGCTGCGGGTGAAGTTGATGCACCGACCCTGCAATGGAAGCACAGAAAGTGAAGTGGAAACGGGCAACTGTGTAACTAATGATGTGAAAACAATCAGATTTATAAGGGCTAGAAACCTGGCAATATATCCTAAATTTACTCTTGCAAGGCGGAAAGAGCAAATTTTTCTTTTCAGTGAGTGACATGAAAGAAAACTCCGTCCTGCAGACTCTGTGAACTTTGGGAGCCAGACTGCATGGACTCCTAATGACTTCTGCAGACGTGTTGCTCCAGACAATAAAGCACTCTCTGACTGACTGTCATCTCATTACGGCACTTGAGAACGTCCATGAAGTAAATTTGAAATATTTGACTCAGAAATGTCAATGCCATGAAATCACCCAGGTCTCTCCAGAGGCTGTTTTTGTTTGTTTTCACATCTTCTTTTGTCTCATAATTAACCTTTTTACCTTGTCTCCAGGATAAGGTCGCATCACAGAAACTCTGTCATAGCCTCGTCTCAGCAGCACAAACACAGCATCCAGTTTCCCCTGAAAAAAGATGACATATTCACAGCTGTGCAAACGATCCTGATTCATCTCTCACTTCTGTATGTTCAGCTTCCAAATAACCAGATAATATTGTAATCCTATAAAATGATTTTTCTTTGGACTTTTGCTGCCTTCTGACTTATTTTCAATCTGAAAACCATTTTCAGGGGAATGTATTTCTGCTTAAGTTTGTTACCTCTGACCTGTCATTGATTCATTAAGGCTTAAAAGCTCTCCTTAACACCAAAGAGGAAGCTGTGTTGTATTTACGCATAACAAAGCCACAATTTTTTTCCCCCTATACATTCTGTTGAATTTCTAAAAAAAAAATACCAAAAATAAAAGTTTGACAGATTAAAATAATATTTAGCCAAAATAAAGTGAATGCCAAAAAGCCTAAAAGTTTTCACACAGCAGCTCCGATTCAGTTTGTACCCATAAACAAACATTTACAGGTTTTAAAGACAAAGATGATCTTTTAACTTGACTTTTAGTCAACCGTAAGCAATTATTTCATATTTGTATCCATATGTTATTCTTTATTTAATCTGTTAATCAGGTTTAATCTTTCTTCAGTTTTATTTATCAATTTTTATGATCTTTTTTAAAATTATTTTAACATTGCATGCATTATATATAAAAAGATTGTATCATCTTATTTGTTTTTGTTTTTACTTGTTTTAATTGAAAATATGTTTTTGAACTTGTGTTTTTATATCTTCCTCTGTTGTTTCCCTATCACAGATATTATTGTGTTTCCAAACTAATAATTATTATTTTGTTTCCTTAACTCAACATTACATTATGGTGTTGTTGATTGTTAGTTGGATGCTTGTTCCTTTGATTTTAACCCTTGTAAAGCAGTTTCCAGAGCAGTTAATATGAAAAGTGCTCTTTAATTGACATCTGAGTGATTGATCAAAATTGGTTTAACTCCATGAATAATAAATCATACATTAGTATTCTGAAGATTTTACTTTACATCTTCTTGCCACTGATTGTGGTTCTGACCCTTGTTGCATCAATATCCAAATGTAGGCTACTTTTACACATGAAAACGATGGTGACGAATGGTGATTCGGCTTTTAAAATATTTAAAATGAAATATTTAAACATTATTGAATTAAATAAACTTTAAGCCTGGTATTTTCTAAACAACTGGGGGGTGAGAATCTTGGTGTTATCTTGTTGTGTTGTCTTTCGAAAATCGAGGTAAAAAAGTTGCCAAAACGATCAAATTACATTTAAATTTCAAAATTAAATATTTACATGGTTTTAGTTCATTAATGTGCATGATGGTTAGGCTCAATAATTAGTCTAAAAAAAGGGGAAAAAGTCCAGAGAAAATAATGGAACGTTTTGTCCTGATTTGGGTTTTTGTTTATCTTTCCTTTGGACTTTTCTGGACTTTTGTTATTTAGTGTGTCACCTCTCAGCCCTCATCCAATCAGCTCAGTCTCCCTCCAGCCACCACTCTGCTCTAGATCATCTCCACCTGTTGCCACTAATTAGTCAACTCAGCTCACCTGTTCTCCAGCCTACATACACCTGCCTCAGCCAACTCATCGCTGCCAGAACATCTCACTTCTCTTCTCGTCCAGTTTGATGGGCCCATCCTCTACCAGGTCGTCTGTGCTCGTCCAGCTGGACTCTTCTATTAAGGTCGCCTGTGTCTGCATGCTGCAGTTCTGCCTGTTTCTCCGTAAGTCCCTGTCACTTGTTCTGGTGGTTCCCCTGTTCACATCGTCTGTTCTGGTCTATCACTACCTGTATCTTCTGGTCTCCTGCTCATCCCTGCTTGCCTGCACCTTCAGCCAAGATTCATCTGCCTAGTTTGGTTCTGTTTGTCTGCCTCACCCGCCACTACTCATCATCTTCACAATAAACCTTTTAAATGTAACTCTGTGTCCAGCTGAATATGGGGTTCACCAGCAGTAAGCATAACAGTAAATCCAATTGATTAAAACCACATTAAAAGGTTACAAGGATCGCTGCCTATTTTGAAAACAAAATATAAAGAATTGCAGTATGGAAAATAAACTCCTGATTATTTATACCAAATCTGATAACAACCACAAACAATTTCAGTGTGCCATTATTTATTGGAAAGACAAATAAAGCTATGTTCTTAAAGAAAAAAAAAAAAACATTGAGCTAGTTGGTTTAGCTCTTTTCTTTACAGATGCACGGAAAGCTTTGTGATAAACGGAGACAGATAAGCAAAGAATGCAGTTAGTTAAAATAACACCCACAACATAGTCCTTTCTCTAGGGTTAGCTCAGTCCACGTCTGGTTCTTATTACAACCATCCATCCAGCTGACTTATAAGTGAGGAAGCAGATTTTATTACCTACTTCCTGGTAACACACCATCAAAAACACTAAACCAAAATATATTTTTTCCAGTTCTGGTCCTTAAACACCTCTGGTCTTTATATAAAATTGCATAGCTCACCTAAAGCATCACATGTGTATTCGCTTATCCCGTTAATGTCTTGGAGGACTTTTTTGGGCAAAAAATACCCCCTTATAATGGCTGAAGAAAACCACACTCTGCATAGAAACTCTGAAGATCAAAGCCTAATAAACTAAACCAAGGTTTGTATTTAGAACAAATAAATGAGAGGGGGGGGGACAAGCAGAAAGACGTGAATGAGCACCTTGATGGGAGAGTACCACTTCTGGTTGGGAATGGTTTTGTGCGTGTGGTAGTAAAGCCGGGGCGGAGGTGGGTCATACTCCTGAGCGGGCATCACAACTCGAGCGTTTTTGGCTTTTTCCAGTTTGGCGCCCTCTTCAGTCGAGCCTTTATCTCCCCAGCGAACCTGAACAGAAGAACAAGGCACCTTCAACCCCTATTGGTCACCTTGATAACGATGAATGGACGGCCTGAGGAAGAGACATGGGCCCGCGGCATTAGAGAACCTCCACCATACTCAACAGGGGGCATCTTTTATTTTACACCTGCGGTGTTTAATGCAAGTGGTTGTAATCTTTCTCTCATCTGAGTAACTCGCATAAATAATTTACCTTGCTGGAAATATTTGGCTTTACCTTAATGCATAGAAGAACTCTAAAGAAAGGGCTAAGCTCTCATCTGAGACAAAGCGCATTGTTCCACTTAAAGTCTTGGCGGTTCATTTACGTTGATTTAGGTTCATCTATCAGTTATCCAAATCAAAACTTTATTTGTGGAGCACTTTTGCCTACAGCCAACACAAAGTACTTTAACGAGATCATAAACCGAAGGGCAGACATAACGCCATTAGATATCCAACATCAGAAAGGAAGAAACTAAGTAAAGAAACCAGCAAAACAAGCAATGATATTGTTAATAAGATGAGAGAGATAAACCAATCAATTATAGGGGATGAGATGGTAGTGTTAGCTTATAACATCACCTCTAACTGTGACCAGGCTCTGAGCCGTGAATACAGACCGTTACCGACAGGTTAAAAGTAAAGGGTCTTACAGTTTAATATGCTTTTCTACATCAGTAGTGCATCAGTGCAGTGGAAACCATTCCTTTAAGGATTTAATTAATCTTTGTCTGCTGAAATTCTCAAGTGAAAGCAAAAGCAGGCAGCCATATTTTTTCGGCGAATTTCTGTGAAACTGTTTCAAATTTGTGATTTGTCTTTCAATTCCTTTCTCAACAGCTTTACTTTTGAGCTGATGCAAAACAGCGAGGTTGGGGAAAAGTAGCTCACATAAATAATTTACCTTGCTGGAAATGTTTGGCTTTACCTTAATGCATAGAAGAACTCTAAAGAATGGGCTAAGCTGTCAGAAGTGGGCCAGAATTAACCGAGCTAAACCAGCGCTGTCAACACGGCCTGGGAAGTTCATTAGTCAAATGCACTCCCTTTCGTCTGCCACACAAAAGCCACAACT
This sequence comes from Fundulus diaphanus, assembly GCA_037039145.1. Lineage (NCBI taxonomy): Eukaryota > Metazoa > Chordata > Actinopteri > Cyprinodontiformes > Fundulidae > Fundulus > Fundulus diaphanus. The sequence continues at coordinate 17,393,919 of CM073141.1, read as the reverse complement.
GGACTTGGCAAAGAGAGCACATAAATGAAGCGGTGCATACTTTCCATTTCACTGTTTTGGAGTTGTGTGACTCCTCAGACTTGCGCTGCAGAGCTTTGCTTGCTGACTGAAGAACGGCTTTTTCTTTGACTACATCGTCCCGAAGGAGGCAGACATAATCCTGTTTCTGCATGATTTATCAGGCATGCACAAGGGAGGCAGAGTTTCTTCAGTCATTCTTCTTACCTATGTTCTTTCTCAAGGATTAGGAATATAAATCGTTTTTTTTTTAAGTCAAACTGCTTTGCAACAACAACAGATAAATAACAGTATCTTAGACCAGTAAAACCTCTCGGCTTCTTCATTCAGCCGAGCATTTCAGCCGCGTTTATTGTCCAAATGGCCTCAGCTTCCCTCTGTCTGGCTCTCTGAGCTGGTCACAGCAACAGTGACTCAGTTGCATGCAGCGTAGACTTGCGTGCTCAACTCTATTAAGGCAGCAGTTCCTGCTCCCGCTTTGTTGTTCCTCTGTTTGATCTCATTCCCACCTTTCATCGTTTGCTTTCTGCATGCTCATGGGTGCAGTAAAGACTGCAATATGCTTTTTGTTTTTTTTTGTCTGTGAACTTGAAGCCAGGTTGGATTTAACTTTACTACGTCAAGCATTTCAAACACTGTTAGGCACCACAACAAGAAGGTTGCAGTCTTTTCATAAAGCGTTGGAACAGTTTTTGTTGTCTTTTGGATTATTTTCACTCATGTCCTCTTTCCATCACTTTCAGATTCATTCTGTGTCACCAAGACTAATTCTGTGTGGCTGTCTGTCTCTCTTTGTTAGATTTGTATCTGCTATTTCTCTCAGATGAAATACATATGCTGGTAGATGACAAACAGATGGGCGGACATCCAACTTTCAAATCAGAAACAGGAAATGTGTTAGCAGCACATACAGGCATAGCAAACAGAAAGTACACCTCCTTTAAATTCTTTGGTTGTACAAAAGAGCTAGATTCCATTAAATAGTAAATTATTAAAAAAGCAAGACAGAAATGTTTGTTAAACATCAAGTACATCACAAAAACCTCTATATGATTATCAGCCATTTGCTCCCATTCCCATGCACGGTGAATTCATCTAGACCTCTAAGGCCTTGGTATCTGAAGAGAAGAGTTGCTGACAGCATAACCGTGCTGATTTAGCATGCTGCCTAGATTTCTCTTTCTTTGTCTCCTATTCAGTCCCAGAGTGTTTCCAGGTCAGGAACTACCCAGATATGGATGAAAAAGCTTAACCAGATATAAGAATCTTCCACTACAAATGACCTTTTCGGCCAAAACACAGCAGTTCTGCCATGATTTGCTCTTAGTTGAGATGAGAGACAGGCCTGCAGGATCAAAGCACGGTGAGTGAGGCAACAGAGCTGTCAGAAAGAAGACACCTTCTCTCTGCTTCTTCTGGGAGACATAAATATCCAAGTGTTTTGGAAACTTTCAAACAGGTTTGGCCTTCAGATTGCTTGATGTTGTAATTTGAAAATGGACAGGAGGTCCTAAACTGCTGAGAAAAATGTCAGCGTTACCTCTTTCCCTTAGTCTTAAAAACATTAAGCAAAATTTCTAACCTGGAGTAGTGTAGATTAAAGGAACTATACCTGAATTCATTTGTCTGGTTAAGAAAAATAATTGTTTACACACTATATTACGTAATTTGATAATAACAATTAACTAATGGTGTGATTGAGTGAGTCCAGACTTTATTTTAGTAGGAATAAGCAGCGATTAGGGGACAACCTGGGATTACTTTTTTCTTACAATGGCACAACGAGGGGTGTTTATTATTCACATAAGAAAATATTATTTACTCGAGAAGAAGCCATTTATGTCAAAGAAAATTAAGAAAAGTCCCCTGATTAAGCCTTGTTTTCTCTGGAGAATTGTGCAAGAGCTTAAGGAGCATGTTTAGTCTCGTGCATGTTGTCTGGGAGGAGACCAGGACGGAGAGACAAAGGGTTTCTCATTAGGAATAAACAGGTGGGGGCGGGGCTTACAGTTCAGACTAATCTGTCCTCCTCACTCATGGATCAAATTTGTGCAGAATCAGGGATAGTTCTGTCTTAGTGGGTTAGAGTTAGGTCATGAAGAAATAGACCTGGGTGTACAAAATAAAAAAATAAAAAAATAAATATAATCTATGATCATATTTCATTTACTACATTTAAGAAATACTGTATATCTTAATTTTGAAAAATATTCAGAAACTGACATGTGACTGATTGAGGCTGATTATTTCTATGTTAATCTATATTAATGTAGCACATCAGCTGCTAAACATTGCACTCTGTGGATGTTACTCTTTCACTTAGGGGCAAGTTAGTTTCATTAGGTCCCTTTAATAAATAAAATATATAATTTACTCTGGTTAACTTTGTCAGACCATAACATTTGAGAATGTGATAAAAATGTTCAAACAGAAGACATCTGTAACGGTCAAATACTTTTTTTCAACAGCCCTGTAGATTCTTCTTCTTTATCAGTGTGTTCAAAAGGCAGAAAAAAACTCATCCTCCACAGGCTTATGATCTTCCTTTGCCCACGCTCTGACATTCTGCACTGTTTTACAGGCTCTTGCCTGGTTGGGATGAGCGTAGTTGTATGGACAGACTGCTTCCTCGGTGGATGGATGAAAGGAAAGTAACAGTTCACTGGTTCTTTATGTTAGGTCTCTTTCAGGCTCATAACATTTAAAATGGACTAAATTGAGCAATTTGTTACATTCTGTACAATTGTAACCAGTTTAAAGACTACAAAGTCACATAATTACCAACTTTTTCCTAATGTCAGACTTAAACATTAAAGTCTTTACCATACGACCGCATCCCTTGCTGGTATTGGGCAATGACACTGAAGTAGTTTAATGTCTCATGTTTCACACCATAGATTGGTTTCTTTTGTTTTGATTTTCTTACTTTTTTTTTTTTTAAAGAAAATTATTCCTCTCTGACTTGTGGCCACCGTAGATTTACCTCCATTCTCTTGATTCCACCGACTCCACGGCCACCGTAGTACGATGCGTCCACAGTGGGCCACCTCTTCTTTGGAAAACCGTCTTCATCATCCTAAACATGATTTGAGACCAGGAATCTGCTTCAAATAAACTAAAATGTAACTTAAATGTGTAGAAGAAATCAGAAAGTATAACCTACAGATATGTCCTCTGTTGCTGGAGGAGGTGGTTCATGAATAACCTGCAAAGCATTAAAAAGGTTACTGTTGTCTCGTAGTCTTAGCGGTTGCAGCATCATTTATGTAGCATTTACTTAAAGGGGCCTATTCACATATTTTGACCATAAAAAAACATGTAAACATCTTCAAGTAAAACAATGGCTCCATCCGAATAATCTTATTGTGCGTTTCCGTCACATAATGACGTCAGAGTTAAAGGCTGTCCGAAATCAGCACAGCAGTCCAAAACTCTTTTCCTACCAACAATAGAGTTCCTTCAGTTGACCCCATGAAAGGTCGAGATCCAGGAGCTAGGAGGAGGAGCTTGGAGCTATTATTTAGGGAATTCGGATGGAGCCAATATTTGCCAAGCGTTCATCCTGATGCTGTTAGTCCTTTTTGAGCCTGAAAAGATTTTTTTGCATCAGCTGCATCTGCTGTGTTGTGCCATCTGCTGGCAGTACCACAGAACAATCAGAAGGCAAGATGGCGACAGTTGTCGCAGCTAGTTTAGGAGCCTGTAGGCCGTCCTGCAATGCCTCACAGTCAAAGAACAGCTCGATCTACAGGGTTAGGGTCACTTACTCTTCCCTTTCGCACCTACTGCGTCAACTTGCTGGACATTGCTGACTCACTCAGCGTCATCACAGATATATATACGTAGACGCCTCGTTGAGCGATGAACGTCGACGCCATATTGGAAGTGGTGGTGAAGCGATTTGGAGAAGATTCATGTGTTCCTTGGATTTGTACCAACCCATTCACAAACCAGATCCTCTGGCATTATCTTTCACAGGTAAGAATGGACATCTACTTATTATTGTGTTTATTCATTTTATTGTCATTATAACGTTGTGTAGGTCTGTGGGCTCCATTGCTTCTCCTTGTTTACTCTTTGCACGCATGAGCAATATTGTACTTCGGGTCACAAGGTATTTCATAAATATACACAAAAGTGCTTTGTTTACTAACAAAGGGAGCAAGAACAAAGTGTAAAACACAGAAGTAAAATATAATAATGCAATAATTTAATCAACAAACCTTTTGTATGCAACCAGACTGAGCCACTGGCATAGAAATGTGTAAAGTCGTAATACGTGACTAGGCCCCTTTAAGTGCAAAAGCAACAACAGATGTAACTTCGATAATCGTTCAAATCCATTCATTCCTGTATCCCTTTTCATACCACAGTGCAGCAGAGAGGCCAGAACCACCACAGCAGAGCCATGGTGAGCAAGAGCAGCAGGATGAGCAACATGATCCCCACAAAGGTCCCATCAGACTGTAAGAAAGATTAGAATTTTTACTATGGATTGTTTTTTTAGCTTTTAACAATCTTATCAGTGCTACGGTCATAGATACATGGTACAGCAACAATGACTATACAAGAATTTAAAAAGCCATCACTGACTAGATAAGGACAAATCCACAGCTTAACTGATGTTTATTGCCCACTTCTAGCCATAACATAATAAATCAAACCAGTTTTGTTCTTTTTATACTTACACAAGTGATGGCAGTAATAGTGACTGAGCTGGATATGAAACTGAAGCCGTTATTCATGCTGACATGGAGAGTGGCTGACCTGAAAAATGGGATAAAAAAGTGCCTCTAGTCATAGATGGATGATGAAGCGACTGGTTTCCAGAAATAAATTGAAGGATCCACATAACAAGACTGAATGACCATATTTATGTGCTGTATTAGTTGTTTCGTATGTATTTTTTTTTTGTTTTTGTGTCTGCAGGTGGTCAGGATGTCACTCAGTGTTAAATCTTGGGATGACCCGGTCCAGTCCCAGGTATCAGCTCGGTGTCCTGATCGAAGCATTTTTTAAACAGTAGGTATTGGGATTCTCAGACTACTGTCTATTAGTATGTCACCTGCACCCCAAGTTGGCCTTTTCAAACCTTTGTCAAAATCCTGATCCTGCAAACTATGTTATAGATTGTTCATATTATTATGTAAACTGATTATTTTGTTGATCTAGGTAATGTGTACAGGAGTGGGATAGGTGTGCAAAACTAATTGAAATCTATGATTTTCAAAGTAGTGCATCACTTTTATGAAACTAGAGAACAGTTTTAGTTGTCTGCAAACTAGAACCGCACCGTAATGTCATAAGCCAAATTATCAAGAACTCAAAAATAGAGAAAATCTGCCAGGGTTAGCTTATCACTTCAACAGACTGCTCCAGATGAAAACACTGTCAACAGGAGATGTCATAAAAACAATTAAGCCATGCACACCTTTGCTAATGCAATGTCAGAGCAATATTGCAGCTTTCCTAACTGGGTCAACCCATTTTAACGCAGAAAATTATATTTGTCCTGCAGAAACTGATATAAAACATCTCACTGTAAAGAAGAATGGGAAGGATAGATGGCAAAAGCCCAGGACATCACTGGTAAGTAAGTTGTGGGCGTCACAATCGCAATACTAATGTAGACCAGAAGTGATATGTAATTTCACTACAGCTACTGAGGTTCCAAGCATATACATGGATTTCCTTTTTAAAAACTGTCAGACTGGGACTTGCGTGTCCTTGAATAACACAGATAGGTGAAAAGGGACAAATATCATGATCAGGACGCCCTAGTTATTTATCAAATTAAAGGAGGATAAAACCAGATGCCCTCTGGGTCTGTCCTTATTCAGACAGTAAAGTTTCTCCAAATGCAACAAACATGAAATATTATTCAAATATATTTACTTTTTCTTTTTATAAATCTTGAGTTCTATTTAATCTAAAACTGAATTCAACTCAGTTTATTTATAGAATGCCAGTTCACAAGAAATTTCCCCCAAATGCACTTTACACAAAGCAAAATCCAATCCGTAATCAAATATATATTATCCATTTCAATCCAATTATACAGACAGATTCAAAGTCAGTTACATAAACTCCAATTCAACCCTAGATATAAAACAGTACAGTCTATCCGTTCATCCATTGTCTATCCCCACTAATCCGTGCAGGGTCAAGAGAGGGGAGAGACGGGGTATACCTTGGACAGGTCGCCAGTGCATCTCAGGGAATCATACAGGATCACACACGCATACTCACACACACTCACACCTAAGGGCAATTTGTGGAAACTAATTAACCTAACCATCATGTTTTTGGACTGAGAGCAAGCCGGAGTACCCAGGGAGAACCCACACATGCAGAGGGAGAACATGCAAACTCCATGCAGAAAGATTTGAACCAAGGACCTCCTTGCGACAAGGCCCACAATAAAAAAACAAATGTCCATCCAAACAAGCTCTAAGTCTTTGCAGCAATCCGTTAGACTGAGCATGCATAGAGAAAAACATGGACACATTTGTCTTGCTTTGTTAAACATCGATGCTTCAACTCATTTATTTTATACGTTTCTTGCGAACATCACAACTACTTACGTTCCGGATTTTTCCAGAACCGGAGCTGGGCACAAAAGATAAGTATCTCTAACCACCAAAGGCCTTTTCACTGCAGAAACAGAAAAAATGCTTTCAGACTCATATATTCATAGAGCTAAAATCACAGGATGAGTCTGTGATGAAAGGGAAAGTTTACTTCAGATTTCTCTTCTTGAAAAAAAAAAAGTGATTTTATGTTATTAAATTCCTGGACTTCCTGTTCTGATGGAAACTGAACAACTTAGGGAGGGTTTGTGGTTTCCCCTGGCTGAGCGAGTGTCTAGCGTGTGCAAAGAGCCCTGGTTGCTGATGAGCTCCACATTCCACTGCAGACATCTGAGAAGTCCTGAGCGTTTTACCAGCCGATTCAAAGCCAACAAAGACGGCGCTGAAGATGACTAAAGAGGAAGAGGGCTGACGTCACAGTGGCCTACACAAACTCTCTGGCTCTCGCCCATCCATATGCTGACAGCCCAAATAAGTTCAGCACGGTTACTTCAAAGGTAGCATATTATATAACCAGGGGTAGGACTTTAGTATTGGCTATACTTGTTTGCTAAAACTATTCTATTTTTTTATTTAGTTTTGATGCTTCATCCTTAGTTTTTCCCACATAGCTTACTGTTTATAGTGACATTGGTCTTATTTCTAAAAATAAAATAAATATCTGAATGAACTTGTGATTCCGCATATTTAGTTTGAATTCAAAAGTTTTACAAGTAAAGCAAATAAATGAGGTTCCTGAAGCCACATTTACAATCTCGTTGCTCAGTTAGCAGACATGTTTTACTTCACAGGGCTCGGATGTCTAAAGACCATTTATTTGTATTTAGTTTACAAGGATAATGAAATTGGAACAAACACTTCTTTGAGGATCTCTGTCTTCAAGCTTACAGGACTGTCTCAGAAAATTAGAATATTGTGATAAAGTTCTTTATTTTCTGTAATGCAATTAAAAAACATGAAATGTCATACATTCTGGATTCATTACAAATCAACTGAAATATCGCAAGCCTTTTATTGTTTTAATATCGCTGATTATGGCGTACAGCTGAAGAAAACGCAAAAATCCTATCTCAAAATATTTCCTCAGACCAAGTAAAAAAAAAAATTATAACAGCAAAACAAAATCAAACATTTGAAAATGTCCATTAATGCACTCAGTACTTGGTTGGGAATCCTTTTGCACAGATTACTGCATCAATGCGGCGTGGCATGGAGGCAATCAGCCTGTGGCATTGCTGAGGTGTTATGGATGCCCAGGATGCTTCAATAGCGGCCTTTAGCTCATTTGCATTGTTGGGTCTGGTGTCTTTCAGCTTCTTCTTCACAATAACCCACAAATTCTCCATGGGGTTCAGGTCAGGGGAATTGGCAGGCCAATCAAGGACAGTAATGCCATGGTCAGTACACCAGTTACTGGTGGTTTTGGCACTGTGGGCAGGTGCCAGATCTTGGTTGTGCAGCGTTTCCTGCCACATTTCCCCCTTCCAACACACTTTTTGTGAATGTGCTTTGAAACTGCACTCTGTGAACAGCCTGCTCTTTGAGAAATTTCTTTTTGTGTCTTACCCTCCTGATGGAGGGTGTCAATGATGGTCTTCTGGACAGCAGTCAGATCAGCAGTCTTCCCCATACTTGTGATTTAGTTTACTGAACCAAGCTGAGTGTTTTTCAAGGCTCAGGAAACCCTTGCAGGTGTTTCGAGTTAATTAGACGATTCAAGTGATTAGTTGAATAGCCTACTAGTATACTTTTTCTCGATATTCTAATTTTCTGAGACAGTCCTGTATATGCAAATAGTCTGCGTTGAACATGTATCAGAGCCCAAATAAGAATATTGTTAAATTAAATCCCAAGTCTTCCTATACGATGAGTGGAACATTCACTTTTAATTGCTTAAAAAAACAGCACTAATTGGGATAAAAGAGTGTCAAAAACTGATATAAATAATAATAAATTGGAAAAGTATTGTGTATATTTGTAGACTGGTGAGTTTGTTTAATTGTTGAAAGAAGTTCAAACAAATTCCCCACTGCAGTTTGTCACAAGCTATAAGGGAGACAGCAAATATGGATAAAACTGTGTGGCATCAGGGAAACTACTAGAACATGCAAGACAATAGATCTGGAGGACCTCGACTGAGAATCACTGGTTTAGATCAAAACATATCGATGTCCTGAAACAGTCCAAGCAACCGGATCTAAATCCAACTGTGAATATGGGGCAGAACTTGGAAACTGATATTTACAGATGTCCTCTGTGCAATCTGACTGAGCTTGACCGGTTTAACAAAGAAAAAATGGGCAAAAAGATCACAAAGATCATGTGTTGCAAAATACCCAGAAATAAATATCAGATTTTTTTAAGATTTTGTTTGGTTCATCACATCAAATCTCTTGTGTGCCAAAGTTTAAAAGGTAACGCTACTTTTGCGAGGCACTGTTGCCACAGCTGTGCAGATAAAAAAGAAAAGATGAGTCACATTACAAACTTTTACAAAGAAAAAGAAACAACCATCGATCAAGAACAATTTGAACGATCACAAAAAATAACTAAAATATGAAGAAAGAAGCAGTGGTTCAAGACTTGAGCAGAGTACTAAAGCTACTGCAGGAATATTGTTTTTTGATTTCACCTTTTTATTGCTTTTTTAGCATTTACATTTTTCATAAACAAAGACAGCACTTACTGAGAGTAACTGTGTCGTTGATGAGGAAGCTGCAGAGGACTTTCTGCACGTCTCTAGCGTGAAGGAAACCGTTTCCCCTTACAGACACCTGGAAACTTTCTGAAGGGAAATTATACACAAGTTTACAAATATTTTTCTATTAGAGGAACTGAAGACGAGAAGTATTTAAAGGGGCCAGGTCACATACTATGACTTTACGAATTTCTACGCTAGTGGTTGCATACAAAAATTTGCCGATTGAATTATCACACTTTGTTGGCTTAATATATTGTATTTCTCAGTTTTACACTTTTTTGCTCTACTTGTTAGTAAAAGGGCTTTCGTGTATATTTACCATAACAAGACTACGTGACAGGAAGTACGGTATTCTGCATGCGCGTATTGAATTAACAGGAATTAATTAATCAATTGTCGCCATTTTGCTTTCTGCTCGCTCCGACTGTCGGCAGATGGAGCGAAACAATGTTTGTCTGCTGATCGCACCCAGTGTAAAGTTCTTTTCAGCCTCAAAAAGGACTAAGTAAACACTATCAGGACAAAAGCTTGGCATATATTGTTTCATCTGAAGATTTATATGTTTTTTGGGGTTTTTTGTTTTCTTTTTATGGTCAAAATACGTGACTAGGCCCCTTTAAATAATACAACCGTAATCAAAGTTAAATACATCCCTGAGCTTGGATCTTTTTATCATTTACCTCCTTCACAGATACTGGAGGGCTCTACGGCCAGGATCTCAATGCAGGATCTCTTCAAGATCTATGATTGAAGTTTATCACATCGCAAAGACTGGATTATGTTTTTTGCGGGGTTTAATCAGGATATTCCTTTATCTGTGTGTCGCATACTGAGTCAATGACTCCTTGCAGAGCTTGAAATCCATCATTCACGGGGAAGACGTGGTCCTTGCTGTCGGCGATGGTGGAAAGCTGTCAATTAAAGAAGCAGAGCGTTAAATTCACTGTTTGTTTTAACAGTTAGTTGATCCACCGATTAACTGACCCCCAGGAATCACCTGTGTTTCGTTGAAGTCTTTCACCCCCACACAGTACACAGTGGCACCGAGTTGACGCGCTCTGCCAGCCTAACAGATAGACAAGACATTAAAGTCCAATGAAAAGTTAGGAAAAAAAAAAGAAAGGAAAAGAAAACCTTTGTCCTCAGCTAGGAGTCCGTTTTCTCACCTCTCTTTGCGCCAGGTCAAACTGATTCTCTCTCAGTTCCCCATCTGTCAGGGCGATGATGACGCTAGCTGTCCGGTAGCCTGAAGGAGTAAAAATCAAAAGGATCAGTTGAGTTTAATACATATCAGATTTGAAAAGTGACAAAAGTGTAGTCTTCAGCATAAGAAGTTGTGTATCGTGATACAAAGAGCAGGTTCGTCTCCACGTGCTTGAATGATGCAAAAATGGCTATTTTAAAGCTGTGCTCACCATACCCACTGCCATGGTATATTTGCTCGCTGGCCTGCAAGGAAATGATTTCTAGTTAGGCCTTTGGGTCTCAGTTGATTTCTCCATAGATTTAACATATTTATCAAGTGGTTTACTCTTTGAAAGCCTCTGTTCATGTAGGTGTCCCCGCCCGGGTGAACCATACGCAGCTCCTCCAGTCCGGCTCGAATCTGATCCCTGATCAGGAAGCAACAGGAAAACACTGAACTAGCACTGAAAACACAAATCAAAACCAGGAACATAAAGCAGGGTGTCATTGTGTGGGCCACCTGTCCTCTGTCAGTGCCATGAGGATTCGTCCCTCCGTGGAAAATACAATAAAAGACATCCGCAGCTGAGGACTGTAGGAGACATAGTATAAAGAAAATAAATGGCATAATGGTCATATTTCATTGCTGGATTTTTTTGTTTGTTTGTTTGTTTGTTTTTGCACAGACCTGATGAACTTGTGGGCGAGATGATCCACAAAATAATAGATCTCATTCCAGTAATGCTGCACACTGCCAGACCTGGGTCACACAATAAGTTCAATGCAGTTAAAAAATAAAATAAGAGGCTTGAGGATAGACAGAACAGTGTAAGTGTTGCATTTAATGTTATTTTTATTATGTTGCAAATGTCATGATAGGTTGATGGAGGCACAAAAAGAATACATTTTAATTAAATTGATTGCTGAGGCTGTACTCTTGAGAGTTGGTAATTTAGTCGGTTATTATTATCATGAAATTAACCAATCTTACGGTACGGAGCCCTCTAGGGGACATGGGGAAATTTTTTTTTTTGCGTTACCTCGCAAAATGTTTTGCATGTTTTTTCATACTTCTCTTGGGACCCTGTTAAATCTTTTACACCCACAGGACTATATAACTAGCCTTGGTGCCATTCCGAACTTAGTCCCGCCCACAATGTTTTTGGTCGGGAAGTTCGGTCTGGCATTGCTCAATACTAGCGCGAGTATGCTCGCCCAATATCTGGCGGGCCAATCAAATTGTCAGGGCGGGCTTTATACGATGATGGACAGATGATCAACAGTAACGTAATCAACCACGTCACCAAAGCGCGCTTGGGTTGAATTCGTTTCGTGAAAGAAGCAACTGAAATAGGCATCACGGCGATGCAACTCGGCGTGAACGACTAGGTGGATATAGCCAGCGGTCGTTGCCAGCTCCTTTTTCGGAAGCCCGGAATCCTGGCTGCTGAACAACAAGTGGAGGGACATGCTAGGCTGCGATGTTTTTCAAGCCAACGTTATGGGTATCGTCGTGGACGAAGTTCATCTAACTTACAAATGGTAAGAGATCATCTGACTGTCTGACTTAGTAAATAACTCGCAATGTCGTGATATGAATCCCATGTTGTAAACATAGTAGGTATGCGTCGCTTAACATACGTTACACACTCCGTTGCTCTTATTGGTTGTAGGTCTATCCAATTGAGTGCAGAGGAATTTTTTTTCCTGGTTCGTTCGAAACACGCCCCATAATCACAGCTCTATGGAGCAGTATCAGACTCAAATTCTGACTAGAATTGAGTATGACCATATCAGGCTACTATATAACCTCCTTCAATGAACATATTGCTACAGTTTTTGAAAACAAACTACTGTTAGAGGGCGATCAAGCTACTTCAGTAGCTCAAATTGCAAACAGTATTTATTCTGCTCCAGGCATATCCGTTAGTAAAGCCAGCTGGTTTTCACACTGAGAACACAGTGAAGTTGGATTTGATCTCGTTCTCATTGCTCCTGATTCACTTTCATTCAACATCGTGTTAATTTTTTCACATTTACCCTGCACATAGTTATACAGAATAACATCAATATGTCCTGTGAGTCCTGCTAAAGACAGCCCAACCAGGGAACCACGACTTTAGCTGGGTCCTCCTGGTCGTTTCCCGCCTTTGATCATTTGTAGTTTCTCAGGTTTGGTCGTTTCATACAGGATCAGATATGAGCCATCTGACAGAGGATGTTCCATTCTGACCCTGAGTCAATTTGACCTCAACTAAAGAGCGTTGCTCTCATTGTATTAAAGCAATTTTGCACTCATAGTCTGAGCTGCAATGTGGTTCTGTGACTCTAACTGCTAAAAGTAATTTTGTTTTAATCAGAAGTCGTAATCTCAAAGAGTTGAGTGATCCAAATGGGGTTCAAAGCAACAAGAAATGACACGCAATCTAAAATCTTAAGGCAATCACTTATTATACAATTCAATTCAATGCAAACATCGTGTGAGATTTCAATGTTTTAAAGATTTATTTCAATCATACATTAACAATACCAGTCTAATTACAACAACAATAATGTATTTTGATAATAATTATTTAAAGAAATTAAGGTAACCTTATGATAAAAGGTGTGTGAATGGACATTATAAACATGTATATTTAAAGAAACCATTGCTGTCTCTATTGATGTAACCAGATTTAGAAAATTTGTCATGATTTAGGTTTCTGTTGGGTTTTTTTTGGGACTTTTCCGGACTTTTCTTGAATCAAACACTCAGTCATCAGTCAATTAGCCCAGATCAGCTCCACCTGCTGCCAGTAATTACTGCCAACTCTGCTCACCTGTTTCCCTGTCCACATACGTGTACGGCTAACTATCGGGTTCAACCATTACACAATGAGTTTTTGACAGCGGTGTAAAGCAGCAGAGAGTCAATGGTGCAGATATCGGGAGGCAGAAAGCTCCAGAGAGGAGGGGCAGATCGACTAAAAGCTAGTTGATCTGGTTTTTAATGCAACATGAAGGATTTTGAAGTCGATTTGCATTTTGACTGTAGGAAGCAAAGTTGCTGCATCACAGGAGTAACGTGGTTGGTGGATAGTGATCTAGAGATGACACAGCTGAATTTTGGGCTAATTGAAGATTGTGGATGGCTTTTTGTTGGGGACTGAAAATAAGGGACTTGTAGTAGTCAGTGTAACAGTAGCATGTATCAGTGGTAGCACTTTTAGGTGTAGGGGACAGACGGACGGATGTGAGAAATGTTATTTAGACGGGAATATGCAGAAATTTGCTATTTATGTGAGTGGAACGATTATGACCTGTCAAGGATTACAGACTCGTGCCCTGAGAGAATAGACAAACAAGGGAGTTGTCAGTCGAGATAAAGAAGCTGTTCCGTTTGGCTAAAATGGATTTAGAGTGAATGAGGGGAATCTCTGTTTTAATTTAGGGAAATTGTTTGAGAAGAGGAGGCAGAGCTGGAGGCATCAGAGATGATGATGATGTTGAGGATCTCTTTGGGAATGACGTGGATGGATATGATCAGGAATGAGTTCTTCAGAGGGACAGCTCATGCTAGATGTTTTGGAGGAAAAAGCCAGAGAGGCCAGATTGAGATGGTTTGGACATGAACATAGATGGGATAAGTCAATAAATCGGTAGAAGGATGTTGAGGCTGCAACTGCCTGAAAGGATTCCTAGAGGAAGAACAAAGAAGAGATTCATGGATGAAGGGAAAGAGGACCTCAAAGTAGTTCGTGTGAGAGAAGAAGATGCAGCAGATAGTTAGACGGAGACATGACTCACCGTGGCGATCCCTAAAAGAGAAAAGCCAAAAGAAGAAGAAGAAGAAAAAGTTGTTTCAGGACCATAATTTCAATTTCCAAAGACAGTTGCAGAGGGAAGTAGCAGACAGAGTGGAGCTTGGCTTGGATCGAAGGGAGAGCTGGAGGTCATGTGCATGGCAGTTGAAATTAATACAGGATTTATGGATAATATGAGCAAGATGGAAATGAGAAATAGTAGAGGTCCCAGGACAGACATAAACGTTTCTTTGCTAAAATCATATTTTATCATAATACCTTGGTATTTTACATAGACTCAAATAAAGCAATGGGAGAAAATATCTTTATGATAGACTGCTGGTAAGTCACGTCCCTTAGCTCTGTCTTAGCTTTTAAGTCTGAACGATTAACGGGTCATGGTTAACACGTGTAAACAATTAAAACCACTTAAGTGTACTCAACATCTTCATTTCATCTACAGGGATGAAAATATCCACACAAAAAACTTAAAATATCTTTAGACGGCCTGGAGATTTATTGATCAGAAACAAGATACAAGACATCCTGAGTCACTGGAAGGAAAATATAGACAAATTTTAGAATGACACCAGACTTTTGCACATCCCTGTGGAAACTTCTGCCTGAGCTGCTTAAAGAGCAACAATTCAAAACAAAGCCAATATAAACAAAACCAGAGCTGCAAGATGATCCAAGTTACTCATACAAAATGAATTAAACCTTTTCTTATTCATCATAAAGAACAGCAAGAACATTTTTCACACTGGCAAATGAGCTGAACAATAATAGTTCCATCTCTGTTTGTATGTTACAAGTAAACCATGACATAATCTGTTTCGTTGTTGTTGTTATCACCAAAAGATAGCCAACAAAAGCCCAAGTGTCTCGATATTTTACTTTTTCCCCTCTTGTCCCGATTCTAGGACAGGTGCAGCAGAAAAGAAAAGAAAATGAATGTTTAAAAAAATGCAGGGTTTTAGACTGACGTCAGCAATTAAGTGGAAATCTGGAGCTCAAACAGGCTCCTGCACTGAGCAGCCTCTCGTCCTTATGTTTTCATTTATCCTGAGATGTGAGTCCAAGTGGAGGGATGTTGCCAAACACCAGGGATCTCTGGAACATCTGGCTCTAATGGTGCAAGGGTTCTGCTGCCCAAAGACAGAACCGCTGCTGCTGCTCCTGTCAGCAAAGTACGACTGCAGTTTAACAACGCAAGTCTATTTTACTGTCTAAGATAAAAAGCCTTTTCTCTGTTAAATCCAGAGATCTGTGAACCAGAACATGTGACACGCTATCTGTTCTGAAGCGTCATGTTATTTCCATGACAGTTTAATTGCCTATGTAATCTAACCTACATGCGTCAGGTTTTTATGGAATGCAGAAATCTGCTGCTGTATTATGAGCAATTTGGCAAACCATTGGTTTCATCACGAAAATATTTGGTAGATTAAGGGATATAGCCACCACAGTCAAAGATATATTTTTTTCAAAGCTTTTCGGGTAAAAAATACTCTTTTAGGCCATATACTATGGAAACAAAAGCTTTTAAAGCGAACCACACACTTGTATTTTGTGCTTTTCTCCATTGCATTTTGATGTTTCACATATTTCATGAATGAGCTCAAACTACCTTTTAACTGACAAACAACATAGAAAAACAAGCTGAAGCAGCAGGCTAGTTAGACACAGAGTCTGATCAAATGTCTCTGCCACATTCAGCACGGACTCTTCACACTTCTCCCCTCAGGTCCGAGGTACCGAAGTGTGAAATGCAGGAACCTCCAGACTGAAGATCTCCTTCTTCACTCCCACCACAAGGGCTTCTAAACTGCTGACAGTCCTCTGTAATCATGTATCATAAATACTCATAGATGCTAAGTTTATTTTATTCTATACATCCTCCTCTGCTCATTTTACACAGCTAATTTAGAACATTTGCACAATCATTTTTTTGTATTTGTTTGTATTTATATATTGCTGGTATACAATTGTATTTCCTGTCAGCTCTATTCTCTTTATTTTTTATTTCTAATATTACTGCTTCTGTTTATTGGCATTCAGAGCAAACGGCAAAGGAAGAATTTCATTGCAAAGGGAAACATGTTTGACTGTGTATGTGTCCATAATCATGAAACTGAAACAATTGCAATATTGTAGGCTAAGGCTTTTCCAAGCATTGTTTCAATAATGACAAAATAATGTTCACTAGAAATAACATCAGAGAGTTAAGAACTCTTCAAACACCTTGAGCAGAAACACACATGCAAGCAGTATCTGAAAACAGATTATCGGTACCTCTTTACAATCCAGCTGGATTTAAAGGTTACTTTACTAGTAGGTACTTTCCAGGAACCTACCAGGTACTTTCCTGGTATTTACCAGGCCCTTTTCAGAATTTAGAGAGAACTTTTGAAACTTAGTACATCATTTTTGTTAACTTTCATAGAACTTACTGGTTATTTGCCTTTAACTTGATTGTTACTTCTCTGGTCTTATCACTGATAGGTTACTTTCCAGGAACTTTCCTGAAACTTGAGAATTACTTCCTGGGTCTTATTAGGTATTTTCCCAGAACTTTTCCACAGAACTGGTTACTTTCCCAGAACTTACTAAATTCTTTCCTAAAACATACAGGTTACCTTTCAAAACTTAACAGTAAGTTCTCTGAAAATTACAGGGAATAACTTGGTTTGTTTGAGACAGTAACCTCTGAGCTCCATGGGAGTTTAATTTAAAATATCTTTAGACGGCCTGGAGATTTATTGATCAGAAACAAGATACAAGACATCCTGAGTCACTGGAAGGAAAATATAGACAAATTTTAAAATTTAGATTCCAAGAAAGTAACCCGGAGGTTTGTTAAAGTATCAGGTAAGTAAGTTTCTGTGTCTAAATATTAGTAATATACCTGATAAATTGTGCAAACAAAACCAGCAAGTTCAACAAAAGTACTTGTTGGGTAAATAAAAAAGTTCAAACAAGCACAAGCACTTGCTGTTAAATTGTCTACATTGTTCAATTATTGGAGTGACAAATCATGGTCATGTATGTCCTTACAAACACAAACTATCTACAAATCCTTTGCAGACAGGCCCAACTATAACTGGAAGCTGTAGCTTATTATAGCATATGAAGGACAAATTTTGCACCTGCGACATCAAAACAAACTGATGATTCATGCACCAAATTCTACAGGACCTCTCCTGGGATTATGCAAAAGTAAAAGCACTCACTTGTCTAGAACAAAGTAGAGATCAAATCCTCCGTAGCAGGATGACCCTTCTTCCCTCCTATCATAGATCTGTGCCATGCCGCAGACCACCAGGACTGCCACCAGTATTCCCAGTTCCACACGCAGCATGACTTGGCCACACCAGGACTGGGACATCATTTCTAATCTAAGACAGGCCTCAGCCTGGGTGAGAGTAAAAACAAATATTCTTGAGCTGAAATGTTCCTCGCTTAAAGAGCTCTGATGTGGACAGGCATCCTGGGAAGACTGATCTCCAAAGCACAAAAGTCTCCTCTGAATTAGAGTCCCATCTCTGCAGCAGCAGACGTATGCTGGCAGAGGAGGATGGAAACCAATGGGACTGGGTCTCTGGCTCCCTCTTTCTTTCATTTTGACCCCTCGGTCTATAAAACAAACAGAAATCAGACATTTGATGATAGATTATTTACTTCTTATTGAATCTGATACTTGTGAATGGACTTAAAGCTTTTCAGTCACATTTCTTTCTTAGCTGTGCATTTTGTTTTCGTTTTTTAGTACTTTGGAAGGTGAATGCTGCACCTTATCCATCAGCACCACATAGTGGTGAAAACATCCCTGAACAATGACAGTCTAATGTTCAACAATCAATCTGCATTGAATAGTTGCAGAATAATATTGAAAAGCCAGAGTTAAAACATATTCCTCTGGAGAACCTCAAATAATCACATGTTGATGTGAAAGTGGTAATGAGTTGTGACTTAATCACCTTCCAACATTCAGTGCTACAATGCTAATACATATTCTTCCTTTGAATATATGGCTATTACCAAATGCTCCAGCTTCCTTTCACGGTCTAAAGTCCTGAGCTTTTATCTAACTGCTGATTCTTGGCTTATTTAAGGACTGTGTGTCTTTTATGCCATCAGGGTAAGACGCCTAACTCTACCTTATATGTAACTAGGGATGAGTACCGAATAGGGTACTTTTATAGGTACTGACCAAATCCTGTTGGTACTACCGAGTTCTGATTCAAGTAAAATCAAACGGTACCATGTTTTGGTATCTAAATGCATCACTGTGACACTGAGGGAGTAGAAGAGTGGGCAATTTTCCATGCCGAAGATGAACTAACCCTAACCAGAATCGCACGCACAAGAGCATGATGGCGTCAGTAGCCGCTGGTTCAGTCAAGAAAGCATGGCTGATAGAAAGCGCTTTCTTCGCTTTTCAAAATGCGCAGTAGATTACGCTCGCTGCAATCTTTGTGAGTCAAAGTGCAAGACCAGCATTGGGAATACTTCTAATCTGAGGAAGCACCTGGTCACTGCTGCCAATTTAGCGAATTTCTCACTATACTTAGAGACTTTTCAGACCCATCCAGCGACATTTTTTCTAAAAAGCTACTAGCGAAAAATCTAGCGACTTTCTTCTGCTATTGTTGACTTCCCGTGAAAGTAACAATCGTTCTGGAGTTTGTCTTGGGAGAGCAGCAAGCACTTCTACAAGCTTCTCCAAGCACCGTCTCCCAGACAGACTGACAGCTGCCCCGTCCTGCAACTCAGCTGCAGTCAGAGCAAAGAGAGCAGAGAGGAAAGCCTCCCTGTTCCCTCCTTGTAAATGTTTCCCACCCTGATTTACTGTACAAAGCGGGAAAAAAATTTTTTAATATATATTTTTTCTCCTCTGAAACGGTTGCACTCAAACAATTCCCCGAACTTTATTCACACACAGCTTCAATCCCGTATTCACTTCATTCACGCTGTGCTACTGATAACTGTTGTTTTGGTAAAACTTTATTTTATTATGACATTATTACTCAGGCAATGTATTACAATTCATAAATTATCTCAAATCTGGGAACTAAGATGACCACAGAAGATGATTGAGGTTGTTTAACCACCCCCACCCCCGTGTTTGGTTTTGGCCAAACTGAATGTTTTGAATCATTGATTTCTCTGGGCTTAAGCTTCTTCACCCTTTTCGAATGTTGGGCTCATCAAAGTTGCTGCTGAAAGTCATTCACCAGACTAACTACATTTCATGGTTATTCAGATTTCCTGTAGAAACAAGCATAGCTTCTTTTTTCATCAGTACTCCAACGTGATTGTTTCTCTCTTCTCTGAAGAGGCTGAAGGTGACGCTGATTACAGGTTTTCGCCATCAGCATGCTTTCAGGACATTTTGAGACTTTTTTAATGCTTGTCATGATCCACAGTTTTTTGTGTTTTTGGTTTTCTTTTGTGTGATTGTTCTGATCTATTTTGGGTTGTCTTTATTGTCATTTATGTCTTGCCCATACTTAGTTAATTTTTGTAGTTAAGCTTGATCCATATTCAGTTATTCCCTTTGTGTTTAGTATCTTATTCATTGTGGCCAGTCCTTCTTTTGTGTAGCAGGCTAATTCTGTCTTTGATATTAAGGGACCTGGTCAGAATCCTGGTTTTATTTGTTGTAAAAAAAAAAAAAAAAAAAAAAAAAAACTTGTAAATATTTGTCTTTTATACAAGGGTCCAAGGTGAAACTTTAGAAATAAAAAAAAAAGGATTTTTAGCCTTATGATCTTGTTTATACAGAATCATTGACTGTTTATGTTCACGCAACCTATTTGTGGAAAACATACAGTTTTAAACTTCTTTGTTATTTCTCTGCGTGTACTTATGAATAATTTCACAGCTATTTTCTTGTAGCCTTTTTCTGACAAATGAAAATTACCACACATCTGCCTTTCTTGGACGAAATGTTTTCTTGTCATTCTCAATTTGCAGAGTGGCCAACTTTAAAACAGGGGCTTGGTGAAAGTTGTGGAGGATGCTGTAAAAAAAAACAACACATCAACAACAAATACGGCTTTAAAGCAGCATCAAATGTTAGATGCCAGTTTGAAACTTCCCTAATAATGTGTTTTGCAACAGAGAGACATTATGCGACATCCAGCTGAGCAAAGAGCAGCTGTAAGCTTTTCATTACTGAGAATCACACCCACTGCCCTCATTGTATGAGACAGCATCAGTGCCGCTAATGGACCAGGGTGAGTTAAATCCTAATGATGCTCGGCAGCAACCGCATCAGATGATGAACAGAAATTATGATTTGGGCCTATACTAAATAAATAAATGTTTACAGGTCTTCTGGGAAGGTTTGTTGGAGAACATTAGATAGCAAACAGCATCATGAGGACCAAGGAGCACAGCAGACAGTGCAGGGATGAAGTTCTGGAGACGTTTAGGGTGGGGTTGGGTTATGAAACATTAGCCCAAGCTTTGGGCACCATGTGCATATACGGCAAACCCATCAAGACATAGTGGCTCACCTGCAGCGACAGGTCGGGCAAGGAGAGCAATATTCAAAGAAGCGGGCAAAAGTCCTATAGCAGCTGTGGAGGAGCTGCAGAGAGCCACCCCTCAGGTCAAGGCACTGTTGAGTCGAAGGCCGTTTTGCCTGTCTGGGGACACAGCTAACATGTAGAAGAAGGTGCTCTTGTCAGCTGTGACGAATTTCTTCACTTATTGACATGCAAAACAGAGTATGGCAAGCAAAAACTAACATAGACTTTTTTTTTTTACTTTTTGTTATCCTTTAGTGTTTATTCTTTATCTTGTGATATTAGTTAGTAGATTATGTTAGTTGCTTCTGTTATGTTTCTGTTTCCTCCCTGTATTTCACTCTCCCTCACCTCGTTACCTGTATTGCTCTCACCTGTGTCCCATCCAGGGGTTCCCAAAGTGGGGGTCGGGACCCCCCCTGAGGGGCACGAGGTGAGCCAAATGATGATTCAAATTCCTGACTCCACAATGTCATAGATATACTTGTTTCAATATAATAAATTTTGCCTGTGGAAAATCGTTTTCCTGAATATGTGCGACTTTTTGACATCAGAGAACATCCGAGGTTTTTGTATCTCGCAAATGTGAAATTAATTTTTTGTGTGGAAATGTACTCCTCTGGAGCAAATAATTAATTTTCTTTATTCTATAATGAGTATGCCAGGGGTTTGGGAACCCCTGCCATAGTCATCTGATTCACCCCACCTGCTCCTCATGCTTTTTCTCTCCCTCTCCTCCCCAGTATATTTAAGCAGTCTGGTTTCATGTCCACATTGCTGGTTTCTCCTGTTTGCTACCTCTGGTTTGTTTTCCCTGCTTGTGCTCTGTGCTGTAAATCTACTTATTTTCCATTAAAATATATCTTCTTCACCCCAACTACGGTATGCATTTGGGTCCTGCTTCAACTATACATGACCTAATCAGAATTAGTTGCAAGGGCGGAAAACTTTTTGCTCACAGATGATCTTCGTCCAGCCAGGCTGATATTGAGCTATTTTTCAAAGAATAACGGATTTCACTCCCAGATGTGTACAGCTGGAAGAGACACACACCCACAATTATCCAAGGGTTTATCTTTCAAACACCTTTCCAATAACATCCGGTTACATTTAACGTTGCAAAATGTGAAACAGTACAAGCGGTATGAATACAAGGCACCGTGCGAGCCTGCCCCAATAATGGGTGCGTCAGTATTTCCAGATGTTCCAATAATGGACTCTGCTGGCAGCCTGCAGGTGGTGTAAGTAATGAAGGCTTAAATCCCTCTGCTCGCAGTGGCTTTGGAGAACAACACACTAATAATTGTAAAATATTCAATGTATGATTTCAGCTAATTTGTTGTTTGGGGGGTTGATTGCCTTGAAGCTGTGTGTTCCTGCACGCTCAGTACCGGACTGTATGTACCGTAAGTGACGTTGAACGTTTACTCAGACACCATATAGCCCGGGTTCCCTCCCGGAGCGGCGCGTCAGCGGATCACCGCGGCTGCAGCGTTTATAAAAATCCCATCGTCGCTCTTAAGGAACTCCCGGTCTTTCTCCACTGCCTTTTTATTCTTTATTTTTATTGTTAAACTTATTATTGTTGTTGTTTTTTTGTACTCTTCCAACAATATTCACCTTTCAGCAGCGTGGGTCTCCAGCTGATAAATAATGATGGACTCGGCTGCAGCCATCCTGTTCCTGCTGTGCGGTCTCGGCGTCTCTCTGGCGGCTGATGGAGAAGCTGCGGACGCGACTTTCACTCACCCAGAGGATGCAGTCGATTACAGGGATCCATGCAAAGCTGGTACCGTGAGATTTACTCTGAGTTTTATTACTAGTTAGTACGAATGACGCGTTTTGGACTGTACGGAGCTCGGTTTTCCTGTTTAAACTAAAAAATAAATCTTAAAATAATGTACCTTCACTGAGGTAAATGCACGTTAATGTGATGGCAGCAGATATATATTAAATTCATGTTTAAATTGGATACACTTGGGAGTTTGCAAAGTTTACAAGCAAAGTCAACGTCAAAACTTTACAACCCATATTTGATATTCAGATTCTGAACGATATAAACGATTTGTCTAGCCTATAACTTATCTTTAAAAAGGAAGGAAGGACGTGGAGATAACCTGAAGTGCAACACAAGATATAACAAAATGTAACCCTGTGCTGATAAACAGAATAAAAATTGTCAGAATATTTAAAAAAAATTGTAAAACAATCTGCATAGACGCTCAGGTTAATCATTTTCTGTTGGTAATATGGATTATTCTGGAAGTTTTTTCTATGCAGATTTCTTTGCTTATATAAAAATAAAGGATATCGTTACATCAAAGGCCAGTGCAACTGCTGAGGTTGAAAAAAAAATAAATAAATATAAACAAAAGCAAGGGGACTTTAATGAGGCAGTATTATTACCGTGCATTTAATTGTATTCCTATTCACCCCTGCCTTAGACAGTCTTGGGTTTTCTCTCTTAAAAAACGTTTCAAATCAGGAGTGCAGTGAGCTTAACGTACTGTTAAATTCACAATTCATATCATTTTGGCCAATTTAGATTATTTTTGGTTAATCAAGAAGTTTGCTTCTAATGCGACACGCATCTCTTAAAAGATGATCAAACAATGTTTAAAGACTATAATTATTTAGAAAAACAATTAATCTGTGTTTATTTACATTTACTTGTAATTGACATTTAGAGCTTCCTCAATAATTGATAAAAAAAATCTCTTTTTGCATTACAGCAATCAAAGCATTTTTGTAATCTTATAATCATTGACTAGCTTTTTGCATATTCCCAATAATTTATCTTTGGTAAAGAGTTCCAAGTCTTTGAGGTTGTAAGGCCTCCTAACCATCACTCTAGTTTTTAGCTCCCTCCACAGACCCTTCATCAGATTCAAATCAGTCCAAAATGTTAATATTACTACCTTTCATTTTCTTATTTGACATATTGTTTTTAAAAAAACTCTGCAAAAAGGTCAAGATAATAAAAACACAACTTGTTTCCACATGGTCAACAATTCTCTAGTAATCAAGGCCCTCCAGCAGGTTTGGTTTCCTTTGGGTTTTTTTTTTTTATCGTGACTTTGGGAACTTTCAAAACACACGGTTCCTCTGCTTTGAGGCAGTTGCTTGGAGACTGGAGGTCACCGAGGCCGTGCCAGCACTGTTCCTCGGCTGGACGCCGGCGAAATCCCTCGTAGCTGCAGGGCACGGAGTGCACGCTCTGCAGGAGTGGTGTGGCAGTCATTTACAGTCACCCTCTGCATGACTGAGTCTACTTCAAAGGGAGCCATAAGACGGGCCACATCCTCCCATTTGTACTTTCAGAGGTTGTTAAACCTCATGGCAGAAGGAGGTCTTCATGAGGAATAACACGAGCGAACCGGGGGGCAAAAAGTTTCCTTAAAATCAAAATGACAAACATGAAATGGCTGCTCAGTTTATTGACTTTGTAAAAAAAAAACATATATGTTAAAGTTTGCTAAACCTTTTATTCATGTTTAATTTCCTCAGTCCTCTCAGCCCTGGTTGTTTACAGGCTGTACTGTAGGTTGCCAGTAGACAGGGGCATCCACACAGGTGATTTCATGTGAAAAATAAATAAAAAAGGGCTGTCAGGGTGAAAAGGTGTCATGTTAATCTACATAATAAAAATAGTGTTTGCTTGTGTTTTTGCTGTTAAACTCACACGGAGTCAGTATTTATTCGCCATTTTCATCCAAAAAAGTCCAAAGTGTTGGCCACTCAGGAAACACCTCAAACACACCATTCGCTTCCTGTCATGGGGGGGGGGATGATCCCAAATATGGCAGCTTTGTTTGTTCAGAGATCTACACACATGTGAACTTCCAGCTCATCCTACTGTTTAGAGAAGGGACGAGTTCCCCCACAAACACCTTCCTAGCTGTGAAGCACGGTGGTGTTATCTTGTTGTGTGGATGGTGCGCTGCAAGAGGGACTGGTGCAATTCACAAAACAAATTGAATCACGAGGAAGGAACATTATGTAGTACTATTGAAGACGTATTCTGAGACATTAGACATGCTCACGACTGAGTCTTCAGAACGGACATTGACCCCTAATCATACCACCCAATTATCTGCACGGTGGCTTACCGACAACAAGGTCAATGCTTTCACCTCATAGAGAATTAGTGGGCGGAGCTGGAAAAGTGTGTGTGAGCATGGTGGGCTATAGACTTGACTTACTTGAAAGAGGACAGCCAAAACATTTGACCTAATTCATACTGCTTAAATTGAATGTAAACATCTAAAATTGAAGAAAGTGATGACAATTGCTTACTTATTATTCTGGCATTGAGATAATGGAATACATTTTAGTAATAATTATGGACCTAAAACAGACAACAATGAAAGGTCATGCGTATCCTTTTACAGTGTATTCAAAAATACGGTCTCAACTTCACATTAGACTGGTAATTATGTCAGCGCAGCTACCCATTTAAAAAAATAACTTCAGAAGGTTCTAGCCTGAGCAAAATTAAAACTACAAGATTCTGTGTTAAACGGTAAGGATTGCCATCGCAGTAAAGCAAGCATTTTACCTGTCTGAGGAGCAAATCCTGCAAGCACTGAGAAATCAAACACACTGTTCAGTAAATCAGTGGACAGTAACAGTTAAACCACCCAGGGAGTGAGCAGGGATACTCAGCTGCTCAAGGAGACCTTGACCATGAGGAACAACGCTCGTAAACAACGCAGCTCAGTGTTTTTCCACCTTCCCTTTGGTTTAGCCACCACTATTTAAGTTTATGTACATCATGCAAAGCCAACATCTAATTGTCAGCATTGTAGCATGAATTTAACTGAAGAATCAGGATGTCGTGCTGTGTTTTCAAAGTTAGGATACTGGCTATTTTCTATTTCCAGTTAGTTATTTAGAAACTACATAAGTTGATTATTGTTGCACCAGGGACATTTCCTATATATGAACTGAATGAACAGGTGTTAGACCCCTTTTCTCCTGTTTTCTTAGCACCTATTTCGTCTTTTTTTAACAGGATGCATATTTTAGGCACATTTTGAGAAAGTTTCATTGGCTGCAACTTGTTATGTTGATATAACTCAGATTTTTTTTCAATTTTGTATTGTAGTTTCTTTAGACTATATATATATATATATATATATATATATATATATATATATATATATATATATATATATATATATATATATATATATATATATATATATATATGAGCTCATGGGAAGATTTTCAGTTTTGTCATGGGCCCAAAATCCATGACGTCACCCCTGGGTACATATAGCGCTTTGCATAATCCTTGAGTTTTTAATTACTATATTTTATCATATTACTGTAAATCTGAATGTACTTCAGTGAGATTTTTAGACTTTTAGAGTTGATAAAAAGTTATGCTGATATATGTTTTAACTTTATGTTTTGTTTGAATTCAGTTTTCTTTGGGTACATCAGAAAAAAGCGTCAAAATGTGAATGCGTGCAATATATCTTTCAGATAACTAAGATTTTGTGAACCATGTATCATTTGCCCCTTGTCTCCATCCCAATAACATTTCCCATACATTAAAGTTTGTGGCTGTGACGTGACAAGCTGGGGCCCAATTATTGTACTTTATGTTTCTTTTTGTGTTTTATATCCTTATAGTTGCTTTTTTGGGAGACATTGCTCTGGATGAAGAAGATCTCCGCATGTTCAAAAACAGTCAGAGGGTTGACAGAACACAACATAGTAACCACACAAACTCAGGTTTCTATTTGCAGAAAAAACACAAATCTATGTGAAAACATTACAATTCTGATTGACCCTTTCTGCACACATAAAAGATGACATGTGAAATTCCCCACATGCACTTTACAGCCAGTAATTCCTCTTCTAATGAGGGAGCTGCAGACAGCCCGAGTCCCCACCGGTGGAGGAGAGCAGCCACCTCCAGGCCTGAGCGAGTGTGGCCGGACGGCATCATCCCGTATGTGATAAGCAGGAATTTCAGTGGTGAGTTCAGAGGAAAGCCGTGCATCTGCCTCCTCCCAACGTTCACCTTGGACAACCTAAATCTGTCAAAACCTAATTACAGATTTCCTTCTTAGGCAGCCAGCGCGCCATTTTCCGTCAAGCAATGCGTCACTGGGAGAAACATACCTGTGTGGTTTTTACAGAGAGGACAACTGAAGAGAGCTACATTTTATTTACCTTCAGGCCCTGTGGGTGAGTTTAAAACCGTCATAAAGACGTTTTGAAGTCAAATTATGAGGAAAAGACGCACAACCTCATAGAACAAGTGTTTTTGATTAACAAAAGAAACTCTTTTGAATGTCTACTTTAATGGAAGACAGAAAGCCTTTCTTTGTCCTTGAAGGCCTTAACCTTGGGAAAAACTGGAATTGTAAACCCAAATTTGCACACATGATTTAATAAAGACCAAAAACAAATTATTAGTTAATGATGCTCGTCATGTCATAAGAGCTACTGTGATAAAATTATTGTAAAACTCCAGATTAGTGTTGCAAGAGGCAAATGTGTCAGTTTACATTTGCAAACAGTAAATCTAAAGTTGTTGTTAGGTGTGGGCATTTTGAACCGCGGGAGCTAAGCTACACAGGAAACAAAACAACAATAATACAGAAAAACAATAAGCACTGGCAGATTATAAAACCCCTGACATTTAAACCAGTATCCAAACATAACATGCAACATGTCTGAATTCAACATACACTTACCTAATCTTTTTATTCATCTACTTGGGTGGGAAAAAAGCTTTTTAATTACTTGTTAAACAAAGGATTTCGACAAAGATGTGTTTTGCAGCTGAGGAAAAGTTAGAACACGCTATCCTGTAATTGATAGTTTGGGAGTTCAATCAATCAATCAATCAATCTTTATTGTCAACTACAATTTGCATTGTAATCGAAATTACAGTTCCAGTACAACCGTCCGGGGGGAACGATTGACTGAGGCCTTGCATTGCCAACTAACGCTGCCGTTGAGGGGAAATAACTTTAGTGAGATGCTTCTTGCAGCCATCTAGAAGTCTCTGACATCGCACTGAGGAACCTTTGCCCCATTCCTCACTTTCAGCTGTGAGATGTTTGAGGTGTTTCCTGAATTGGCAGCCCATTTGAAGTAACCCATGGCTTTTAAATGAGATTGAGATCAGGACTTTTCCCTTTCTTCATTCTCACCCAGTCCTTTTGGGTTTACTGGTAAGTTGTGGGCTGTTGTCTTGTTGTAGGGTCCAGTTGTACTTCAACATTAATTTGCTTTTGAAATGATCTCACGCATTCCTCAAGCACCATCTGATGCAAATCATCCAATAATAATAATAGTAATAATAATAATAATAATACATTTCATTTGAAGCGCCTTTCAAAAACCTCAAGGACACAGTACAAGTAGGACAAAAGAATCAAGATCGACATCATCATGATTAAAAGAAACGACACAATTCCAAGCAAGGAAGTTACAGACAACAGAGATTCATAGTGAGAAGGCAATATTGAACAGGTGGGTTTTTATTTATTTTTTTAAAGTTTATATCTGTTTATATCACTGGAATTTTTCAAAAACTTGTTTAAGGTTAATTTAAATATTTACAAGTCAAATTACATCATAAAAACGCAGATTTTTTAGAGTGTCCTTCCTTTCAGCCCTGTATGTCAAAATGTTCTTTTGTTAACGTCCTGCAGCAGCTAGCTGTGCTGCAGTGCTAGCAAAACTATACATGTAAAACAGCTAAATATTTAGTTTTACACATGTACTTTTTTATTTATATCTCCTTATTTCCTTTATGGAAATACAACGGTCAACATTTTTGTTCAAATCCTCCTTTATGAAAACTTAAGATTTTTATTTATTTATTGGTAAACTGCTTTCTCCTTTAACCGCCACAAGAGGGCTCAACTCTTGCTATGCTAAATAGATAAAGTCCTTTTGATACACCTCCACTCACAGTGATCTGTGTTTCTCTGGTTTTGTTTTCCTAGGGATTTGGAAATGGAAATGTTCAAAGATGAACTGTTTATCTTTAATGTTTGTTAGCGAGACCAGTCTTACTAAGTCACTAAGGTTCAGAGAAGCAACGACTGTCTGAACATGCGTCACATATTTTTAGTCAGAAACAATCAAGGATGTCTGTGGCATATTGCTGCCTTACAGATGCTGCTCCTACGTGGGGAGGAGAGGTGGTGGACCTCAGGCCATCTCCATCGGGAAGAACTGCGATAAGTTTGGCATCGTGGTTCATGAACTCGGCCACGTAATCGGCTTCTGGCACGAACACACTCGTCCTGACCGTGACGAGCACGTAAGCATCGTCAGAGACAACATCCAGCCAGGTACTAAGGTAGTAACCATGTTACTACACAAACGTCTCTGTTACTGCGCATCCAGCTGACTGACGCTCTATCACCTCTGCCAAAAGGACAAGAGTACAACTTCATGAAGATGGAACCTGGAGAGGTGAACTCTCTGGGAGAGGTCTATGACTTTGGCAGCATCATGCATTATGCAAGGAACACGTTCTCCAGGTGGGTTGCCATGCTTTGCTCAAGTTAACAGTCAATGTTTGGGTTGTCTGTTGTTGGGGTTTGTTGAGCATACACCATTGTCTTTTAATTTCTTCATGTTTTACACTAACAAGTAATAAAACCGAATCTCTGAGGGGCTTTATTGGTTTAATGGTCACAGTTTTTTCTGTAGCCTGCCTCTAACTCACTGTCAACTGTTATTGATTACTTGTTGCAGTGTTTATTTAAAAGCACACATCGGACTCTTTCACATTTTGTCAAAGTACAAGCAGGAATCTCAAAGTATTTTGTGGGGGTTATATTTGGACAGGCAAAATGTGAATATGCTTTGAACTAAACATAAACTGTTGTAGTTCTCGCTGATTTAGGGCTGTGACGATGATCCTCCACCCCAGTGTCTAATCTTCTGCAGCTTCTAGCAGGTGTTCCTCCAGAATTGCGCCTGTTTTCACGCCATGCCTCTTCCTATGAACACTGACCGCCTGAATCAAGTATTCCCACAGCATGATGCTGCCACTACTATGTTTTTGAAGTAGGGTTCCAGATACCAGATGTGTTTATCGACGCAGAGCATCTTCCACAACTTGTACCCTAAATTGATTGTGACAATTGGGACTTCTTATGGCTTTCTTTTAACAACTATTTACATTTTTACTATAGACCAGATTAGATTCTTGGAGTGCATGGCTGATAGTTGCATCTTGGTTATGGATCACTGCAACACCTGCAAACTGACTATGAGGCTTAGGGTTGGTTCTGTGATGAATGTTCACCTTTTCCAGTCTCTCAGGTTTGGTTGACAGCCACGTCTTGGTAGGTTTGCCGTTGTGCCATACTCTATTTTAACATGATTGATTACAAGTGGTTCTGTAAGTTTCCAAAGCTGCTTTATAATCTAACTTTGCTTTAAACGTCTCCACAACTTTACCCCTGTGTACTTTGGCCTTCACGATGGAGTTTGTTTCCTGGTGTCCTCTATAAAACCTCTGAGGCTTTCAAAGAACAGCTGGATTTTTTTTTACTGAGAACATATTTCTGACAGGTGAACTCTATTTAATAATTTGGAAATTCTTGAAAGCAGATTGTTGTAGTAGATTTTATCTGGGGACATCAGAGCGAAGGAGGCTAATTACAAATCCAGACCAGACTTTTCTGTCTCATGTCCATCCAGTCCGTCCCCTTCACAATTCTTCAGAAACGTACCTTTGTTACATAAAATTCTGGTAAAAGAAGTGCAGGTTTAAGGTGCATGAATAGTTTTCATCATTAGTTCATCAAAAACCTGTTGGGATTGTTACAGAAAGGCTTTCTGCCTCTGCTTTGGTGTTTCACCCCCGTAACTGTGCCAGGGGTCTGGGTCATGGAGGCATGCCAAGCTAAATAAAGGCCCGGCCAGTTCAGGCGTTGTTGAGCAATTTGGGCTAGAGTGGCATTTTTTCCTCTGGTATTCAGGAGTGGGATCTACTGAGCCGGCTGGCACCGGCCAACGGCCCCATTCAGAGCGCTCTGTTTGCACATACCTGTCATTCATGGTTTCACCACCATGGGAACGGAGCGAGAGTGGGAGCGTAAACCAAGCCAGGGATTATCACGATCAATAAAAGTATCAAGGTGTTAAAGAGAAGACGGAACTAATATTTACTTCTCTAAACACAACATGCTCTCATGCCCAACTAATCTGCAGGTGTATTGTCAAGGTTATGGTTGTTGTTCTTTTTTTGCTGTAATTAACTTCTAACTTGTTCCGAACGAAAGCTCATTACTTTGCAAGGCTGAACAGATTTGCACTTTGTGTGAAACAGAAGCATCTTCTTGGACACGATCTTGCCTCGATACGATGTCAGCGGCATTCGACCATCCATTGGACAGAGGACAAGGCTTAGTAAAGGGGACATCGCACAAGCCCGGAAACTCTACAAATGTGCAAGTAGGATATAAATAGATGACATACAGTATATTACAAGTATAATTCATGACTACCATCTTTGTGCATTTGCGTGAGAGTTTTTTTAATTTGGTATTTTTGGCAGGTTGTGGGGAAAACCTGCAGGAAAGTGCCGGAAACTTTTCTTCTCCTGGTTTTCCAAATGGATACTCAGCGTACACCCACTGTGTTTGGAGGATTTCTGTCACACCAGGAGAAAAGGTGACTAACTTATTTAATCCTACATTTATCACTGCAAAATGGGTGCTTAGATTTTACTCTTTAGACCTCCTCACCACAAAATATGTGTAATTTATTCATTTTTTTCATTTTGTGTTGGTGAAAAAAATGCTTTCACATTAGGCAACAGTTGTTGCCATTGAAAACTCTAAATTTACCTGATCCCTTCAATTGAATCTTATTTACATATAGAAATGCTAAGAAAATGACTACTTAGAGCAAATGTCTCAGTTTTATACACATACGGGTGCATCTCATAAAACT
This sequence comes from Fundulus diaphanus, assembly GCA_037039145.1. Taxonomy (NCBI): domain Eukaryota; kingdom Metazoa; phylum Chordata; class Actinopteri; order Cyprinodontiformes; family Fundulidae; genus Fundulus; species Fundulus diaphanus. Next base: position 17,362,160 of record CM073141.1, on the reverse strand, counting down.
AAAAAAAATCCAATTAAAAAAGTAACTTGTCTTACATTGATTTGATGAAAGTGATGTATTTCTAGAGTTTATTTCTGTTGGTTTCGGTTGTTGTGCTTTGTGCCAGGTTGGAGCCTCAGGGCTCAGCCTCCCAGTGAATCGGTGCATTACTGAAGACCGATCTGAAAAAGGCTACAGTTATCTCTGCTGCCTGTGCACCTGTTTGTACTTCTGCTTCCACAAAAAAATGTCCATTAATAGACTTAGAAACAACCAGTCAGTCTGTCAGTGTCCACCCCACGATTATATGGGCCATTACGGGGCCATACCCCAACATTTCTGTCACAACCTGTCATGTTCAGATTGTGATTGGACACAAATGCAAACTGAACAATTAGTGGAGTTGTGAACAATATTTAATGAACAACTATGGAAAATTTAATGCAAATGAACTCAAGGAACAGGACATATAACATGGGCACGAAAACGGGCAGAGTAACGGAGAAGCTGGTCGAACAACAGAGTCCATGGAAGTAAAGGAAGAATCCAGCAGTGGATGGAAAGAAGTCCAGAGCTTAAAAACTGAGGGAGGGAAGGAGAATGGACAAGCAAACCAAGAGAAGTAATCAAAGCAGATGAGGATCAGGTGTGGCAGAGGAAAGGCAGAACATATGATAGGCTTGAGCTACATGGGGATAAAAATCATTGGATGAAAAGAAAAAAAACACACAGAGACCAACACTGAACAGCTTTAATTCAATTCCCAATACACTCAGGGCACTTTACAAAGTCACTTCTGTGAAATCATACAGACAGATTGGCTAAAAAGTCTAAGTATCTAAGGAAGCCCAGCAGATTGCATCAAGTCACTGACTTGAACATTCATTCTCTCTCCCTGAATGAGCATGTGGCCACAGTGGTTACTAGTCGGACTTGAAGTGGAACTGTGTGCTCTGGTTAGAAGAAACTTCTCTGCTACAAATACTCCAGGGGGGTCTGGAACACATAAAAATTATAAATACGTGGAAGACCCAATGCCCACCGGGAACCATGTTAAAGTGCATGTGATAAACTTATCACCCGTTTATTTCAATGACAATCTACTGAAAAAAACCTGAAAAGTTATCTCTGGGTTTTTCAGCAGGATGACAATCCAAACATATGGTAAAATCAAGTCACCATAAAATCCTTTAACCTTGAGGTTTTCTCCCCAGCTAAAGGAGTTAGATTTTTCCACCATCACCAGTGTGTGACAATGCTGCTGAAATAGAATATTTAAATATTTAAAGGCTTTTCATGCATCTTTTCCAGAGGTACCAATAAGTGTGAAGGTTTCTGGGTATCCAAACAATTTAATTACTGCTTTAAAAAATGTGGTTTAAGCATTCAAATTTGGTCAATGTCTGTGGGCTAAACATTTTTACTCGTTTGCATCTTAGAAATAATATGTCTGTTCTTATGTCTGTATTAAACTGACTATCTTCTTGCATTTATGCTCAGCCTCTCTCCTCTGTGTCCCAGATTGTCCTTAACTTCACTTCCATGGATCTCTTCAGGAGTCATCTCTGCTGGTACGACACCGTAGAAGTTCGAGACGGGTTCTGGAGAAAAGCTCCTCTAATAGGTTTGCTTGATGCCTGCTTTATAACCTCAGTACTCAGCATCTGTACTTTCATTGTATTTTTTTTGTTGTGAAGGACTTAAGGTGCTATATGAATACAATGTATTTACTTTCTTACTTACACCAGGAAATACTTACTGCCTGGAACCATTTTCTCCATCTTCTCGTTGACAGGCCGTTTTTGTGGGAACACAATTCCAGATCCCATCATCTCCACCGACAGTCGCCTTTGGATCGAATTTAGAAGCAGCAGCAACTGGGTTGGCAAAGGCTTTTCAGCTTCATATGGAGGTAAAACGCTAGATGCATGCTGATTTAGATGCGTTTTCAGAACTAGAGTTCACAAAGTTGATTGAAGATTGAAGTTCAGCTCAAATTTAATCTCAACAAAGCGCAGCTCAGCTGTTTTTAACAGAAGAGGCTGAATTTCCTAAAATAAAATTGCATCTCTGTGAAGTACTTATCCCCCTTGGACATGTTTGTCGTATTTTACAACAAAAACTACAGACTTAAATGTATTCAATTTACAGGTGTCAGGCTTAAAGGGTTTGAATACAAATGCATGGCGCACCTTTCATATTTTTATTTGTTAAATTATTTTTTAAACCATGGATTAAGAAACCTAACAATTCCTGTGAAATTAGAATTTCAGTGAAAAAGAAGCCCTCAATTTAGGGGAAGAAAACTAATTCTTATAAAAGATATGGGTAAAACTTCGCTTGTAAAGTACCATTACATCATTAGTGACATAATCGAGCTCTGAGAGCAAACAGATGACTTAAATGTTATAGTCTTTGCCCAGGCATCTGTTTGAACTAGAACTGAGAGAATCAGGTTGTTGTCTTTAAAAGTTCTTTATTCTCTGTCGGGTACCTTGTGGTGGCAGAGTTGTTTGCACTGTTGATGCACAACCCAAAAATATTACTAGATTAACTGAACTACCTTAACGGACCTTTGGAGTGTGTGTCCAGGGTTGTCTGTCCTGTGGGTCTCTGTGTTACCCTGTGACAGACGGGACCTGTCCAGCGTGTCTCTCTGGTCCAATAACTGCTGGAGATGACCTCCGACTTAAGGGATAAACGGGTGTAAACTATAAATGGGGGCTCATCTGCTGGGTCCCACAGTTCAAACTAAACATGTCAGGCATTATACTGCCCTCTGCTGGATTGTTGATTTACTTATACTTTTATTTACACTTTTATCAAACACATCTGTATTTTAAATTTCTTTTATTTTCTGTTACACATAAAAACCTATTTGTGAGCTGTATTTTTGTACACCTTTTTTCTAAAGCTCATATTTTATCCTTTATTTTTTTCCATTGTTTCTGTCTTCAATTTGGCTTGTATGATCTTAAAGCATCAGGGCAAAGGGGTCTTTGAGCTGATTCTGTCCTTGATCTTACCTCTCTGCAGCCATCTGTGGCGGGGAGTTGAAGCGAGACAGCGGCCAGATCCAGTCCCCCAATTATCCTGATGACTACCAGTCCAACAAAATGTGCGTGTGGAAGATCACAGTGGCAGAAGGGTTTCAAGTCGGACTCACCTTTCAGTCGTTTGAGGTAAATGATGGTATATCTCTCCTGTACAGTAGTTTTTTTTATTTCTTTTTGCCCTGGTAAAGGAAAAGAGGGGTACAGTTAAGAAACCATCTTAGCGGATGTAGTACTTTGCTTTAAAGGGGGACTTGTGATGGTGAGGTTGGACATTTTCCTAATTGGATCTGGTTATATAACCTTTGTCAGTTCTCAAACCCAGTTATTTGTCCGTTTTGGTGCACACCCATATAGAGGGGGTGGTAAGGGGATTGTTTTGACTAACAACCCACCCCCCCAATTACAAGGCCTGGCTCCGCCACTGCCCTTAAAATCACTGACCCCTGCATTTTACTGATACAATATAGGTTTGTTAATCAAATTTTGTTTCCGTACATTTCGCTTTGTAAGACCTGCCGTCACCAGCAAGTATGCAAAAAGTTTATTTACATAACAAACATGGTTATTTCATACACTCATGCTCCTGTTGACTGTTTTGAAATAAACAAACAGAATTAAATGAATTTTATCTCAAACTATCCAACGAGGACTCTTAAAGGCTCAGTAACCCCGAACAGCAGGAAAATGCATTCGTTTTGCTGTGACTGCAGATTGAGAAACACGACGCCTGTGCCTACGACTACGTGGAAGTGAGGGATGGCGGTTCTGACAGCGGCCCGCTCCTCGGCCGGTTCTGCGGCTACGACAAACCGGAGGTCCTTCAGAGCAGCTCCAACCAGCTCTGGCTAAAGTTTGCATCTGACGGCTCAGTCAACAAGGCGGGGTTCGCTGCCAGCTTCTTAAAAGGTCAGCACCGTCCCCCACCCCCAGCAACAAAGTGTCTGTACAGTTTTTATAGGGAGGGGCAGATGAACCCTGATTCCGGTTGTTCTTTTGACCAGAGATAGACGAGTGCTCCAGACCTGACAACGGGCTCTGCGAGCAGCGCTGCATGAATACGCTGGGCAGCTACAGATGCACCTGCGACCCTGGATATGAGCTGGCGGCAGACAGGCGCAGCTGTGAGGGTGAGTGCAGGGGACAGTTTACATCAGCTGATTATTAACAACACAGGAGATAAAGCCTCACTCCCAGGCTCTTATTTGGAGGACGTTTCTCACCACTAGCTACGCACAAAATGGCTTGCAAAAGTATTCATTGCCCTGGAAAGTGTTGTTGCATTACATTTCAAATCTTAATACATTTTTGTGGTATTTGTTTTGATAGATTAACACATATTTTTTTGCCTATTCTTTATTATTTGTAACGTAGCATTAGAATTTGAGCAAAACCAAGGTGAAGGCACTGCTGTCTTTGAAAGTGTTCCTATTCCTCATGCTGAGATATAGATAATTTCAGAAAGTTAAATAAAATAATATGATTTTTTTGGCTTCTGGAGGTAGTTGGTTTGCATTAGATTTTATTTTGGGGGGTAGAAGAGAAAAAGGGGATGAATAAAAAAGCACATCTCACTTTCCACTGTTAGGCTATCACAAATAATCCAATGGATTAAAATTTCCACTTGTTACTTTTGGAAAAGTGACAAAATAATTAATGCAAGGCGTTGCATAGCCTGCTATCTCATTCTCTTTTGCCATTATAAGCATGTAAGCCATCACAGTTCTACAGTGTCTACAGTTACATAAAGTACTCTTACTACTGTGTAGAATAATAACATTTTAAATAGATTTAGACATATCATCTTATAGTTGCGCAAATCTAAAATTATTCAAAGCGATTGAGCAAATTCTGCTCTTTTACCACAAGGGGGCAGTACTCTCCTGTTGCAGTATCTTGAAAGCCAAACAACCTTTGCTCATCAAAACTTAAAAAAACACTTCTACAAACCTAGCATGTAAATTGACCTGTGCGAATGAATGTGTGATTTAGGTACAGTGTAAAGTCATTAACATCAGTTACATTTTCATTTGTTGAGTTCATCATTTCATCAATGGTAAGACTGAGAAGTTGTAGATGTCCATAAAGCTTTAAAAATAAAATAAAATAAAGTTTTTTTATGGTCTGGCCTGACTGTGTTTGAGTTATCAAGTTCTTTCTTTGATGACACTTTGATTTTTTTTTTTAGACTTATGTCAAAAAACCTCAATGTAACTTTGGATTCTGATTTTCACTAGCTTCTAAAGTTAGACTCGTCTTATTAATAATTTTACCATTTGAGTTTTGTCATAGATATAGTGTAAAAGTGGTAATGCAAATACAAAATCAACTTTAACTGATTTAAAATTTGCCAACCAGAGTATTATTTATATCACCTTTATTCACTGGATTCTAGATTTTTTTTAAAAAGCAAACAAAAAGCCAATTTTCAAATATTTATTATTTTTATCTAGTTTTTGACAGGATTGCTTATTTGTTTGGAATTATGGAATTATAGTCAACGACTCAAACACTAAGTTTTAAGCTTGCGGTAAAATTAGTTTACATATGAAAGAGAGTTGCCTCACACTAAAGGTAGCACAGATATTTCTTACCCTGTAAAGCATAAGATCTCCCCTTTTTTATTAATTCTCTCCAGCAGCTGCATGCGGCGGCTTCATCACCAGCCTGAATGGCTCCCTCACCACCCCAGGCTGGCCCAAAGAGTACCCCCACAACAAGAACTGTGTGTGGCAGCTCGTGGCCCCCGTTCAGTACAGAATCACTCTGGTCTTTGATGGCTTTGAAACAGAAGGCAACGACGTAGGTTCGGCTCAGATTTGTATGTTAAGTGGCTGATTTTGTCTGTTCTTACTACGACGGAGTGTTTCTGTTTGTCTCACAACAGGTGTGTAAGTACGACTACGTCGAAGTGCGCAGCGGACTGAGCTCCGACGCCAAGATCTACGGGAAGTTCTGTGGCACGGAGAAACCCGACGTTATCACTTCCCTTCAGAACAACATGAGGATTGAGTTCAAGTCGGACAACACCGTTTCCAAGAGAGGCTTCAAGGCCCACTTCTTCTCTGGTGAGCTACTGGATATATTTCATGGGTAGCACTGTTGCCATGCAGCAAGAAGGTCCTGGGTTCATGTCCTACCCTTGCATGGAGTTTGCATGTTCTCCCTGTGCATGCGTAGGTTCTCTCCGGGTACTCCGGCTTCCTCCCACAGTCCAAAAACATGACTGTTAGGTTAACGGGCCTCTCTAGATTCTCCTTAGGTGTGAGTATGTGCGTGAATGGTTGTTTGTCTCTGTGTTGCCCTGCGATAGACTGGCGACCTGTCCAGGGTGTACCCTGCCTCTCGCCCATTGCCAGCTGGAGATAGGCACCAGCACCCCTCGCGACCCCATCAGGGATAGACGTGTTAGAAAATGGATGGATGGATGAACCAGAGGCCTGTTTGTTGTTGTCAATTTCATAAGCAGGAAAAACGTGGAAATGTGATTCCAGTAGGGCACGTGTGTTTTTCTTCTTAAGCCAGGAACGGGTTTCTAGAAAATGCTACTTACCTCAGCTTCCATAGTCTCAGGGAAATGAATGAAAAGTTTAAAAGAATTGGAACTATAGCAAACAAAGCAAAGGCCAATGTTATCTTCCACACGGTTAGGTAGATGGAGCTGAGAGTAAAAAAAAAAAAACGTAATGGTTAAAAAAAACTGCAGCAGCTTGGCAATTTATTAAAAGGCTTTTTAAACACAGTATTACCAAGGGTGCCAATAATTATGAAGGGTGCTGTTTAAATTTCCAGTCTCTCTCTCTCTCTCTCTCTCTCTCTGAATAACTTTGGCTTGTTAGGCATTGCAAGTTTACAGCAGCCTGTTTGTACTCAAGAGAAACTGAAGTCCAGCGAAACTCTTTGAACATCTCCACAGATATAGACGAGTGCTCCAAAGCCAACGGAGGCTGCCAGCATGACTGTGTGAACACCTTTGGGAGCTACAGATGTCAGTGTCGCAGCGGCTTTATGCTGCATGATAATGAGCATGACTGCAAGGAAGGTAGGCTGTGGCTTCTGTTTGCATGCTCCTACGTCTGATCAACTAGTTCAGATCAACTTTAGAGATTATGATGATTATTTTTGCTATTAGTTTTTATTAAACAAAATGAGAGGATTCCGATGGCTGCCTGTAAATCAGCAAAATGGGAATCCTTTCGTAACGGGAAAAGATTTGGGGTCGTAGGACTTGATCAAGTGCTATACAAGTACAAACCATTTACAACTATGGAGGGGATTTTTGCAAATGGAAATTGCGTAATGTAGCCATTACTGTCTTCCCCTGACACACTGTTTTAATTTTGTTTAGCTGGGTGTGATCATTCTGTAAACACTGCATCCGGCACAATCAGCAGTCCCAACTGGCCGGACAAGTATCCCAGCAAGAAGGCCTGCAGCTGGTCTCTGTCCACCACACCGGGCCATCGGATCAAACTCGTAGGTCATGATCCAGGCAAACTGATGCTGTTAGAGAAGACTAATAACATGCTTTTACGATTTGTTTGAAAATCTCCCTCTCAGATTTTCACCGAGGTTGACATGGAGGCTCATCTGGAGTGTGCTTACGACCATCTGGAGATCTTTGACGGCAGAGATGCTCGTGCCTCCACGTTGGGCCGCTTTTGCGGCACCAAAACGCCCGCCCCAGTTATATCCAGCAGCAACCAAATGTTCCTGCATTTTCTCTCTGACAACTCAGTGCAAAAGAGAGGTTTTCAGGCTTCATACAGATCAGGTGGGCAATGAAATTGCAACTGTTGAATCAGTCAAATCAGTATATTGTCATTTTGTGGTATAACTTGTAGTATAAAAGTAAACAAGAAAGTGTATCTTCAGGACTTTCAACAGATTAGTCTGAAATTATGTAAATTAGATAGAAACAGATGAAATGGCTGAAAAAATGTGGATCATAGTGCCTTTTTTAAATTTTGTCACATTACAACCACAAACTGCAATATATGTTTGAAACTTTATGTGATAGAACAACACAATGTGCATAGCATATTTGTTTTGTTCCCTTCACTACAATACCCCAAAATAAAATCCAGTGCAACAAACTGTCACCTAATTAATGAATAGAGTCAATTAAATATCAGTATAGACACAACTGTTGAGCAAAGGTCTTAGAGGTTTGTCAAAGAACATTAGTGAACTTACAGCATCATGAAGATCAAGAGACACCGAACGTTGCCGACAGGTTTAAAGAAGGGTTAGGCTATAAGGTAATATCACAGGATGTGAACATCTCATGGAGCACCGTTCAATGCATCCTCTGAAAGGGAAAAGAGTATGGCACAGTTGCAAATCTGCAAAGACATGGCAGTCCAAATAAATGAGACAAAGAGAGCAGCGATCCGAGAAGCAGCCAAGAGACACATTGTAACTCTAGAGTAGCTACAGAGCAGTGGCAGCATTGTTGAATTGTTGAAAGAAAGCCATAAGATGTCCCATTAGCAGATTGTAAAAAGCCATGTAGGAGACACTTCAAACTTGTAGAAGGTGCACATGACCCTAAGCACAATATCCCATGGTGTCAGCATTATGCTGGGTAGATACATTTCTTTGACAGGGAGAGGGAAACTGGTCAGAGTTTATAGGACGATGGATAGAGCAGCTGTAAGTACAGGGAAATAGGTACATGAGGAGAAAAGCCTCTCAGAGTCTGGAAAAGAGATGAGTTTGGGGCAAACACTCATCCTCCAGCAGCAATTCTGCTAAAATGTAATGATTTAGATCAATGCATTTTCATTTTAGAATGGCCTAGTCAAAGTCCAGACCCAGAGACAACTTAGAGTTTGAGATTTTGTTCAAATAGGCATTCACAGACGCTCTTCAAACAGTCCAACTGAGTTTGACCTCTTTTGCAGGGAGCTTAAAGTTTTAGCCTCCATGTAAATCTGCTCGAAACACTCACTGAAAAACAGGCATGTCAAACTACAGTTCACAAAGGCTGGTGTCCTGGAGGTGTCTTATGTGACCCTGCTGTAATACACCAGTTTAAAATGGTTTAATTTCCTCCTCAGCATGTCACCGTGCTCTCTGGAGGCCTGGTAAGGAACTGCCAATTTGATTTAAGTGTGTTGAACAAGGGAAAGATCATAAACATGCAGGACAGCGGCCCCTTGAGTCCCGGCCAAACGCTGCCGAAAGACTTACAGCTGTATTCGCAGCAAAATGTGGCGCTTCAATAACGCATGCAACACATTTTAGATTTCTGTTTCTAACCATTTTTGAAAGCACCATAACATTTTTTCTTTCTACTTCACAATTATACACTATTTTGTGTTTGTTTAGACAAAATGTTCATAGATGGGGTGGGAGGAGTCCCTGATCATGTCCAGAGCCCTTTTCCTGCAATGACTCGGACACAGATCATGAACTTAAGCCATGGCTCTGGAAAATGTTGAGAAGATGTGCAATATTTGTTTAATTTTCCTTATGGAAAGTGCGCTTTCTGTAGTACTCTCTCAAGGGTCTCTTGAAAAACACTGGAAAGCACTGAAATGGTAAATTGCAGCTGGGGAAACTGTCGCCAAAAATGTGACATTTCCAGTGTTTTCTGCATTCTTTCCAAACTTTTACGAGCCACTCATCTTGACCCTCTAATTTTGTGGTTGTGGTTTCCCAGAATGCGGAGGAAGCCTTAAAGCTGAGGTCAAGACAAAAGACCTGTACTCTCATGCACAGTTCGGAGATAACAACTACCCTGGAGGCTTCGACTGTCTGTGGGTGCTCACCGCCGAGAAGGGTTACGGAGTGGAGATCATCTTCCAAGTGTTTGAGATTGAGGAGGAGGCGGACTGTGGCTACGATTACTTAGAGCTGTACGACGGCGCTGACATCAAGTCTCCCAGACTGGGGCGATACTGTGGATCAGGGGTGAGATCTCTAATGATGTTCTTGAGGTCGTACAGTACTCCTAGCACCTTTTAAGACCTTCACTTCTGCGTTTCTCTCTTCCCTCAGACTCCAGAGGACGTCTACTCAGCCGGAGACGCCATCGTTTTGAAGTTCCACTCAGACGACAGCATCAGTAAAAAAGGCTTTCACGCTCGCTACACCAGCACAAAGTTCCAGGACACGTTACACACAAGCAGCTAGGCCTAATCGCAGACGGCCATCTCGGTCACACCCATTTCCAGGCGAGGAGTAAATGCTCGGCTTGACACCACAAGCACCACCCGGCATACTTTACGTCTGTCAGACTAATTGAAACCATACAGAAAAATCTTTCGGCCCCCATGTTCGGAGCTGTTTGGGTTTAGAAGAAATGAGGAAATCATTCAAGTAGATCGGGTCGCATGATTTTCTGAAGCTGATTATAGAAACACACTGGATTAAGAGATCAAATGTATATATTGAAATATAATTTGCTGTGAGTCTTGACTTATGAACCCATCTTTGGGCTTTCTTCTTGATTTTACTCTATCTTGGATGTTTTTAATTTTGTTTTGTTTTAATGTGGTGAACGACTACAGCTCCAAGCAGGACCTCAGGTGCCCAAGGCAAAACTCCTTTGTTGAGTGAAGCATATTTTATTCATACGTACGATCAAAAACATTTAGATATTTTATTTACTCAAAATTTCCTGCCTCCTTCTTATTCCTTGTGCTCTGACATCACTGGCTGCATGTTAAAAGGAAACATGAAGCTGCTGAAATGAATGCCGGATTGTGTTGATGCTGGTTACAAACGAGGAAATGCTTCTTAAAGCCTGTGTGGGTTGTGCAGTAAATAAACAGCACACTCTGTCTATAATTATTGTAAATGTCCAGTAATGTGCCTCCAGTGTATAAATGCTATTACAGCAGCCTCCGCTATCATTTGCTACATTCTGAACAGAAACCTTTGAAAATAAACTGTTGCTTTGGAGACTTTAGGAGCTCAAATTGTTGGCCGCACTTCTAAAACTTTTTAAATGTTGCCCTGACTGTAGATATGTATCATTGCTGCTGAGTTGTTTTCTTCTGGTAGCTATTTTCTGATTTATGAAGATCAACAAACGTCTCCCTTACTTAATCAGTATGGTTTCTTGTCTTTCCCATTTTGAAGAGTGACTGAGAGGAATTGGCCTCTGTGTTGCATCATGCTAACACTACATGGAAACAGGAAGTTATAGATTACTAACTAGATATTCATAAACACTTTAGACAAATGTTTGAGTTATCTTTGTTTAATAGGATTTGTTGGGCCTGTAAGTGTGGCGTCTGAAATGTTGATACATTTTACTAATGCAGGATTTTTCTTCCCACTTAACACATATGCTCAAATTAAAGGGTACTTCTATAGTTTTTTCTTTTTTCTGTGAGATTATGCTACTGACGTAAAAGCTGAATTTATTTAAGGACTTCTTACATTTCAACAAGGGTGTGGAGGGCACTGCAGGTAGACTGGACAAGGCTTTGCATGACTCCATTTTTAATCGCATTTATTTGTATTACTTTAGATTTATAACTATGATAATATGTACAGAGAGTAAAAATACAAAATATCATTAAAAGGAAAATTAAACCTGAGTTAACTTCATAGGCAAAGAGAAAAAAGAAAAGCTGGGTTTAAAGCTCCCAAAGTAGTTGCTGTTTGAGATATTCTTACATGAACTTTTTTCCTGCTAAGTTATACTTATTGCACCAATTAAAAGTGGAACTGCTTCACAGTGCATACTTTCAAATTATCAAGCCAGCCATGTGGGTGAAAATATATGATTTTAGTGGCAAAAGGTTAAACTTCAATTTATATTTGTTAAAAATTAGAATACAAATGTACAAATGAGTAGGAGAGTCCTTTATCTCTTCTCAGTCAGGTGATTATACACAGTATGGAGTTCTTCATTGAAGCACGCTTCTCAGAAATAAAACATGCAGCAGACAAATATTCCACAAACTCAACTGTATGTTTTAGGAAATGCTGCTCATGATACAGGATAGTGCTAAATTAGGGATACATAATGGAAACTGATGATGTACAAACTTTTAAACAAATCGTTTTGCTTGTATGACATTGTGCAAAAGTTTTAAACCACACTTGATTTGAGGGCTTTTTTCCCCGAAGGAGCCAGATGTTTTTATCTTTCAAACCGCCATTCATCGTCTAATTTTCTGTCAAGGTAAATTTACCTTATGATGACAGAAAATTAGGTATTATTTGCTGTCAAAGAGGCAGACCTAAAAAAATAACAATCTAAAGTCTTTGAATCTGGAAAAAAAATCTCAACCGTTTCTGGAAGAGGTGCGTCGCTCTTCGGCTGATCATCAATTCTAGGCACATTTTATACTTTAGCAAATATCTCCCATGGAATCACCTTGTTGATGCTACAATGCTATTTTATACGTTTAGACTGTGTTATTATTTTGGTATTCCTTATTCGTTCAATGAAAGAAACTGGATCAAAGCCTTGAGAAATGTAGGCACCACTTCAAAAGTTTCCAAGAAAGTTGATCTTCCTGGACGCAAAGTATAAATAAATGAGGTGTGACTCGTGACTTTTGCACATTGCTGTGAGTCTCATGGTTAACTTCAGACATGTTTATTTGCTACCTGCTATTTCTGTCTTTAGATCTTTGGTAAGAAGACTTTGAGAGGCTCATTTTCATGCACTTTATCAAGGAAGCCGAGGTTAAAGTACGGGTACAGAGTCTCAGTGAAGGTCTCCCTGAAGGTGTAGAGGTGGGTCATGCTCTCTGCGTTGTAAAAGGACACCAGGCCCCGCTTGTAGTCCAGGTACACACCAATCCGGGCCAGGGGCTCCTCCAGGGACAGGACAGTGGGAGGGGAGGTGCCGGCCATGTACCTAACACCATACGAGAGGGTGAGAGTCCAGAAGCCGTTGGCTGGGAGGGCCTTGATGACTCCTTTTCTGGGAACCGACTCCCGGGCTACCCCCACCGTCCACACAGTGCTGCTGTAGACCTCAATCTCCCAGTAATGTCGCCCATGGGTGAAGCCCTGACTCGCGAGCAGCGACAGGGCTGCGTTGAAGCGGTTGGGGTTGTCCTTCATAGTGGGGTTGAAGGTCTGGTAGCGGACACAGGTGAGGGAGGAGCTGAGGCTAAGCCACGGGTTGGCGGTACTGGAGTTAAATGTGATGGCTGCTGGAACTAAACAGAAGGAGATTCTTTGATGAGATGTAACGCCTTGCAAAAGTGTCTGTGCCCTTGAACATTTTTACATTCTGTGATGTTACAACCACAAACGTTATTGCGATGCAATCTAATGGGGTTTTATATGATAGACCAACACATAGTAGTCAACAGTTTTGGGGAAAAAAAAGGAAAAAATATACATTTGAGAAGCAAAACTCTGAAAAGTGTGGCATGCATTTGTATTAAAGCTGAACGTTAGAAAAATTGTGACCCTGCAATATTCTTGAATATTGTTATACCAATTGCAATTAACCTAGATTTTACCCACCATTCACTTTCTTTTCCATTATCACAACTTTCCCACCACTCTACCTGATCTTGACCACTGATTCATATCAAATTTAGGCAAAGGTAAAAACAAAATTCATCCAAGTAGCCAGTTATATTATTGGCTATTGCAGTATTACAATGCACCTGAAATATGCATTAATATGTATAAATAGTGCATCCAAGCAGTCTTTTGCAGTTGTGATTCAGCAAAAAGATTTTTTTAAAGGTCCTGTCATAAATTCTTAATTGGATTAGGGTCTTGACTTTAACTGGGCCACTTTGATGCATGGATATGCTTTAATTTAATCTACACATACAATATATGAACATATACAGAGATGGTACTGTGTAGCATTGTATGCTCCACTGATTGACTGAGACAGTAACGTGATTGCTAATACTGGCAACTTTCACTTCATTCTGTGAGTGCGGCGGCCATACTGGACACTAGAGTCGGGGCGCCTCAGTGAGAGCCGACTTTCCAAGTCAGATTTCTGACTTCAGGAGGCGTTCTTCTTATTTTCCATTCTGGAGATTTAGAAAATCCAACTTCTTTCCTTGTGAAAAGCATCCCTATCACGTGAAGCTGCCAACACCTTTTCCTCTAAAGAATTTGAGCCTTCACAGGACAGCTGTGTTTATGCTGAGATTAAATTAATAATCCAATTACCTTTGAAACCAACTGGCAGCAGTGGATTTTATTTAGGGGAGCGAGGCTAAAGGGGGCTGAATACAATAGCACAGCATACCTTTAAAATTTAGTTCATTAATAAATTATTTTTCTTCCACTTCATCATTATGTGTTACTTTGGTTTCATCTTTCACATAAAATCCAGATAAAATGTGTGTAAATTTGTTGTTGTAATGTAAAAAAAAACACAGAAAAGCTCTAGGGGTATGAACACTCTTGCAAGACACTGTAAGTTCAGCTTTACAAGATTAATATTTGTGCAGTTCAGTAATTTAGGAGGCATTCAGTACCTGGATAAAGGCTGCCCTTCATAGATTTCCAAACTCTGTACTGCAGAGGCCCCGCAAAGCGACCCTCACATAGACTTGGCGGTGTAAAAGTTGGTTTCTCAAACTTGAAAGAAGGCCTGCCAACAACAACCAGCAGTGAATGGAGAGAAGGAAAACACCTTTTCAAGGAAATCATGCCCTAAAGTTTCCCACACTCACCTCTGGAGCAGGGCTTTGATGCTCTAACACGAGGGACAGGAATAAACACAGGAAAAGACACAGCAAACGATAATTAGTAATGTTGGATTAGAAAGAGAAGAAATCTTTTTTTTTTTTCCACATTACATCAACGTCTGAGCTCATGCAGTCCCACCCTGCGGGATTTCTCCGTGGCCCGGGGAAAGTCCCACAGCTGAAGCCAGAGATAATGTGGCAATGTGCCTGAGCTACAGTCCTTATTCTCCAGATGAGGGAGAGAGATTACTTGCCTGCATCCTGTCTGAATTCCCTGAGTGGTAGTCTTTTGTTTTTAAAACGTCCAACAAAATTGCTTGCATTAACAATAAGTTTCTGTTCTGATATGGTCAAATATGTGTAAGGCCTCAGAGAAACTTAAAAGACAGACTCTGCTCGGTAAAATCTGGAATGAGGGATGCTAGCACTAAAATGAAATTCCACCTTTGACAAGATCCTCTATAAAAACAGATTTAGAAAAAAAACAACTTTTCAAACCAAGAGTTCAGCATTTTTCCACAATTTTCAGCCCCACGGCTGAGTCATCATACTGGTAATAACTTCCAGATGAGCTGATCTTCACTGTGCGTGGATTTTATATGGCTGAACTCACCCGGAGCAGAGTGAATGGGTCCTGCTCTTTGAGTTTGTCCTCTATCTCATGGACGGCCCTCTGCAGACGGGAGATTTCCACGCACAGCAGGGCCTTGTGCTCGTCCAGGCGGATCAGTTCCCTGCGCTCCTCCGTCTTCAGCTTCACCTGTAGCAGCTTCTCCTCCTGGTACAGGAACTGGTGCAGGTCGCTGAACTGGGCCTCGATGCGCTGCTTCAGGTCAGCAGTGTGCTCCTTGGGTTAGAGACAATGGGAATGAGTGGGGACAGACTTTAGGGAGGACCCACGTGAGAATTAAGGCACTCTCCAAATAAAGTTGTTTATTAGGAATGTTATAGACAAATCAAATACAAAGATTGTTTCTAAAAAACACTTTATGTGGAAAAAGTCTAAAATCCTTTACATTTATGTTTAACTAATAGGGGTGTTTCTTAAGCCGGGCGTACACTGTACGAGTTTTTCAGTCGTGGTACTTATATACATCTCAAACTGTGCGACGGAACCGCGGGTTTTAAAAAGTTCACCGCTCACGATCTGTGCGGCGTGGCGCTTGGACGCGACCGGACTGCTCACACTGTACGTCGTGCCCCCTCTGGGACCGCTCGCTGTGATGGCAGAGGCAGGCGAGCGACGGTAGGTGACAGGGACCCAGAGCAGGGGTTCGAGCCCAGCTCTGGCGAGGCCCGCAGGAGGCACCGGGCGTCGGGGGAACGGAGGGGAGAGAGGAGGGACGAGACGCACCGGCAGCCGCTCGGCACGGCAGGTCGCCCGGCCCGCACCCCCCCGCGAGCGGAGGAGTGCCGAAACAGGCGGCGGACCGCGGAGGAGTGCCGAAACAGGCGGCCAGCGCGGACCGCGGAGGAGTGCCGAAACAGGCGGCCAGCGCGTTGCCGCCCTCCCCAACGCCCCCGCGAGCGGGCCGGGCGGAGGTCGCTTCAGGGACGCCCGCTCCCCTCCCTCCGCTGGTGGGGACGGAGAGGAGGGGAGGGCGCCCCCTCGTAGCTCTGCTTGAACAGCAGGATGCGCTCACGAAAACCTCATGACAGCCGACTGATTTTCAAACATGTTTGATTTTCACCGATCGTCCGATTCCTGATCGGGAGGTAGTCGTGAGAAGCCAGTCCCCCCTCCTCCCCCCCTCTACGATCAAGCTGAAATTCACCCCGATTCAAAAATGCCCGCACGACTGAAGAATCGGCCCGAAAAGGGGAAAAACTCGTACAGTGTACGCCCGGCTTAAGGACTATGAATTTGCTGTTAGTGTCTGATCAATAATTAAAAGCTAGTATTATAAACCCCAGATTTTTTAGTGTTTGCTTTAGGCTTAACACCCTGTTGTATCTATGTCTGAGACTCTTATTTTGAAGTAAGGAAGGAAGTAGTTCCTGTGTTGACCTTTTATGGTTAAAGACTTCTCAAAAGGTTGGCGATTACTAGGGTTGCCAACTCGGCACCTATGGAAAACAGGAAAGCTTCATAATTTTAAGCTACATGTGGCTTAAAATACGGGACACCCCTGCTAAAACAGGACAGTTGGCAACCCTAGCGACAACATCTGATTTCATGATGTGGTGCTAAATGGGATACATCCGCAATCTGAATGGTCATCTCCCATTTCATCCGTCTTTTACGTCACTGTCCTGGCTCTCACTACACATCCACACAGATGTGGCCAATTTTAATTGCTGTGCTTTTTTCCTTACCTTTCTTCGTCTTGATATGATGTGGTCTTAATATTATCAGCTCCCATTGCTCAACAACTTCATAATATCTCAGACAGATGCCGGTATCTACTATTATGTTTTTTTTTTAAACAAAAGTTTATTGAACACTTACAGTAATAGTTACATCGACCATTACTTTTGTAAACAGCGTGCTGCTGTGTGACGTCTACTTTCTCCTTCTATTATCTGTGCTATGGGGTTTTGAACTGTTCATGAAGAAAGTCTAATGCTAGTCGTATTTAATTAGTAGCAAGAACAACCATGCAAAAAATTCAGATTTCACCAAAAAATTGGAAATGACATTCAAGACTTGCAGTATGAATGTAGCCTTAGAAAAACTTTGACTGGAAAGATCTACACGAAGGCAGTGTGAGACTTTTTAAAATCTTTATTTTGTGTCTACATTGTGTATCGTTTAAAGGCATAAAATAAGACAGTTTACTTACTCCAGCCTGGGAAGGCAACACTTGAGTAAATAACTGCTGAGTTGAAGAATTTATAATCATCTAGGTTATCAAAAGAGTCAGACTTAAAGGTACATTGGTGATTGTTTTGTGTGTTTCTGATATAAAAACCCTGATTCAGTTTTTAAATGTGTTTGATCCCACCTTCAGCTTTTTCACTTCATCTTCAGCCTCCCTGTCACACTGCAGCGCTGTGTTGAGCTCAGCTTTTAAGGAATCCATTGAGCTGTTAAGGAATCCCTGTTAGAGCAGAAACACAACATAACTGAACTGTGACTCACTGCAAACACAAAGGCACAATCCTTAACTAGCTTTTTAGGGGAAAACATATGATAAATCCAGAAACTTTAAACCTGAGGGAAAAGATATGATCTTAGTCACTTTATGTACTACACTGCTAGCCAACATCTTATTTATATTTACCACCAGATTGATTGCATACAGTCCTAGCTCTTTCATCACCAGATAAACTTAAAGTCCTACTGAAATATGTCCTGCAGACATGCATGCTCCAAGCTAAACTCACCCTGTATTTCTGTTCAGCCTCCTGAACACATGTCATTGTGTGATTTCTGTGTTCTTGGGACACGCCACACACCAAGCACACCAGCTCCTGGTCCTCCTCGCAGTACAGCTTCACCTCCTCTCTGTGCCTGCTGCAGCGTGGGACAGGAGCAGGAGCCCTCTCTGCGCACCCTGCGTCTGCCAGGCATCCCCCACTCCCGCTCTCCTCCAGACCGTGGCAGTAACTCTCCACAATGTTGGCCACGATGCGGTTGGGTCGGTAGCTCTTTCCGGGGTACACCTTTCTGCACTGAGGGCAGGAGCCCGTGCCGCCCTGCCCAGAGCCCCTTGGCCCTGTCCAGTAACCCTCAATGCAGCCCTGACAGAAAGTGTGGTCGCAGGGCAGGGAAACAGGCTGCTTGAAAAGATCCAGGCATATGGAGCAAGTCAGATCTCTGCTGATTCTGTGAGCTGAGCTTTTGGCAACTTGTCCAGCTAAGGAAGAAGGACGCAGCTTTTCCATTGCTGTTTGCACAGCAAAATCTCCTTCCTTGGGGTTCCAGCTCTTTTTCTCAGACTTTAGCCCTTTGTTAAGTCTTTCCAAGTTTTGTAGATAAACTGTCTGGACTTTCTTCGCTTCTTTCTGGCTGTTGTTCATTCCTTTGCCTTTGCTGTTTTCCTTTGTACTGACCGTGCAGCTGGACCCTGGAGCGCCTTCCTCTCGCAGTCTGCGACCACTCTTTCTGGCCTCCAGTCTTCCTGTTGACTACTGGGAAAATAAAGTGGGAGGCGTAGAAGTAGCCTCAGCCTCAACAACAGATAGCGAGGGGATCTCAGTGGCCCCCCCCCCCTTTCCCCCACTCAGACGTCACATAGTCAGGAAACTGAGGCGGGCCATGGATATTCTTTTCTTGGCCCATTTGATCCATGAAGGCTGTGCAAAAAATTTTTGCTTCAAAAAAGTAAATCTGTCCATTGAGCGTCTGCTTTTGTTTATATTTGTTTGTTTGAGCGGAAACAGATCTGTGCGTGATGTTGGATGTCAGGTTTCCTTTATCTTTTTTTTATGACAGCCCTCTCCACCCTCAGCCAGAAGTAAACAAAATCATTAAAACTGTTAAACAATGACATGTGAGAAACAGCAGGAAGAAAATTTCACAGAGGAAAAGAAGATGCATCCTGCATGAGATCATGTTTTCCTGTGTGGATGTTGTGCATACAAATGATAAAACATCCTAGTTACACAAGTTGATTTTGCAGAACTTAATGAACATATGCAGAGTTTTGCTAAAGTATTCATACTCCTGTAAACTTGTTACATTTTCTTTTCATGATACAACCAAAAAATGTGCTTTTATATGGATTTATTTCATAAATGAACAAAAAGTAGCACGTAATTGTGAAGTGAAAGGAAAATTATCCAAAATCGAAATGCACATGCACACAACATTACACAATGGAAATTGGATTTGGATGGGAGAGGCCATTACTGGACAGAGACAATAAGAAGGTGATTTGGTCAGATGAGACCATCTGACCATAAGAAATTGAACGATTTGGCCTACAGGTAAACCACTGTTTGAAAGAAATCTAAAACCCCCAATACACTCAGTGACACATGGCAGTAGCAGCATCATGATGTGTGGGTGCTTATCAGCATAGGGGGTAGAGAAGCCGGTCAGTCAATGGAAAGACGGAAGGAGCTAAACACAGGCCAGTCCTGAAAAGAGAAACTCTTCCAGCAGGAAAATGACACTAAACATAGAGTCATAGCTACAGTAACATATTTTTGATCAATTAATATGTCCAAACCCAAAGTCAATTCTGAAAACTTGAACACTAATGCTCACAGACACTCTCTGTCTAATCCATCTGACACTAACCTATTTTACAAAAAAAATGGATAAAATTTTCGGCAAAGCTGTTAGAGACAATCCCTTGAAGACTTGCTGCTGTAGTTGCAGGAACATGAGGTTCTTAAAAACTATTTATTTAGGGGGATGAATACAACTGCAAGCCATACTTTTCAGATTATTATTTGTAAAAAAAATCTTGAACATCATGAGTCGTATTCCTTCTAATTCACCATAATGTTACAATTGGCCTTTTGTGGTTAATTGTGTTTAAAGCTATTTCTTTATTCCCCGTTAGCTCCCACAAAGTGGTTTCTAGTCTTCCTGGGGTCCTCAAAAAGTATAAAATTACAATGTATATATCACAGTAAAATACAATAAAATACACAAAATACATTAAAACCTTTACATTAGAAAACAAACAAAAAAACATTCAAAGACAGGAGTGATGACAGTACAGAGTCAATTTACAATAACCCTGCTAAGTGACCTTTGATTTCTCTTTTAAAACATAGTTTATTCTTCATGTGTCGGATATGTAATGGAAGATTATTCCATAAATATTTGTAATTTGCTTGTTATTAACTGTGTTTGAATTGATATTAGACATATACTGGTTAGTCTGTGTGATGGGATAGCATTCATTTTATTTGTTTTATGATAGTTCATGGAGACTGGCGTTGTATTCAACATTGTATTCTTTTGTATTGAGACACTCTTCATAGGGCTGAGAAGTAGAGTGGGAATGTTCAAGGTCTTCTCTCTAACTGTAGGTCCGTTGCAATTAGAAACACGCCTGAGACCAACACAAACACACACACTTCTCTTGTATATTCCCCTGAACGAATGTGCGCAGATGCTGGCCTGCCCACACTATTTGCATAAAGCCAACTAGATCGCGTTGCGTGCCGAAGTCCAGCCTATTGTATGGGGCGCTCAGGCCCAAAAAGATAAGTATGCATTGTATTCTGATGACAACGCTCTTTCTAAGGAGATAGTCCAGGGCTGTACAACTTTATATGTGGCCAAAATAAAGTAAACTTTGACTTCTGAGAACTTAAGACTCTGACTCCTTTACTCGAGCTGCCAACAAAAGAACTGGGTGATAGATAAAGCTAAAAAAAAATGTGCAGCTTGTTGGTCTATCACATAAAATCCCAATGAAATCCAAAGAAGTTTGTGAGTGTGATGTTACGAAATCTTAATTTCAAGCTGTATCAATATTTTTGCAAGGCACTGCATATCAAGTGGGTTTACACAAGTTGAGGCTGCGATCACAGCGATTCTGTAAATAAAGAATGCAACGAAAAAAGCTGCAGGAAACCCTGACAGTTTATAAGCGTTATAAGGTGTTACATCAGGCTCTGTAAACTAACTGTCAGTATTTGTTTACTATAATGATACTTTTGGGATGTAAGTTTAAATCTAATCTTTTCTTTGTGATTGAGCTCGCTATGTTCATAAATACATGTCAGAAAATAATAACCAAATACCTGTGCCTTTAAGCTCAGCCAGCAGACACCTACTGCTGTGCGCGGTGATAATGATTTTAACAGGAGAAGGGGCACCCAAACAACCTTGGGCAATTCCTGCCTGGAAGGTGTTTTTTGTTTCGGTTTTCCATTGTTTCATGACCTGGAAAGCCCTTCGGGTGGAGCTTTGTATTTATTAATATACTTCACACATGTCTATCCAGAAGGAGGTGCCTTTAACTGTACAGTTTGTTGGAGGACAACCCCTCTGGCACACTGCAGCTGCTTTGAAAGGATGATATGAACAGTGGGGACCTCTGGTGTTCTGAAAACAGGAGTTATCATATGAGATGAAAAAAAGGTTTATAAAATAATAGTTCTGCTTCTTGTAGTAGATTCAAAGGCATAAGAATATCTTGCATACTTTATATGTGGTTCTTCTATGTTCCAGTCCCTGTAAGTTCTAGTTTCTTCCCCTTAAGTCATTAATTATCTTTTCCTCTAGACTTAATCTTTATGTGTGCTAATTAATCCCCTTGGGCCTTGTACACACTGAGGATCTTTATAAAAACAAATATCTACCCTTAGTAGATACTAAGGGTAGATATTTCATAGTTTTCAAAAAATAATATCATACACACATGCTTTTTTTCTGAAAATTATTCATCCACAAGTTCATCCACAGGTTTGCACGTCGACGTCACCGCCATATTGTATGTGGCAGAAAGTAGTGAACGTCTATCTTCCCTGTGTATATGTTTTAAGTATTCAGATAGAAAGATATGGATGGAGCTTACATATACTTGTAAAAAAAAATATAGAGATTAATTGATAGAGATTGGCAGCCAGATTGGCTTTTGATCGATGTTTTGATCGATGTTTTGATGTGCATATATAGATTTTGAAGTATTGTAAATAAATAGGTGTGTGTTTATATATATAAGTATATGCCGTGTATATATATATATATATATATATATATATATATACATATATATATATATATATATATATATATATATATATATATATATATATATATATATATATATATATATGAGAGTGAGAGAGAGAGAGACAAATATATATATGTATGTGTCATGAATATAAAAATCAATTGGTTAAATCTAAACCTTGTGGTCTTCATTATTTCATAAAACTGTGTCAACCTTTTAAGATCTGGTATAGACACAGATTAGGAACAGACTTTTTGGGGGAGTATTAAAGAGATAAAATTACTAATATGAGAAAAAAGTCATAGGAGAATAAAGTAAAAAAAAGACAAAAGTGGTAATATTATGAGAAAAACGTCATATTATGACAATTAAGGGGGAACATTTCCAGAATAGTCACAGTTTGCAGAACTATCTTAGTCCTGGAGTAATAGGGCCAGGTTAGATTCTTATAATTATTTTTATTCTTTACGAGAATAAAGTCAGGTGAATTAAGCCAAAGGGATACGAAAATAAACTCGTAATCTTACAAAAATAAAAATATTACGAATATAAAGTACATTCAGAGATTAAAGTCCCTCTGATACTGTTTAAGTGACTGAGTCTAACTGCAGATTTGCCACATTCAACATGGCGGACGCTCTGACGCATCCGCAGCATAGGCAGAACCCGCCCAACGAGGCGTCTACGGTTGCCAGGGTAACGTCAGTTGTAAATAAGCAATCGGAGATGCCGTTGATTTCGTAGCTGTGATTTTGCCCAGTTTAACATTGATTACACACATATTGTTAACAGTCAATCATCAGCGTAAAAATCAGCACCTCTCTCATAGCATTCATCATTTTTCCTCCACTCTGTGGTCAAGTCTATAACAATGGCCGCACTTGTGACGTCAATGCCGCATTATTGTTTCAGACTATGTTGCGTCAGATACTAAAACTCCGCTTTGTCAGGTACAGACACCGACTCGAAACTGAGGCAATTTCAGTGTCAGGACTCAGCTAGCAGGGCCGTGCAGCTTGCTGCCGGCTCTGCTGCCTCAGACTCTTTCCACAGGTGTTCTGGGTTGACTGGTGTGCGGAGCCCACACACCTGCGGGCGGTTGAGCGGCATCGGGAGGCACTACTTAAACACCACGCAGACAGCGAGAGGATGCCAGAGTGTTACCGTCGTGGTATGCAGACAAGCCTTGGCCTCTCGTTCTCTGTGTTTCCCAGAAGAGCTAATCACTCACCTCTGTGTCTCCCAGGTACCTCCTCGTGTCAGCTCTCTTCCTCTCGTGACCTTGTGAAGTCTCTCGTGGCAGGAGCTCCAAGCATCATCATCTTCCGTCTGGTGTTGGTCTCTCCTGCAAACCTCCTGGTTCCTCCTGAGTCGGTTCCCCTCCCCTGGAACCCTGCCATCTCCGGAAAGTCACCTGGTTCCTCTCGCTGTCCTGGACATCTGGATTCCCTGGTGCTGCTCGGACCCGACCCCAACTTCGACCCACTGGTCTCCCGGACACCTGTGGCCACCATCGCACGGCTAGCGCTGAGTCCCCACTGCTTCCTCCCCGGTCGGCCTTCTGTCCATCAGGTGGTAAGCTTGCGTCCAGCAGCAGATCCAGCTCAGTCAGACCAGTTCCTCTCCATGTTTCCCCAGTTAACCTCTGTCTCGTTCTTCCCCAGTGATCGACCCGGTTTCCTGCTCCCTGACCGTTACCTGACGCTGCCTCCGCTGAGGCAGAATCCTCCCGTTACCTGGTTCTTAAATAAAACCTTTAAACTTCACCTGTTTCTCCCGAGTGTGCTTCTGCATGTGGGCAAAATACATAAAGCCCACCATGACATTCAGTCAAATATCCTGAAATGGCTTCAGTTAAATAAATAAGCATAAAATATACAGAAATCTAAATGTATCATTTTTAGTGGTAAAAAGTTCTACCCCAGGCATTTATCTAAAATTCAAATCGACACTATTGACATGCACCAGACATCATCTATTAGATTTTTAGGAGCACTGGTTAATGAGAATTTAAATTTGAGATATCAAATTGATTGTGTTAGTACAAAAATTCATTAAATGTTGGGCATTATTGGATACTTGGTTAAAACAAACTTCTTCTTATGCTTTATTACAGTTTAATTTATCCATATCTTTCATACTGTAGTATAGTCTCAGCCAGCACTTTTCCTTCTACACTGCATAAAGTTTTTGTTATTTAGAAACATTTTGTCAGAATAGTAACCCAGTCAGACCCATGTTTCTCTTCAACACAACTCAACTCAACTCAATATTTATAACATTAATATTTATCAAACATGTTCTTTTACATATGTTTTAAAATCATGCTCAACTGGAGAACCTTTTTTAAAACAAATTCAGAGGTCCATAAATATTCAACTGGGCGAGCTCCAGAACTACACACTACTAATTACCTCACTCCCAGGGGTCAGTCCTCAAGCCGTCACAGGGGTGCCAAATTATGGATCTCTAAATGTAAGCAAAATAAGCAGGATTTGTTTTTCTTATTGGCCACACAGAGGTCCCAGAGTCCACTTCTGATCAGCTGACTCACTTGCCAAGTCTCCAGGTCTTCTCGGAGCTGTAAAGGCTGAAACAGAAAGAAACAGGACAAGAAGGAGGAAGCAAATCAAACTCCACCAACTTGGAAGAGTTTGATTGCGATAAACGTTTTTGTGCATCTCACACTTTTTGTTTAATCTCTTTTTTTGTGTAAATACACTGTAAAGATTTTTGTTTCACATCACCTACAGTACTTCGATGTTCGCAGCGTCACAAAGTGACTTTCTTTACAAGAGATTTGCTTTTCTTCTCATCCAACTGTTTGATTGTTTATGTACATACCGTATTTTCTGCACTATAGGTCGCACTGGATTATAAGGTGCATCAAACAAAACAAAACAGTCAGATAAGTGAGTCAAACTTTATTAAACGCTTTCACAATAACTCTCAACATTGTTCCATTGTAACACAAAAAAAACAGTTCGATACCACTAAATCAATCGTTAACGTATTCACAATAACGCTCAAAATTGTTCAGTTATAACACATAAAGTACAACAAACTTCTTCAGCTCATTTCTCATCCACAAATCCCTCAAAATATTACAGTGTGTGTAACATTACACACACTGTAATATTATGGGGAAGCACAGTATGTATTACGCCGCGATGCGTCTGACTATGGTAGCCATAATGCTGCAAGCGGTGCGGCTTTGTAGTTTGTAGTACTAAAACATTTTGACAGAGCACAGTGTACCACACAAAACACTTTGAGGTCAGTAAGCACAACTAGAATTGATCCATATATAAGGCGCTCCGGATTATAAGGTGCACTGTTAAAGTCATTTAGGTGCACCTTACAGTCCGGAAAATACAGTAAAAATAATTTCAAGTATTGATCAAATCTGCTACATGGAGAGTGGAGGAAGTTAATTCTGCAGAAGATTATGTGTTGCAACTGTAATAGCACTCGCAGAATGGTAATATTAAACAACCATTATGAAAAAAATCTAAAATTATAAGTGGTAGGGAGAGAGTGGGACACTAGAAAAGACCGATAAAAGAGCAAAAATATATAAATACATGCGATTCTTAACAGCTGGTTCTGCAAATTCACATCCTCAAAAAAATGTATCTATTTAAGTCTGTCTTTCCGGTAGGGGAAGGAGTTAAAATTATAGGTGTTGACATTTCCACCACCTGCAGCTCTCCTAGAAGCACCACCATCCTCAGGGCTACTGCAACTTTCATTACACTCAATACCTTTAAGTAAAAAATCCAGTATAATTGGTCTTGACGCTTCTTTGTGTTTTTACAAAGAGCGGAACATGACTATCCTGTATCCTAACATGAACAACCGGATACATAGATTGCAGAAGGCCTGCAGAAAATCAGGTCGCACATGCCGTTGTGTGTTGCATTAGTTATGATGCGCAGTGAGTGGAAAGAAGAGAACGGCAGTGAGATATAAAAGTTTCATCTGCTCTCCTGCATGAGTCCTGTGGATCTGCAGGAAAGGGAGTGAAATAATGGCGCACAGTGCAATTAACCTGCGACCTTCAGCGCTGCCAAACATTAATGGCCGGGGCAGCATCTTCAAACGTAATGAAAACAGGGAATGGATTAGAGCTGGGAAGTTAATTAAAGAATTAAAAGTGCTGCTGTGCTGTAGTTTCTCTCATCCTCATGGGGGGGAAATCTGAGAGTGGTGGGGGGGGGGGGGCAACAAGGGCAAACAGAGAGGTGTTTTACTTTTGGTTCGAATAAAACAAAATGAAGTTAAGACAAAGCTGAAAAGGTTTTTATCAACTATAGATGGGGGAAAAATAATGGGCTTTTTGGGGGTTTGCACTAAATTTGTGTCACAATGTTGCAATGAAATTATTTTATCCTAGAGAAACATAAATCTTTTTCACAAGTTTTATTTAATGAATTGACTTTTAAGTGACAAAATCTGCATTTTTCTTAAACCCACAGTAATCAAAGAGCACAAAAATCAAAATACCAATACATACAGTTCAATCTGAGTATTTTAGTGCCATGCAATGAATAAATGAATTGAAGAACTTTATGGCATAAAACAATCGGCAGCAGTCAATAGAAATATGAATATGTGCACGTGCAGCCATGCATGTCAGTTCAGAGAACAGTCCAATATTTATGAGCTGAGAGGAAATAAAGGAAAGCCATCTTTAGACCCAGACAAGCGCACAGAGCACATCTGTTCTGAGCAACACACACCCTGAATTAAACCCAGAGCTGGTGCGGAAGGCACCTGGGAAACTGCAGGCTAAAAATAACCTCGGTGTCTGCAGCAGAGAGAGGAAACTGTCGGAGGCACAAGGACGCACAGAGTGACGATACTGAGTTTAAGCACGGCTCCGACTGGGAAGAATGCTGCTGGAGGTGGTATTACAATATTAAATTAATCTACTGCCAATAAACAGGGGGGAAAAAACTAATTGTAGCCAAGAATCAATAGTACACGTGGAGCAATATGTTTCAGAACCGCTCCACACTCTGAGAGTACAGTGGTTCAATAAAGACTGACACAACCGTTTTTTTTTTTTTATAATTTTTATTTACAGGTTAGGTTGACAGCAGTGCCACCCAAATACTTATGGTATTGTAATAATTTCCCCTTCTATATCCGATGCTTGTTTGAGACACTGAAGCAAAGACAGTAATGCTGATTGCTTCAACCAGGTTTGATTTTTTTCACATCACTCCTTTCCTGCCACCCTTGCATTCCAGTCAGCTTCAGATCGAGGATAAAGTTATTTTTATCAATTGTAGGCCCATGCATGCTAAACGGTCTTTAAATCTGTCCGACTTGCTTCAATTGCATGCTCCCAGCAGCTACCTCAGCACCTCTGATGATGGTACTCATTGTCCCTCACAGTGAACTACTTCTGCAAACATGGATTTGTCTATTTTCTTTCAAGTAAACTTCCCATTGAAAGCTCCCCATGAAAGACACACATCATAACCTTTTACAACTGTTCATTTTCAGTTGTATTTAGGAAAGCAACTCATTATAGTCATAATAACCATTTTCACAACAAAAATTGGAAAAAAAAAGCATGAAGGGGGGAAAAAAAGGCTGCACAAAGCAGGCGAGTACACAGATGAAAGTTGCTTGAGAGAATGCATTGGGATGCCAAAATCTGGCATCAATGGATGCCACAATGTCCACTCAAGACAGGAGTAGTTACAGCAAAGACTCCTGCTCGACTTTGAGTTAATGAAGAGAAGATTTAGATGGTGATATTTCTCTGCTCTGAAGAAATGCTGCAGCTTGGAGACCTCAAAAACTGCCCCCCTATGGAGGGATTTATGTATCCCAGCCTGTCTGTGATGTACGACAGTGGAGAAAGGCAGCTTGTGACAAAAACTGTAAGATTTATTCTTCGTTCCTGACCAGTGTTGTTTATTCAATGTGCACAGGCGCATGCAGTGGTTGAACAAATCTTACCTTTCTCCACATAATTAATGGTTCTGATTTGATTCAGTCTGTGGACATCAGCAGAGATTTTATTCTGAGGACACATGAAAAACGGAAAATGGAAATTAAAATAATAATTGTGCCTCATCTGGTTGTTAAATCGCTGCTTGAGGTCCAAGCTCACTTCTTTTTCTTTTGTGTGTGTGAAGCCGTCATCCGTTCATTCAACATTTTCTTATTAAACAGGTCAATTCTATCAAACTCTGAGCATCCAAATTACTTATAATCATCCATATATGGTTCTCACTTCCTGTTTTTAAGGAGTGCAGCGGTTACAAAGGCTAATATCCCTAAAGAAATCAAACGTCTTGTACATTTTCTTATTGGTGTTACAAAACAACGGGAAACCGGATTATGATTTATTGCTATTTAATACTTTACAGGTGTTACTTCTCTAAGATATAATGTTTTGTGTCTCTTTCTGTTTCCTGTTCATGATTTTTTCTGAGACTTTCCTGGACAAAGATTCTCTTGGTGTTTGACTTTTATATACTGTGTGATTGCACGAAAGTAAATAAAATAAGAAAAGCCATCTATGTTTTTTTTCTACATTTAATATCGAGCAGGAAAAGCGTGTGGAGCTTGAACACCTAGACAGCAGCAGATGCCTGAAGGTAAAAGAACGTCATCAAAAAGCTACAATCACTTTTCAAAAAATTTTCCTAATGCTCAGAAAGCCAAATGTCCTGAATTGCAGCTCTTACAGCTCAGCAGTTTGTTACTGAAGCTTTTTTTCCAAATCTGACAGTAAAAAAAACTTCTCTTTTACAGTGAAAGATAAGAATTCAGTGTTTATTTTTGGAAGCTTCCTCTATTCAGATTCATTTACCATTCAAGATAACATGAAGCCGCGGCTAGACGCACAGATTCAGTTGTCATTTCTCCTTTCAAAGTCAAAATGAAAGACAGTACATGCAGGTTCAGTTTTAATGTTTCGTCTGGGTTATATGAGGTTGACTGAAGGTGTATTAAAACAGCAAAAACACTGACCAACGCGCCACAACATAATAAACAAAACAGTAACAGAAATTATGAAATGACCACTGAAAACAAAGCATTCAAGTAAGTGTCATGGTTAAAATAAAGGAAAGTGTTAATTTGGAATCCAGGGAAGAGAGAATATACTGGAAATCCACATAATAGAAACCTTAGGAAAAAAAGCATTCAAGCTTTTACTTGACACCAGTTATCGCGTTCAGAAACTACGCAAAACTTACAACAAAACCACTTTGATAATTCTTTAACCAAAAATGGATGGACTGACAGAAATTATTTAATTTTAACCCATTTATTACTAGTTTGTCAAGTTTTGAAATGATGGAGCTGTACCGAATCACAGACAGGAGAGCGGGAGCCTCGTGATAAGTTCGAAGATTTGATAAAGAATTGAAAACTGCTCCTGAGCACAGGAGACAGGTGAATAAACAGGTGTAGCCTAACGGAGGATCTGACAATGGAGAATGAAAACCGCGAGGTACATGTGAAAGAGAGGAAATGAGAGGAGAACAATGTAAAACAGGTGGAGTCAATCAGATGATAGCGGGACACTAGGGAAAGCAATGAAGGTGAAGAGCTGAGGGAGAGGGAGAACAATGACAGGGCAGACAGGGAGGAAACAGAAATCTAACATACAGCTTTGTGTGTTAGCCTCTTTTTTGTGTTTGGAGTACTTTTTATGTTTGCAGCGCATCTATGTATTTGGCGTGTGTTTGCACCTCTCGGCCACCAAAAAACATGTTACTGTGAGAAAACAACTGTACCTGTAGAAGTACTGATACAGTTAGAGACGCAGTTAGAGAAGCAACCATTGCAATGTCTAGCTTAATCCGGACAGAATATTAAGGCTTCAATCTTTCATTACTGTGGGGAATTACTGACAGACTGGGCTCTCTACAGGGGACCTTTAATTCTTTCTGCAGGGTGCCAACTTGCTGTCTCCAATTCACTGCACCCAGATAACACTTGTTCTGACTTCCTACTCATCACTGGAAAAATCGTGATATAAATCTCCACTTAATGAACACAAAATCGAGCTGGAAACTTTACTATCAGTGCTTTGGTATTAGGTGCGCACGGTGCCTTTAGTATTCCAGGTGTAAAATCATCAATCTTTGGAAACTCGGCAGCATCCTTGTTTTCCTTTCAGCTTGCTTTAACCACTGTTATATGCTGTTTTTCATGTTTATGGATTTACAAACAAACGTCCAAACACTGTGGAAGAGGAAATTGTGACAATTATGGTGTGTGTGTGGGTGTGTGCCCTTTAAGGGAAATTGAAATAAAACAAGGCAGTCAAGTAAATGTTGAAAAGCAGATTATCATGGAATAAAACAAGATCTGATTTGATGTTACCATGAAATGGTACAAGAGCAACCATTTCCAGCACTCCTCCGCTCATATTACAGACGTAATACCACAACAACTCTTTTTCAGTCTAGAATAACAATATTTTATAACAATAATTATAAATTAATTATATTACGAGGCCTTTGTAAAAAAAAAAAATACATGAAAATATTTTAAAAAAGAAAAACCTGTCGCAACTTTTTTTTTGTCCTGCTTTTGCAACAGAAAAAATTGCCTGTCTTAGCAAACTCTTAGAGCAAAAGGAGACGTGTTATTTAACGTGGAGAAGATTACACAGACACCATCCTTTTTTAATTTCCTCAGAGAGGCCTATTGTCTGACTCTAGACCCACATCTCCCACACAAGTTATAATCTGACTGTTAATAACAACATCTGTCACGGAGCAAACACCTGATCCACACTCCCCTTCCTCCCCTGCCCTGTTCTCTGTCGAGAGAGCCGCTCACTTTGTGCTGAACACCAGCAGAAGCGTCTATCTTCAGGCTGGCACTTCACCATATGACTGTCACAGCTTGTCAGGGCACATCCTCAACTCGGCGTGTGAGCAGCTCTGCTCCTCCTTTAAATATCCGCCGTCAGTCTGAGGGACGCTGCTGCTGCAGTTAAGTGAGGGTCGTTAGGAGGAGAGCAGGAGGAGAAGGACTGCTGTAAGCGACTTTTCTTCGGAGGAGCATCTAAAATCCAGACACAATGCAGGTACGGAGGGCATTTATCCCTTTTTTATGCGTTACTGAATTAGATCCAACCAGCATGTGCATGGATGCATTAGTTATTCATGAGTCCTGTGTCAGTTTATGATTCATCACCTTGAAATTAAGTACCTTGAATTTATTTCAGGAACAAAAATTCTAGTATAGAGTTTTTATGATAAAAAAGTAAAAAAAAAAAAAAAAAGTGCAGAAATGCATTTAAAGTTAAAGAAGAAAAACGTTGCAGTTGAAAATTCATTCAGAGGCAGATGACCGATCGGTTGTTGCAACAACAAAATAAGTAAAGGAAAACAAAACTAAGATGTTTTACTAAAGAATGTCAATTAGTGATTAGGTTGATTAATACAATCCTACAAAATGCAGAAGTAAATGCAAGCGTTACATGAGAAGCTGAAACTCTGCATATGGGGCCAGAGATCGTGACAGAAGCTCCGTGTGGGGAAAAGCATTCTGTACCATATGTGAAGATCAGCAGTGGTCAGTTTCCCACTGAGCTCACAACCCTTTAGATAATCCCATGTAAGATCTCAGCGTGCAACACATGTCTTCCCATCTATTAACAATGAACCTTTTGCTATTTCAAACCAAATCGGCTGCAGAAAATGGTGATTTGTTCTGCAGGACACAGCATAAAACTTTTTAAATCACTTGCATTTAGGCATTGACATTATCATGGCATCAAAACATGTTGCTGACACAAAAACAAATAGTGGGTGCAAAAGGGAAGACGTTCACATGCTTTCCAGACTGTTCACACGGATCTGCGCTGCATAAATGAATGAGACTCCACTTTGCACTTCATGCATTTTTCAGAGTAATTGTGTGACCGGCATGAATGCACGTTTGCACAGGTGCACGCCTGTTACCTTTTATGTGGATTTGGAGAGTTCATCAAATCATCGTTCACAAAGTCAGAGTCATTATACACCTCAGCATGGCAGCTGTAACTTTGATCTTTTATTGATGCAGTTAAAAGGAGTATAAATTATTGAGCCGCGCTCTGGATGCTGCACTGTCTCTATATTCAAATAGGGTGAGAAACGGGACCAAGATGCTTTCCAAATAGCCGTCCTGTCTCCGCTCTTAACAATTTGATCATTACAGCTGTTAGTTTTTTCAAATTTTAAGTTGTCTACTTTGATTTGTAAAAGCAAAACCAGAAATTATGAAAGGCTTCTGTAATAATCTCTGCTCAAATAGTTTTATCCCAAAAGAGGAACATGTGTGTATGAAAGTTTTGACATTTAAAGCACTCCAGCAGTCTGATTGCTCAGTATCTGGATGTGATTAGATTTATTTCTGCCTGTTTTTTGTTTTGTTTTTTCAAATTAAGCCCCCTGAGAACCAGTCATACTCCAATGCAACACTAAAAGTTTTAGTTGCAAAAACTGCTTTGTTAATTCTTGTACAGGCGATAGATAGTTTATTTTCTTTCAACATCAAAAAGTATGTCTGTCTTCTTTTTGTCACCTCAGTGAAATCTCGTAATGGGTTCAGGCTTTCTTATCGATGCAAACTCAAAACTGAGAGGAACTGAGAGATCTTCTGCAGAAAGGCTAGTGGAGTCAGATGAGGGTAGGCAGAGGTGTGGACTTTGACTTGATGACTTAAGTCAGATTCAAGTCATAGATTTGATAACTTGGAACTTGACATTGACTTAAGCCTCTTTATTTGAAATGACTTGACGCTCTCATTAAAGTCAGAAATTGGGTCAGGGATGAAATCCAGCTGTCCAGCAAGCAAAATGTGGGGTATCGCAAGGCTGAAAACATTCAAGGAAGAAGTTAAACATTCTGAGGAAGTGCTTTTAGATGCTTTGTGACATTTACCTTACATACACAAGTGCACTCTTGCAAACACCTACAGGTGCTTGGCTGCAGGTGCTTACAGGCTCACTTTTATACAGAAAAACTGTCATAATCTGGGTTTTGTTTTGGTTTATGTTTATTATTTGATCAGTTGTTCCTCTCTTCCACCTCAGGTTTTGTTTCTGTTCTGTCTTGTTTTGGATTCTTGTTTAGCTTGTGTACTGTTTTAGTTTATCCGGTCTTTGTATTAGTTCTGATCTCCCTTATGTGCTCTGTTTAGTCTTGGTTTTATCTTCTGTCTTAGGTTTGTTCTTCATGGTTATTTATGTTCTAGGATTGGGTTTGTGTCTGTTCTTTTCCACGTGTTTTCTGTCAGCTTGTTTCCTCCTGCAGCCACTTCCCTCCCTCTGATTACCTCCACCTGTTTCTGGTTAATTGGCTCACTCTCTCTCCTTTGTTCTCCTGCCTTTTTAAGTCTGTCTCCTCTGCCACTTCCCTGCCAGTTCATTGTCATCTCTTGTCTCGTCATGTGCTATCGTGTCTTTCCATGTCTAGCCTCTGGTGAGTATAAGGTCCACGTTTTCTGCCATATCCCTGTGTGAGTTTTTGGCTTATGATTTTGACCACTGTTTTGCCAAGATCTCATTAAATCCTGCATTTTCACTAACCTCGGTTGTCTGGTCGAATTCTGGGTCCTCCTGTCTCTGAGCTTCATGACAAAAACCCCATTATTAGCTTAGTTGTCACTTTATAAATCTCCTATTAAATAATACTGTGTGTGTGTTTCAGTGATGTTCTCTGGGCGTTGGTTGTTTGTACCTGTAATGCGTAATCTTTTTCTTTTGTTGTTATATCTCTCTTTGCAGGTGTAGAAGCAGACTCCGAGGACATTATCTTGTTCTCTCCTTTTCCGCTCCTCTTTTTTCACCTTCTCCCCCTTTTAGCATTTCTTCTCACCCTTTTCTCTTCTTTCTCTTCGATCTTTCCATTTTTGTGTCCAGTGAACATGAAATAGTCCCAGAATAAAACCTAATAAAGCATATGCATGTATAAATCAAGCGGAGCACTATGGCGAAAGCACCAATGCTCCAATTGTGAAACTAAAATCTGTTTGGCATTAAGACAACAATTCTTAATGTTACACTTGCCAGACAGGAAACATGCACAAAAAAACAAGAAAAAAAGATGCCTTGTGATGTTTAAACAAACACTTTTTCAGTTTATTTGCATATGGTGTTTCAAGAACTGTTATAATATGGCCTGTCTGTTGTCTTCATCCTGCCACTTCTTCCTTTGCTAACTAAGCTTCATGCAACGCACCTGCAAGCCTGCTTCTCCATTCTGCAATCAAGTTAATAAAACACACCTGTTTCCTGGTCTTCATGAGCCCTTCAACAAGACATTGGCGGATTATTGAAAGCTTTTTTTTTTTTTTTTTTTTTTTTTTTTTTTTTTTTTAAAAGTAGATGTCCACCGGTCTTTTCCTTCTCATCTTCCACCCTTTTATCGGCTCGTTTCTAGCCTACGTGTTCACTCTGCAGGGCTGCGTACAAACCGATGTCTCTAGGATATTTACTGAGGTTAAGGCGGTGTTTCGGTAAGAGGAGAGGAAAGCTGTCTTGCCGTAATGTCTGTTTATTTCCCAGACCTTACTCCGTTTGAAGTCAGCCCTCAGCGTCGGCAGGTTCCTGCAGAGGAACTCGGTCTCCAGGGTCTTTCAAATAAACCTTTTCTAACGCAACACCGTGTCCGGCTCTAATTTCGGGTCTTCTGCCTGTTTGATCTATAACAGAAACAGTTTGTTATTACCTGTTAATGAATTGAATTTTCTATAAGACTTGACCTGACAATAAAAACTTAAGACTTACTTGTGACTTGGAAATGAATGATTTGGTCCCACGTCTAGGTGTAGGTACAGATCCAGGAAGCTGATATCAGGACAAATTGTGTGCTGCTTGTCTTTAGACGGCTATGAGCATCGCTGTGAGGGGAGAAGCTGTTGGAAATAAACAGTGACAAACATGTAGAGCAACGGTTCCTTTTATTTATCTCGAGGGCTCCTCCACTGCTTTCGGTAAAATCCAATCCAATGCTAAAGCAACGTTGGAGTAAATATTAACTGGTTCATGTGTCGATTACCAAATAAACTGATCGTGGCATAATGAGATTGGTTTCCTTCTTCTGATTCTGTGAGGTAGCCTATGTCTCAAACTCCAGTTGTCAAGAGCCGGTGTCCTGGAACTTTTGTATTTGATTCTGGTCCAACACACCTAAGTCAAACAAACAAGTCATAAGCAGGACTCTGGAGAACTTGACTACGTACCGAGGAGCTACACATATAAAAATTACAGGACAGCAGCCCTTGAGGACTGGAGTTTGACACCCCTGCTTTAAAGTAAACCTCAGGCCTACCTTGTGTCTCCTGAGCCTCTTCTTCTTTCTGATCAAAGATCACATCTTTCTCTCCTCTTCAGGCAGAGAAGAAGGCCGTGGACGGGGAGTTGCTCCCCGACGCCAATGGCAAAGATCCCAACCCTGGCGGACAGCCCGAGGGCTCAAAGTGGCAGAGACCCCGACTTTCACGCAAATCGCTGATGAGGTGCTGCCTTGTCAAGTGGATAATCGCAAGCACCACACAGCAAGGGCCAGGTAGAGACACAGGAGAAGACATTAGAGCAGACTGATGTCCTGCATAATAAAACAGAGTGCAGAGCAGGAATATTACAGTAGGGGCTTACGCACCTTCAGTCTCACGTGCCATAGAGTGCATCAGTTTTACAGCATCTGCTTCATCTTTGCATATTTGAAATTCTAAATTGTTCATCATCCTCCATTACATTCAATACTGAGACCTTTAAATCTGTTTGCTGGCATCTAGTGCTACTTATTCTAAGTCATTCTGTGAGGAAATGGATTGGAGAGTGTGAGCAAAATGCTATTTGTCGCATAGCAAACTATTACTGAACTCAAATTTATATACAGGAACATTTTTAAAAAGATCACATATCCTTTTCTTTTCATAGTTTTGTTCTACTAGTGGGAAACTGGTGAGGACATACCCGACTCCAGGTGTTATTTGTAGAAAAAAATCAAAGACTATGTAACATTTTACTCTCACGTCACAATTAAGCGGCGGTCTATCACATAAAATCCCAACAAATTATGATAAGGTTTACAGTTATAATACCTGATAAAGTTAAAGCCTTATGAATATTTTTTACAAGGCTCTGTCTATCATCAAAGCTTTAGTTTCCTTCACAACTTGCTGAGAGAGAGAAATGATAAATTCATGAGGATTTTTCACTCTGCCAGGATAAAAAAGGCAGGGCAACCCATCAGATAACTTTGTACATGCATAAAACATTTTGTCTTCAGAAACTATAACCTGAGCAAACCCTATAGACCAGAGATATATGAAACAGATACATTGTGATATTTTATTTAAATTTTGCTGTAGATGTGCTGATCTGGGACCCAAAGCACCAGAATCCTCCCTTATAACAACTCCATCGCCATCTAGTGGTTTGTAAATCTCAAAGCATCTTTTCCCTAATCCATCCTATTGTTTCTTCAGGTTGAAGTTTAATGAAACTTGTTTAAAACTGAGATCTTATGTCCCTTAACTCTTAGAGGAGGGAGCACAAGGCTTCTCGCAGAAGATAATATTGCGGAAATAAAATAAAAACCCAAAGTTCAGCAATGAGAACGTTTATTATGAGATGAGAAGGGACCGCTTGTGATGAGTTAGCTTGGCCTCCTTGCTATAGAGCTGCTTTCTCTGCAGTCATTAATGATGATGATGCAGACCACTCTGCCTACCTCTCTGCATGTTTAATTCACTACACTCTGTATTTAATAAAAGAAAAGGTATGGATCAGCACTTAAGCCTTAAGATCCATTAAACAACACACTGTTGCATTACTTTTATAGCTTGCAAAATAAGTTCAGATCCTGCATATTTGACAGCTGGCATATCTCTGTCTTGTAAAGTAAAACTTATTTAATTACCATAAAAAAATAAATACTTGTAACCTCTCAATGTTGTAGTTTTACTGCATCCATAACCAATGGAGACTGATTTTGACAATAAGAAAAATAACATGGCTAAAACTGAATCTCCCCGTCCGGTTGCTGCTTACATACAAGCTTAGCCCTGCGGTACAGCAAGCTGTTACAGGAAGTAAGAAAAGCTGTAGTTTTAAGCTACGCTGAGAATTAGCATTAAAAGTTGTGTCATTGTTTATGATCTGCAGGTTCAGATTTGTAGGTTGTTACTATAAAATGCAACTACTTTGGTGTGAGTTGCGGCAGTGAGCATTTCCAGTACTTTACATTATTGGAGGATAGGATTTTAACATTCGTAATGCAAAGCCCCCATCCTAAAAAAACAGCCATGACTCAAATGGTCCCAGTGAGCTGGTTTGGCTTTAAAATGTTAGAAACACAGTTTATTGGAAGACATGTCTCCCATACACTGTTTTTTCCAGTCAGCACTCCTCACTCGTCACTAACCAAGAACAGCAAAATTATCACTTTTTTAGCTACACTATGCTGGCTCGACTCCCTTTTGCCTAAAGAAGGGAATTGTTCCTTTTTTGGCATGAATTAAACTGATATTTTGCTACATATTGACATGATGGATGCAAATCCATGGCGCAAATCCCAAAGGGTGGTACAAGTGTGGCAAGAAAATATATAATATAATACCAATATATACGGTTGTTGATACTAGGCAGGATGGAGCATTTCTTCAATGCTGTTTACACCAAAGCCAATTTAGAGCAACTGCGGAGCCCTGCTTTCATAATTTAAGGTGGTTGTAAAAAGTCAAACCTTCTCTATATATAGACAGCTCTTTGGAACAGTGCTCCGTGACTTTATTTAGTCCCACTCTGGTCTGCAGCTAGTTTAAAACATCACTCTTAGATTGCGGAAATTGACCTTATGTTGGGGTGACTTTTATGAGTATACGTCTTTTCACTCATGAAACAACACATCAGCCCTGTGTTGCCCTCACTCCACAGGTTGTCATTCAAGAGTACATTTTAAAATTCCTATTTTTTGTTTTTAAATGTTTGAGTGATCTTGGCCAGCCGTACCTCTCTGAGCTTCTTCATCCCTACTACTTACCCTCTTGGTCCCTCAGGTTGACCACACAGAAGCTCATGCTTCTCTATTGCCACCCCTGAACTGGGGGAAGAACTTCCCCGTGTACATTAGAGAGTCTTCTTTACTGCCTGCTTTTAAAACTTCTCGTAACACCCAATTATATGATATGGCTTTCAACGCCAGCAAGACTTAGTTGGACCTTGTTTACTTAATTGGTTTTATTGTGTTTAATCTTTTTGGGGTTTTTTTTCTTAACATATGCAGTTATGTGCAGCAATTGGTTGTAGCTGCGGTTATTTTAAAGTATGTCATAACTAAAGTTGGTACAGTATGAAGAAGATACGGAGAAACGGAGGCTTGTGAGCCTGAAGTCGTTTTACTGGGGTTTTAAAGCAGTTTTCCGTGCAAGCTGGGTGAGCCACACATTGAAAGACGAAGTCAAATGTAGGTGAAAGGAGAACAGGGAGGTGGGAAAATTTGACAGAGCTATGGTTTTATGGACATGGTTTTATGCTTTGGTGTGAAATATGGAAGCAGGTTAAATGCAGTACTGCCATCAAAATCAAATTTAAATGTAACTGTACCAAAACAGCATAATCTTTGAGATGTTTTCCTTTTAGCTGGGGATTATATGAGGTTATCATACATTTTAATGGGTGAATCACGAGTTGGCTGCCCAACGCAGCTGAAACTTCTGGCTAACATATGCCCTGCATCAAAATGCGTACGTGGCACACTTTCTCTGCCTGTTCCCTGACCAATATTTTAACTCCCAATGATTGATTAGCACTCCCCGATACTTAAACCGAGTCCATTAAGTTTTGCAGACTCATCAGTTTTCAACTATGCCCACATCCTTCACTTTCACTGTGTTGCAAATCTACTTTAGTCAAAACAGAAGCATGGAATCATGCAAAATACTATTTTCACGCTACCGCTCAAGCTCTGGTAATAAATGCAGCCCTAGATTTACCTTTCTGAAGGCAATCTTTGCAACCGCAGTGCTACACAACCCAGTTTTATTACATTGGACAACACCCAGTCACAGATTTCTCATAGTTGCTTGCGTCTGATTAAAACCACTTTACTTACTGAGTGTATCACTGACCCCAGTCTGGAGATGCAGGCAGCTTTACACAGGTCCAGGTAGGCTAATTTGCTCTAAGTGCTACTCAAATCCCGGCCATCAGCACATGTGGATCAATGCTTGGTTCTACAGTTTTGCATCACTGAAATGACGGCGCTCATAAAGGGAGACTTTACTGTCAATCACAGACCATTAGTAAAGAAATTCCTTCACCAACAACTTCCTATCATCTCTGGCACCACATGTAAGCACACACCTGCTTCACAACAATCGGAGCTGAGACTTAATATGAGACGGACCGGGAAACAGGGCTGGGACGGATGTTTTTGCAAATAGAGAGAATTTTGGATTATCTTGGAGGAGTTTTGAGTTTCTGACTTTTATTTTTTCTGAGCTGCACAAGTCAAAGTTGTCTTTCTTGGGCAATGGGATGTTCTGCAGCCGTGCGTTATCTTTTTATCTCGTCCGGTCTGTTGTTTAAATCAGTTCATAACTCCTGATGCTCGTACAATGCCT
The DNA here is from genome assembly GCA_037039145.1 of Fundulus diaphanus. NCBI lineage: Eukaryota > Metazoa > Chordata > Actinopteri > Cyprinodontiformes > Fundulidae > Fundulus > Fundulus diaphanus. The sequence continues at coordinate 17,322,293 of CM073141.1, read as the reverse complement.
CTGATGAACTGCAGGAGGTTGGTGGATGAAGGAGTTGATGGGCAGTAGGTGGCATTTTTTTAAGCAAAAACTATTTGGCCAGATTTGTCGGTTCAGAAACAGAGAAGTCATTTAAAATTTTTACGTTTTATTTTTTTATTCAGGCAACTTTTTTGGAGCTGACTTCTGTTATAAGTGAAAAATGGGTTTGGATGGAATGGAAGTATTTGCCATTGCTGCTGTTGTTGGACTTTTTGTTGTTGTTCTCAAACAGTTTGGGATTTGGGAGCCTTTGTCACTGGAAGGTAGGAGTAGGGTACATTTGGACTATTTCCTTGCTGTGCAAAGATCCAATAATTTTTTAGACCTTTTCTGAGTTGAACCAAAACTTTTGTTAGTAAAATATTCCCACTTAAGTTCCTGGCAGGACATAAATCCACAAATAATTCCCATCAATACATGTCTACATTTTGAATGTTTTTGTTGAGCTATATTTCATAATGATTGAAATGTTTGTTTGTATATTTCTAATGCGACCACAGTATGAAAACTGACATTTTTAACTCCCATTTCTTTTCTTTCCCTCTTGTTCATCATCTTTCTAACCTCTCCTTTGTCTCTTTCAAATCTATTCATGTGTGAAATCGTTGTATAGATGGTGAGTAGCTCCATTATCATCAGATTCATTTCCTCCCAGTTATCCCTGCAATATAATCCTTCTAAACCTCTGTTCAATTCAGTCAAAAGATTGGTGCTTTAAGAGTAGCAGACTGAACCTTTTTCACATTGTGGACATCTACTTGTCATGCAGGTGCAGCTGATAACAAACTTTGTAACTAAATGCTCAACCTGACAAATATCATCTGGGAAAATCATTAAATATGTTTATATACAAATTAATTTGATACATTTAAAGGTATATAGTCATTTTTATCTGGCAGTAATAAATGTGGAAATATTCAGATGAGAAAATCATTATTTAAAATTTTAAATATGAATGTAGTAGAGAATAAATTGATCGTCCATGCCTGGACTTGCAGGGTGGGGGGTTCGGTGCCTCTCTTCAGAAGTCATTGGATGATAGGCAGGGGACGCCCAGGAGAGGTTGGCAACATTACAGGGCTAAACTGCATCTTTTATATGCTGAAACCAAATACAAGAATATACAAATTGCAGTATTTATTGTTTCATAGTTGCAACAGGACTGAAATTGTCATGATCCAACAAATAATTAATTTGTAAAATAAATATAGGTGTATGTGATAATTTAAAAATCTTTATGTAAAATATATCCATTTCATAAAGTTTGAGGCCATACCTCACACACACACAGTGCACATTCATAACTTGTTTTGGTTTGATCATCATGTTTGAGATCATAATCATTCATTTTCTATGAGAATTAAATTATCCAAGTGGCCACCTATGGAAAAAGAAGGAAAATACCACACAGAAAAATTCAATAATACATAGGATTTTAACATGTTTATGGTAATTCATCATGCCACCACACTCCCCTAACATCAGAAATAAACTAATACAGAATTGTTCAGTACAAGGATTCAGGCTTTGCTTCTAGGTACAAAACAGAAATAGAAGAAGAAATGGTTGACCTCATCTGGAACCCTGAAAAAAATGCAATGCGAAGAACGAACATGCTGCTTATTTGGAATAGAAAGCCATGACACAAAGTCTAAATCCAAAAATAAGACAATCACAAGAGTAGAAAATTAGTAAATGAGTGTTACAAACTGTGAATGGCAGGTGTCCACAATGAGGAGGCTAACTAAGTTTTTGCACTATGAATTTGTCTTCATTCGTATCACAATTATTATTATTTTTATATTCCTACATGTTCAATTTTTGGCCCTCTTTCAAACTCAGCAAATCTTTTCGTCTCATTTTATTGATGCCATGTTCTCGTCTCATACTGTGCATTATCTGATGCCGCTCTTCCTCTCATCTCATTTCCTCATCCTTCCTTTCTTATCTCTCCGTTGTTGTTTTCAATTTTGTTTGTTTTCTTCAAGACGGTGCGTGCTTTTTCTCGTTTTGTTGGTTTTCCAGTATTTTACCCTCCTCCCAAGTCTTTCCTTCCTTCCTCCCTTTCTCTCTTTTTTCTTTCTTTCTGGTCTTACCGCTTGTTCCTCCCTCTTTTCTTTCTCCTGTCTTCCCCCCTGTTTTATCTGATTCTGTCCAGCAGAAACCAGTGGCAGTGACTTCGAGCTCTCTATGGTGCGGCACCAGCCCGAAGGCCTCGACCAACTCCAAGCCCAGACCCAGTTCACCAGGAAGGAGCTCCAGTCGCTCTACAGAGGCTTCAAAAATGTAGGAGAAAAGTCAGCACAGTCAGGGTAGCGCTCTATCAATTTTTTATGTGTGTGCTTTAAGTGAGTAACAATGCATCACATTTAAAATGTTGTTCTGTACCGGTCTAGTAAGATATTTTGGCACCTCTGGTAAAGATCTGTGACTTTGTGTTTTGTACAGATTCACTGTTTTTGAGTCTTTCAGACCCAAAGATAGCATGTTCTGAAAGCGAGCTTTCAAGTTAGCTTATTTTCTGTCTTGTGGATATAAATATTGCCCAGTGTAACATGATTGAGATGTTCTCCTGTCTTACCCATTTTGAACAGAGAAAAAAAATTTGACAAAAAGATTTGAATTACTTCTGTTTGAATTCTCTTGGGCGACGCAAATTGTTTCTGCTTATTATTTATTTACGTGAGGTTTTGTTACTGAAAATAAAGGTTTGTGTTTTCAAAAATCTTCAGAGACCGTGGCACTGCAATAACAGATCAGCATATTTTACGGCTTTGAATACATTTCTACATTTGCTAATACCCGTGGAAGGCAGTCTAGTATTAATCTTTCCACAAAAAGAATTGCAATTAATCAAGTAAATGAACTAAATATGAATAAATACAAATTATTCTAGCTGTTCAGCGTTTTAAAAATGCATGTCTCTTTAAATTCTTGGGTTGTGTTTTTCTTTTTGGTTTATTCTCTATTTAATGAACAAAGACCTGATGGAAACATGCTCACCTGTCAACAGGAATGTCCCAGTGGGTTAGTGGATGAAGAAACCTTCAAAACGATCTACTCACAATTCTTCCCTCAAGGAGGTAACCCCATCAAATTCAAACTGTGAACACAAATACAACTATTTTAATGGTACATTTTATATACTGAATATGTTTGATGCCTTTTTTTTTGTTATATGATGGTTTTGTTTACATATCATGAGAATTTATTGTTTGAGAAAAAAGGAACTCTTTTGCTCAACCAGGGCACAGATTTTTAGATTTTAATATCATGGATTATTTATTTTTTTTTTCAGATGCAACCACATACGCTCATTTTTTGTTTAACGCGTTTGACATCGACAGAAACGGTTCCATCCGATTTGAGGTGAGTACATCAGTGGCTGCAGATTTGATTAAATTTAACATCTATAAGAACGATGATTTGGGATTTTGCACAAGTATTTAAAGTGCTTAAACTTAAACCTTTTTCAGAATTCAATGTGCTTTATAGAGATTTTATGTGCTTGAGAAACATAAAGCAGAGGATAATGGTGAAATGTGCCTGCCTCCTGCCTCACTCTACTAGCTTTGTGTATCTGGAGACTTGGGGCATCTAAAGTATTTTAGCTTACTGTCTTTTAGATATTTTATTATTTATTATAGCTCAAGGTCAGTGTGATTAAATCCAGCTAAAAAGATAACATCTGTGAACACCAACATTTAGTTATTTCCACAGATTCTCAATTGCGTTAATGTCTGGACTTTGACTAGGCCATTCTTACACAGGATTATGCTTTAATCTGAACTGGAAGTTTCAAATACAGGCCAATTTGGTAGCCTTGAAATGCGACTCTGCTTTAAAACATTTAAATCAATTAGTAAAGCCACAAGGTGGACTCTGTAGAATTTGATCGCACCCGTGGTGGTAATTCAGACATTTTATTCAGGTGTGTTGGACCAGAAATGGAGGTAAAAGTTCGAGGTCGCCATCCCTTGAGGCTAGAGTTTGAAACCTCTGATCTAAACCCTTCCATTGTATCTCTGGTTGTATGTTTAGGGCCTTTATCCTACTGAAAGTTGAACCTCTGTCCTAAGTCTAAAGTCTTTTTCAGCCTCTAATAAGACTCAGTTCATCTTCCCTTGATCTCCTACGTGCTTTCCCCCCCGATAATATTCACACACGTAAAAACATCGCTCCACCTGAGCTGCAGAGGTCTGCAGGTCCTCCAGTTAACAATGTTCCTCTTGGCTGCTGCTTTGATTGTTACACTCTTTGCCTGCCCAGTCATATTAGGTGAACAGATGTCTTAGTATGGTTGCAGTTTCGCCATCTTTGAGCCATTCTCTGTGAGATGTTTAAAGCTTCTTCTTCACAGCTTTACCCCTGAACTTTCTGCTGTGTTCCTTGATTTCCATGATGCCTTTTGTGTACCAATACTCTCATACAAACCTCCCAGGTCTTCATAGAACAGCTGGATTAATACAGAAATCAAATTAAACACAAATTAACTGTATTTACTAATTCATTGAAATCCAAAGGCATTTGATGCACCCAGTTTTATTTAGGGAAATCAAGGTGAAAGGATCTGGACACATACAGTAGCCACACCACACTTTTCAGATTTTAATTCATAAAACACATTAAATACACAATTTAAAAATGTCCTTCTAATTCAGAATTACAAACTACTTTGTGTTGATCTATTATACAAAATAGATCCAAGCATGTAGCTGTAATTTGATAAAAGCTTGAGAAGTCCAAGGACTGTGAATACTTTTTGCAAGGCCCCGCAGTGGCTTACAGAAAACTAAGTAAAAACTCTCATCCACAGGACTTTGTGTTAGGACTGTCTGTTTTGCTCCGAGGCTCTGTTACGGAGAAACTTCGCTGGGCTTTTAATCTTTATGACATCAACAAGGACGGCTACATTACGAAGGAGGTAACGACTCGATTAAGGGGAAAAAGCTCTCAAACTAAATTGATGTAGCTCATTGTTCATCTGTTTTGTCATTTTTGTCCTTCAGGAAATGTTAGCGATAATGACCTCCATATACGACATGATGGGCAGGTATACCTCACCCAGCATACGAGATGATTCGCCCTTTGACCACGTGGAGAAATTCTTCCAGGTGGCTATTCCTGTCTCATTATTTTACTCTAATAACATCTTGATTCCAAAAATAGCTTCACTAACTTACAGTTTTACTTAATTTGTTGTGTGAATAAATGTCTCGTTTTACATGTTAGAAAATGGATCGAAACAGGGACGGAGTCGTGACAATAGATGAATTCATAGAGACCTGCCAAAAGGTAAAATTATCATCAACCTGACAACAGTAACCAGACAGTAACTACCTAAATCAATACTGTTTTTCTAATGTCTTTGTTAATGCCTCTCAACAGGATGAAAATATAATGGCTTCCATGCAGCTGTTTGAAAACGTCATTTAGTTTCTGTAGAGGAAACTGGACCTTATGATACTTAACCCCAAATAATGTCAATTATCTCTAAAATAAAATAATATTTTGGGCAATAAAACACATAGGACACATGTTCATATAAACTAGGTAACACAATTACATTTCCTGTAAAATGTGAAAATGCTAAGAAATATGTAGTATCTACCAATTGATATTAAAAGTAATGTTTCTTTGCATGAAAACATTTGTTTTTGTGTGAAAGGCCTCCTTATCAAAAGATGTGCATGAGTGTGTCCCCTTTAATTTAAAAGCATGTGATATAAACCGCTGTGGATGCAAACAAAGGGTTTGTTGTTTTGTTACATTCTTGGAAATGTAAATTCGTGGGAATACTTTATCACTAAATAATATGGTGGTGATTAAACTTTGATGTGGTGTCCTGGATTTATTTATTTTTAAATCTGCATATTTCATGTTTAAACTGTGTGTTTGGCAGGGTATGTGAATGTGCCCTGTCCTTCCCATGTGCCCATCATTTCACTTTCCATGAAGACAGGACCCATCCCTTGAAGCTGTGTAAATGGGGGGTAATTACTTCAAAAAGGAAACATGTCATCACACATAAAATAAATGGATGGATGGACGGATTTCCTTCTTTTGAAAAATATTCAAACTCCAGAATCTTCGAGACTTCAGAGCCTCTGCGGTCCTCTTATTCTGAAAACTTTTCCAAGTCAAAATCAAGCTTTTTCAGACCAGGACTTTAACATGATTGTCTAATTCTCAGCACTGGTTGACTGCTTCCTAAACCTGGGTGTAAACCCCAGTGTGTTGTCTGATTTATAGGTTTGCAGGGGCAATAAAGTGAATTGATGAAAGTTTTGTTTTTATTACTTCACACAAACTATCTTTACGGCGGTAAATTTGGCTTTTAAGATGACGTATCATGCTTTTCAGTTCTTCCTTTTCACATTTAAACCATTCAATTGAGGCTTATGTAGAGTGGAACTGCTATGCTTGAGTCTAAATTCCTCATTAATTTACCCCCACATTCCCCCTTTTTACCCATTCTGAGTTGCGTCTGAGAGCAACTCGTTTTGGTGCTGTCTCTTTAAATACCCCCCCCCCCCCCCCCAGTCTGCAGAGCTTTCCACTCCACCCCATTCAGCCATTTTTGTAGTATGCAAGAGGGCAATGTAATAAGAAACCAAACATTTTAACTTAGCCACTTGTACCTTCGGCATCCTTGAGCTTGGATTACAAAATCGCTCCGAGAAATAAAAATGGTGGATTCGTGAGACAGGTAAGCTGGAAGTCCATGACCTTGTTTAGAGGCCCCGCAGCAAATACTGTGACACAATTGTCCAGAAAATGTGATAGAAAACAGAAAAAACTGAAAGGCTTGAAAAATATGACCCAAATAGAATAAAAAGATACCTACAGTACGCAGCTTCTGGTCAGACTGAATTCAACTTTTTCCGCGCTAGGGACTCCAAGTAAACAAGAAAATGTATATAAGGGCCAAAAAAGTGGATTTTGTATGATATGTTCCCTGGAGATTACCTTACTTTCAATAAGAAATATGAACGTTACTATTTTATTGATCTAACTAAACCAACATCATAGAGCAGCTTTTCATTTAGTGACTAAGGGGAGAAAACGGCAGCATCAGCAGATACATTGAAGCTGTCCTGTAGGCCTATTATTGAACACTGGAAACCGACAGCAGAGAGTTTGTTTTGGGGAGGAGCTAAGCTGGATGCTGTGTGACGGTATGGAGGTGACAATGAAAGCCAACATCCTGCTCTGCTGCACTGTAAGTGTTGTTTAATGAGAGAGCACAGCTTCAGCATCACCAGTGGTACTAACAGTCACAAAGGTAAGGTGTCTTTTTTTTCCCCCATTACCTGAAGCAATATTATTTGATACGACACGCTCCATTATCATCTTCAAGGCATACAGAGTCAAAATTTCAAATAAGGAAAACAAAAAGTGTAATTTCTTAAACAGTTTCCATTTTAAGTTTCATTTTCTTAAATAGTTTTTGAAAATTAGCAAAAAAAAATTTGGGAAAACTTTCAAAGTTTAAAGTAGCACTATGTGTCAGGTTTTAATGATTTGTGGTGTAAACATTTCTATTCAATTCTTGTTGTTACTAGAAACAAACCTACTTTTATCGCGCTTCAATCCACTTTTTTACGTCCTTGATCCTCTTTTTTTTGTTCAAAATATTTGAGGTGATGAATAATGGGTCACATGCACCATATATGTGATATAATATTTCGTTGTCGACCAGAGGAAGGGAAAAAAAACTTGAAAAGGAGAAATCAGCATCAGAGAATCCTCAGCTAATCCTGGTGTTGACAGAGCATGTGGTGGATGGTTCTGGATCTCTGTTGTGTTAGCAGAGGGGAGTGTAGGACTTTGTTTGTCCAGTAACAATAAATCAAAAGCCAGCTTGAACTCCTGCCAACAGACTTGCAGCCCTGCTGGCATCCAGAAAAACAAAGTATTCAATATTATTCACGCTGCAAAACGTTCCCATTTTAAAATGACACCTTTCATCTTTGTTCATAGTGTGACCGTTTTATGTGACATTCGCAGCTTTCCAGTGATGGCTGCTCGGCAGAGGCTTCTCACGTTCTGGGTATTGATGCTGCTCGCCGCCACTCTGTGCCCAGGTTCGCTCGGCAAGCGAGGAGGCAGCTTCAGAAATCCTGGTAAAGGTGATGGCGACAAAGCGTCTCAATCCCACGGTCGAGGCCTCTCCAAGAAGGGCCTGAAGTGGGCAGGAGCGGCAGCCGGCGGCATGCTGGGAGGAACGGGGACCGGGTACGGGCTGGGGATCCTGGGCAAGCCAAAGCACGGGACTGGGAACCATCACAACCACAAGACAGAACAACATCAGCAGCCTTATCAGGAAACCCAAAAGCAGAAGAACCAATCTCTCTGGAGAGCCTTTGTTATAGGATCAGCTCCTGCTACAAGGGGAGGCTTCTTTCTCACTTTAGGATATGTGGTGCCTTTTCTCACAACAGCCTGGATCAGAGGCGTTTAATCCATCAAGTTATTGATGGCTGTGACCTGAAGTGGAAAAAGCAACTAAAGCTTTAAATAACAGATCCTGTTATGTTTTGCTTTGTACAGATTGATAATTCTTTTTAAATCATCATCAGAAAGTAGTTGTGTGAAAGAAATTATTTCAGGACTGTTACGGCAGTCTGGTTTTCCATGATCATTGCCTCTTCTTCTGTATGTATTTTATTAGCTAAATTGAAAAAAAAATGGCCATAATTTTAAAAAAAACGAAAAATAAAGATCCCTGCAAAATTCATCAACTACAACTGATAAGAGCCTTTAAGTTATTCTTCAGACACATTTTTTGCCATTTCATTCATCTGTGCAACTAAGCTTGCCAAATTTCCTTTGATAAGATTTCTTACAAATTGTCCCCAATTCACAATTCCAAGTAACAGAAGACATCTGGAAAATGTTTGGCTGTTTTTTGTAAAACTGTAAACATTTGCATTTTGTATTTAAAAGAAGTTGGTGGTTTTTTGTGTGTGCTCTACAAATCATGAAACAACACAATGCGTAAGTTAGGCTCGGGTTGACCAAAGGGGCTTTTTCTTGTGAAGGGCGATCAATTCCAGGTTAATCTACATGCGAATCCAAGCTTTAACGACTCCTCGCCAGCAGGCCTATAAAGCTTAGAGCTCCACACTACTCCAGAAAGCTTCCTGGATGGCAAGTGAAACGTCTTCAGCTGCAGAATAGAAGTTGTTTTATTTTTTAACTCTTTTTTTTTGGATTAATTGGGAAATAAGTCAAATTCCAGTTAAATGGACATATGTAACTGTGTTCCCTGTCAACAGGGGTGACTTTCAGCGCTCATGTTATAGTGTTTTATTATCAAAGACATCGAGTCAAATCATACTTTAGCCTGAGACAAATGATTTTTGAACTGAATTTATTTAACAAATAAACATTCGCAAACAAATCATAATAGTAATTGCATCTGATGAATAGGAGAAAGCTTTCACAACTGAGACTCAAAATGACAGGAAAACATTGCCAGACATTTCCATTTTATAACCTAATTAAAGAATATCCAGTTCTGGAGGGACATAAGTGCACTTTACAGATATTCTACAGCAGAGGTCTACATGCTATGACAACAAAGTTTATTTCACATAAACCTTACTTGCCAAAATCAGTTAAAATCAAACAAGTTAATTTCATTCAGAGAATTTATTTAAGAAATGTAAAAAGACACGGTGAATAGAAACAAACCAAAGGGGGACATTTCATATGCACATACAGGGATCCATACAATAACTTGGAAAATGGAAAAGTATGGGTTTTAGAAAGGGAAAAATTTATCATTTAACCATTTACCAGCATTTTTTCCAACTCATCTTAAGGACAGAAAAGCCCATATTAGCCAGTTAGATTTTGTTCTTAAACTGTGACATTAGAGGTCAGAGTAAAAACAACAAGAAATTTACAGACCAACAAGCCCTGATGAATGACAATGTCACTGTGTCGAAAAATACAGAGGCATTCAGGAAGATATTTGGACAAAAACAAAACCAAAGAGCTGATGGTGCTTAGGTTTTCTACAATAAGGTGTGCAGGAATACATGAAAAATTGACCACGGTTTGCTTTAGCACAAGCACAATGATTACTGTAAAAACTCATGCTGGGCATATTGTACAACATTCTCAGCATCATTTCCTCCACTTCCTCTCTGTAGATGCACAATATTCAGGGACTACATGGGGCTATCACTATAAAGTTAGTCATTTTCTCAGTGTGCAGATGAAAAGTATCCAACATTACCGCCAACCAATGCACAGAGCGTTCACAAAAGCTGCAGGAAACGTAGCGACATCACCCACTGATGTGTCCTCTTATCAAAAGCTTGAAGACGAAGAACAGGAAGTTACAGGTAACCACACAAGATGTCTGAGACGGATAAACGAAAGCAATTTTTCATGCAAAGAAAGCCTTCAGGCTTATTTTGATTTTAGTCATTTCCTCCACTGTCGAATATGTTGGGAGAGACGTCTGGTGTACAGGACGTTTAACCAAACATGGAGGTCAACTTCCGCTTCTGATGAGAGTCGACAAAATAATTATCACACTACACCAACATGACCTTCATTGGGGAGAACAAAACTGGATTTATTTGTCGGTCCATATAGTATGCACACCCAACTAATTACTAAAGATGCGCGGATCAGATTTTTGCTGCCAATTTCTGATTTCTGTACAGCTTTGACCAACCGGTTCAACCAGCTGGTTCAGATTTAATCAACAACATTCATGTAATTTTTTTTCTAGCTTCTCTGCTAAGAAACAGTCAGTAATTATTCATAATAGCAGGAGAAGCCACTTCATGCTGACAACCTGACAGGCTTCCGCAGAAAACGCATTTCAGCTTTGAATTATTTCTCTGACTTCACTCTAAACACATCAGTTATACTAAATATAGCTAAACTTCTTCCCACAGTAACACCCTTCCACATCGAAGAGTGCTTTTATTAGCCAGACCAGATACCTACTTATGGTGCATTCACTGATCAGAAAAAGATAGGATTTTTTTTTTTTTATTACTTCACAATTTTCTGTTCAACGGTCAGGTCCGGATCACGTTGAAAACCCTGTTTTTATTTTTTTCAGCCAGCATCTGTTTTCTCAGTGCATCCCTACTAATTACCCAGCTGTGTTGTCATCTTCAGTGCATGCTCTTTGTTTGTGACAATCCATTCAGCAAAAATACCAATAACTCTACTCCAGGCTGTCTAGAAGTGGCTTAAAACAACACTCCCTTGTATGCTGATTTGGTTTTACAGAAAGGAAATACTAGGGTCAGGAGGGAAGTCAATTGTTTCCAACCCAATGTTCGCTTTTATTTGGACCATTTTCCCATAGCTGCAACCTTCTTTTTTTCCCACCGCGCACAATTTTATGTAAGACCAAGGTCTTGCAAAGGAAACGATGAGGGAAGTGTCAACATGTGAACATATTTTGGCCAAGTGAATGATTCCTCTGGAGGATTAGATAACATGCTAAATATACAATGTATACTTCCACCCCTTTATTAGAAGTCCAACAAACATACAGAACATCTATCTTCATTGTTAATAATTTATAACCTCGCTTCCATCAGTAATTTTGCTCCTCACTATGCATTGAGAGTCAAAGCAATCGGTAGACAAAAGGTGCAATAAATTAGAAATACATCTTGTCAGCGCACTTTGTGCAACACAAAAAAATATTGGTTAGTTATAGCAAGTAAAAATGTGCAGCTATGGCTTTGACTGAAAAGATTAGATACACAAGTTGTTACTGTTAACAGCTATAATGGACGCAGGGGAAATCTATCTGGGACGAATGATTCTCTTCTTCCTCACTGCAGCAGCAGCACGCTGGAGAGAAGCACTAGGCCGGATGTGAAAAGATGCATCAGCCCGTAGATCGTAGTACTGCTTCCATTTGGCTGATACTGCGGTTCAGCCTTTCGTTCCTGCATGAACTGTGCTGAGTATTCCATGTACTTCTCCACGCAGTGCCGGGACTTGACTTGGTTGATCAGGGCTGGGTACCCAATTTCCTCGATGCTGACGGTGTCATCATCCTCATCACTTGCTCCACTTTTGGTTGAGCCTTGGCCTTTGTGGAGGTCAGTGCTATTCATGCAGCGCTTCATGAAGGCATCGTAGGTCTCGGCCCGTGGAGGAGGTTTGTAGACGTAGTCGCGGCCGTAGTCTTTTTCATCTGTTGACTTGGTCCCATAACGTTTGTACATGTAGTTGTTGTAGTACTGTTCTTCTTCGGGGTTGCGGAAGCCAAAATGTGGCCGAGGGAATCGCCCTAGCCCATAACCAACAGCCATCCCAGCTATGGCACCAACACCTGCTGCCATCATGGCTTTTTTGGCAAAACCAGTCGACTGGGGCTGATATCCCATGCCCTGCACAGAACGAGAGAAAGGAGATCCTCCCATGCCAGGGCCACCATAACCTCCTCCACCATACCTTGGGCTGAGGATCTTATTATTTGGGTTCCAGTTAGGGTAACCACCACCCCCTCCACCGCCATAACCACCGCCATAACCACCGCCATAACCACCGCCATAACCACCGCCATAACCACCGCCATAACCACCTGGGTTTGAACCTTGCACTCCAGGACCCCATCCTTGTCCTGTATTTCCTGATCTGACTGGGTAACCACCTGCTCCAGGGTACTGACCACCTCCTCTTGCTGGGTATTGATTGGGATACCCACCTGCTGGATATCCCCCAGCGGCAGGATAATTCCCCCTTCCTGGTTGATTAGGATATCCTCCTGCAGGGTATCCTCCTGCAGGGTATCCACCAGCGGCAGGATAATTCCCCCTTCCTGGTTGATTAGGATATCCTCCTGCAGGGTATCCTCCTGCAGGGTATCCACCAGCGGCAGGATAATTCCCCCTTCCTGGTTGATTAGGATATCCTCCTGCAGGGTATCCTCCTGCAGGGTATCCTCCTGCAGGGTATCCACCAGCAGGATTACCTCCAGGATACTGATTTGGGTAACCCCCTGCTCCTGGGTTCTTTTTTCCAGGGTCTGGGTAACTCCCTCCAGCAGGATATGGATTGGGGTTGCGGTTGGGACTCTGCGGCTGTCGAGGATAGTTTCCGGGCTGAGTGCTTGACGGCTTTGATTGAGTCCCACTCCCATGGCTGGACGTTTTCTTTCCACTGCTGCTGCTTTTTTTACCCCAAGTTGATGCAGGATTCAGGAGAGCCATAAAACCCAAGGACAAAAGTCCAATTTCTAACAACCGTCCCATCATAGCCTTAAGGAGAGAATATAACAAAACAATTAGAAATTACAAAACGAACATTGTTTGCTATAATTTTAGTAACGTTTTCTGCAAGATAAAGGGCTATAGAGGCTAATCATATTTTTACATTTAAGCCACGCTGGGTAAATATATACGTAACGACGTGATTATAGGCCTAGAAGGGATCGGCCTTAATGTGAAAACAAAGCTTCTTCTCTCGACGCAGATCAACTTCGTAGATCTCTTACGCCTTGGTTGATTCAAGACCGTTTAATTAATGTTACACAAATACGCCATCCATAACGGCTATGCATCTTTCATCATCAAGTAACTGCCGTCATCGCATCATTTACTAATCGATTCCTATCATGATGAAACATACGAGTGTCTCTTGGCTCATCGTTCTTCATCAGGACAAATCATGAGAACAAACATGACAGGATTAGTCAACCACATCACGCATTTTATGGTTGTTACTTACAGGAAATTGGTGGTTTGAGTAGGCGCTTCGTCAGTAATTCAATAACACTGCGTTTGTTGTCGTCCGCCTTTCTCCGCTGCGTGTGCTCTCAGCAGGGTGGGTTTATGTACTAGGGGTGCGCTTGTTTTCAATGACAGGGCGCACCATTCGGGGATTGGGTGGTGGGGGGGGCGGGAACGCGATGTTCTTACTTCCAACCCATCGAAATGCCACGGAATTATTTTAGGACACTTTTCTTCAAAGTTCCTTTCGATATAACTACATCACGAAAACATATAAAATACTGACAGGCGTCGCAGAAGAGAGTCTGGAGGGGGCGGCGCTCCCAGCGAGAACCTTTGGTCAGAACTTGGTCGTCCTGACCACAGACATGAATACGTAGACGCCGCGTCCTCGGTTGAGAGGCGTGCCGAAAGAGCGGCCATCTTAGGTCAGACCAAGCTGCAGTCAGACAGAATACAAGTCAATTCAGGAAAATGTACTTTATGTTTTCAGACACTCTGAATCCGGTGAATTCTCACCCGATTTCCAGATAAATCAACTGACTGAAAACGTCACCCTTTTAGGGGCTACATGGGACCAATTGATTGAATTAAATTACTGTCTAACTTAATAAATAATTTTGATTTTGTATTGAAAGTAAGCAAACTTCCAGAGCTACGTCCCAGGAAGCCAGACTTTTACTCCGCTTATTGACGCGCAAATAAAAGGACACTAGGAACCAGATCCTGGGGAATTACCTTCTATAAGTAAGATTTTATGATAGATAATAATCCTCATGCTTTACTGTTACAGTTTTTCCGGCATAAACACAATATGTGCTAATGGGTAGCAGGGATGGAAGTAGAGAAAAGTACATTAAACACCAAAAACAATAAAAATGGTCCTAAATTACTGGATAGACATGATTTGTGGGGGGGCGTCGGTTTGTATTATATAATTTTTAAATGCTGTTATGGGCACCTTTGCTCTCACTTGTCTGTATATAGTTTTGCTCCTATGTAGATCAGTGTCTGTGTATATAGCCTATATATACAGTATATATATATATATATATATATATATATATATATATATATATATATATATATATATATATATATATATATATATATGTATATATATATATATATATGTATATATATATATATATATATATATATATATATATATATATAGTATATATAGGAAAAAAGAGAGTGTGTATAATTTGTGTGTGTATTAGATTAATATGTAACTGCAAAATATCTAAGTGCGTGTACATTTTTCATCCAGTTTGACTTCAGTTTAAATAGTTTTGGTTCTGAATGAATATGTTTAATCTGTCTGAAAGGTCACGAGCATTGTGAACATATGATTAAAATGAGATCTGAACTGCCTCCAATTCATTCTGACAGCAGATGTCTGATCTGTGGTCTGACCCAAGATGGCCGCCCTGTAGGCACGTCAGCCTAGCGGCCGGCAGCGTACAATGGGGCGTCTACGTATATGATGTCTATGGTCCTGACCACAGACATGAATACGTAGACGCCGCGTTCTCGGTTGAGAGGCGTGCCGACAGAGCGGCCATCTTAGGTCAGACCAAGCTGCAGTCTGACAGAATACAAGTCAGTTCAGGTAAGTGGTGCTTTATGTTTTCAGACACTCTGAATCCGGTGAATTCGCAACCGATTTCCAGATAAATTAGCTGACTGAAGACGTCACCCCTTTAGGGGCTACATAAGACCAATTGATTGAATTAAAAGATTGATAGTCTAACTTAATACATAATTTCGATTTTGTATTGACAGTCAGCAAACTTCCAGAGCTACGTCCCAGGATGCCCGACTTTTGCTCGGCTTATGGGTGTGGAAATAAAAGGGCATTACAAACCAGATCCCGGGGAATTACCTTCCATAAGTATGATTTTATGATAGTTAATCCTCATGCTTTACAGTTACAATTTTTCCGGCATAAACACATTATGTGCTAATGGGTAGCAGGGATGGAGAAAAGCGGAGAAAAGTACATTAAACACCCTGATTTCTAAAAGATCTGACTGAGGATATATATATATATATATATATATATATATATATATATATATATATATATATATATATATATATATATATATGTATATGTGTATATATATATGTATATATATATGTATATGTGTATATATATATATGTATATATGTATGTATACATATATATATATATATATATATATATATATATATATATATATATATGTGTGTATATATGTATATATATGTATATGTATATATATATATATATATATATATGTGTATATATATGTATAGATAGAGAGAGAGAGAGATGTGTGTATAATTTCTGTTTATTATATTAATATGTAACTGAAAATATATAACTGTGAGTATATATATCATCCCGTTAGACTTCAGTTTAAATTGTTTTTGTTCTGAATAAATATGTGTAATCTGTCTGAAAGGTCACCAGCATTGTGAACATATGATTTAAATTAAATCTGAGCTGCCTCCTATTCATTTTGACAGCAGCCGTCTGATCTGTGGTCTGACCCAAGATGGCCGCCCTGTAGGCACGTCCGTCTAGCGGCCGGCAGCATACAATGGGGCGTCTACGTATATGATGTCTATGGTCCTGACCACAGACATGAATACGTAGACGCCGCGTTCTCGGTTGAGAGGCGTGCCGACAGAGCGGCCATCTTAGGTCAGACCAAGCTGCAGTCAGACAGAATACAAGTCAGTTCAGGTAAGTGGTGCTTTATGTTTTCAGACACTCTGAATCCGGTGAATTCTCAACCGATTTCCAGATAAATTAGCTGACTGAAGACGTCACCCCTTTAGGGGCTACATGAGACCAATTGATTGAATTAAAAGATTGATAGTCTAACTTAATACATAATTTCGATTTTGTATTGACAGTCAGCAAACTTCCAGAGCTACGTCCCAGGATGCCCGACTTTTGCTCGGCTTATGGGTGCGGAAATAAAAGGGCATTACAAACCAGATCCCGGGGAATTACCTTCCACAAGTAAGATTTTATGATAGTTAATCCTCATACTTTACAGTTACAGTTTTTTCCGGCATAAACACATTATGTGCTAATGGGTAGCAGGGATGGAAGCGGAGAAAAGTACATTAAACACCCTGATTTCTAAAAGATCTGACTGAGGATATATACATATATATATATATATATATATATATATATATATATATATATATATATATATATATATATATGTATATACATATATATATATATATATATATATATATATATATATGTATGTATGTATGTATATATATATGTATATATATGTGTGTGTATATGTATATATATATATATATATATATATATATATATATATATATATATGTATATATATGTATATATATTTCTGTGTATATGTATAGATAGAGAGATAGAGAGATAGATGTGTGTTTAATTTCTGTTTATTATATTAATATGTAACTGAAAATATATAACTGTGAGTATATATATCATCCCGTATATCAGTTTAAATTGTTTTTGTTCTGAATAAATATGTGTAATCTGTCTGAAAGGTCACCAGCATTGTGAATATGATTTAAATTAAATCTGAGCTGCCTCCTATTCATTTTGACAGCAGATGTCTGATCTGTGGTCTGACCCAAGATGACTGCCCTGTAGGCACGTCAGTCTAGCGGCCGGCAGCATACAATGGGGCGTCTACGTATATGATGTCTATGGTCCTGACCACAGACATGAATACGTAGACGCCGCGTCCTCGGTTGAGAGGCGTGCCGACAGAGCGGCCATCTTAGGTCAGACCAAGCTGCAGTCAGACAGAATACAAGTCAATACAGGAAAATGTACTTTATGTTTTCAGACACTCTGAATCCGGTGAATTCTCACCCGATTTCCAGATAAATCAACTGACGTATATGATGTCTATGGTCCTGACCACAGACATCATATACGTAGACGCGTCATAGGGCGCAGGTTCGCACGTCAACGTCACCGCCATATTGTATGTGGCAGAAAAAAGTTGAGTTCTGTTATTGTGAACGTGAATCAGAAAAGATGCCTCATTCCTGTGCTGCATGGAAATGTATTCTGGCTGATTTCACTACTTGTATCTGCCTTCTATATATATATAGAGAGAAGGCAGATACAAGCGCTGTTGCCTTGCAGCAAGAAGGTCCTGGGTTCGAGTACACCCCTGGGTCTTTCTGCATGGAGTTTGCATGTTCTCCCTGTGCATGCGTGGGTTCTCTCCGGGTACTCCGGCTTCCTCCCACAGTCCAAAAACATGACTGTTAGGTTAATTGGCTTCTTCAAATTGTCCTTAGGTGTGAATGGTTGTTTGTCCTGTTTGTCTCTCTGTGTTGCCCTGCGACAGACTGGCGACCTGTCCAGGGTGTACCCCGCCTCTCGCCCGGTGAACGCTGGAGATAGGCACCAGCACCCCCCGCAACCCCATGAGGGATTAAGCGGTTTGGAAAATGGATGGATATATATATATATATATATATATATATATATATATATATATATATATATATATATATATATATATATATATATATATGTGTGTGTGTGTTATGAATATAAGGATCAATTTGTTAAATCTAAACATTGTTTAAGTGACTGAGTAACTGCAGATTTGCCACATTTAAGATGGCGGACGCTCTGACGCATCGCAGCATAGGCAGAACCCGCCCAATGACGCGTCTATGGTCCTGACAACCGTTATGTTCTGTTACGAAGAACAAGTGCACATGCGAAAGTACTTCCGGTTACTGCCCCACTCTCCCTACTCAGTGCCATAGAGATTTATCTCTATGGCACTGTCCCTACTAAGTACCATAGACATATACGCATAGACATCATATAAGTAGACGCCTCGTCATTCTCCTGATTTTATACTCGTAAAGAATAAAAATAATTAAAAGAATCTAACCTAACTTCAGGACTGAAATAGTTCTGCAAACTGTGACTATTCTGGATATGTCCCCCCTTAATTCTCATAATATGACGTTTTTCTTATAATATTACCACTTTTGTCTTTTTTGTCTCATAGTAGTAACTTTCTCTTTAATACTCCCCCAAAACGTCTGTTCCTAATCTGTGACTATACCAGAACTTAAAAGGTTCACATGTGACACGGTTTTATGAAATAATGAAGACCACAATGCTTAGATTTAACCAATTGACTTTTATATTCATCACACACACACACACACACACACACACACACACACGCATATATATATATATATATATATATATATATATATATATATATATATATATATATATATATATATATATATGTAAAAGTGTAAAAGTAGTAGAAGTTAAAGTAGTAGAAGTTAAAAGAACAAGCAATTCATCTTCTTTCATTCATGTTTTAATACAAAATGTCAAAGATCATTTACTCTTCTTTTAAATCAGTCAGTGTAAAGTCTTTATAAACAATCAGCAGTAAAACCGTAAATGTGTACACTTTATGGAATACGTCAAACAGCAAGACACCTTTACCCACTGTCCTCTAGAGGGCGTCAATGGATTTTTTTTTAAATAAATGAGTCTCCGATTTAAACTTGTTTGCTCTTGCAATGACCCTGATAACTCAGAATTTGCAGGGTTTTTTTTGTTGTTTTTTTTGGAATATCAGAATCAGAACAATATGTGGGGTTTTAAAAGTATTTAAAAAAAATCTTTGGACAAAAGAGCACAGTGTTTACAAGATAAATGAAACGAAAACCTGGTGTACAGAGTGAAAACTTGATTAAGATGTTAGGAATATTCAAGGGCTTATTTTAAGACCAACAATTGATAATATGTATGCTAACATGTATTCCATAAGCTATCTTTATTATAAAAGTACTTCACGTACTAATTCTATATATCGATATTTTTACACCTGTAAATAAAAACTACAATCATCAACTAATTTGTTAATTTCCCTTTATTGCCCCTTTGTGGGACTATAAAGTCCAACAGATAATTTCCCTTTGGGATCAATAAAGTGTTTTTGAAATGAATTTGAATAAAGGGAAATATTTATTTATTTAAACAAATGAACTTTTGAAAATGTGTATCCTTTATGTTGAAGTGCATTACATGCCTAAGCTGGGTTTTTTTTCTAACTGGAAGTCATCAACACTTAGTGGTCCAGTTGAATCACTAAGAGGATCTGAGGGGGCTAAAGATCAAGGCCTCAAAGATCTGAAGCTTATTGCCAAAGATAAATCGTCAAAATACCAGTGAAAACAATCAAAAATCTGGTGAGAGGGAGGCCTTAATTGCTGTAATCTAATAAAGAACTTTGCCATGAAAATAAAAGGAAATGAATTCCCTTTAAACTTTGATACTCTGGTAAGTTATTATAATGCCTGTGTCATTACCTATCAGAAATAAACTTATTGGTTGAATTAAAACTATGTTTATCTAAACCTGGCAGGTCAGGTGTATGTATAAGTATGAAGCTAATTAGTATTATTTTATTTCTAATATAATCCTCCAAATAAAGAAAAATAAGCCTGTGTTCAAAAAGAGGCGTGAAGGTGGCATGACGTCTTCTCCGTCCTTGATCTCTGTTCTCCTCTAAGGCGCATGCGCATCGGAAGGAAACAATCTCACGCACGCAGTGACGCAGCGGTAGTAAACGGTCAGACACCCGTATGTTCTCGTAGCTTTGTGTCCGGTAGCAACATGTCGGTGAGGAGGGAGCCCAGCGGAGGAACTGCAGTGACTGAGAGCGGCACGCCGGAGACATAAACAACACACCGAGTAGTCGGGACGAAAAGCTCCGAGAATCAGCCGGGGCGTCTTTGTTTTCACAGCGGCGGGGCCTGTTGGGGGCTAATGGACGGATAAGAGCAAAGAACGGACAGCCGGGTTGATCCGAGGACTCGCAGGCAGGTGGTCGGGCTGGTTGGAGAGAGAAAGAAGGGAGCAGCGTGTTCGGCCACTAATCAGGACGGGGATTCTCCTTGCTGGGGGATGTTATCTGTATTGTCTTATGGCAGACTGGTAGCCAGGGCTGTCCTGGGCGGACTCTCTCAGACAGACGGTCGGGACTACAGCCTGATCACCGCCAGCTATGGCTTCGGTAAAGACTTTCGTAAAGGGATCCTGAAGAAAGGGATGTGCTACGGTGAT
The DNA here is from genome assembly GCA_037039145.1 of Fundulus diaphanus. NCBI lineage: Eukaryota > Metazoa > Chordata > Actinopteri > Cyprinodontiformes > Fundulidae > Fundulus > Fundulus diaphanus. The sequence continues at coordinate 17,301,404 of CM073141.1, read as the reverse complement.
GATGCCTGTTTCATAGCGCGGTACAGGGGCGCCGATGTTTTAGGTAAGCTTTCTGAGGGGGGGAATGCTCTGTGAGCTGGGGTGACCTTCAGTGATCCAGCCCGCACGTGTGCCGATCACTCGGATAAAAACAAAACAACCCCCACTCCGTTTGCCCCCCTGCAGCTTCCACAGGAGCTTTACAAACCGATCTTGTCTGGCTTGCAGCAAAATCGCATGCAATAATCACCTGTTGTCATATGCATATTTAGTTTTGGGATCTTATTTCTAAAACATAACCCAGTTATGTTCTGTTTGTGTGCATTGTTGTTGTTTTTTCCCCTTTAAAACACCAAATGACCTTTCACCTAGATTAGCTCCGACGCAACGATCAAGCGGGGAACTGAATCCATAAAATCATGGGGGGTTAACTAAACTGCATTGCGCTTAAATATGACGGCAAAGTGCTCTTTTAAAAAGCATCGGACCGATAGCTACAATGTCTTGCAGAGGTCAGAATGGTTGAGCGTGGAGGCAGCCATATTGCTAGCGGTGGCCTCCGCTCAATGCTTTTTGTCCTCGCCGGCACGAGGGCGAACACGGGCCGACCGCTGCACAGACCACGTGGTTTGCTTGGACGCCTCAAAGCACGTCTTTTTAATGCATCCTCCAGCCACGCGGTTATGGGCTATTGTAATGTGAAATAGTTTGATCGTCATCATTAGCTGGTAGTGGAGAGTAACGTTTTAATGTGAGATCTTTGTCCTGGCTAACAGTGAATGGAAGTGAAGGGAATCCCCCCCAAGTTCCAGTTTAGTTTCGCTTTTTTTTTTCTTGTACCAAATACAGTGATGGTGATTCAGCTGTAGTATTTTATTAAACTGGAAGCATTTTTAAAAATGATTCCAAAACAGCTGGACTTTTTTTTTCCGAAGTTTGACGACGTTTCGCTTCCCATCCAGGAAGCTGTGGAGTTACAGGCTTTATATTATTGTACAAAAAATGGGGTCTTGTTTTGGCTTAGATAAAATAATTAAAAATGATTTTCTAATGTAATTCATAATTGTCCTATACCTGTTTTAGGTATTCAATGATTAGGCACTCAGATTTGGTTTGTTTCAGCTCATGTCTTATTTCGATGGATTGAAAATATTTTCTCTACCTTGTAGTATTCACAGCTCTAACTTTTTCGCATCCTGTCACGTTAGAACCGCAAACATCGAAGGGTTTTATTGTGTGTTTTTCTTCATGGACCAACACAAAGTAGGGCATGTGTTTAAATAATAAGGAACACGGTTTTCAAAATGGCTTCCCAAGTAAGAATCCGACAAGTGTGATTTGTATTGTGGTGTACGTTTCTATTTGGTTCCTTTTTACGGTGACATTCCTAAAATCTAGTTCCAGTTATTGCCATCTGAATTCACCTAATTCGTAGTCTTTCTACTGAGTACATGGTGGTTCTTCAGTAGAGACAGAGAAGCTGGCCAGAGTGGACTTGTACATGAATGGAGCTGAATATAAAATAACCCTATATAAGAAAACCTTTTAGAGGCAGAAAAGACTGGGGTGGAGGCTCACCGTTTAGTAGGAAAACAGATAGAATTAGTGCCAGACCTTCAATAGAGTTAGATTAAAGAATATTCATGTGTTAGATCGGACCAGTCAAAGTGCTGATTGCTGCCCAACAGAGAATCTATGGCAAGTATTATATATTTCTGTTCAGACACTCTCCATCTGATGCTATGAAATTGAGTTATTTTTCTAAGAGGAAAGGGCAAAAGGTTCAGACTGTACATTTTCAAAGCTTTTAGAGGCATACGGTCAACAATTGGCAGCAAAGGCTTCATTGAACGAGTCTTTACTGAGGGAGGCAGATAAATGTACGTCACACTTCTCAGATTCTTAGTTGGAATTTTTTTGTACCTCACAGTTATACACAGCGTGGAAAAATCCCAGCAAAACATGTAAAATCGAAATATTTTTTCTCAGGTCTGCTTATGTATTTTATTTTAGTTTACAAAAATAAAGACAGACTTCAGTTTATATTTTTGCTTGATTATCTATAAATAACTACATTAATCACTTTAAAAACAAGGCTTTTGAGGCAGACCCAGATACAGATAATTGTCCTTTTTTTTTTTCTCTGCCTCATAGGTGTGGCAGATGGTGTAGGTGGTTGGCGGGATTACGGTGTTGACCCATCTCAGTTCTCTGCCACCTTGATGAGAACCTGTGAACGACTGGTGAAGGAGGGACGCTTCACTCCCACTAATCCAGTGGGGATTCTCACCTCTGGTTATTATGAGCTGCTACAGAACAAAGTTCCTCTGCTAGGTGAGTACACGGAGACCGTAACATCTGAACAGTCTGTACACCAGGGATGGTTGTGCAGTAATCTGTGGAGCGAGCTGTGCTGAAAGCTATACTTAAATAGCTGCAGTATGAGTCAGACTGGAGCAGTGCTTGTCGAGAGGCATGCATGATATTTTACATTAAACACAGTTGAATTTATCAGCCGTTTTTTTATCTAACCGTCAAGAAAAGCTAGAGGAATATAGTAAGACTAACAATTATAGGATAAGTGTTTAATTATATTAGAGTTTTGTTGCAGAATTTCAGCTTGGGTTTTTTTCTTAATAGTTTGAATTTTTGTTGATTTAAAATTACGTAATCTAAATTACGTCAACCCTTGGTTAGGCCATGAAAGTTTTCACATTCCAAACATTTCATATTTTGCCACTAGCCAGGTCCAAAATAGGTCAGGAATCCATCTGTAACTGATAAGACCGAGGGGTTGTAAAGATTTTAAATGCGGGGTCAGGTCAGACATGTGACAGAGGTCACATTTCCTCTGAGCCTCGGCGTCTCTGGCTAAGAGCAGATTTGGGCGTCCAGTGGCTCCTGTCTCGTCGTGAAAGGTTCTAATTATATTTTAGGAACCTGTGACAAGGTTGGTGCTCGACTTTCTAGGCTCAAGGTTAGTGGGGTCTGGAATCTGGGAGAGGAAAGCACAGCCTGTGACCTTGTTTTTCTCTCTGTTCCACCTATATATACAGAAATGTGATATTCAGCACAATTATATGAACAAAAAGAAGAATCCAGTGTAAACTGACTCGCGCCTTTCCGTATTTGCAAATGTCCTTTTATAAAAAGCTTGCTTTGTTTACGTGCTTTTGCCCTCATGATTATCTTATTCCTGTGTCTCTAGGAAGCAGCACAGCCTGCATTGTTGTTCTGGACCGAAGGAGTCACCGGCTCCACACGTGTAACCTTGGAGACTCGGGCTTCCTTGTGGTGCGAGGGGGAGAAGTGATCCATCGTTCAGATGAACAGCAGCACTATTTTAACACACCGTTCCAACTGTCCATCGCTCCTCCGGGAGCTGAGGGAGTTGTGCTCAGTGACAGGTTAGTAGATAAATCCTCACTGTTGTATTAAAAGTGGCACACAAAGCCTCTTTAAGTCTATCTTTGTCTACCTTTTTCAACTTAGAAGGTGACGGTTTGATTTTAAAATAGCAGCTAGGTTGAAATTGGTACTTCATTATTTCCGGTTGTCCGTTTGAAGTTCTCTAATATTTAGGATGTAACAGACGGATGTTATTTTAGGGTGCTTTATATCAGCGGTGTGCTATCTCGACATAAAATCCTAAATCATGAACGGGCTTTGTGAGAAATGGAAGTTGACTCATGTCTATGATATCAGTACACAAGAGCCTCTCTTAATTTAATGCAAAGACACTGCTTGTGTTTACCTGCAGATTTTAAAGTTTGTCAATACATACTTCTTACCTGTGGTGTCTTGCAAAAGTATTTTGTAGTAGTTTAAATCCTTTGTGCTTTTTGTTATGTTACAGCCACAGATTTCCGTGATTTTATTTTTATTACATTATTTTGTGATGGACAAACACAGTGTAGAGCAGGATTGTGAAGCAGAGGCAAATTTCTATGTGGGTCGCAACATGTTTTCACAAATAAATAGCTAAATAGCTTGACATTGATTTGTATTTAGACCCAGTGCGTTATTTAATCGTTGTGTAACTATGGCGGTTCTGTGAAGACCTCAGAGGCTTGTCAGAGAACCTTAGCATCATGAAGATGCAGGAACATACCCGACATGTGAGGACGTAACGATGTAACGTCTTAAAGAGCACGGTCAATAAACAGAAAAACTGCAGCACAACTGGGAAGCTACCAAGACATGGCCGTCCACCTAAGCCCACAGGTTGGACGACAAAACCACAATTCAGAGAAGAGGTTCCCCTTCCAGTCTGAGAAGGCCTAAACATTCAGCTCCCAACTTTGTGGGAACAGTTTGGAAACGGCCCCTTCCTCTTCCAACATGACTGTGTACCAGTGCACAAAGCTAGGTCTACAAAGACATGAATGAGAAACTTTGGTGTTGATGACCTTGACTGGTCTGCACAGAGTCCTGACCTCAACCCAATAAAACACCTTTGGGATGAATTAGAGCGGAGACTGAGAGCCAGGCCTTCGTGTCCAACTTCAGACTGCAGGTCTTTATGCTTTATGATTTTTTTGCTGACATCAGATGTTTTGTGAGGTGGCTGATTCATACTACTATTAAATGTGACCGCCATCATTCTGCTGTCTGAACGGTTCGAGGCCACAAAGCGACCTGCATGCGCAGATAACAGAAGGAGACGTCACAGAGCAGAACAAAACGAAAGGGAAAAAAAAACGTGGATACTGGCTGGCATCTCTCCTGGTTATTATTAAAAAGCTGTTAAGCAATGGGAGCCGATTCTTAAAGCCGACATTACTTCATTCATTTTTGAGCCATTTGTTCAGAGAACCAAAAACATTAATTCATTATAGTTTTATCTAGTACTACACTTTCTGTTTGATTTGTATATTTAAACAGTTTGATTTTATTTCCAGATAAAATAAAATGACCATGTTGTATTATCCCACTACTACAGTTCGAAATGAAACTCACAAAGCTGCCAAAGACGGACACAGAGAGAGAGAGGGGGAGGTCTTTCCTGCTCGGCAGAAACTGCGTTTAAACCAGCGATCGTTAACAGTCAGCTTCAGGCCACAGTTTGAAATGGGGGGGGAAAAAGCGTTGCGACTCACGTCCGCACTTTGCTCGCATTTAATGAACGCGTTGCAGCGAGAAAAGAGCTTCTTTAGTTCAGGAGGAGAAAAAACACCGACCACCGCTGCAGTGTATGGACCTTATTTTATGTAAGGTTGGATGCTGTATGTGTTCTGGTTGGTAATTGTTTTACATGATTCTCCATGGCAACGCACACATGCACAGCTCACCAGGTGGAGTACAGACGTGGGTTTTTAGACGGTGGAAAATGAATCCTATCCTGACTGTACGCGGCTCGACCACCATTTAATGAACCATCGCTGACACGCTAGTTTCAGTGGCAGAGCAAAAGACGTACCGCACTGATGACCAGCCCGTTTTCAGAAACAGACACGCCGCTGTTCCCTTCCGCTCACAGTCAGACAGAGACAGACTTTCAAAGGGCAGATACAATTAAATTAAACAGTTAAAACAAATTAAAAGTTGAAAACATACCCTTGCTGTTGTTGGCACTCAGTCTTACAACATTACCAGCCGCTCTGTGTCACGGAGGGAGCGGCAATGCAGGCGCTTCACATGAGCCCAAAGCACGGCTGCTGAATGCGTTAATGGATCGGCAAGCGCACGCACGTATCGGCCAATACCGACACAAGAAGAAAAACGCAAATATCGGCCGGCCGATGTATCGGTGGGCGTCTAAAGGATACTTGAGGCATCTTTCCTACTTAATATGTAGTGGAAAGTGTTGAGTAACTCAAAAGACATTTTCTTTTCCTTTTTTTTGTTTTCTTTCAGCCCTGAAGCTGCCGACAGCTCGTCGTTTGACGTGCAGCTCGGTGACATCATCTTAACGGCAACAGACGGCCTCTTCGACAACATGCCAGACTACATGATTCTTCAGGAGCTCAAAAAACTCAAGGTATCACGTTTGGAAAGGATTTTGTTTTTTGTTTTTTTTCATATTTTTTCTTTACACACAAATAAACCCCCATGTGCATTTTAGTGATTCTGTCTTTCTTGTCGTCAGAATTCAAACTACGACAGCGTACTGCAGACAGCACAAAGCATCGCGAAGCAAGCTCACGACCTTGCCTACGATCCAAATTACATGTCCCCTTTTGCACAGTTTGCCTGTGACAATGGTCTGAATGTAAGAGGTGAGGATACTAAATACAACACCTGCAAAGGGAAAGTTAAGAAAAGTTGGAAAACAAAACTAAGATTATTCTTTTGCACTCCCTAACAGAAAATCTTTCCCTTTTTTTTTGCAGGAGGAAAACCAGATGATATAACGGTGCTGTTGTCTATAGTGGCCGAGTATACAGACTAAAAGTGCGTGTGCTGCTCTTGGACTTGTCCTTCTTTGCCGCCTGCCTGAGTCTTCCACCTGCAGCACTCCCAACATGCACCGCAGGCTGACAGGCGGAGGCCCACCTACACGACTCACACTCCTCACGGCGTGGCTGAATTCAGCTTTTGCTTCTTTTTGTTTCCTTCTGCCGTTTTAATTTGGTGCTTGAGCAGCGTATGGGCAGCAGGCAGCTCGGGTATATTCATGTGGATCATGATGCAGCAGGTGCTGAAATCCCTCCCCGTGTCTCACGCAATGTCATCGGACAAACCGTAGGGGATGGAAAGGAACAGACCGATGTGTTTTCTACTTGAGAGTAGCCCTTAGTTCTAAAAAAAAAAAAAAATGTCATTATTAAGGAGTAAGCCATTCATTTGGACGTGTTTTGAGAGTAGCGGTTGAGCAGGTCACTGAACGTTGCTATCCAGCATCTATTATTTGCTCTCATGTTGCTTAAAGTAAGCACATATATTAGCCTGAGGGTGCTTGTGTGGGAATGCATAGGTGTTGTCGAGGAGTAGGGCGTGGCCTTCGGGTTTTAGTGCCTCGGGGGTTGGGAAAGTCAAAAGGTACCTGTAAAGCGAAAGTGTAACTGTTGCGTTGGGAAGGTTAATCAGGTGTTGTCACTTAGCTTAGGGAGCTGTTGATGCGCACATCTTGAGAGGTTGTAAATATTTAGTTTTTAGGACTATATTTCTGTTGTCGTTTGACTGATGAAGCAAAGAGCTCGTTGGTTGCTCGTGTAGGAGTTCACGAACACATTTCTATGCCTAGATGATAATCTTTAATTTAATCACTTCCACACTTGCTGAAATGAACAAGATGTTTGCGAGGATTGTCGGCAGGGCAACTTGTTCGGTATCCTTGAAATCGGTCGGAATCTTTGTCAACTAGTTCACGGCTACATTGCACCTCTACGTTGGCTCCTAGTAGGTTAGTATTGTAATGCAGTAGTTCAGAGAAACACTCATACTAGTACTCAAACTTTTTTTTATGCCAACTAGTGGCTCTTTTGTCTAACTAGTAGGATCGGAAATTGCTCGACCGGTTACACAAAAAGTCCCAACTGGTAGGATTTTTTGCTATACTAGCAGATGACTAGACTAAACTCGTATCTCTCATACTAATTAACTAGTTGTTGAAAATCCTAACATGTTCATTATCCATCAATCCATTTTTTTAACACCTCTATCCTTTGTGGGGTCGCGAGGGGTGCGGGTGCCTGTCTGCAGCTGTCAATCGGCGAGAGGCGGGTTACACCCTGGACAGGTCGCCAGTTTATTGCAGAACATGTTAACTAGTTGACCGTAATCTTACTTGTTTGACACAGTGTTGCACTAGTACCAGAAAATTCCCATCTGGAAGGCTTTTTTTGTTAAACCTGTCAATGACTAGACCCAACTAGTGGCTGACATCGTAGTTAACTAGTTGATAAAAATGCCTAACATGTTAACTAGTTGGCAGCAATTTTACAACTAGTCCTAGTAGTCAGTCAAAGTGCTGCACTAATAGTACCGAAGTCTCCACTGGAAGGTTTTTGCTGCACTAACAGATGACTAGACCTAACTAGTCATGCTAGTTTACTAGTTGCCATAATAAATCCTACCTTAACTAGTCAACATAATTTGTGGCCTCTAATTTACCACTTACCATGAAATTTGAACACAAAGCTAGGGCACCTACAATTTTACCTAGTCAACTTGTACACCCAAAGACTTGTTCTAGTTACAGGCTTTTTGCCCAAACTTACTTACCAGTGCCCTAGTTGACTAGTTCATCCATTCATAACCTTTATTTTTAGAATTGAGTACTATTGTGACATGACGTCTCGTTTGCAAGAGAGACTGGTTTAAACGGACTAGCGAGTTCATAGTAGGCAGCAACAAGTCAACTAAATTGACAAGTCGTTTGGTCCTCAAAAAAGTCTTATTAGTTGGGACTTTTTGCTCTACTTTAGCGGACGTCAGTGTAGTTGCATACTAGCAGGTGAAAAAGATGGCTGACATCAAGGAATATTTACATATATCTATCTACATCTATATAGATAGATATACAGAAACAGCTTGCCATATCTGTTTTCATCCGCTGTATGGTTGGAGTGATGCTGAAATGTGAGCGCGGTATGTCTGAGAAGTCTTGAATGTTGATGTTTATCTCAAAAATGCTAAAGCTAGCAGCTGGGAATACTTGTAGTTGCAATGATGGGCCAGGAATAAATTAATGGATTTTTTTTTTTAACGTTTTGTCTGAAAAGTGTTTAAAAAGATATACACGTGCAGGTTTTATTATTTTTATTTTTTCGATCTCTACCTAAATTGCGTTCTTGAAAAAATAATTAATTTGTCTTAAAAACAGAAAATATTTTTCTCTCATTAAAAAGATAACACCAATAGCTTTTCTGTCAAATCACTACTGAGGGTCAGACGAGAAGCCACCCAAACTGTTAAAACCTTCTATATTTTATTTTCTTATCAAAACATAAAAGTCATTTAAAGATAAGAAACCGATCTTGCATCTTTCTCCCCCATGGCTTCTTTGCAGGTGTTTCTGTGGAAATGACACCAGCCTTTCTTAATGCTGTCTTGAAAACGATATGTACGTGTCAAAAGTCCAACCATTCAGAATTTCACCCATGACACCGGCTCCCTCCACAGCCGTCAAATGAACGCGAAACAGGGCACATGCATAGTTATAAATGCATACACTGGATACGGATTGCACTCTCCATTATAATTTCTCCTTTTGTCTCTAGCCTCGTCCAAAACGCTTTGGACAGACTCTGTAGTGGTCAGTTTTACAGCATGTGCACCAAAGAACCACTCTTTGTATATCATCCTTGCTTTTGTTCACGCAGCAATACCGTGCGCCGCTCGTGCTCAGACGCGTGCAGCGAGCAGCAGCGTTTGGTTGGAAGGTTTTGTGTGCGATCGAGTAAAAGTCGTCTCGTATTTTGTTCCAGGCTTAGCTCTGTGTGTTTCATGTGACTGGATAGCTGTAAGCACGACACAAGCAACCAAAAAAAGGAAAGCCATATTGCCCGATAACATGCACTGTAAGCACTGGGGATAATAATATTGGTACTTTGATGGTACAGTTACAGCTGATTCTTTGTGTGCTATGCATTAGAGATTATTCAGTTCACGGGGGTATTTTTATTTTTGAGGGCGCAGTAAAGCAATCAAAGGTTTGTGTTACGCATGATCAAACTTCGTTGTTTGGGTCTAACCGGTCCTCTTTTCTCATGACAAAACAGAAGCGGTTGTTTAAATATTACTTTCCTGCTGCCCGCCTGGTTCTTTTCTTCTTTTTTTCCTTATGCTGACAGGACCATTTTACATTTTTCACACGATGAAGGGTGAGCACAGTTTCAGCCTTAAAAGCTAGACCTGTAAAGCAAGAGGCCTTTCCTGTCATTGCAAGCTTGCCTGGTGTCTGCTGGTGTCTCTATCCCAGTGTTTGATGTAAATGAATTGTCCCCGCCCTTCCTCTTCTGCCTCTTGTCTTTATCTCACGTTAAGCCGTTTTCAAAGGTGCTTCTGCAGTCTGATGGTATGATTGTCTTCTTTCAAGCCAGAGTGTGAACGATACGCCTAGAGGTCTACAGTGTAATAATGCAGGTCTAATTTATGTAAATATCGGTATGTTTTAAAATATGTACAATATTTAAATAAAGAATCTAGTATTTATACTAAATTTGTGTTGTTGGTTTTTTTTTCCCTAAAGCTCTATTTATGCAATCTTAACATATTCAGTTCCTCTGGTTCAAGTAAACATAAATATTAGCTAAATGTGAAATATTATTTGAATCTTTTCTTTTTTTTTTACAGGGACAAACTACAGTACAGTTTATAACCAATATTTAAATAGAGTGCATAAGCAGACACCATTTTTTTCTCACTGAAAATTACTCAAACTGAACTTTTCCTCACTATCAAGTAGCACTACCAAGATTGTTTCTTTCTGCTAGATGCCAGAACAATAAGCAGGTTTTTATTTTACTTACGTTTCCATACTATTTGAATTGTTCCGGTGTCTTTCCCCAAGCTTATCACAGTAGTCTGCAGGAACTTAAGCCTAATTCCTCCTGAAAAGAACTGCTGTGACCAAGTCAGATTTTTAAGTCGCCTTACACATTTACAGCTCAGCCCACAAATCTATGGGACTTATGATGCGTTCCATTTGCAGTCAGAACTAGGAAATCCCAGCTTCCGAATGGGAAAGGCCTAAATAGTCAGACTTTCCCCTCGGTAAGTAAGAGAAATTTTTCAAGGTCCATTGTTAGATCCGATACAGCAGCTCCTCGCATCAGCAGTAAGCTGTGATGAAAGCATGTTTATTTTATGAGGCACAGTTGTAAGAGTGCGTAAAAAATCAACGTTACATGTAGCGGCAGCAACTCTGAACCGAACAAATTAAAAGTGGTGTTTGCATGTGGAAAGTACAGCTTTAAAAGACCTTTATAAGAGAAAACAGCTTTCCTGGCCATTGCCATATTGGAATCATACCATTTTGCTTTTTTGTTTATTTTGGAATCCCGACTTCTCCGATTGTACCAACTGGAACGCTTTTTACTCGGGTTTACCCCGTTCCTAGCTCCTGTTTTTGATTTCTGAGGCAAATGGAAAGCAACATGAGGTCAGAGCTTTGTGATGGCTAACAACGATATTTTTAAGCCACTTTGTAACTATGCAGCCAGCATAGTTACAGGTCAGGTCATTGCTTGGAAGACTAATTTGTGCTCAGTCTTTAATTTGATTTATGTCTTGAAATATTGCTTCAATAGATTCACATAATGTCCTTTCTTAACAATGCTGTCTATTTTTGTAAAATGCACCAGTCCCTTCTGCAAAACACACCTTTATGATGCCTCACAAAATATTTCTTTTGTCTCTCCAAAATGTAGGTATTGTCCCAGAGTGCATTTGCGAACTATAATGTTGCTTATTGTGTTGTTTCTGGAGTTAAGGCTTGTTCCTTGCTGAGTGGACTAACAGTCATTGTCTGTACAGGACTTGATTCAATGTGGACAGCGACTTTTTTCAGGCAGCGTCTTCTCAAGGTCTTTTGTTTTTCTTCTAAGGTTGATTTAATTTGTGACACAAAAAAATAAAGAAAACCTTCATCTCTGGGATTCATATCCCATTTCCTTCCTGGACAGTATAATATATGGACATTCCTATTGTGTTCCTTCACACAACTGTATAAACAGATGAACGTGGCACTTTCAGACATCAGAATCCTGATATCTTCGCTGATTTTTTTTATTTATTTTATACGACTCACAAGGAAGCAGTGTGTTTTAGGACATTATAACGCATCCAATTAACTCAGATCTTGTGATTTGAGAGAAATGGGGTGCAGCTGTGAGGGAAGCCAAGTAACTGTGTTGAAGTTGAACTGAGGAAATGGCCGACAGAACACAGGTATCAAGGGAGCAGAATATAAGTGCCAAAATAAAGACGAAAACAACAATACAAAGTCCTGAAGACAAGTAATAAGTAATATAAGATTATGTTGATTGAACTACTGAATTTCTGGTTCATTTGGATCCTGACTGCATCAAAGCTAAAGTAATTACTGTTAAAAGTGCAAAATCGTATCTAGAGAAATCAAATAAATCCCAGTCTGTCTTCTGGATCCTCTCAATTTCTTTAGTGCTTTTGTTCCAGGTTGTTGTTCAGGAAACAATGCAAAGAGAAATGCGGTTTATTCCACTGGAGATACAGTATGGGCAAGAACCAGTATAACAGATTTGAAGATTTTAGTGGGGAAATTTGTTGCTTTCTATTGAAACTCCTCAAAATGATGATGTAGCTATAAAGAACATTTTGTCCTTCTCCTAAGCACAAAACCTAAATCAAGCGACTCGCTGACGCAGGCTGCACAAACTCTTTAGGCTGCTGCTGTTTGTGATTTGCTATTAATCCATATGTGGCTGTGCAGATTATGGTTCATAAAGACCTGCCTCTAAAAACTGTCTCAGAAAATAACATTCAAAAATGGCTCTGTTCTGAAAACGTGGAAGAGCAGATTGTGATTTATTTATGTATTTATGTCACTACCTTTTAAATTTGATTGTTTTCTGGTAGCACAATATGATGAAATATGCCCTTTAACGCATAATTAACTTAAAATTAAAAAATGTCATTGTTGATGCAAGCAGTGAAGGAAGGGATAATTTGTTGATGAAACAAACTGTGTTTAAATTTCAGGTACACCACGGTTATACCCTAATTTAAAAAATGTATGTGAGAAATTCCTTTCAGGTTTAATGTTATGAGAAGTCAGAGTTTGCAGAGTAACTATAAAGACTGCATAAGTTCAGATTTATAATTTTGTTCAGTTAAGATGGTGAAGCTGGTAACCTTCAAACTCACTGTTTCCATCCTCCAATATCTCAAGTATAAATTGCAAACACGGACAAAAAGTTCAATGTTTGCAATATTATATTCATAGGCCAGATCCTGACAATGCAGAAGAGGCCGCTATAAGAGCAACCTGGGCTCTCATAACACCTGAGCAGACTGATCGACTCCATGCTACGCCGCATTTTTGAATGGAATTACTGAAACAAATTGTGATATTCTAATTATATGACCAGCACCTGTAAATTGCAAACACAGACATAAAGTTCAATGTTTGCAATATCGTTTGATGGAAATCACGAGATGTGTTGAATGTCGCCTTTAAATGAGAAACGCCCTATCAGAGGCCAGACAAGATTGAGTTTGATGAGAAAAAAAGATTATGTGGTAAGTAAATTAAAAGAAAATGAAACTATCAGTATAAATCAATTGTTTCCACATAGGCTCAGATTAGATCTTTATGACTGTCTAGTGTCAGTGTCAGGTTAAATTTATAAAGCCACACTCTGAGGCTTTCAACTCCCTTATGTCAGTAGCAGATAAATGGATACCAGTATCAAAAGTCATCAACCTATTTTCAAAGCGACCATTTCATATTACCTGAATTTTTTTTTTAAATGTACTTCTTAGAAAAACGTATTGGTTCGATTCCATAAAATTGGAAAAAGTAAGCTGTAAGTAAACTAAAAGATCAGGAAAGTAGGGCTGTTTTATTCTGTATATTGCTTCCAAAGGTTCTTGTTTAGATCACTAATCTCTTATTTTTACTCGACTAATTCACAATGAAGGTCATCCTAAGCCATAAAAATTAATAGTAGTTGAATAAATCAGACTATTCACAAAATAATTCAGGCATATTCAATACAGTTTTCAAAACAGCAGTTTGAAAAATAGGAAAAAGACATTTTGCTAACAAAACCAAGTAATCAGATGCACATTTGATATCCCATACTGACCTAACATGAAACAGTATTACTGAAAGGCCAATCCTACTCCCCACCCAATGGATTTTTTTTTTGGCCTTTTAGAAACCCTTGAAATACCAAATCTGTATAATGGGAGTTAAACACAACAAAGAACTTTTGGACCACCTCATTCTTTATTTTTGTTTTCAGTAAAAGAGGGTGTTTAAATATGTCTTTAAAGGAAGTGGTGGTGTTTTTTTAACAACCCTGTCAAGCTGGGAATTGATAATAAACGAGAAGTAAGGAGGAAAAGTCTACAAAACCGCAGGGATGTAAATCACCACCTTTGTCACAATACAATGTTATATCGATTTGTTGGATGACAATGCGATATTTGCTGATATAACAAAGTCTGTACCGTTACAGAATTAATCTTTATGAAACGCACAAGTTAAGTTCTGAAATGTACTAAAGTAGCCAGTAGTTTAAAAGAAAAGTAACCTGGAAGTTCTGGTAAATGGCTACTTACTTAGTTTGCAATGCCACCAAGGTTGATTATTTATAAAATGTCCAAACATGAGAAATTATGAGTGTTTGAGAGCTAATTTACATCTTGAACAGATTATAGTTCAATTCAATTCAATTCAATTTTATTTATATAGCGCCAATTCATGAAACATGTCATCTCAAGGCACTTTACAAGTTAGGTTCAATCATATTATACAGATTGGGCCAGATTATATAGATTGGTCAAAAAATGTTCCTATATAAGGAAACCAGTTGATTGCATCAAAGTCCCGACAAGCAGCATTCACTCCTGGAGAAGCGTAGAGCCACAGGGAGAGTCGTCTGCATTGTACATGGCTTTGCTGCAATCCCTCATACTGAGCAAGCATGAAGCGACAGTGGAAAGAAAAAACACCCGTTAGCGGGAAGGAAAAACCTCTAGCAGAACCGGGCTCAGTATGAACGGTCATCTGCCTCGACCGACTGGGGGTTACAGAAGACAGAGCAGAGATACAACAAGAGAGACAAAAAAAGCACAGAAGCACACATTGATCTAGTAATTTGTTCTACATTAGATGGTAATAGTCGGTGATCTGTCCTCCCTGGATGATTTCACAGTCAACAGAACGTCAGACCAGGTGTACCTACTATGAAGAAGAAAGAGAGAGAACAAAAAGTTAAAAGCTGAAATGACAACAGTCATTTCAATGTAATGCAATGCAAATCTGGAGAACAGTAGAAATCAGTAGAGTGAGAAAAATAGGCCCTGATGTCCTCCAGTAGTTCACTGTAAAACCTAATTATATTCCCTACCCAACTGCTATTATTATATCCCAAATTATATAGATAGATAGATAGATAGATAGATAGATAGATAGATAGATAGATAGATAGATAGATAGATAGATAGATAGATAGATATTATTTCCTTTTTTGCAAGGATATTTTTTCCTTTTTATTTTTTGACCAATCTGTATAATCTGATTGAATTTGAATTAGGAAAGGGCCCTGAGATGAGATGTTTCATGAATTGGCGCTATATAAATAAAATTGAATTGAATTGATCAACAATTGTGCAATACTTACTCTGGTTTTATTTTCTGAAAAGTTACTATTTTTGCTGCGTTAGATCTAACTTTAGATTAGATTCGCTTTTTTGTATTGTTTTGTTTTGTTTCCCATTGCTGATCTAGTGTGTAACTCTCTGTACGAGTCATTGCCGCCGTCACGCCCGAATTTCCCCACTGTGGGACAATAAAGGAATTTCATTTTTTTTTTAGCATATATTAACAAAAGGTCACCAAAATGCACAGTGTGCTGCACAAAAAACATGCATAGCTCTGTCGGAGAAACTACTGCTAACTGTAAAACGGTCCGCTTGTCAATATTATGATTAAGGAAATACGTTTTATCCATAGATTTTCGGTCTCAGAAGGCAGCGAACTAATGTAATTCTAATACTTCACCAGTAGGTGGCAGGAGGGAGCAGAGACACTGGATGTTTTGTTTACTGTCTCCAGCCAGGCTGTTTCTCTTCCTTGTAGCCTGTGCTAACCTAAATTCTTGCTGACAGCAGTGATACCGGCCGAAAGTGTCAGCTGACAACACTATTACCACGTTAACTTCGGAGTTAGCCGACAAATAGTCGAGCTAATTTAACCTTTTTTGCGGGCCTGGCCGTTAGATTTCAGTATTTTAGGGCTTACCCACATGGTGGAAATCGGGTTGTTTGCCCGTAACGTTCATTTTTGGGACCAAACCGCGCAGATTTAACAAAGAGCGTAACCTCTGAAGAGTTTGTTTAGATGGTGACCAGCTAGTCTTGGAGCTAGCCGTGTCCCGCAGGAGTTTAGCCAAAAACCAACGGACGCCTGAATGGGAAGCTGTTAATTAAACTCACGCTGAAGTTTCAGGTCTCTCTCTCCGCACCCGAATACTATCACCGAGGTAAATGCCGACCGAATGGCAAAAACGGAGCCGGGAAATGGACTGGAACATGTCGCCAGCGCGGAGAAGCTGACGGACAGCAACGGGAAGGGCGGCTCGAACGGACCGGAGGCAAACGGCTCCATCCCCGGGGAGAGGCAGGTGGACAGATACGGGTTCACCGGAGGATCCCAGCAGTCCGCCGGAGAGCTGTAAGTAACGTTTTATTCCCCAACGTGAAACACTAATGTAAAAAAAAAACATATTTTAATAATATATAATCTTTTAAAGAGCACTAATGTTACACTGAACTATATTGTCAAACGCTTTCGGCGGTTTGCCTTCACACAAAAAGGAGCTTGACTAACAGCTCATACTTTAATGGCTTCCCACGTAGTTTTGGGGCCTTTTTACTGGACGTGATTGGCCATTCTTCCACAGGTGTACTGTTTAGGTCCGACAAGGCGCCTGGCCAGTGTAAATTGCAGAAGCATCAGTTTAGCATTTCATCCCATTATGCACAGCCAGCATGGCAGCCGCTCTTCTTGACCCTCTGTCGCACTTTCATTTATCTGCCAGCATCTACTTTCCCCCTGCTAATTGTTTTGTTTGTCAATACACGGATAAATGTACACCTTATTCCTATTGTGATTACACAATAAAAAAGGAATTGTTGTTCAACTCAAAATATTAACTGTACTGCAGTTGGTCTCTGCACATTAGATCGTTAGTAGCATTAAAAAATCAAAACAATAAGCCAATAGATGTTATATGCGTTTACTTAAGTCTTTAAGATAGTTTTCTACAAGGCAGCTTTACTACAACAGTAGAATAAAATCCTGAAATTATGGCTTTTAGATTCAGTGCGCCACCCCAAGAGTTTTTATTTATCGATAAATCATATCGATAATTATCAACAAATTCAAAACATATATTTCAACTGAAGCCCTGGCCATTTTATGCTGTTGCTTAGTGACATATTTTTAGATAAAGAACACACAAACGGTGAATTCAAACTCAACCTTTTATTCGACCAACTTTTTTTTTACCAAAATTGCACATTTTTATAAAAGAAAGAAGAACGTGTGCCCTCTGAACTCTTTGAAGGGGGCGGGGCTTGGTGACGGAGCGTTCCTGGGTCTGCGCTTGTGATTGGTTGGGAGGCAATCATGATTGTAATATTAACTAACATGACTAGAATGCAAAAGGAAGGAAAAATGTTCTTCTCTTGAACTTTCGATTGACCCCTTTTTTTTCTATCATCGATATTCGTCTATCGATCGATATATATATATATATTGTTATTGAATTATCGTCCAGCCCTAGGATTACCCCATTTTCTGTGGGAAAACCTTAGCAAGGTTTAACCCCTCCTACAGTGAGGAAACGAGAAGGGAGCACGACAGCGATGCAGCGTACTGAAGACTTCTTGCTATCCCGCCGTCTCAAAGAGAGGAGACAGAAACACAAGGGGAACACGAACTGAGTCGAGCCAAGTAGCGCTGGCGGGAAAGAGCCTTTAGTGTGAAGTAAGGTTCTTAATGGTCAGGTTTCACCCTGTCAGAGTACAACACTGGAGTTCACTGAGCTCCTAAGCGCGACCTGTTCTTTCAACAAAAGTTTATAGAGGCAGGCAGTCATGCTTACGTGCTAGAATTAATTTTAAATACATTGGATTGATTATTACATTTGTGATCTTCCAAAGTTTGCTTTAAACGTTCCAAAAGACAGCGTTTACCCACTTATCAAATGATACATTTTGATACGTTTTATCATTTTATTTTGTTACTACTCGCATTAAAGTATGTCTGATTAAAGTATGTCTGATTAATAAGAATAAAAAACAGTATAATAATCCTGTGCCATTGGATAAGAAAGCACAGATCTGTATCTTATTGCCCTAGGGGAGCACAGGACAGGAGATGAATTCTTTAGACTGAACATTGTAGAAGATCCTCCCCTCTGCATGTTCATGCAAACAAAAGAGGATATTAGTTACAGCTGTGGGCGGCGTAGTTCCCTTTTAATTTGGTTATTGATCATCGATACGTCATTCAAGCTTTCTCCCTCAGTGTGCATGCAAACTAGTCCGGCCTGTGAAACTTTCACAATTGTGTTTTCCACAAAAATCATTTTACCGGGAATCTGTCCTCCTGGGAGAAGCTTTCACAAGCTTTAGTCAAGGCGCCCCTCTCGCTCCAGAGTCAGATGAGTTGCATTTGGGGGAAGTTTCAGCTGGAACCGAGTCCTCTCTTGGAAGCTGACTTTCACTTTCAGTGCTGCATAACATTAACCTGACAAAAGCCAGCTGTATGTCGTTCCGCCTAGCTCCACTCACATACATCTGGGACACCGCCATAGGGATTGCCTTTATTGAAGGCTGGGCCTTATCAAAAATTCTTGCATATGATTGGATAAGCCACTTGTCTGTCATCTTTATTGACGTGCTTCAACCACTCACACCGAAGCTAACCCGTGACGCTGATGATAGCGACGCAGGAAAAAAAATAAAACAATAATAATGTGTTTGCGGCTCTAGTGGCACGCGTTTTATTGACAGTGAGCTGACAGGAACAGGGGGGAAGACAGGCGGCAAAGCGCCGCGGGTCGGAGTCGATCCCGGGCCGACCGCGTTGAGGACTAAAGGCCTCCTAATATGGTTAGCGCTAACCGCTAACCGCTCCGGGGCGCGTCCGCGTCTGCACGTCCGCTGGCCCCGGAAAACAAAACTTGCCAAATCCGGTCGGGAGAAGGGCGAAAACATGGTTTCCACCAACAAAAGCCTTCAGAGCCGTTCTCTGATGTTCTTTTAATGAAACAATATTAGGTAGATTGGACAACACGGTAGAAATAGCAGCATCAATGCTAACGCTTGCTTCCTCGACGAGCCGCCATTGCTATCAAAACAGTCTCACGTCATGGTCGCCTCTCCACTACGTCACATATATGAAACTCCAGCCCTGCGTCCTGATTGGCCAGACCATAAATTTGGTTGGAGAAATCACTCTGTACCGGCGGTGTCCCAGATGTATGTGAGTGGAGCTAGGCGGAGCGACATACAGCTGGCTTTTGTCAGGTTAGCATAACATGGCGGTGTCTGTAATGTGTCCACCTTGATTTCTCTCAAGCCTGGATTCAGGCATCACTGAAGGTTGTTTTTTTTTTTTAAATGGTGCTTCAGAATGTGCTTTAAAACAAAAAATTGACATTACTGAGCACCCATGAGGGGCATGAAGGTCATTTTTATTATTCCTCAATGTCATGTTTTAACCACAGATCACGTAACAGATGACTACAGTGTTTAATTTTTTTTTAAACAATTAGATGCACAAGTGTTTATTCGTTGTGTTGTGGATCCGAACAGGAACAAATTCTATGTAAATCCTAAAATTTATGAATACATCCCTACTGATATTTGACTAAATGGTTTTGTAACAAGTTTTATCTTTCTGGTGTATTCTGGACTGAGCTGGGTCATCCATTTTGCCAGAATTGCTGGAGTATATTTCGTTTGCTTGATTTCCATAGGAGGACCCGGCTTTTACGCTTAGTGCGCATATTCTAAACAGGGCTGAGGCCTTAGGTAGCTTTTAGGTAGTGAAACAGCCCCACAGCATGATGCTGCCATCACCATGCCTGACTGTGGGTTAGTCTTCTTGGATTTAAACACCCCACCTTCTCTTCTCCAGACAGGTCTTTTGTCATTGTGGCCAAATAAGTGGGGGCTCGTGAAAATAGCTTGTAGCTGCTGCGCTCAGACGTTTGAGAATCTGCCAGGCAGGAGGCCTAGAGGAAGCCCAAAGAGTAGATCTATGGATAGAAGACATAAAGGTAGTTGGTGTGAGAGAAGAAGATGCAGGAGATGAGAAGAGACGGAGAGAGTTGACAGAAGAGGATGGTAAAATCTGCAGTTGTTTAGGATTGCCCTGTTATGTAAAGAAAATCGACGATAATTCAAGTAGTGCTCCAAATGTAAGTACTTTCCCACGGATAATCTTTAAACCCTGGAAAGGGAGTGGTTAAAGTCAATCATAGCATCCATGCTCATCGGGAATTTTTAAACTTTTGATTAGAACTATGGAAGAGGGCGCTAGCTTTCCTTGTGCTCTGCTGCGAGTGAGGACATCTCTGTGCGTGAGATCGCGAGGAGCTGAATTGGGGGAAAGGTTCCCCTCGGCTTCCTGTTTTTCCTCCACTTCACTCCGACGGCTTTGCCTGAGGCAAGCTTCCTGCATGAACTAGGAAGAACGCCCGCCCTGCTGACGGGCTACGTCAAAAGGAGAAGACGGTGAATACATTGCCAGTTTGTCTGAACACTGTTTGTATGGATTCTGTCTTCTCAGTGCGGAAGAAGTCCCGATTGGGGTGCTGAGGCAACGGGAAGCTAAATGGCTGGAGATGCTGAACAGCTGGGACAAGTGGATGGCCAAGAAACACAACAAGGTCTGCTGCATAAACCACACTGTCCTCGTGAAGAGATTACAAGAACCTCTAGATGTGTTTATTTTAGAAACAAGTAGCTTGAACTTGTTTTTTTTTTCTTGTCATTTTATGCGCGAGTTGTGTATGATTAAGTGTGTTTTTGTTGAATAAAAGGTGAAGGAGCGCTGTCAGAAGGGGATCCCGCCGTCGTTGCGGGGCCGAGCCTGGCTCTACCTCACTGGGGCCAAAGTAAAAAGGGAGCAAAACAAGGGCAGGTTTGAGGTCGGTGCAAGATTTATGGTCCCCTTTTACAGCACTCATTAATCAACAGAGCCGTAAACACATCAGTTTACATCATAGCCACATCAGCTTTTGCCATCTGTACTGGAAAAGTCAACACTGATGAGAAACCGTCGCCGTTTCTCATGTCCAAACTTGACGTGCGTACTTGACTAGATCTTCTGCAGTTGTCCTTACATAACGTCCTTCATTTCCTTTTTTTTTTTTTTAAGTTTAAAACTACAAGAACATTGAAAATAGTTTACCAATGTGGCAAATGTTGCAACAGCTGAGCGAATTGATGCGTTTTAGGAACTGGACAACCAGCCAGGAGATCCTAAATGGGTTGACGTCATTGAGAGGGACCTCCATCGACAGTTTCCTTTCCACGAAATGTTTGCAGCCAGAGGAGGTCATGGGTAAGCGGTCTGTGCTAGCGTATCTTCCCTTATGTTAGTACTGCGCCATACGGTAGTATTCATACCCTTTAAACATTTTCCCATCGTGTTGTGTTTGTTGAGGGATTACGAGAGTGTGGAAGGGAAGTTATAGCTCTGGGTGTTTGTTTAGGGCAGGGGTTCCCAAACCTTTTCTGTTGTGAATCCCTCCTCCCTACATCCCAACAAAACCTCAAAATGGTTTGAAAATGTAACTTTTAATGTTTACTCATTTAATGCAGTGAAGCCATTGCTATTGGTGCTTAACCAGAATCCCTTTTACATTTTGAATACATTTTATAACAATGATGGATTCTAACAACTGGCATTTTTCAGCAATGCCACAGTTTATATGCTATATAATATTAACAACAGTATAGTAACAAGTCTGCAAAGCACCTGCATACAAAACAAAGACTGAAACAATGATATTTGCTGCCTGCTGACACGGCAGGCAGTGAATATAACTAGCCATGAACCTCATCATCAATAAAATTCAGAGACCCAAAATAGATGAGCTAAAAATGTGGCAAAAATAATATCAGGCCATTGATATTAAATACAAACTACAGTTACATTACATTTTATACTCTTTCAGGAGCATGTTTCACCCATAGTTCACTGCAAAACTAAAAGTAAATAAAATTTTCTTGAAATTAGTTTATTTGTCCCTGATATGAGCAGGTAAATAAGATTGCCTGCCAATGGAATAAGATTTTTGTACTTAAATTAGGAACAGTTCATCTCCATCATCCTATTTCAAGTGCAGGAAATCTAATTATCTTATTTTAGGGGTAAAAATACTCATTCCATTGGTAAATAATGTTGCTTACCTGCTCAAATCAAGGACAGATGCACTAATTTCAAGAAAAAAATCACTTATTTTTAGTTTTTGCAGTGTTGTATGTTAAGGAGCTCAGTTATGGTCTCAACTGACCAGAACGCCTTCTGTAACATGTTTGCTGTGTCTCCAACGTGACTTTTTGAAAACTGCACAAAATCCTTATTAAAAAGCCCTGAAGCTTGTCGTAACATTAAAAAATGTGGAAGATTGAAAGCATTATGAATTACTTTGTGAGTCTCAAAACAATGACATAAACCCCCGCATGTTTTTCATGTAGGCAGCAGGATCTGTTTCGCGTGCTGAAAGCTTACACTCTTCATCGACCTGAAGAAGGTTACTGTCAGGCACAGGCGCCTGTCGCCGCCGTCCTCCTGATGCACATGCCAGCCGAGGTTGAACATCCTCAGTTACATTTCTCCTATAGACTGTTTTTTTTTTTTCTTTAAAAATAGCTGCTGATTATCTACAAGCATCGTTTATTGCACATTTTGTGTTTTGTAATTGACTCTTATCCATGGATTTTGTTTGTTTTAGGATGCCTTCTGGGTTCTTGTCCAGATCTGTGAAAAATACCTTCCTGGATACTACAGCACCGGGCTGGTACGTCATAAAACCCCTCGGGGAACACCAGGGCGTCACCTGAATGTCCCATTCCCATTATCTACCTGAACTCTATCAGGTGGTCACTTATTAGCAGAAATACAGAGATAATGTTCTAAATTCAATATATAGTCCACAAAAATGCCAAGTTAAAGGAGCCTTAGTATTTAAACGTATTGAGGGTGTAGTCAGAGTTTGTCAGCCAAAGCAAAAACAAACTGCCCTGTTGTGCTGCTGTGTTGTGGTTTGTTGTGGTATGTGTTGCATGTGGTGGTGTCAGACTTGTCAGGTGAGTATTTCTCTCACTGCATACCGATAAGCTAACAATCTAATCACACAAGGTGGTTACTGGGCCAAGGACATGATTAGCAGACAATCAGATTATGCAAAGCCAGAGGAATCTGCTGTCTCCACACCCACTCTTTCCCGTCTTCTCCACAGGAGGCGATCCAGCTGGACGGGGAGATCCTGTACGCTCTGCTGCGGCGGGTGTCCGCTGTGGCTCACCGCCACCTAAAGAAGCACAAAGTGGAGCCGATCCTGTACATGACCGAGTGGTTCATGTGCGCCTTTTCCCGGACTCTGCCCTGGTCGTCTGTGCTGCGGGTCTGGGACATGTTTCTCTGTGAGGGTGAGGCCCTGCAGGGAAGAATCCCTTCTGGTTAAAATGAAGGAAAACCATTGCAGTGTTTTCCTTAAAGTAGTAGTAATTATATCACACGTATATAAAAAAAAAAAAAAAGGTTTGTGGCAGAAATGTCACAGATAGCTGTGACAGATTGCTACCGCTCCCTCAGCATTTTTATGTGTCTTTAGCAAATAAATGTCACGTAAGCAAACAAATCAAAAACTGACCCGGTTACAGAAGTAATATATAACATTGATATACATAGTTTTTTAATATTTTATATTATTTGTTTACTTTCACCACAATACCTTTGTTTTGTTTTTCAAACTTTCAAAAAAGTCAGAAATATTCAAGAGCAATGTGTTGCTGTCACTGTTATTCACCCCCTCCAACATTTGGCATAAACAAAAACACTGTCACTCTGAAGGAGACATTTCTTATTTTTACGTTTCTGAATAGATACAGGGAAAAATAATAATGTCTTCTGCAGTTGAACCTAAAAAAAATTTAAAGAATTAAAAGGGTTGTTTACATTAACAATAAATACCCAAATCAATGAGTTGCATCAGCTCAAAAACCTTTATTGGCCTCGTTAACTTGGGGGGGGGGGGGGGGATCCCTTAGGAGTTGGAATAATTGCAGATCAAGCGTTGAAAGATTGATTCAGTTGGGATTACAAGATCTTAGAGAAGTAGATTTTTGCTCCTTCACATCTATAGATTCAGATACGAGGCTGAGTGAAATCCACCAAGAATTTAGGTCTCAGGTTTAGAGCATGGGTCTCAAAAGTTACTAAGTTTGCACAGTCCTGCTGTGACAGAGACAGCCTCAGAAAATGAGAGGAGAGGTGTGTGTGTCTGTCTTTTCCCTATCACAACTGCAGTCTGTGGGAGTTGCAGCCAGGCGGATACCTGAATGAGCCGCATGAATGGCATGGATTGTTTTTTTTTTTTTATCGAGAGCGAGCCGAACCTTTGCGCCGGGTCAGGCCACCGTCCGGGCCACAGGGCAAACTCACGGTGCACCCGATGGCCAGTCCGCCCCCGCCCAGAGGACAGATAACTCCTCACCCCCTGGCTGTCGCAGAGACACAGAGGGAGAGAGAGACGAAGGGGAAAGGAGGAGCAGAGAGAGGGATAGGATAAAAAATAAAAAGAAGAAGCTCTGGTCAGCTCTAAATTTACATTTGTTCATCTGGAGGGAGTAAAACAAACACTAGTGTCGTTAAGTCAAAACAGGCACAGCCCATCCCTGTGTTTCCCCAACCCTGGTCCTCAAGGCACACTGCCCTGCATGTTTTAGATGTTTACCGGCTTTAACACACCTGATTCAGATGATTGCAGTTCAGCAAAAGCCTGTTGATCAGCCATCAGTAGAAATGAGGTGAGCTTTAGCAGGAGAGCGTCTAAAACAGGCAGGGCTGGAGCCCTGAGGACCAGGGTTGGGGAAACACTGGCCTATCCAGCACAACTAGTTTAAGGCATGTTTGTTTAATGCTAAAATGTCCAGAAATTCAGATTATGTGTACCTAATAAACTCCACTAATAAATTACTATAAATGAATATTGACACCCTTGCCTCATATTATTTTATTCAAGCTATATTTAACCAGGTAAAATATTTTGTTTTACAATTTTTAAACACTTCTACTTTTCATGACATACTATAATAATAATAATAAATGTTATTTATAATGCACTTTACATTTCAAATAAAATCCCAAAGTGCTACAATAGGGGGTTTAAAATCAGTTCACAAAGTATAATAAAAACAAAAACACAATAATTAATTTACCTAGAACTTCTTGCAAATTACATTTTATGTCAACTAGATTTCAATTACATTCAAGTCAAACTGTCAAAGTAATGTGTCATTCTACTTATAAAAGTTTATTGACTTTTAAAAAGAACCAGTTCGGTGTTTTAATTTTCATGATTATAACTGACAACTAATGAAAACCCTAAATTCAGCATCACAGAAAATTAGAATAGTACTTAAGACCAATACAAAAAAAGGATTTCCAGAAATTTTGGCAACCTGAAAAGTATGAACATGAAAAGGGGGAGCATGTACAGCGCTCTTAGTTGGGGCTTCTTTTCCCTGGATTACTGCAGCAATGCGGCGTGGCATGGAGTCGATCAGTCTGCTCAGGTGTTATGAGAGCCCAGGTTTCTCTGATAGTGGTCTTCAGCTCTTCTGCATTGTTGGGTCTGGTGTACCGTATCTTCCTCTTCATAATAGCCATTAGACTTTCTATGAGGTTAAGGTCAGGCAAGTTTGCTGGCCATTTAAGAACAGGCATACCATGGTCCTTTAACCAGGTACTGGTAGTTTTGGCGCTGTGTGGAGGTGGCAAGTCCTGTTGGAAAATGAAATCTGTGTCTCCATAAAGTTGGTCAGCAGCTGCATGAAGTGCTCTAAAACTTCCTGGTAGACGGCTGCGTTGACCTTGGACCTCAGAAAACACAGTGGACCAACACCAGCAGATGACATGGCACCCCAAACCATCACTGACTGTGGAAACGTTCCACTGGACCTTAAGCAACGTGGATTCTGTTCCTCTCCTTTCTTCCTCCAGACTCTGGGACCTTGATCTCCAAAGTTAATGCAGAATTAACTTTCATCAGAGAACAGAACTTTGGACCACACAGCAGCAGTCCAGGGCTTTTTATGTTTTCATCCCAGGCGAGACGCTTATGACTCTGTCTCTTGTTAAAGAGTGGCTTGACACAGGGAATGCCACAGCGTAAACCATGTCTTGCATACGTCTGTCTGGTGGTTCTTGAAGCTCTGACTCCAGCTGCAGTCTTTGTGAATCTCCCCGACATTTTTCAAAGGGTTTTGTTTTACAATCAACCGGACTTCATAGGGTTCGTTCATCCCTGTTGCTTGTACACTTTTTTTTTTTCTACCATATCTTTTCCTTCGCCTCTCTATTAATGTGCTTGGACACAGAGCTCTGTGAACAGCCAGCCTCTTTAGCAATGACCTTTTGTGTCTTACCCTCGTTGTTCAAGGTGTCAGTGGTCGTCCTTTGGACCACTGTTAAGTCAACGGTCTGCCCCATGATTGTGTCGCCTACAGAACTGGACTGAGAGACCATTTAAAGGCCTTTGCAGGTGTTTTGGGTTAATTAGTTGATTAGAGTGTGGCACCAGGTGTCTTCAATATTGGACCCTTTCACAATATTCTAATTTTCAGAGATACTGAATTTGGGGTTTTCATTAGTTGTCAGTTATAATCGTCAAAATTAAAAGAATTACGCACTTGAAATCTATCAGTCTGTGTGTAATGAATGAATATAATATACAAGTTTCACTTTTTGAATGGAATTACTGAAAAAACAAAACTTTTTCATGATATTCTAGTTATATGACCAGCATCTGTATATCAGTGGTTGTAACACTGCAGGATCTTAACCTCAGGCTCATGTGAACAGATTATTTCGATTTATATCTACATGTACAGTTGTGATTGACTTTCTTTTGGCTCATACTCGTATGTCTGCCGCGTGTTCTGATCCCCGCCTCTGCTTCTCAGGAGTGAAGATCCTCTTCAGAGTGGGCCTGGCTCTCCTGAAGTGCTTGTTAGGAACACAGGAAAAAGTGAAGTCCTGCCAAGGTTTATACGAGACGGTTGAGCTGCTGAAAAAGATTCGCCCAGAGTACATGCGTGAAGCCTTCCTGGTGCAGGAGGTAGGGTTATTCTGTTGTAATCTTTACCCGTTCGATTGCCGTTTTCCTCGATCTGAAGCCCCCCCCCCCCACCCCGTGTCTTCATCTGCACGTTTCAGATCATTGACCTACAAGTCTCTGAGAAGGACATTGAGAAGGAACACCAAGCTCAGCTGCGGCGCTGGAAGGAGACTCACGGAGATCTAAGCTGCAACTCCCCTCCGAGGATGCACGGCGCAAAGGCCATCATGGCTGCCGAGCCGCCGAGCCGACAGGAGCTGAGGCAGAGACCCACCATCATTGTCGAGTCTCCTTTGGCGTCAAAAACGGAGGAGGCGTCAGTAGGCGAAGCAAAGGGAGGCATAAAGCCCACGAAGGAAAACGGCCATGCAACCGTGCTCCCAGTCGTGGACCCTAATGATGCATCCCAAGCGCTTAACCACATGACCATCCAGGGGTCCAAAGAGAGTGTGAGCAGCGGCGAGCAGGACACATACCTTTAACGAGGCGAGGGTTACGCCAGTTTATGCCACGCTGCTCTCTTCCAGCAGCGACACTCGTCAGATTTCCGTCACCGTTTTTAGTGACACGGTAAACAATAAAATCTGCGCAACTGTAGAAAAATGTTTTTCAACATTTCGAAGCCTCCAACCGGACTTCTTAGGTGTTCAGACTCCTATTTGGACTTCAAGCTATTTCACCCGACTAAGCAGATGCATCCAGGAAACTTCTTATAATGGCTTAAAATCTCAGACGGGTCGTTTTCATGGACGATGGATTTAGATGCGTCATTACTCTATTCTGAATCAGAATATTGTTGACCATGAATGCATAAAGGAACACGGTTTTTACCCGTGGGGTCTAATAATTTCCATATATATATGTCACCGTTGGGCAATTCATAATAACAGATATTGATTCATTCTAGGTCAAAATGTCCTAATCTATGGCAGGATATTCTTTTCTAGAACATGCTGCCTCTTTTGTTCTTCTGATTTGTCCAGATTATTCACTATATTCTATCTGTTCACACTAACTCACAGTTTTCTAGTTATCACTGACTCGTGCTGGTTCTGTAAAGCTGTCATTGCTCACCTTGTCCACACGGGGGCATCCTTGCGCTGTTTCTGAGACGTAGCAGGTGGGGCTAAACCTGTTCACACTCAAATGGAGGAACAAAGTGCAACGAAGGGGGCTTTTTGTGTCAATATGCCAAAGATTTACAGTTCATATTTTTTTAAAAATATGTCCAAGATATTTGAGAGGAGGGTTTGAGTGTTTCTAAAGAGTTCATATTTATGCGTTTATAATGACATACATGTGAGAATGTTGAACCTCCTTAAGGTTTGTGGTTCCTTCAATTTAAAACCATAATTTTTACAGCAGAATTTAAAAACAAGCTGATACAAAATCTATTTTAAAAGCTTTTATCTAAATGAATTGTTCAATGTTACCTGCAACATTTTTTTAAATCTGGGGAACAATAAGTGTGTGATAATCAGCCAAATGTACATTTTGATTCTCATTATCATCATTATTATCGATATTAATGTGGTATCAAATGAAGGAAATTAATTCAAATGAAGATTTATGCAATCAACATTTGCCAGTGCTTTTTATCTCAATGTGTTTATTTTAAACAAATTTTAAAGAATTTAAAATTATTTTTGTGTTTTTCTTGTGGTTCCTTTTTTCAAGGAAAACTGAAGCTAATTGTGCAAATTCCAAACATTTTTTTTTTTTTATTTCTGTCAAGAAGAGAAATTACATTTTGCCAAACTGGATTCCAGCATAAAGCTTTCAGCTCCACTAATATTTATATGGTATTACTGAACATCATCCAGGAATTTCTTATTCATTTAGAAAACATGTTTCAAATCTACACAATAAGGTTTCCTGTCAAGGAAAGATTTTTCTTTAAAAAAAAAATGCTGCTTTGTGTTCATTTTGAAAACTTGACTCTTTTAATGTCCACAGGGTTCCTACACTGTTTTAAAGGATCGAGAGAAAAGTTTAATCTGATTTATACATTTTGCAGGTCCTGTATGGAAAAAGAAAATAAAAGTATGGAAAATAGATTTGATTTTCACATTTTTTGTATTCGCTTTTATTCTCTTATAATTAAAATCAGAATTTCCAAACTTAAGTTGGTCTAATCAGTTTTTTTTTTTACATTGATTCCCTTGATAGTTTAGTACCACCACAGATATGCCTGCTACAGAGCTGCTAAACAAGGTCGTGGACGTCCGGCTTACCAATTTCAAGAATCCGTCGTTTTTATTCGTCAGAGCGATTTTGGTAGTCCAAGCTGAAGGATGCTGAAGCAACAAGTTGATAAGTCAATGGTTCGTTACGTCGTCCCTCCGCATACTACAAAAATGGCCGAAGAGGGTGGAGTGGAATGCTCTGCCGCCTGGAGAGGGGCGGGGTCTGAAGACCCTTTAGATTTAAAGAGACAGCACCAAAACAAGTTGCTCTCAGACACATCTCAGAACAGGGGTAAAAAGGGGGAACTTGGAGGTAAATTAACGAGGAATTCAGACCAGGGCATTGCAGTTTCTCTTTGTGTAGACCACGACTGAATGATTTCAATGTGAGAAGGAAGAACTGAAAAGCATGATATGTCCCCCTTTTAATATTTTAGGCATACCAGTCTTTGTGTTGCTGCTCACATTTTTCCTCCTCTCCCTCACTCTCCTGCCTCATTACTAAATATGATGCCGGGACAGCTTTTTGACAAGTGTCACGATTGGATAAAACCTCACTTGAATAACTTCCACTGGTGTCCAAACATCCAGCCTATATGGGCAATTTGGAGGTGTTACGCCTTCAAAAGACTGTGAAGACCATTAATATTCTGATTTCTGTTGAGGTCGTAGTTCTGTGTGAAGTGAGCCTTTGGGAAAGAAAAACACCACAAAAGTGTTATTATTTAACAGCTTATTTGATCACTCGTAACTGTTTTTCAAGAAGTTTGTAGTTTATATATTTTATATAAGTAGTAGTATATATTTTTATATATATTTATCTGGGCAATGTGAGAATGTCTGCCTTCTTACCCCATTTATACGCTTAAGCCACAAAGGGACACATAAGATACTAGTTGAAACTTTCAGTTTATCCCACAGGGCTGGAATAAATCATATTGTCATAGTCTGTAGCTTTACCCACAGATGCCACCTAGTCTTACATAATGTTTCATTAAAGAGACGTTTATTGTCCAGAGCTGGAAAATGTAAAAAAAAAAGAAGAAATAATAAATGCCCTTTCCTCTTTAGTTCTGATCAGGTTTTTTCTTATGATTTACAAATTGACTTGAATCCACAGACTCTGAGATTCAGCTTATATGACAACACAACCCACATCCATCTTTTTGTAGGCATTACGAACTTTAAAAGCTAAATTAAGACGGGAGGAAAATGTCAAGTAAAGACGAGAGTTAACAGGCAGCAGTTGAACAGCCCCTGTGTTATCATTCAGCGCCCTTGCAAACACCCACCCTCCCTCACCCATGCTGCAGCACACTTCCTCGGACACCTGTTCCTCCCTCTCTTTCAGCCTCTTTCATTCCTTTGGGGAATTTGCATCTCAAATAGGCTAAATTCTCACAGCACCGTCTGAAGCTCCTCGTGCAGCCATCAGCCTTTGGTCTCTGAATGAAGTCCTCTGCGTACATACAGGCCGTCTTATTCCTCCCCGTCCACCGACGAGCCTCAGCTGCGGTCCAACAACATTACAGCCAACATTTTAAGTTCCCCCGTCATTCCAGCACTACTGAGTTTATTTTGATTTATAGGATTACTCCTTCAGTTTGACATTTTAGAGGTCACTGCCGTCTTACGGTTTCTCTCAAGACACTTGCCGTCATCTTAAATTAACGAGATTAAAAAAACACAATTTTGTTTTAAAGCACCCAATAATCTGAAGTTGTTATAAATATCTTCCACACTTCCTTCTGTGACATTCCTCTTCTGGAACTTCATTGTTGGCTATTTTTTTTTTTATTCCTCTACAGACTTTTATGCACATACTGTCAGAAGATGCTTGTCATTGTGGCATCCTTGTTTGTCTCCCCTCATCATCATCTCCTCTTTGCCTTTTGCTTTGTGGGGACAATGCAAGCTGCTCTAACCTCGTCTCAGCCACACCCTTCGCCACTACCCATTCCTGCTCCCCCACCTGTCTGTTTTCGACTTTTTCAGAGTTCAATGTCGCTGGCTAGACCCAAAACCCAGGGGGGTGTTTAATGGGAGACTGTCTTTATGGATAATCTGCTGCGGGGCGGGGGGGGGGGGGGGGGGGGGGGTTGGAGATGTGACCCAGACATACCCTCAAAACCACATTGAGAAACAAGTGTGGAACAGCACTGGCGTTTCTCTTTTTACCCAGGCATTATAGCAGCTTCTGGCTTTTCCAATATTGGTTTCAAAGGTTCACGTTAAAAGACGGTGAAACGACATTTCTATTATTTATGCAACAGAATTTCAAGTGCACTAAAATCTAACAAATGTAAATTATACAGGTTTTGGAGCAACTTTTGCTGCAGCACAATCTTTTTATGGAAGAATTAGCTTATTTCTGCAGGACATTGCAAAATCTAATTCTGGTAAGTTGATGCTAAATCCCAAAGAAAGTTTTGTACAGGTTTTGGAGTCATGTATGCGCCACCCTAATCATTGTGTGTGTTGGTGACGTAAATTCAGGTTTACCTGAACTCAAATCCAAATAACATTTTAAACAACATTTTACATCAGCCATGTTCGTCCCACTTGTAGTTGTTTTAAACTTTTGAACCATGGCTCTGACTATTGCTGCAGGCAAGTTTTTAAGTCACCTGTTGTTGTTAGAAGTAGCTCCTCTTACAAAGCACTTATTTAAATGGCACGTTCGCTTGTCTTTCCCATTTTGAAGAGAGGTGAAGTGAAATGGGCCTTGTTGTATCACCATGTGTAGAACCCCAGGAAAATTGGCAGTGATGGATTTAGGGAGAGGTAATATATTACGATTTTAAAAAGAGATATAACATGAGACTATATTGTTTATTTTGAGATGGTCTTTCTTACATTATAGTCATACTTTTATGTATTCCAGTAGGTTTTTTTTCAGTGGTTTCTCATATTTATTTACAGCTGTTTGTTAAAAAATGTGCTTGTGAGACATTTTGGATAAAGCTTCGATTCAGAGATGCCTTTTTATTATTACTTCATGAAAAGAAAAACACATAAAGATAAATACTATACATCGGGATTCAACCTAAACATAACGAGATATCGTTTTTGGTTCATATCGATCAAATTTAGGGATGTCTGTAAAACTTACTGTTTAGGCTACTGCAGTAAAAGTAATTAAAAAAGTATTTTAAACCTTTTTTTACACATCATTCTGAGTGGTTCGGAGGGTGGTGAGCGCCCAACATGAGGGGAGAACATCTTCACCGTCTTTACGTCATATCTGGATTTTACTAGGCGATGAAAGCCTCATTCAGGATTACATTTCTATTTATAATAGCAGCAGAGATCAATATAAATACAGCTGCCCAGTTTGACGATTCACTTCTTTTTAGGAACAGGAATATATGAAGGACTCTGTTTTAGGGGAAAATCTCCTGTTGAATTAAATGATAATGCTGTTGTCCTCAATCTTTAGATTTAGTTTTGAAATCATCACGCAAGAAAACTGCAAGTAAGACTGTATATTGTATTTGATGTTCTGTTTCACCGCTGTAACTGTTTTCGGGGGGTAGCAAGTACATTAATGGGGATGATCCCACGATACCATATGTGTGAAGCGTCTGGGAGATTATAGTCTGGCATCGGGAGCGGTAAAGCTCTTCTAAAGCTTTTTGGTAACTGGGATTGAAGGTTTGCAGCTTTAGCCCCACCTGCCACCCCCAATCATGCCCCCAGCCCGATTAGAGGGGGGCCAAAGGTCAGGGGTTTGAAACTCGAAACTTACGGTAAGTAAACTTGATGGGATTTTCTTTTGATCAATTAAGGTTACGTGGTTGCAAAGGGGAATGGAAGCCGTTGAAAGTTTCGGGTAAATAAAAGTGGAGCATGAAAGCGGGATTACTTGAAAACTCAGGGCCATTTGTTAATCCTGCTTTTAAAGGGAAGAGTGTTAAATTACAGTTTACAAAAAAAGTCCCTTACACATTACACAGAAAGTTGTAAACATGTAGTATGACTTACAGGTCATCGTTTAGACACGACAATCTTGAATTAGAGCAGGAGACACGAGTGTCGTTCTTCTCATGAGTCTCCGCAAGAAAATAATGATTTCTTTCCCCTCTAATCCTTATCAGTTGAAAGATTTTCCCTTTTTCAGGCAGGAAGCCCCCTTTCTTAAGTCCTGACGACGGTTCACTCAGAGTAACTAAGCACTCGGACCTTGTGGGCATTCCTGTTTGTGACCTTCCACGTGTTTGGGGCCAGAAGCTGCGGTGAAAAGTTTGAAGTAGCATCGGCTGCACGTGTGGGACAGGAAGCGGAGTGGTAGGGGTCAGGGGTCGGACAGATGCTTTCTTTGTGGACAGCGGACAGGAAGTGTCAGCGTCCTTTCATGGCTCTTCTTGGGTGAACAGTAGCTGCAGTCCTAATGATCTCAGATCCGTCAGTGTTTTTGGACTCGGTTATAAATTGTAACAGGAAATGATAGCGAGCTCTGGTTTGGTTCCAGCAGGGGATCCCCCCGATCTATTTTTTTTTTTTTTTTTTACATCATATTCCCAGCTGGACATCTTACGCCAAGTTTGGTTTATTTTAGTTATAATCCAAACTGCTGGCAGAGGTACATAAAGTCTCAAAAACATCAGCGCAGCTTGTGTGAATGCTATTTTATTAATTATGCAGTTGGCAGGTTTGCATGTTACGGTTATTTGTACTGAAATGATGACGCTGGAAAAAGTGGTAGGAGGCAAGTTTAAGCGCCATTCATACACAGGGAGATTCAAAGTGTTTAGAAGAAAAACAAAAGAACTGGAAAACACACACAATGCATCTCACAAAAACATGAAAACATGGCAAATAACCACATAAAAAGAGAAAAACATTAGAATTACACAGTTTAAGTAAATAAAAAGCACAAAAAAAGGAAATCATAATGCGAGGCGTTGCAAACATAAAATCCTTTAAAGTAGACATAAACTGGACCCACCCTTGCAGCTCTTGGCTCATTGGACAGTAAGCCAGGTTGTTTTATTTCTATGAATGTAAGTCAAAGTTGGAGTTATTGATTTTTTGTGCTACAATCTGACGAGTAAAGAATGTCCTCACTTTTACCATGAATCAAACATCCAATAAAAGCTTGTTTAGAGGCGTAACAATGTGAGCGTCTTAAGAAACATCTAGATAACATTGATCCAGAAATCACCAAAGCAAAAAAAGTTAAAGCAAATCACAATTTTTTTCCCCTTCCCTCTAGCTGTTTTAAAAAAATCACATTTAAAGCTGGTGAAAAGCTAAATAGCTGTTAAAGCCGTTTAGTATAAGGCAGGAATAAAGCTCAGACAAGTGAAAGGGCTTGGTTATGTAGAGAATGAGCTCTGCTTGTTGTTGCAAGAGTCTGACTATATTATCAAGAGGAAACCTGCATAGATAGAGCTTTTTGTTTACATTTCACTTTTTCCGCTCTCTGCTTTAACGTCCCTTTCAGTGTCTGTGTTCGCTCCTCACAGGGACATGTAATGTGACGCCTGTACCAAGGCGTAAAATCCAGTCCCTTGTGATTCTATCATTTTCAAGTTTCAACCAGTCTCAGTCATTAAGGAATAGTTGTCATTTGTGCAATTTATTTTAACCACATTTGTCCTTATCCTGCCAATAAAATGTGTTATCTGCATCCAGCCAACTAAAATGCTGCCTTACAGAGATTTCCTTGAATTTCAAAAGCTGAAAATCTGCATCACAAGACAATTTCATGACACGTCTTCTTTCAGGCAAGAAGACATTTTGCCATCTGGTTGTTGATTTTGAACTTTCAGACCTAGTGATAACATCTAAAACCAAAATATATGCTCTTGAGCATAACAAAAAATAGCATTTTTTCTTTTTCTTTTCAGAGACTTCAGGACTACAGCTGTTTTCCTTTTCTTTTTTCTTGATGGTTGAGATGGTTAAGAGTGCATAGAGTTCTAACCAAGAATGTAGCCCCTGGTTCAAAATCAGCATCTTTAAGCTTAAATGAATTTTCTGTTGCCCACATGGACCAACCAAGAGCTTCTCTGGAAACCCTTACGGCCAGATGACACAAGGACTGAACTATTTGGCAACAATAACAAGAAGAGTCAAGGTTCAGCATTCAGAACTATAGGAAGACTGGACTTACTGTCGAGCATGGCGGCGGCAGCATAAAGCTGAGGGCCTGTCATTGCCATTCAGCCAATGGTCCAATGTACACATCAAAACTGGTTCCATTCTGGAACCAGTTTTGATGTGTTTGAAGCTTCAGGAAAAACCCAGCCTCAACTATGTTGAAAGTTGGTTGAAATAAAGGTCCCTCCACTCCAAGGAAACCAATGAATTTAATTAAAATCTACCCCTGGATAACAGATATTTTTAACAGTGCACAGGTTTCTGATCTAAAACTGGCACCTTCAAGCGTAAGTGACATTTCCAGGTGCACTACATTTCTAGTCCAAACGCCTTCTGGAAGAAAACGTCTTTTGGTCAGGGGACATGGAGCCCGACGGTCTTAAAGACAAGAAATATGTTTGGAGGAGTCAGGGTGAGGCGTTCAGACCTAAAAACACTCAAACCATCAGTCAAGCGGGCAGGTGTTGTGGCAGTGGCAGCATCATACTGTGGGTCTGTTCCTGTACCAGCAGGAGTTTGTGCAAAAGGTGTGTAATTTAAAAAAAGAAAACTTGGTGGAAACTTTGACAAAACTTGATGTTCAAACAGGACAAAAACACATAATGATTACATTTTGAATGGACCAAGATGGCCGACATTGGGCTTCAGGAATGGCCTCCCTAAATTCCCGACCTCAACCTTATCGCATATTCCTAAAATCTCATTTTAAATGAGTTATACCAGTGACAGTTTTGGACTATAGTTGTTTTAAGATTAAGTACAAAAGAGATTATATTTTTATTGGGTTTTTTTGTTAAAGGAGACCTGTCCAGGGTGTACCCTGCCTCTCGCCCATTGACAGCTGGAGATAGACACCAGCACCCCTCACGACCCCAATAGGGATATGCGTGTTAAATGGATGGATGGATGTTAAATAAGACTTAATATTTGTTTTAAGGAGAATCAATAATAAACTTACTGCCATAAGATGTAAAGATGCCCTTTGAGTCCAGGTTTGTATTAACTAGTAGTAAAAATCTGCACACATCTAACCATGACCCACTGCTTGCAGGGGCTGGGCTAAAGCTAGGCAAAGCAAACTGGATTATCCCTGTTTGGTTTGATTAAGTTGCCAAACGTTGTTATTTCAGTCCATGACGAGACATGCGTCTTGTAAAAGTCCCTTGGCACTGTTTGCGTTACGTGTTTATCTCTTTGCCGGGGATGTTTGTCAAGGCTTTTCTGCCATGTTGATGGTGTTTTTCATTTATCTGCATCAATCTGAGGTTACTTCCTGCCATTGTTGTGTCACATCCCCACTGTCTCCTCTCTTCCTGTCAATCGAGTCCTCTTTTTCCTCAGCAAGGAAACTGGGAGAGGGAAGAGGATACACACTGGGAGAGGAGGAGGAGGAGGAGAAGGGGGGGACGGGCAGTAGTGATGTCGTTGTGTAAGTTTCTGTCCAAGCATGGTTGCCTGTGTTTGTGTGATTGTGAGAGAAGGAGAGCTGCTGAGGCCCTGATAAGAGTTTGATGATGTACAGAAGAAGCATCAGCAGATTATGATAACACCAAAATACACATCTGCTTATGGCACAATAAAATCAGGTCACGCACGCAGTTCAAGTTTATAAGCTCTCGATCATTAAAGCTTACATATTACTTTACAGTTCACTAATCCTGATAACTAAAACAGAAACCAGGATCCAGGTAGAAAAGGGATGCAGAGCACCTGCTGAAGCTTCAGTCACGAGTTTACTGTCCATCTGAGCGAAATTTCATGTCATTGCTGCAGATCTTCATTTGGTGTCTAAACAGAACAATGTCACTAAAATGCACCAAATCAAATGAGGCTAAAAGCAAGCTTCAGGAACTGTCTCCTTAAGAGCCTCAACTTCAACCTTGTTGAAAATTTGCATTCTAACCTTAAAATTAAAGTACAGCCAAAGAAACAAACCGGTTTAAATTACCTCTGCCAATTCTGGAATAAAAGTAGTCACATATCCAGCCAGAAATGTCCCAGAAGCTAATTGATGGCTGCAAAAAGCATGAGGTCAAGGCATAACTAATTAGCCAAATATCTGTTTTTATGTAAAGCTTTGAACTTGTTCAGTTCGGTTTATCTTTGTAGTTGTATGATTCCATCTGGAAAAGCAACAAAACAAAACTTTAAAATGATTGATATCATGCACAATTGACTAGAAATGTGCGCTAATGATTAGATTTTAGAAGCACACAGAAGCAACTACATTTATCATATTACTAATGTCATGCATTTTGCAAGACAACAGGCATTTAAAAACAAGGAAGACGTGTCGGTCTAACTTGTTTCTGTCTGCAGCTCATCGTTTCGTTCAGTTCTGCATCTCTTTAGGATTGCTTTTGGTGCACCATTATCACAATCTGTGGTTTTTATCTATGAATTTTTTGGTGTGGCCTTTTCTCATTATTCTTCCTGCATTTTTCACTTTTTCCACCCACTGGTGAACCCTTATGTCTATATAGCATATGCCACTGACACTAAAGATGCACATTGAATCGTATTTTCTTATTTTGCTTCCAAACTGTCAGACTTTCTTGTAATCATTCAAAACTGTTTTGAGGGACAGTTCTGCAGACTTTCTGGAGGTTTTTCTAAATTTTGGCAGCTTGTTCGCTCACCAAATAATTTTACACCCTGTCAGAGCCAAAACCTCACCGGAGGAATCATAATGCACGTGTTTCTTTTTAAGGTTAAAGCTTTCTTACACTGTAAGAAAATTTGACTGGGTTGGAATTCTTTACTGTCATGTATGATAGTATGTGTGTGCGCAGGAGACAGTAAGATTTTTTTTTTTTTAACTCATATTAGCAGCTGACCTCAGAGCCTATTCTAATTGAAACTAACGACAAAAGCATATGTGCAGCAGGACCTTTGGTTTGAAATTACAATAGCTTATTGTGTTGCACCCACTGCAGTCACGGCCTTTACCTCACGCATGAAGATGAAGGATTTCTGGCCGTGTTCTTTGTGTGAGCGTCTCTCAACCTTCAAACTATACTGACGTCTTATGTTTCAAAAACTATGTGAGGTTCAGAGAAACATAGCGACCTATACAAAACAGTTCATGTTACATGTATGGGGTAAAATCTCACCAGGCTTGTCCCCCACCCCCACTCCCCTCCCGTTGGTGTTGCATTCAAGGCACAGAAACAGGGGATTTCATTCTTGCTTTTTGCAAACTTTTTTTCTCTCCGTGTTTTTATTTCCAAGCGTTTATTGGACTAGTTGAGAACACATCTTAAGGGTTTGTTTTAACATTATCTGTGAAATATGCAGTAAAATCCAGAATTCTTAAAGTCAGGACAGAATGGGCAGGGGCATCCAGTGGAAAATAGATGCAAACAAGTTAAGAAGTGACAATATATTTGGTGGAAACAATTGAAAACTGTATTCAAGTAACGTATATAAGTAAATAACCAATATCTATCTGAGAAAAAGTTACGAATGTACACACCTATTTTATTGCTTTGGCAGCATAGCTGTGATGTTAAAGATCCAATATTAAAACTCATTATTGGAGGTTGAACATGACGAGGATGAAAACAACAACTCTAGTTATAGATGTTGTAGATTAAGTTGAAAACCAATCACACAATGTTACCATCCTGTGCCACGTGGCCGTTAGTCCCTGTTTTTGCTTAATGCAGGGCGATTAGTGAATTAGTGAACTGTCATAACCGAAAACTAATTGTCCCCTTTCAGATGTCGTCTGGTTCTTTGTTGTTTTTTGTTACCGTAATTGTTTCCAATTATCAATCAAATGTCTGTATCAGACAAATATAACATGAGTAAATACATAAAGTGGTTTTATTGGTGATTATTTATTGCGGGGAAAAAGCTATCCTTACCCACCTGGCCCCATATGAAGCAAACATTGCTCTGTAAACCTAATAACTGGTTTTGCCACCCTTTGCTGCAACTACTACAGTAAAGTGTTTCTGATACCTGGTGATGAGTCTTTTACACTGATACGGGTGGATTTTGATCAGAATAGTTTTATTCCAGCCACACTGGAGGGTAATCAAGCAGGAACAGCCTGTTTGAGGTCATGCCGCAGCATTTCGAGAGACTTTGACCAGGCCACGCTTTCGTTTTGCGAGCTTGCTGGTGTGAATTGAATGATTGTCAGTTCATGACCTCAAGGCCATGAACTGATTGCCGAACATACTCCTTCAGCATTCTCTGCTAGAAGGCAGAAACAACAAGCCATCCTGCCCATGCCATTTCTCAGTCATCGCAACAACAAACAGACTTAAATCGGAGACAACTGGAGGCAAAAGTCCAGTTGCCTCCGATTTAAGCCTGTGGGCTGTAACATGTAACAAGTCATCCTGTTCCCAACCCTGCAAGGCAATCTCAGACTATCAACACCTTGTTTAAGTGTTGTAATGATGTCCTTCATCTGAAATGTTATATTAGTTTTACAGCAGATGTAACGGGAGCTTCCCTTTGAAAAAGTTCCAGTTTTCGTTAAGTCATCCACAGAGTTTATCCAAAAGGTCTTGGGGCATTATTAAGATGTTTTCTGACATCTTAGACAAGCCTTTGTGTTGTATTTGGTCAGCAGTGGTTCTCTTTTTTTTATTGTTAACTCATAGACACCAGTAGGTATTGTTCAAAGTTCTTTTAGGACCTCTTGATGGAGTCATTGAGGCTCTCTTGGAATAATCTTGGTAGACTGGCCACACATGGAAAGGTTTACCACTGTTCAATGTTTTCTCCACTGTAGATAATGGCTACCCCGCCTCTCGTCCAATGACTGCTGGAGATAGGCAGCAGCCTTCCCCCAACCGCCCCACCACTAACCCCACCCCTCAACCCTGCACAGATAAGCGTGTAGAAACAATGGATGGATGGACAATGTTAAAATTGATTTGGCAGCCAATATAAAAACAGGAGATATCCATAAGCAGGAAAACACCTTTTCACGGCACTGTACTTCCGTACCATACCTTGTTTTCAACCTGCGAGTCTTTTAAATATCGTTTTGTTTAAATGTGTTCATCCAGGCAGGGAATAATAAGCTAATACTGAAATAAAATAGTGTACAGTTATTTATTTAGTGTTTTTACATTTTTCATTTAGTTAAAAGCTATAAGGAGACAAAAACTTTTCTTGCCAATCGTGGAAGAATGGGGGTCTGGTGAAAGTGAATCGTCAAAAAGTAAATCATAAACCAAAGCATGACAAAAAAAAAGGCGGGAACATGTTTCTGCTCGCTGTTTTCTTCCCCTCCGAGCTTTTGTCAGTTGTTGTATTTGTTCTCTAATCAAACCCGCCTCCCATCTTATCAGCTATCTTGTGTCAGACAGTGAGCTAACACAAACACTGGCTCTTGAGTGCAAACAAAGTGTATCTGGCATGATTTATGTTCCCGCTCCGCTTCTTCATCTGATAAATGGGCATGGTCACGGCGGAGCGCCTCTTAAGAGACCAAGAGGCGCTCCGCCACGATGAGACAGTTAGATATTTACTGGCGACCCTGATGGAAAGTCTCAACTATTTTTACCTTTTTGCATAAACTGCTTTCTCTCCCTCTTTCCTCGCGCTCAATCCCGGTAAATATTTTTCACTTGGCTCAGATGACAACAACATTTTGAACGCAGGAAGGTCTCTATCAACAGACTCCCCCGGTCAACTGAGCCACAAACAGTCAGCAGGGCAGGAGGTTAGCGGGTTGTTAAGGGAAGCTCCCGCTGCCCGCGTGGAGGGGTCAGAGGAGTGAGAAGACAACAACAGCATGTGGTGACCTTGTGCTGAACGCAAGCGTGATGT
Source organism: Fundulus diaphanus (assembly GCA_037039145.1). Classification (NCBI taxonomy): domain Eukaryota; kingdom Metazoa; phylum Chordata; class Actinopteri; order Cyprinodontiformes; family Fundulidae; genus Fundulus; species Fundulus diaphanus. The sequence goes on along the minus strand of CM073141.1, from coordinate 17,260,318 downwards.
TCAGACGAGGTCAATCTTTTCTGCTGCTGATGATTTATGACGGAAAATACCAAAATCCTTTTGCAGAACTAATTCTTTCTGTTTTTTTTTTTGTTTTGTTTTGGATTCAAAATTAGTCAAACTGAGGATAGGAGTGTCCGGTTTGATAAGTGTTTCGACCATTAAAACCTACATATTATTGTATAGTTCTACTTTCTTCACCAATGGTAATAATTAAAGCTGAAACCGGGATCCAGGTAGAAAAGGGATGCAGTGTGCCTTCTGAAGCTAACCAGCTCACAAAGTGGTGGTGATAGTTATTGCATGCAAGGATGTTCGACTCTTCTAAAATACAACCGGGGTGCCTGTAACTCATCTTCAGGTGTTCAAAACTGGAACGGCAAACAGGTTTTAATGCAGGCACTATTTTCTCCCGACTACACTCTGCGCCCTGCAGCCGCAAACACAAAGTTCATTCTTACGACTGAATTTTTACAGCAAAACACAAACACAATGGCACCCTCCCTGGCTGAGCTGTAAAGCTCAATTTATGGTTTCCACTTCCGCTTGTGCACAAGGACTGTGTGGCATAAATTTTCTGTTCTGCAGCAGTCTGCGCCCCCCCATAGTGCAGTCCAAATATATTGACGTGTGTGGGCCGTGTCCCCAGGAATGGTTCTGACTGGAGCTGCTGCAGACAACCTCAGATTCAGGAAGGGATTCAATTGAAGGGAAAGCAGTGAATTAACTAATGAGGCTCAAATGGCAGCACTTTTAAGGCCTGCTGGAGGTGTTAGCCTTAATAGGAGCTGATAATTAAAGGTGAATATCAGCCTTGATATGACCGGTATTGTAACTGGTCCTGATTGCTCATCGTTTGCCCAGGGGGCCGATTAACATCAGGGCTGTCAGTGTTGGCTGGGGAGTTCCACGTCATGGATTTTAAGATAAACTCAAGCCAGCGTACTCCAGATCAAAAGTAAAGCCAGTTGTCTCTAAAAAGGACATGTGGTCCGACAGCTTAACACACACATCAAACAACTGTCGGACCCCCACGAACACCCAAACAACAAGAACCCACACCTCACACTCCCAAAGTGCGACGAGCATCACTGAAAAAAAGCCTCATAAACAGTCACGACTCTGTCTGTCACGACTAAAGATCAAAGCCCGGCAACACAAGCTGCTGCTCGTTTCTGTACTCGTTCAAAGTCCTTCCCTCGGCTCGCCGTAACTGAGTTATCACTCATGGATGCCCATCAATGGATAAGAGGGAAATGCATCAAAATTAGGTTTTCCACCTGTGCATGGTGTGTGGCTCACAACGTGAGGCCACACATGAGAGGAAAACATCAACAGCAATTAATACGACACCCAGGTGGGTAATTAGGAGAGAAAACAAGAGCTGAATGTTGTGGGAGCACCGTTTGCGGCATGCCGGGTGATGTGATGGACGCTCGCCAACATGGCTCCGACTTTGTCCAACTGGAACTTGTCAATCTCCAAGAGCAAACGTGGCCCTCGTCTCGAACAAGCAGCTTTTCATCCTCGCCAAATGCATTCAGACACAGCAGGTCAAATGAGCGGACTGTGGGAAAACCAAAGTTTATAGATGGATTAATCATCAAGGCCTTTGTGTCTTATTCGGACGTTTCTTCCCATTCCCCGTTAACGAACAGAGCTAAAAACAGTCCCGCCCGAGCGCAGATAGGAAGCCTGCTGTGATTCACTTCACTTTGCTTTTTTCCTGTTTTGCCAAAGCATCCTGCAACACTTTCTGTCGCAGGGCGGACAATTTATAAGCGATCAACAGAGGACAGCGTCCGGGACGAGGAACTCAAAAACAATCATGTCGGTTTGATTTCAGACGGTCACAGTGGCTGGCAACAACAGCAGCTGCCTGAGGGTAAGTGACATTGGTGGAAGCAGAGACGAAAGAGAGGAATAAATCCCCCTCTTCATGATCGGAGGAAGAAGGAGGATGACTAAGGAGGGACAGGAGGAGGAAGATGGCAGGGGGATGGGGGGGGGATCATTTGGAGGAAGATTGTTGAGTGATACAGTAGTTGTGTCTAAAGGTCAATGCCCCGGCGCCACTGCTGCTGCTCCGCTGAGAGATGAGGCACGCTGAAGACTGAGACGCCCCACCTGGACCAGAAAATACAGCTGAGAAGCTGCTGTTGACAGAGTTTGAACTGCTTTGTGAAAAAATGGGATTCTTTGCATTTAAAACACTACGACTAGCTAAAAACGCTAATGTTCATTTTTAAAATATCCAGGAACAGACGTATTAGGGAGGGAAAAGGGAAATATGGTAACAAAAGTACATTTCAAGTGTGCATGGAGGAATACTGAAATGGCTTTTTGAAATGCGTAGAGCCACTATCTAAGAGCACCAGAGCAGTGGCTTTACATCTTGGTTTTCATTAGAGCTGGAAAGCGCTCAGTGGGTTAAAGATTTGTCTATGAAGGCTGCAGCATATGGCGCACGTACAATTTGACACATGCGTTGAACGGTGATAGTTTGGTTCTTTTGAAGTGAGGTGATGTGGATGTCCACTTAAGGACGAATTTATTCATACCTCTGGTAAATTTAAATTTGAGATTGATTTTTGTCAAGTAGTTAGTTTCAGATAACTACTTGACAACTACTCATACTGAGCAAGCTTTATGCTTGCTCAGTATGAGGGATTGCTGCAAAGTCATGGACAATGCAGACGACTCTCCCTGTAGCTCTACGCTTCTCCAGGAGTGAATGCTGCTTGTCTGGACTTTGATGCAATCAACTGGTTCCCTTATATAGGAAATGTTTGACCAATCTGTATAATGTGATTGATTTTGACTTTGTAAAGTGCCTCGAGATGACATGTTTCTTGAATTGGCGCTATATAAATAAAATTGAATTGAAATTGAATAGATAGAAAATTAGATAAGACTTTTTTTTTTTTTAAAAAATCATAAAACAATGTAATTTGATTATCTCTAAGGTTGGAAGGCCTACTTGCCATCACCCTTATCTTTAGCCCCCTACACAAATTCTCTATCAGATTCCCTACCAAACAGAGTTAAATATTATTATTAGCGCTGTCCTGTAGCAGTGGAGTTGACACGACAGATAAATATGCTGATACGGGTGATCAGAATCTGGTTCTTCAGGTCATCCCTCATTCGTTTAAAGATGTTCCGTTTAAGATCTCAGGTGTTTGTTTTTTCTACCTACATAGCCTACCCAAGAGACAATTTTATTACATTCAAAAACACCATATTGGGATTGCCTGACAGTATTCACATAATGTATTAATGAAGAAAGGCCCGAACATGTTCTCCAATTTTACTTGAAAAGGAAAAAACAAGAAGTTCTTGGACATTTCATACTTCACAAAAATTCAAGTCCTGAACTCCTAGGAAGTCTTAATAGGTTCCTCTCACTGCACAATACTTCAAAGTAGCAACCACTACAAACTTATGACCAATTACTCAAAAAGTTGCCCGACACCTCACATGAATAATGTATCAAGAACAGAATGATGTAAATGTTTCTTTGCTATTGTGCTATTAAGGTGTATTAACTGTTTATTTGCTCCTCTCAAGCTGAAGCTAACAGCTAACCAAATATGTCAAGGCAGTTTTTCCACTATCGAATAATACAACGCAAACATAAAACAATCACTGTTATTTTGTGATTTTTTTTTTGTACTTTTCAGTTTTGTGTGAGTCAGGTTTTCAAAGTTTCACTGTTTTCACTATTTTCTTAACTAAATAGTGCTTCAGTGTGGAGCCCAGATATCCTGCTGTTGATTAGCTGAGTTAAAGAGGAGTTGTTCTGTCTCCCTAATTCCTCAGGATACAAATATCCTGCTATCTTCTAAAACACACAAACACTGCCTTTGTCTGCAGAATGACTCAGTTTTACTGTCCTATAGTTGTTGTGTCTGAATAAGCCTGAGAGACCAATTCATGATTTTCTGCATCCTCAGTGCAGCAACTTTATAGAACACAGGCTGTTTGCTTTAGAGATTAGAAATAAAAAACAATCTCATGCAAAAGTAGTGGCATGTAAAAACAACTAATCTAGGAAGGTTTTAAACCTGTACTCAGAATGTTTGAATGGCAGGTAAGAAAACTAAATGCACCGCTGAAATACAGATTTGAGCTAGGAAAGACAGAAGGCTCCAGGGGTTCATGTATGATTTGGTAATTCAAATTTCTCCTCAGAAATCAGGAATAAAGCAATACAACGTTATTATTTAATTGCCTTTTTAATATAAAAAGAGATTAACTTGCAATACAAGCTGTTTTTAATTTTTGTTTATACGTATAAACAATTTTTGTGACAGGATTATAAATGTGATAAATGTGAATATTAAATGTGTCAAATTGCAAAGAACGTCCCGTCCAGAAAAGACTGTTAACACCGTGCACCAAACCCCTTCCTCTCCCCTCATGGCAACTAAATCCCTTCACTGTAGGGGTCAGGGGTAAAGGTTTAACCTTTGAACTTTCAATGAATTTAATTTTCCTTTATAGATTTGAGTAGAAAAAGTAGTAGTTAACAATATTTGGTTCCACCCAAACACTATTTTGGTTTTTTTTTAAAATATAAATAGTAAAAGTTTAAGGATTTTAAACCAAGCAAGACATGATAAATATTATTTGAGGGTGTTTTTTGTTACTCTTTGTTGCATTATGAACTATACCTGCTGTACATTTAAATCAAGTTGGCTTTAAGGTCTTAGGTTGATTTTTACTTAGATGATTTAAAACTAGGCAATGCCAGTTTATTTATAAAGCACTTTTCGGTAACAAGATGATTGAAAGTTCTGATTCAAATTAGATGATTGTTGTTTTATTTGCATGGCTTCTTATAGTAGGAGAACATTTCTTGAAATTTAAGTTATTTTAGTAACTATTTTAGGGAACTTCAAAAGAATGACCAAAAAAGTTCAAATTAAAAGTAAATACATGTTAATGACCCATGTTCCTATAGGATCAATGTCAAAGGTTAAAAAAATACTAATTAGTATTTTCTTTAAGAGGTAATCAGAAGGAAACATGACATCTCTTAAAGTCCCTTTTTTCTAATTTTGTGCTTAGGCATGTTTGAGCATGTACTGGGGAAACAGGACAGGCAAAGAAATCTCAATGGTTTCCCCTTTCATCAGGTAAATGAGGGTACTCCAGTAACGAAACACCCCTCTATTGATATTAAAATGTGTGTTCATCATGAAACCTGCCCAGGCTTTACTGCCATCAGCCTGCTGTCCAAACATGTCCAATGAGCTCTCAATCTTCCAAACAAATGACAGAAACATGTCTTAAGATGGAAGATTTGTGACCTTGAAACTTTTTTTATACAGACTTCCTAAATGTGGAAAGCATGTTTTTTTTTTTTTTAAATGCAAACTAAAAACTTTTCAAGTTTGAAAGAGGTTTGTATTGTTGATAATGGAGTGACTGCCGGGATGAGTGCATGGGGGTAGGCAGTGCTGAGAGGGGAAGATCAGCGTGAGGGGAGGAGTTGTCACGGGAGGGTGTAAATCGCATGGGGGTGTGTATATAAGGGCATGCAGATTTCACACACAGCTACAGACTTTACAGTGTCTCAGCTACAGAGGATATATCTGCCTTACATAGATATATTTGTTTTTCTACAGATTAAGTCAAAGAGAAGAAGAAGATGGATTTGAACACAGCTCCTTACGACTACTATGACTACGAGGAGACAGAGAACTCCACTATGTGTGACTACTCGGAGTGGGAGCCGTCGTACGCTGTCATCCCGGTGCTCTACATGCTCATATTCATCCTGGGCCTCTCAGGAAACGGAATCGTCATCTTCACCGTGTGGAGGGCTCAGGGCAAGCGTCGAGCGGCTGACGTCTACATCGGCAATCTGGCCCTGGCCGACCTCACCTTCGTGGTCACTCTGCCCCTCTGGGCCGTTTACACCGCCATGGGCTACCACTGGCCCTTCGGAGTGGCCCTGTGTAAGATTAGCAGCTACGTGGTGCTTCTCAACATGTACGCCAGCGTCTTCTGCCTCACCTGCATGAGCTTCGACCGGTACCTGGCCATTGTCCACTCCCTGTCCAGCTCCCAGCTGCGCACCCGTGGACACATTCGAGCCTCGCTGGCGGCCATCTGGGTGCTGTCTGGTCTGCTGGCCGCCCCGACTCTTCTCTTTCGCACGACCAAGTATGACCAGCAAACCAACCGCACATCCTGCGCCATGGACTTCAGCCTGGTCGTGACCGGTAAGGAGGAGGAGAACCTGTGGATCGCCGGTCTCAGCATGTCCTCCTCGGCTCTTGGCTTTCTCCTTCCGTTCCTGGCAATGATGGTGTGCTACTGCTTCATCGGCTGCACCGTCACCCGTCACTTCAACACCCTGCGCAAGGAGGACCAGCGCAAACGCCGGCTGCTGAAGATCATCACCACCCTGGTGGTGGTGTTTGCTGTTTGCTGGCTGCCCTTCCACCTCGTGAAGACCGCTGATGCCCTGTCGTACGTCGACCTGGTGCCCGCTACCTGCGAGTTCCTGCGCTTCCTGCTGCTGGCTCACCCCTACGCTACGTGTCTCGCCTACGTCAACAGCTGCCTCAACCCCTTCCTTTACGCCTTCTTTGACCTTCGCTTCAGGTCCCAGTGCCTGTGCCTCCTCAACCTGAAGAAGTTCCTGCACGCCAGTCCAAACAGCTCCCTTTCCTCACAGAAGACAGAAGCTCAGTCTCTGGCCACAAAGGTGTGACCACAGCGGGGGAAGACGTGAACAATGCAGAAAAGGGCAGGTTGAAAGACAAAACTTTGCAGCATCATCTGCAACCAGTTTCAGGGTTTCACCTTTGCCCGGCTGTCCCACTCCCTCCCACCCCCCCTTGGCCTCTGACTGTGTGGACTGAAGAGGACTGAATGTTGTCGATGTAGAGGGGGGGTTGAATCACACTGAAACTCCAGGCCAGTGAAACTGAACATCGAGGGAAAACGCGTGAAACTCTGTTGGTCAAGAAAAAGAAAAAAAAACTGGACTAGATGCTCGCGAGATCCCTTTTGGTTCTTGTGTGGACTTTTTGAACCGGGCAAGCTGTGCCTTCACCGCTGATGTTCTTGTTGTCGTTAGCGAGTACTTGTGGAGAGACCGCCACCAGATCAGCCGCTGGTGTCTCACCCACGTCTGGCAGCGTTACGTCTCCAAGTGTGCATGTAGGCAGGGTGTGCTAATCAGCGAGGAAGGTGTCGGAGTGAGATAAGATGTTGTAAATTGTAAATTTGTGCGTGTGCGTGAGAGAGAGAGAGAGAGAGAGAGAGAGAGAGAGAGAGAGAGAGAGAGAGAGAGAGAGAGAGAGAGAGAGAGAGAGAGGAGGTAGACTGGGGGGAGTTTGGGGGGGGGGGGGCTGCCTGCCGACAGACAGACAGATGGCAGACAAATGGTTTCAGGTTGGTGAAAGGTCCAATTAAAAGGTGACTGCTTTGCCAGCCATGTGAGCATGAACTTATGAGCCGTCTGCTTCTGTCTGTAGACAATAAATGTCAATGAATTTCCTGCTGACAGCAACATGAAAGAATTTTGTAAATACGTTATTATTTTTTATTTGTATTAAAAAAAGGGTGCTCTGAAGAAACAAACACTCTCTCTGGTGTCACTATGTTCCCTCTGATGGCTTGTTAAGTCTTACTGGAATGTATTTTCTCCTGTCTGGTGAATATGCTTCTTCCTGTCGAGGCATTGCTGGGAGAAGTCCGTCTCCCCTCCCATTGTGTTCGGAGGGGCTGAAATCAAAGCACATGTCTGCAGGAAATGCACGCTCGACTTCTGTTTCCCTCTCCTCTAACAACTCACTCGCACAAACAATCCAGCGAGAACAAATGTTTCTAAACTGGATCAGCCACAGGAGTATTTGGCAGTCTCTCAAACAATGTAAAAATCTTAGGCATTAATTACCAAAATGCATTCCTAAAATAACGTCTGAAGCGTAGTCTTTCCTGGAGGCTGAATGTAACGGCTAAAAGTCTCTCTTTTTAAATATCATAATATCAGAAATATCAAAATATCATCAAAATATCATTGCAGTTTACGTGAGCAGTGTATTATGAACCTTCAAACCACTGCCAGTTTTACATTGGAAGGTTTTTTAGACAGGAAACCCAGAATATTTACATGGGAAAAAGGTGCTGAGAAAAAAAAACAATCTGAAATGTTTCTGATATCAGTTATAGAAAAGTATGGCAGTGTGAAGATATAACATTTGGGATTTTTGAACTGTCTTATGAGGTAGTTTCTCAAACCAAAAAATCTCTACATATTCCTATCTTAGCACTTGTTTTTCACAGGAAGCTCATCGGTGACACACAGCCACCAGTTCTAATTCAAATAATCAGCATTTTCTGTGTATTTACCCATCCAGCACAAATAAGATGGCCATTTAAAGACAATTAAAACCGTACTTGCATGAACGACTATGACGTTTTTGAGATTGGAGTGGTTACAGATCTTAAAAGTTCATTTTAAACTGGGTCCCTTTCAGATTTGCTGTTTATTGTAGCCTCCTTGCCAGCTAAACTGGATGTATACTAATACAAAGAAAGTTAACTACTGTTGTCAACCTTTAACCAGAACCTTGCTTTAGATGTTTTTATACTGTAGCCCATGAGCAGCATGACGCATCAGCAAAATGTTTCACCAAGCTACAACTACAGTAGGCGTTTAACTTTAGCGCACATTTCTATACTAAACAAATTTGACAGTAATAAGCTTTTTACAGGATATAATCAGCAACAGCAGGGAGACAGAGGGATTGTCCTAATCCTTGATTAGTGATTTGAAGTGGGTGTTCACCTTTTTTTGTCCTCTTGTTAATACCTGCAGCATGTCTTCATCTAAACCATTGAAAAAGATGCTCCTGTTCCATTTGAGTAAATATGGCATAAGGAAGCTCTGCTTTGGTTTTCATTTCCAACAAGTCAAACATTTCCGTTTGTAGAGAAGAAAGAAATTCAACAGCTGCTCTGAGAGTCATTCTGTCCTCTTCATTTCGGTCTCAGCAGCAGTAATCACACATGAACAAGTAACTTGCTAACATGTTCTTTGGTAGATTACAATCGTATTCTATACAGTGAACATGCTCAGGGTCCTCCTTGGTTGTATTTGCAAAAATAAAGTGTTTATATCTTGTATTACAAGGCTTTTTTCTTATTTTATAAACACACAGAAGTCAAAATATTATAGGGATGTGTAATAAATAGAGCAATACAAAAACAAGTAGTTTGTTTGTGAAATGGGGGGAAAAAAGGTTTTCAAAATAAATAATGAAAATCTATATATAGCGTGTATGCTACCCCCTTTTTATCAGTTACCTCTAAATAAAATCCAGTGTGACCAGTCCCCTTATTAGCAGATGTACTACCCTTGTGGCTAACTGGATCGCCTATGAATTCAGCTGTTTGGTCAAGAATACAGATTTTGTGCAAAGAACATTTGTGCAAAAAAAAGGGCCATCTTGGAGACAAAGGAGGGTAATAATCAGAGAAGCTGCCAAGAGGAAAATGCTAACTCTGGAGGAGCTGCAAAGGTCCACAGCTCAGATGGGGCTGCAAAGGGGCTTTGGACAGGGATGGAGGGTAAAATGTCAGCAGAACATCAACACTGAATTTGTGGACGGCGCTAAAATGGATTGTTTTAGATCAAAACATATGAACAAGTTTGAATGGCCTACCCAAAGTCCTTATTTGATAAATCCAAATTATAATCTGTGGCAATAATTGAATATGTTCACAGAAGTTCTTCTTCAGTCTGAGATTGAGCTATTTTTCTAAAAAAGAATGAGCAAAAATTACAGTCCTTGGATGTGACATGAAATCCTAAACAACGTTGAACATGCAACATACTGTACTTTGAAGTTTGTGGTTGCAATGTAATAACATTTAAATGTTTTTAAAAAATCATTTTCTAAGGCTCTGTGTAGAGACTGATGTGCACCAAGACTCAACGCGTGTGCTTTGCAGCCTTTGAAGAAGTAGTTCATGTGCATTTCAAGATTCTGTGCTGCAGACATTTTTTACAAGATTTACTAGATTATCCTCCACCTGTTAGCGTCAAAGACAGAACACAGCTATGAAAGATAATCTTCCCAGATTGTTTTCATGGCTTTTCGGGTTTTATGAGGCCCATGTGATCGTTTTACGCAGATTTCATGGCGTGAAGTGCACAAACTGCAATCCAACAGAAGTGATTTATGCCCTTTGATCAAACATGACCTGGGTGTTTCTCTGAGCTGACAGTCTAGAAATGATCACACTCACAATGTTTCCTCTGAGTGTAGAAAATGAATAGGGGTCATACAGGTCAAAGATAAGCCTGCCGGGTAAAACTAATTAATAAAAACTGCCATTGAACATAGATTGTGTTTTCACTTGTTTTTCCATCCATGCTGGCAAAATCCCAGGAAGGTATTTTGAGAGAAAAACAGGTTTTTACCGGAGCTTCTGATGCAGATGCCACAAATACTGACATTGTGCGAAGGCGAGGAGCAGTGTGGCGCGATTCTGTATTGAATGTAGCACTCTGTCTCTCTGTAAATCATAAAGCCAATTGCATCTTTCATTAATTTCTCAACTCAGTTAAATAAAAGTTTTTAATTTAATCTATAAGCTAAAAAACTGTTTAATATGATTGGTCAATAATCTTTAATATGGAAGAAACAAATTCAGAATTCCGTTTGGAGATTTGTTTATTTAATGTTCGAAATAATGACGTTCATTCATTAACAAACATAGAAAAGAAAACCATAAAACAAAAGAAGATATTTCAAATAAATGTACACACAGAGGTGGGTAGAGTAGCCAAAAATTGCCACTACTTCAACATATTTTTAGTAGTCAGCCAAGAAAATACTCAAGTAAGAGTAAAAAAGTATTTAAGGCTACTCAAGTACTGACTAACTAATAATAAGAACTGATGATTTAATATTTAAAAATGGTGCAATCGGGCAGACAACAACATAAGGTTATGTGCAAATTCTGGTATTTTAAAGACAAAAAATAACAGAATATATAAAGAAAAACATCTAATTCAGGCTTAAAAAACAACTTTCTGAATCTTTTTTTCATCATTAAACTTGATAACAATACTTACAGCAGTTAATGTATATACAGTATGTTAGAACAGTGCAAAGTACTTCCAATGACAATATCTACTGTCTACTGTACATTCATTTGACCTCCAAATAACTCAATGATCTCAGCAGATAGAAAATAACATTAAAATTATAAAGTTTGTATACAAATAATAAGTCTCACTTTAATATAAACTGTAGGTTTTTGTCTCTCCGGTGCATTTTTGGTTAAAACAAGTATGTTCTTTATTCATGAAACTACTCACAGTTGGTAGAGTAGCCAGTGCAGAAAAATATGACGGACGAGCAAGCGCTCCTTACTTAAACCAGCCTTTAGACAACTGCCTCTAAGAATGGTATCTTAGGCTCAACGTGTCTCCATAATAAAATTTAGACGCCATCTACATACTACCTGGTTATTTGGGAGTAAAGACAGGCAAAGGCCTTTTTTTCTCTCCAAACATCACAAAGCGCTATTGTGTGCAGTTCAAATTTACAGCAAGATTTGGTCAGATGAAACTAAGGCTGAGCATTTTGGAAATCAACTCTCTTGTTGAGTCTGACTTGAAACGCACCATGAATATGTGGAAAAGCACCTTAAGATGTGGTGCATTGTGCAGGATCTGTGATGCTCTGGGCTTGTTTCTATTGCAAAGGCCTTACAAACCTTCTTAGAGTGCACGCCAGCACAAACTGGAAATAACTTAAAACACACACATTTGGTGGCCCCCTCTCTGAAACTGAAAATGGGTCAGATCTAATTCTGTCAGGTGGATAATTATGTAAAATTATGGACAGAAATTGGGTCACCAGACACCAAGGCCTGTGAGGTAAGGTGACCAGATGAGTGCATAGGGGAGGAAACAAGACTCTGGCCGATAGGGGTCAGTGACCTTTACAATCCGAAGAGCTCTGCTTTCTGCTTCTATTACATAACTTTTGTCTTGAACCAAAGGTTCTACTTGACCTTTCAAAATAAAAGAACAATTGTAAGATTTTATAAATACAAACAAAACTGTCTTGCTTTATAGTCAATTATTTTGACTTAATTTCAGATTTTCAAAAAGGAGATCAAAACATGTTCATGGTTGGAAAGTTTCATATTTGTGGAAAATAAACAGAAAAGATCTGTTTAAGACAAACAAAAAAACAACCAATTCAATTATAAGAAAATCATTATTTGTGCCATTGGTTATTCTGTTGTGGATACTCTATGGAAATTATGCATGAAAATATATTAAAAAGACTAGACCAGCCTTTCATTAAATTTTATGTTTAAAAAATTGCTGTTCAGTTGTGTCAGTAGTTGTGCCGCCAATGATTTTTATCATAAACAATGGTTGGTAATTCTTCCCACTGGATAAATGTAGTTGGATATTCCTTTGATTTTAACAATAAAAAAGGTTTTACCAAACGTTTAACAGAGCTGCCAATAAATGTTGAGGGCTCTGTATATGCCTGAATAAAAAAATTAATCTGCTTTTGGCATTTGTCTGCAAAAGTAACTTGATTAAGTGTGAGAAAAAAGCCTGATCTTTGCCAGTCTCGATAGTTTCTGAGCGATGTGTTTTGGCAGAGACTAAAGGAGTTTCTATTAGCCCACCTTAAGTCATTCATTATCATATCAATGGGAGGCGAAGGGCTGCAGGTTTTAAAGCAGGCTTGCAACCAAGCTCACTTTTTTATGTCAGAAACACATGTCCCTGCTGTCATAAATCAGAATCCAATAAACCATGTCAGGCAGAAAACAGACAAAGGAAGCGTGCACATATTTCTTCCCTGTCCTAACAATAGAGGCAGAGCAACTCGGCCTGCAGACCGGACCTGCAGACCGGACCTGAAGCCCGGTCCGGCTCTGCTGGGGAAGGATGAGATGCTGACCCCTGAAGAGTCTTGGAGGACCCTCAGCTTCCTGCCACACGGCCCGTCCAGAAAAACCTCCCCAGGGGATGACTGGCCTGACGGTGGAGAAAGGATCCAGCAGGCCAAGCAGGAAGGGTAGACGGAGGGTGGTCAGGGTAGTGGTTCCTGAACTGGGTATCCTGTCTTTCAGAGACATCTATATGCTTTTACAGAGTACAAGTTGCTCACCTGACAAACGTGTCTGCAATTATTATACAGGATAAATGCGTTACACTAAACTTTATCTTCTAGATAAGGGTAAAGATCCAGGCAATAAGTCAGTAACAAACTTTCAAGGCCATGAAATGTCAAACTAGATGCATCTCTCCCTTCTTCTCTGTCTCCCTGTCTGCCTCTATAGATTGAAGACCTTTTCAAAGACGCTCACACAACACAGAGCAATCGTTAGTGAAGACACGTAGTTTCCGATGGAGCGGAAGAGTCCAAGCTGTAGGAGTCTCCGGATCTTAGGTTAGAGAGGATCATCCTCTTCAATGGGTACAGAGACTCCCTTCATTCTCTCCTCTATCCTCTCCTTTGTGCCTCGATCCCTCCCTCAGGTCTAAATGGAGGCCCTGTCATGTCCAACAGGCCTGAACCAGTTAAGAGCCTCAGCTGCGACGATGTCTGCCTTACAGGTAATAAGCTACAAAAAAATAACTCCATCACGGCATCACCCAGAGAGACAGTAAGCTCAGCTGATTATCACTTTAGACAAAGACGAAACATGTGTGCATCTTTAATCTTCCAGCGTCTCAATGAGGGATGCAAATTCGGCAGCTTTGGCCTGACCTTACATCCGCATTTAGTATTACTCGGTGATAACGCTCTCATTCTGGACACTCTTTGTGCCACCGTGTGATAATTTACTCGCTTAACTCACGTCGCAAGGGCATAAATCTTTGTGCACAAACATTCTGGTGTTTACTCAGTCTCACTGTGGAGACTCCACCTTCCTGTTGAGAATATAAATCATGTTTTTCTAATGCCTATCACTAGATATATAGGTACGAACTATTGGTAGATAGGGTTCGAGTTCAGTCCAGATGGGTTTTTAGAGCTCTACAACATTATGTAACAAAATGTTGAACATTTATGGCGTTTTATCTGCACCAAAAACAACCCCCAGGTAGGTAGTTATGTGTTTTGCCCCCAATGAAACAATGCTTTAGTTTAGTGAAATCTACTGTCCAAACCTGCATGCATTTAGATCGTGATAGAGTAAACAAACAATATGTTGTGAAAAATAATACATTTCTTCTTTATTTTGCAAAGACACCAAACTAGTTCCCGGTAACACTAAAAAGATTATTGATGTTTGCATTATAGTTATGTTTCAAACTAAGTGTTTACCCTTATTTGGTCTCACAGGTGTCTTTTTATTCAGCCACTGAGATTATTTAAAGATGTTAACACTGAAAATACAGTTCCCTATGTTAATCCATTGCTGTCCCACAGGGCTTGATACTGGGCCCAAATATTTTAAGCTTGTACAAAATGGAACATAGCGAAGTTGTAAATCCATTTTTTAAACTGGTGTCCTACATGGGTCTATAAAGGGTTTACTTTGCTTTTTGACAATCTGTACATTTACTTACTTTGTGTGTGTAGAAATAATGGGATTCAATATGTGCAGATGTCATTATTTTTTACTAATGACCAAACTGCAGAAGAAGGTGTGGGCAAATTATAATATGTTTAGTTAAATATTACTTGCTAGCTCAGGAGATTTTATTTATGGCTTATTGAACATTAGTGTTACGAGTGCCGTCAAGCATTTCATCAGCCATTAAGCCTGTTTAAAGCTTGTGTAGTTAGAAATTGGAAATCTAGGTCCCCGTTTGTCAAAAGCCATGACTGTATATTGGGTTTGGTATTGTTCAGTACCTATATTTATAAACATAATGAAAAAAATTTATAGTTGTACAACTGTCCCATATGGCTCTGCACCTGGTCCAAGTTTCCTTACTGTATATTAATCAACATAGAAAACTTTTTTTTATGATTGGAAATTGTGAATTCAGTGCCATGTGTTTATCAGCTGGAGGTCCACTGGGCTACATACTGGCTCCAGGTCTGTTCAGTGACTTAGCTTTCCGTGTGTGGACAGTGATACAGCCTTAAAATCTTCATAATCATTCTGCAAACAAACACTAACTATCCTATGAAATAAAAAAAATATATATATTCTCCATGATTTTAATAATTTAAAAGAAATATACCCTTCTTAGTTATGTGTATTTATAAGGCATATGGATGTTTGCCTAGCTATAGGATCCCTGGTGGGCTTGCTCCTCCGTCGGGCTTTGTTCGTTTTAAATCAGCCGTGAACGGAACAAAAACAGGAGCTGTGGAGCAGACAGTTAATCCCACCAGAGAGAAAACATCAGTCAAACCGGTTTTTCTTTTAGAGCATCACATCAGTGGGACTCAATACTACAAAATGTCGGAGTTATTATACCTTCAAAGACAAAGCATAGAATCACATTTTTGGGAATTGTAGCTGTCTGAATTAGATATTTTTTATGCAAAATATATTGTCTTTATAATTAGGTTAGCCACTTATTTGTTTTAAAAGAGGGGCATCTCGCATCAGCTGTAATGTAAGAGAAGAAAACCTAAAACTTTTCAAATCAAAGAACACCACAACAACTGTAAAACATGGAAGGGGCTCAGTTTTGTTTTCTGAGCCGGGAACAATGAAGAGTAAAGAGTACTAAAGCATCCTGGAGCAAAACAAGCCATGGGTCTTCCAACAGGGTAATCACCCAAACCTTACAGCTAAAAGCATTTAAGAATGGCAGATGATAAAAACACTGGACTCTGGTTAAGGAACGCCATTACATATTTGACAGTTCCAAGTTATTTAAATGATGTTGCTTGGTTATTTGATGGCTAGTGTGGCCCATTTTTCAGTGTGTGTGTGTTTGTTCCCTGTATGTAGCTCATAGTTCTAACATCCATCCATCTTTTGAAGGTAAATCAAAGGTGGAAACAGCAACACTTTTCTTCAGTCCTTCAGTCACATTTTTACAAAGGTGGTCATCTGATGGCAGATCATGCAAGCTTAGCCACATAGAGACAGTTAGATCAATCAGGAATCATCAAAAATAATAAAAAAGTGTAACTCCATGTCTGAGCTGGCATGTAAAAAATCCAAAATGCATGGTCAGTGTTAGAAGTCTACAGCATCTTGAATCGCACTCATCATTGAAATACTAAAGTGCGCAATACTGCAATTGCAAAAGACTGCTCGGATTCAATATTTCCTGTTTTGTTGATTATACTTTTATATATGAAGTGTTATGCATTCCTGCTTTGAATGTTAAACATATCTGGCCAGCTGAGTGGAGTCTGTTGATGCTTTAACCTGGTGTATACCGGTACTTTTAGTGTGTGAGATAGTGAAGTAAATTAAAATAGTAAAGTAGGGAAAATTTGGCTGAATTGTGGTCAATGTCATTGCAATATTTAGCAATAATACTGCAATTCCTCCCTGTTGGAAAGAAGAGCAGCTTTGAAATTTCCCATAGGAACCCAGATTCACTTTCTCTTCCTTCAAATGGTTACATATCACATAGAAGCTGGAGGTTTGAAAACCTTCATCTAAGGAAATTTACCACTGATTTACTACTGATGTGTTTACATTCACTATTATATAATATAGATGCTGAACAAAAGTTCTCAAAATCTACAAATCTGGCAGAAAATGATTAAAAGTGAGAGAAAGACAAAAGGGTTGTTGTTTGCACACTTCTGATGAAGAATTTTAGAAAAAGAACAAGAACAAGTGTTGATTTCTTTTCAGGTACTATTACTGAAGTTGCTGCTTTGCAGTAACAGAGACTGTAATCAAGCAACATTGCTTTGTTTTCCTTTTTTTTTTACTCAAACAGATATTCGGACATGGTTTTTTCCAAGGAAAAACACCTTCCTCTCATGAAGTTTCCAAGACTCAAATTGTTTTGTTGTAGCTTATTTGAGCTTTTGTGTTGGCAGCGGCTTTGCAGAGCTCTTTGCTAATGATGAATGGGACAGGACTGGGCAAATCAGGGTAAATTAATATTCATGTTTCCTCGCTGAACTCCCAACCAGTGTTGATGAGCCTCTCTGATATGCTAAAACAATCAGTCAAACCTTATTTACAGAGCACTTGTCATACAGTCAAGTGTAACACTGCTTTACAGAGGTTAGAAACAGAAATATATGCATTTAAAAATGAGACACGAAATGATGACACTAATTAAGCCAGATAAAAATGTATTGTAATAAACCTATGAGGAAATCAATAATTATTGCATACAATGAAATATTTTTGTAGATTAGGTTTTGGGAAGAAACACTATAGATAAATGTATATTGTGGAAGGAGAAAGACAAAATAATTGACTTAAATCAACTTTTTATTTTTACAACTAAAGTTAAGAACATAAATTTTAAATAAAATAATGATAAACTCTAGAATAGTAAATAACAATATTCTTAAAACAAAAAATGATTGATGATTATGAACAGCAATAAAAAATGTTAGCACAAATAGTTAAAAACAGACTTAGACTTTGGTCAAACATATCCAAATTATTTAATCTCTATTTCAGACCTAGGCACAGCGCTCATTTCCAATGTTTTACATTTGAATCGTATAAAATAAAAATAAATCATTGTTTCGAATCTTGAACCTAACAGCTGTTGGAGATAAGTTTACTTTCAGGAATTTTCAAAGAAACAAACCTTTTCAGCAAGAGAGCCTGAACTCATTGCTTCATCATTACTTTTAATGAGCAAAGCATGAAACATATGATGTGTTTCAGCGACTCTGACAAAAGAAAACATGTTTAAGATGTCCACTTCTCTACCCATCTGCAGGAATTTAAATGGTTCTTTGGGTGACATCAAATCCACATGTTAAAATAAAGTCCCTGCTTCGTTTAGATAAAGGCTTATTGTTCATTCTTCAAGGATACAGTAAGAAGGCAGTCAGCTGCTGGCCAGCTGTTCCAGCTGCTTCACTACACCAGATTTGGTCATCAGTTTGAAGTCCAGGGTCATTAAATAAAACTTAAACAGGGTGTGGGATAATTTAACATGAGTTATAAAGTGCCTTAGAGATCAAACCTTAGTATATATATGGGATATTAAAAAATTATTTCATAAAGGGATCTGGTTCCCTGAAAGTACAAGCCTCATCACATAGATCATTTTCATAGATGAGCCTTATCCTTAAAAACTAGAACACCACTTCTACTGGAAGTCAATTGAATTTAGAGGCAAGAACCGGAGCTGGTAATATTTAATGACTAATGTTTTATCAAGTTGGATCGTGAAACACCAGTCGTTATTGTTTTTTTACCCAATGGTAGAGAGTTATGAGATGATCTGCATAACTGAAATGAAAGTTCATAATTATTTTTATTATAGTACGCAGCATTTTAACATACTAAAGATAATGGCAGTAGACATAAATCGATCAAATTACAGTAAAGTTTGTATAAATTTAGTTTGTCCTGTTATTTTGTTTGTGCACAATTGACTTAATAGCAATGCTTGCACAGTTCAACAAGCGACAGCTAGGGTCACAAGTCTATGCCGCAGTAATTATGTGGGACAGAGAAGGAAAATTTGGGAACCACAATGGCGTTGTGACATATAATCAAACTCCTGTTTATCATATTTTGTTGGTTTTCAGTTATACCAGTAATCTTCCATCCCTACCAGTCTAATATATATATATATATATATATATATATATATATATATATATATATATATATATATACACTCACCGGCCACTTTATTAGGTACCCCATGCTAGTAACGGGTTGGACCCCCTTTTGCCTTCAGAACTGCCTCAATTCTTCGTGGCATAGATTCAACAAGGTGCTGGAAGCATTCCTCAGGGAGTTTGGCCCATATTGACATGATGGCATCACACGGTTGCCGCAGATTTGTCGGCTGCACATCCATGATGCGAATCTCCCGTTCCACCACATCCCAAAGATGCTCTATTGGATTGAGATCTGGTGACTGTGGAGGCCATTTGAGTACAGCGAACTCATTGTCATGTCCAAGAAACCAGTCTGAGATGATTCCAGCTTTATGACATGGCGCATTATCCTGCTGAAAGTAGCCATCATGGGTTGGGTACATTGTGGTCATAAAGGGATGGACATGGTCAGCAACAATACTCAGGTAGGCTGTGGCGTTGCAACGATGCTCAATTGGTACCAAGGGGCCCAAAGAGTGCCAAGAAAATATTCCCCACACCATGACACCACCACCACCAGCCTGAACCGTTGATACAAGGCAGGATGGATCCATGCTTTCATGTTGTAGACGCCAAATTCTGACCCTACCATCCGACTGTCGCAGCAGAAATCGAGACTCATCAGACCAGGCAACGTTTTTCCAATCTTCTATTGTCCAATTTCGATGAGCTTGTGCAAATTGTAGCCTCAGTTTCCTGTTCTTAGCTGAAAGGAGTGGCACCCGATGTGGTCTTCTGCTGCTGTAGCCCATCTGCCTCAAAGTTTGACGTACTGTGCGTTCAGAGATGCTCTTCTGCCCACCTTGGTTGTAACGGGTGGTTATTTGAGTCACTGTTGCCCTTCTATCAGCTCGAACCAGTCTGGCCATTCTCCTCTGACCTCTGGCATCAACAAGGCATTTCCGCCCACAGAACTGCCGCTCACTGGATGTTTTTTCTTTTTCGGACCATTCTCTGTAAACCCTAGAGATGGTTGTGTGAAAATCCCAGTAGATTAGCAGTTTCTGAAATACTCAGACCAGCCCTTCTGGCACCAACAATCATGCCACGTTCAAAGTCACTCAAATCACCTTTCTTCCCCATACTGATGCTCGGTTTGAACTGCAGGAGATTCTCTTGACCATGTCTACATGCCTAAATGCACTGAGTTGCCACCATGTGATTGGCTGCTTAGAAATTAAGTGTTAACGAGCAGTTGGACAGGTGTACCTAATAAAGTGGCCGGTGAGTGTATATATATATATATATATATATATATATATATATATATATATATATATATATATATATATATATATATAAACTAATTTAAGTAAACATTCTTAACCTTGTGATAGACCTGTGATCTGAACATACTCATCCACCTGCCTGGTGAGAGACGGTACAACCTCCCTCTTGACCCTAATTAAGTGGGAGCACTTGTACCAGGAAAAATTACATTTCAGCATCTCTGCAATTGACTTAATCTAAAATCTAAAACAGAGGAACCCTTAAAGGTGGGAAATAGATATTCACACTACTGTATCTATGACTTAATTCATTAGAGTAAACCCAATATTATTTCTTATGTCCAAAAGATCTCTCGAACATCAACATTCAGATATCTCAGACATCACTGTTACCCGAAAGAAGCGTGCAAGTTTACATATTTGTTTGCAAGTTGCCATGTGGTGGTGTAGCTGCCGTTCATATCTACTCTTTCTTACATGAGCATTGTGGATAACGGAAGTATAACATTCTAGGAAAAATCGATATATTGGATTTCTACAATGTAGTGAGGACCTGTCATAAAAATCAACTAAACTGTTTGAGGATTAAACTGCATCCTATTAAATTGTTAATATATGCCAAAATATCTTCGCAAGTGTCTGTAATCACATTACAGCTTATCACTGGTAGAGTTATTGTTTGAAAGCATATCTGAACTACTAATTGTTTCTTTCAAAATTAGTCCATGGATTTTTTAATTTTTTTGTAATTAAACATCTCAAATAAAATGATGACTACTGTCAACAGGATTGTAAGGAACTTTAAATGTGAGTTTCTTTAAAAGAATTCAGATATCCATATTACTCTCAGCAGAGAGTAATATCTTTTAATCGTGGACGAACGAATGAATGGGGAAATCATTACGGGAAGAATAACGTTTCGGGTCACTTGAACGCTGATTTTGATCGGAAAGAAATTAATTACCTGCTTTCTAGAGGCTGTTTGGCATAAAACAAATGGACATGCCGTAAAGTAGGGGTTGAACTCACAAAACGAGGCCAACACTGACACCTAGTGGTGACCTGGGGGAACACAATAAATGATGTCCCCGGAACCTTGATGTTGGAGCTACTGCAACAGTCGGAGTTATTTACCGGGCGGTACAGCTAACAGAGGCCTGACGTATATCTTTAATCAGTCTCTGAATGTAGACGTAAACATGTAGATATAAATAATCCCTGGTGGTGTTTGTTGGCAGCATGGTGTCCCACAGACAGGCCCGTGTGTGGAGGTATGTGGAGGAGGGCAGTCTTCTCAAGCTCAAGTCGTACCTCCGAAAGCACAAGGACCTGGATGTGAACTTCTCCCAGGGCAAGAGGCAGAGGAGCCCGCTGCAGCTGGCCTGCTCCCTGGAGGACGACGCCGTGCTGCGGCTGCTGCTTAAGCACGGAGCCGATGTTCTGCACAGGGACCGGCGGGGAGACACGGCGCTGCACGCCGCCGCCAACAGGGCGCTCAAAGACGGCAAGACGGGTGAGGAAATGGCGGTGGCTTGCTCTGGATTAAAACTAATACGCGTTGCTGTTTGGTTTGAGTGGAGCTGTTGTTTCTTTATATCTGTTTTTTTTCTCGTAGTTTATGATGACTTCGTTGTGCCTCTCAAGAAAAAATGTCCAGAAGCTTTGAATGCTCCCAACAGAGCTGGAGTCACACCTCAAGACCTGCTGAACTGGATGAAAGATTCACAGGTAAACAGCCTGTTAGATCTACAGTGTCTGATGGATAACTTTATTCTTGATGGCAAATATATGCACAGACAATTATCGGCAGCTACGTTTTATACACGGTATTCTGATCCAGATTTGCATGTAATTTGGTTGGTTGGTACTTGTTGCCTGTAGCAACGGAGAGGAGTAAATGTCAGGTTGTTGAAATAAACTTTCAACTTCAAAACGATGTTGTTTTAAAGCACTTTTTAAAAGGTCTTCAAGTGTAACCAGTTTTAATGCTGAAGCTAAATGTGATTCACCTGCCTCAGGTTAGAAATTGACCAACCACAGCATCCATGGGAGAGTTCAGTGGGGGAAAACATCCGTGGATGAAAAAAAACATAAAGGCCCGTCACATTTGCCAAAAAACATCTTGATGGTTCCAGAGACCTCTGAAAAATTATTCTATGGACTGACAAGACAAAAGTGGGACCTTTTGGAAGATGTCCATCCTGTTACATCTAGTAGCATCTGATTCCCATTCTGTTTATTCTAATGAAATATAACAGATCAGGACCACTGATCAAACAATAACAACAACAAAAAAACTAAGATCGACCTACTACTGATTAATTTTTGTAATACATGACTATATTTTCTTACAGTCGGCTTCGAGTAAGTTATAGAAAATTACTTTAACTCTCTAGAAGTCAAAGCAGATACAAAGTATGCCCAATGTGGGTTTGAAGTGATGCTTGGTCGAAAAAGGCATCCACGTTCATTTTATTAAATAATAATAATAACTTTTATCTATAAAGCATTTTCAATCAAAGTGCTGTACAAGAAGGTAAAACAGATATTTAAAGGACTAGAAAATAAAGGGATACAATAAATAATGAAAATAACAATATGAAAACTTTAAACAATGAAAAGCATGTTATCCACACGTAATAAAGCGAAAACAAGTGGGTCTTTAGCTTTGCTTTAAAACATCCACAGAGCGTGCCTGCAGCCTGTATGGCATCAAGAGGAAGACGGTTCCAAAGCTCAGGTGCCCAAAATGAAAAAGCTCGCTCACCAACAGTCTTTTGCCTGACTTTAGGCACAATCAGAAGGTCAATTCCCTGAGAACAGAGGGCACGAGAAGATTTATAGACAAATGTTGACAAGATATTTAAATAAGAAGGGGTATGTCCATTAAGTTAACAAGAGCAACAAGAGCCATTAGCAAAGAGGTGTATGCTCTCATTTGACGATTTCCTGAAGCAAATACTGACTTGTTAAACTTGGGAGCAGTTGACTTGTGATGCTGAACAAAAACAGAATCTAAAGCAGAAGCTGAAAATAAACAAGATCCTTTGAGGCATATTGGTTTAAACGGTGTCAAATAGACAAATATCAACTTAAAACAAATATAACATCTGTTAAATTAGTCCATTAAGCTGGGTCTGAAAAATCTGCGTGAACATGATTTTTCATGCACTTTCATGTTTCAGCTCCCTGAGTTGGTTTTCCTGCCTGCCCTGTGATATTTACATGCTTTTTCCTTTTGTTTCCGCAGCCTGAAGAAAGAGTCCGTCGTCCACCTGAGGCCGACTCTGAGAAGGAGTGGCTGGACAAGCTGTTTGGCGAATGCGAGGATGAATTTTTTGAAACCTTTGGAGCATATGATGGTAAGTGTTGATTTCTAAATCGAAGGTGGGATCTTTTCTTGCTTTTAACTGTGCTGCTTTTATTTGCCAGCCGATGATTACCTACCCGTCGACGAAGAAGAGGAAGACTTCGGGGACTGGGCGGATCGCATCAGAAGAGAGTACTTTAGCAAGAAACACGTCGAAGCTCAACGACTGGCGAGGTCGTCTTTTAAGGGGAAGAAAGAAAAAGGCGGACAAAAGAAAGAGGAAAGCGACAAGGAGCTGCTCGAAAGGCTGCAGAGGGAACACGAGGAGTATCTGGCCCGAGCAGCGCGCAAAGAGGAAGAGACGCGGCGGGGGAAGAAACAGCAGTACGACGAGAGGTGTGCCGCCACGTTCAGCGCCGCCGCCGCGTCGGGCAGCCCCAAGCTGAACTACGGCGACATCCCCTGGCCGGCCCCACGAGGCACCGTCAAGGAGATGCTGGACGTGATGCTGCACGGCGTGGACCGAAAGGACGAGGCGGCGTTCCGCAAGGCGCTCCGGAAGCAGCAGGCGCTTTGGCACCCTGATAAGTTTGCGCAGCGGTGTGAAGCTCGGCTGGAGGAGAAGGACAAGCAGCGGATTCTGGACACGGTGACGGCTCTGTCCCAGGAACTCAACAGCCTGGCTCACAGTCTGAAGACTTGAACACGCGGACTGCACACGTGTCGGGGAAGACTTAGAGAACCCAGGACTTGCACCCTATTTATTGGCAACGCTGCTGTGTCAGTTCCACTTCGTAGAGAAGTCATGGGTGCTATATATAGGAGTTCTTGAAGGAAGGAGGAAAAGAACTCATACAAAGGGTACAAGCAGAATAAAAAGATGGAGATTTTGGGTTTTAGAAAGTCTGTTTGAGCAGTTATTTTTTAGGATGACATGATGGTGCAGCATAAAACATCTACAATGAAAAAATAAAGAATTGGTTACATAAGTTTGTATTTAGGGCTCGTTTTCTTGAATTTAAAATTCTCTTTTGCAAGCTGGCGATAAGCCAGACACACATGAGCAAGCTCTTGGCATAACCACGTAAGGATATCTGTCTACTCTTACTGTTAGAAATTGTAGAGATAACTAAAATTTAAATAGGCTGGTTTCTTGACATGGATCCAGCTTGTAAGTGCGGTCCTTGTGTTTTGAGATCAGGACTTAAAGAATGTCATTCAGCAAGTCCTACAATACTCATCAGCTTGGACAAGATTGACCTCGTCCGAACAAAAAGAGGTCAGTGGTACTGGTGCGTTTGTTGTATAATCATCCCACCCTAGAAACAAAAAAGAAAAAACAACGCCTAAATTCTTCATCAACATCCCAGAATAAATATGACAATCATGTTCATGAGGGTAGGCACGCTTCTGATGGTCTGTATTTGTGCTTTGGTAATGTAGCTGTGAAATATTTATAAATACATTTATTTCTGCTTGTTCTCTGTTTTTGTTGAGCCACTTTTCCACCCTGATTCATGATATAATTTGTCCTCATTGCAGCTGTGCCGTTTTCCATGACTTTTCACACGTCTGGAGACTCAATACCTGGGTTAACCTACAGTTAATCAGCTTCATAGTGTTGCCAAGTGCAGCTTTGAATCTTTAGATTTGTCGAGCCAGATGTCCTAAAAAAAAGAAGAAAAAAACTGAATATGCTGAAAATATTTTTGTAGTACAGCGTTCTATATTTCTCTAAAATATCTGCTAAAAGAAAAAAAATGTGTTTTCAATTAAACAGTGTTCATAATTATGGTTTATTACCTTACTGTCTGTTTAAAATTATTCTAAAAACATCAGAACCATGCGATTTTGAGACATCTTAGGAAAAAAATTATGTAAAATGTTCCGCTTTTCTCCTAAGTATGAACATAAGTGGATTTTCTTCTTAACATTTTTGTAAAACACTTCCAAAATAGCTTCAAATGTCAATTTTATATACAAAGCGGGGCATGTAGTCGGCCAGTTTACAGCGGTGGAACGCAAAAACACGGAGGTTGCCAGGTTGGCAAATAGAATCCCCCTTTAAAGAATATGGCAAATCCCGCATAACTCACAAAAGACAAAGGAACGACCAGCCTTGACATCACCAACACATGGCAACGTTTACTCAAAAATCGATCATGAAACAATAGAAACACAAACCAAAAGTAGGCCATCTTTTAACAGTAATGTTTTTCTTTATTTACTATCTTAATAACAATAGTTTGATTTACCAACCGGACTTGTGTGTTTGGCATTCGAACTTGAGACAGTTCCTTTTGCTTTGATTTAGGGTTGTTTATGCATGTTTGATGTATAAATGTAGTCGCTATATGATCAATTAAAGTGTATATATATATATATATATATATATCATATTATTTATATATATTATACAATTTTATTCTATTGTTTTATAGTGGCCATGAAAACCACCAAAAACCTAGGATGGGAAGAAGAGGGATGGGTGGTTGGATTACAGATAAACAGGTGAATTAATGAATGACTGATAGCACAACATGGATGCTTATATATATATATATATATATATATATATATATATATATATATATATATATATATATATATATATATATATATATATATATACATACATAGGCAGGTGGATGTATGCACAGACACCATTTGCGGACAAATAAAACCCAGCTAGCACAGTGGCGCTCTAAAGCAGAGCAAAAAGCCGCTTGTTTTCGGGGAAGGCGACGCTACCTGGCAACCCGGAGACGCGATCTGTGTCAATTGCCGTGGAGCGAATAAAGGCCGTCGCCTATTTTTGTCCGGGGCTTATTTTTGTTTAACATGCGAGGCTGTCTGCAGCTCGTTCTCAGGCCGGGTTGATGATTTATTTATCTGCCCCACACCCTCCCTCCCCCCCTCCCTGTTAGCTTGTTGATCGTCTTCGCTCTTTCCGGTCAGCGTTGCTGGGATACCGACCCCCCTCTGCTGCGCTGTAGCGGCAGGTGTATTAGGTGAAGGAGGCTTCAGGATGACGCCTTTCTCTTCCATCGCTCGACGCGACCGGAGCACGCTGTAGAGACGGGCGCCTGTCTTTTGTTCGCACGTAGATGTTCATTTCAGAACGAGGCGAGGAGGGGGAAACAAAGCAGTGCCGGGATGAGGATGATTCCGTCGTCATTATCAGACAGTAATTAATCGGCGTAAGTTAATGGTTTGATCACTTCGGTTGGATTCTGTAATGTGCCGCGTTGGCTGCTAGCAGACAGCCCGGTGTTCAGGAGCATTCGGCCGCAGGGAGATTATCGGCGGTGTGTGGAGGAGGAGGAGGTGGTGGTGGGGGGTGGACGGACCTGTCTGGCTCTCTGTCTCTGGCAGATAGAGAAATAAAGATGGTGTTTCGGAGCGAGGAGATGTGCCTGGCGCAATTGTTTCTGCAGTCCGGCTCCGAATACGACTGCATCAGTGAGCTGGGAGAGCTGGGGCTGGTCGAGTTCAGAGACGTAAGTACACGCAGAGGCACGGGATGCGCAGATATCTGAGTGTTTTGAGCCACCCAGGGCTCCCCACGCAGTCTGCAAGAACTGTGGCGTGGAGTTTAAGCATTGGCCAGCTGTGGGGGAAAAAAAAGAAAAATGTCTCAAAGTTCCTTCCATCCATATGCTTTGTCTATCATCCATCCCTCCACCATCCATGTTGTGCTATCAGTCATTCATTCATTCATTCACCTGTTTATCTATGATCCATCCATCCACCCATCCCTCTTCTTCCCACCTATAGGTTTTTGGTGGTTTTCATGGCCACTATAAAACAACAGAATAAAATTGACTTGATGAATTTAAGTCACTTATTCACATTTTCAAGATTGACAAAAACAAAGTTGTGAGAACTGTAAAGCACGGCTCTTTAAAAAAATAATACAATAGAGCAGTTTTTATACCTTTTTATTACATGTATTATTTTGCATGTTGTCAGACACCAGTGTTTAAACCGCTGCGGTGCCAGTAATTATGTTTCCACACGCGTGCTGCGCTGCCACCTCGCCTGACTAATGGTGCTCCTCTGATTTCAGCTCAACCCCAGCGTCAGCTCGTTCCAGCGGCGCTTCGTCAGCGAAATCAAGAGATGCGAGGAGATGGAGAGGATCCTGGGTAGGTCTGTGTGGCACCTGGGGTGATGGGAGCAGCCTGAGCGTGCCCTTCTTAACAAATAACCATCTGTTTAGTAAGCAGTGAATGGCAGGCTGGTTGGGTTTTCGATAACAGACAATGAGCGGTTGTGATGTGCTGGGCCTTATTCCTTCCTGAACGATGACTATCATGAAACACGCAGGCTTCCTTTTGAGGGAGATCCAGAAGGCTAGAATCGCTGTTCCTCAAGAAGACGAGAGCCCGCTTGCTCCTCCACCCAGACAGGTCCTGGAGATCATGGCAAGTCCACAGAAGTGCTTGTTGTTTTTTTTTTTGTTTTTTTGGTCTTCTGGTTTTAAACTGTAGACGTGAGGTCGTCGTGTTAATTAGATTTAGCTTCCTTCTGTGACTGAAGATGCAGAGCATCACGGCTACAGATGAAATGAAGGCGTTTTAGTCTTGCCTAAAACTCCTAAAATTCATCTAAATAGAACACTTGTTATTGTCAGCATCTGAGGAATCTCCTCTGAAGGTTGTTGTTTAGCTCTTCAACCCCTAATAAGGTTAGTTACCAATCATCCCTTTTTTCCCCCCTCAAAACCGTTCACTGTTTCAATGCCAGCAGGGGAAAATTCACTCAATACCACAGTTTTTTTTTCTGCCGGTTGTTGTGTTTTTTAGGATTGGAAGGTAGCTACTTTGATAGATGTTTTGTTTTTTAAGTTTGAAAAGCCTAAAAAAAAACCTGCTGTAGGATAATCTAGCTCTTAAAACGCTCGTAAAAGTCGGTCTTTCATTTGGATCAGTGGGGAAACCATAATTAAGAAATAATGGACTGTAACAATATTTATTAGCACCTTTACAATTAATCTTCTGCATGACCTCCTTAGTCAACAAGACAGCAGGTCGTTGTTGTGACAACGATTAGTAGTAATGAAAGAGGCATCATGGGGTCTTGTTTGATACTAACCTAAATTCTAACAGAATTCTGGGAAATGTAGTAATGGGTCTTGTTGCTTTTATTGACACAATATAATATAAGAATTTAACCTTCTATTAAAAGCTTTCCCATTTGATGGGAACGGGTTATTCTGTCGCTGCATGTGATGTTGAGCTGGCGTTCTCTCTTTGGCGTCCAGGAGCAGCTTCAGAGGCTGGAGATGGAGCTCAGCGAGGTGGCGAAGAACAAAGAGAAGCTGCAGAGGAACCTGCTGGAGCTCACAGAATACACTCACATGCTGAAGATCACCCGGACCTTCATACACAGCCGCTCCAGAGTCAGTGTTTGTTTCACTTCAACTTGCTTGTTTCTTCTATGCTGTCTAATAATGTGTCTATAGCAAGTTCTGTTTTTTTTTTAAATTTGGACAAATGTTGGCTTCGCTTAACGAAACTGTCGCAAGACAGACAATGCAAGCTTTCAATGATTCATTTAAGCCAGGAGTATCCAAGGTGTGGCCCTGGGGGCCCAGGATTGATTATGTGTGGCCCCCAACCGCAATAAAAAAAAATGTATATAGGACACAAGCCCAGGTAGTTGATGTAGATGGAGACTTTTTATTTTTAAATATGAGAAAATTATTACAGGTAAGTTAAAATCATCTTGTAATTGAAAATGTACAACACAAAGTATTTGTCTTTATAGCATTTTTTAAATTCTCTTTAGTAAATCTATCTGACAACTTTTACTCAAATGCAGACTGTGGTGGACCAAACTCTGCCTTTAATTCAGTTAAAATTTGTTAAAATTTATTAAATACAGCGAGACTGACCAACACTGCTCTTATTGATAAGAATTGGGTTTTTTTGTTCTTTTTGCAATCAAGCCCAAAAGAATTTGCCATTTTTTAATATAGCAAATGATCAAAACCCTTTTTACATTTTTGGTCTAAAATGATTTATAGCTCCTTTTCCTACAGAAAATGTGAATAATCTGTTTAATTAAAGCAGGTACGAAAATTCTCACACACACACACACACACACACACACATATATATATATATATATATATATATATATATATATATATATATATATATATATATATATTATAGAGAGAGAGAGAGAAAGAAAGCGATAGCCTCCTGATGTCAGCATGTTTTTTGTTTTATCAGCATGAGGCTCTGGGTCCCCAGTATGAAGAGTTCCCCACTATGGAGACGGACTCGGTCACTGGAAGCACTGGCATGCAGAGACTTGGAGCCAAACTTGGGTGAGCTGCAGCATCAAGTGTTTACTTCACACCAACTGTAACATTACCTTGAGTGAAAGACCAGTTTCACGACTTTATGGTATTTAAACAATTTCAAACTTTATACATAATGTTTAAAACTATAAAACTTTTCTGACTATTCTGACTGCCACAAAATGGCATAAGATATTAACTATTATGGGTTTTAATAAGTAATTTTGTTATAAACATTTAGTTGTTGTTACTTTGAATTCAATGCCTAAACTCAAACAAAAACAAAAATAAAAGTTAGTGCAAGTTTTCATGGACTTGCTGTGCAGAATATTATACCTTTTCAGCTTTTTAGGGTCACATAAGTACAACAGTCTGATAATAGCTGGTAAATTAGTCGACTTGTTCACTCCAGTAGCGGCCTGAGGTCAACTCACAGCTTGCAAACGGTAAAATTAAAATTAATTTCAACATTTAAAATGTATGTACTGGAAATATTCCAGTACATACATTTACATACAAAACTGGCAAATTCTGAGTTTCTCGTAAGCGAGGAAAAAGTGCAGTAGCCCTTATTTAGTCAGCTGCTGTCAGTGTAAAGCAACACGTGGGGGAGGGGCAGCGCTGTGCTACTAATTGCTCAGTAGAGTAGAGGAAAACTCTGATCTCCTCATCGCTTTCTCTGGTATCTCATTAAACCTTGATAACGGTAGCTGACTCATGCCTAGTCACGGCACCAGATGCCACGAAGTGGCTGGCAGACACGTCATCAGCCTAATCCGATCCGCCCCGGGTGCAGTTTTATTTCAGGACTCATCCAGCGGGTGAAGGTGGAGGCCTTTGAGCGCATGCTGTGGAGAGTGTGTAAAGGCTACACGATCCTGAGCTACGCAGAGGTGGACGAGAGCCTGACCGATCTCGACACCGTGAGACAAACCTGAAGAGAAGTCACTTCTTGCACTATGCCTGTTTTCCTGCTGGTTATTTGAAGGCTTCTGATTCGTGTGATTTCAGGGGGAAATAAGCAAAAGCGTCGTGTTTCTCATCTCCTTTTGGGGAGATCAGATCGGACACAAAGTTCAAAAAATCTGTGACTGGTATGTAAACCTCCGCTGTCTGATTAATCACCTTTCAGTCCCCCGTGCATTCCCCTTTTTTTTTTTTTTTTTTTTTTTTTTTCTTGCCGTCATCATCTGTCCTTGTCGCTCCTAGTTACCACTGCCACTTGTATCCGCACCCTGAGAACGACGAGGAACGCGCGGACGTGTTGGACAGCTTAAGAACACGGATCCAGGATCTCAACAACGTAGGCTCCGATGTCGCTGGAGAGGGCAGCAAGCACGTGGAGTCTCTCTGTGAGGGGGTTTCCTAAATGACCGTTGTGTCCCGCAGGTGCTTCATCGCACCGACGACTACCTGAGGCAAGTCCTGCAGAAGGCCGCCGAGTCGGCCTACACCTGGGTCGTGCAGGTGAAAAAGATGAAGGCCATCTATCACATCCTCAACCTGTGCAGCTTCGACGTCACCAACAAGTGTCTGATCGCTGAGGTGTGGTGTCCCATCAATGACTTGGCAAACCTGAGAGGGGCGCTAGAAAAGGGTTCGGTGAGTTTGAGCCAGAGCTGATTGTCAACAGAAACATCTAATAATTCTCCCCTACAAATGGCATCATTTAAAAACGTCCTTGCTCAAGAAAAAAAAAGGTCATGTAAAAACATTTAAATAGACTCCAGCTGCCTCTTAAATGAGTAGTTCTTGTTTTGTTTTTTGGGTTTTTTTTTTATAAATATAATACTGCCCAGCAGACGATAGTGAGGGGGAATTGATCAAATCTTTTAAACTGGCTGTGGAAACTTTATTATTCTAAAATATTTCCTCTTTAAAAAAAAATCAATAAGTAAATAATAAAATTTTTGTTTTAACAGGTTTTTCACAGATAAAAAAAAAATCAGTCCTTCATAAACAAAAAAAACGTAAAGATTGAAACATTAATTTAGAAATAAAAAAATAAAAATAAAGCTACGATAAAGGATCTAAACGATGTAAACCCAAAGGAAGGTGGTTTCACAGTCTAAGTGCAGCAGCTTGGAAAGAGCGATCCGCTTCAGTTTTATGTCTGGTCTTTGCTACTACTAGTTCATTTTGGTTTGAGGGCTTCAGAGCTTGGAGTTGGAGTATGAAGCTTTAACCTGTCAAACCATTAATCTACGTAGGAGCCTGACCCAGTGCAGGACCCGGATGTAAAAATTCAGGATTTTAAATTTAATTCTGCCATTAACAGGCAACCCATTCAAAGACATTAAAACTGGATTAAGACGAGCCCCTCGCAGGTAAGGGTCACTGCAGAGTTATGAACTTACTGTGAAGGTGATCAAGGGCTTATTTTGTTGATGCTGCATGTGAAAAGTTCATCATGATACTCTAAAGAAGAGGAAATAAAAGCACGAGTAACAATCTCAAGCTCCTGTTGGGATACTAACCTTCATAGTTTGGAAGCTTTTCTCAAATGACAAAAACTCTGCAGACCATGGGGGGGGGGGGGGGGGCAGAGAGGGCCATTTTATACGCTTGGGGTGGCGCACTGAAACTAAAAGCCTACTAACATCTTTTGGTTTATTGTTTGATTTTTAATGTTACTAATGATCTAATATGCATAGACCAATAAAAATACAGTTAACATTTTGAGTTGAACAACAATTCCTTGTTATTGTGTAATTATATTAGGAATTAGGTGCACATTTATTCATTTATTGAAAAAAAAAATTAGTAGGGGCAAGTAGATACTGGCAGATACAAATAAAAGCGTGATAGAAGGTCAAGAAGAGCGGCTGCCTTGCCGGCTGTGCATAATCGGATTAAATGCTAAACTGATTCTACTACAATTTATACTGGCTAGTGGGGTGGCCAGGATTTGGCATGGGGGGGGGGGGGGGGCATGGCCACCCCTGGCCACCCCCTGGTGGCGCCACTGCTACAGACCAATTGGGTTCTAGTGCCCATCAAGAAGCACTGATTGGTGGAAAACAACATCTAACAGTAGTTCTTACAGAGGTCTCGCACAATTGAGGCAAGGGCTTTTTGAACGACGTCAAAGCTGCACAACAGCAGAACCACCAGACTGTCACCCAGCTTTTTGCCTTAACCTGTTAAAATACTGAACTGCTATCAAGAGTTTGCAAGTTCATTTAAATATATTTCTTGGCACTAGTGGCCTTTATTTGGCAGTAAGTTGACAGGAAATGGGGTTGAGAGAGAGAGATGGGGCGGTGATGGAGACGTGCAGCGAAGGTCTAGGGGTGGGGACTCGAACCCGGGACGGCCAGGTTGAGGTCTGAGAGCTCCAAACATGGGTTGAGTGCTGTGCCCCTCCACTGTTACCGCACCCTTATTTGCCTTTTTTATATGTTTTCATTCATTTAATCATTTTTCGCACTAATAAGTTAACTGCTGTCTCATGAAGCTGTGCGCTGTTAGTTGATTTGATGTTCAGTCAGAATTACCTGCAGCGTCACAAAGTGCGGACGGCACACTGCCCTGCATACAGAGACGTGACAAGAGACCTTCTAAAGACTCATTAGAACACGATGAGTGACAAGATTATATCACTGGTACCAAAAAAAAACACTCAGAGGGTTTGGCGTTTCACCTCTGCTTCATTTTTGGCGTTTAAATGCGAAGCTGCTTAGTGAGACGCAATGTTCTGTAAAAAGACAACAGCTCAGTTATTCCCATGTGTGGTCCCGTTGCACTTTAGAGACACCAGGTTTACGTTCTCTCAGAACTGGAAGTTTATTAGTTGACTGTAAAAAAAAAAAAAAAAAAAAAGTCTCCATTGAGCTTTTGTAATAATTGATACATTAGAAAAACGCATTTAAATAGGTGCATGCTTTGTGCAGTGGGGACCGTTTTGACTGCAGCTTTGCGTCCGTTGTTTGAATTTACTACTTTAGTCAACCATGCTGTACATTCAGGATCTTATCAGAGTCGACGGAGACACAACTGGAAGCAAAGAAAACATGCTGGTGTACTATTAAGTACACCAACGTGTGCTATTTAAATAGTCAATCTACAACGTACAACTGAGGAACAGGGAGTTCAGTTGTGTTGCTGTTTAAGCTGCAGATCGTCCACTGCTGTTAATGACTGCCACAGCTGTCGGTTAAAGGTCGTCTCAATTCTCACCGCATCTATGTTCATGTGTGCTCAGCCGCTCCTTAGACTTTGAATGCCCTCCCTGACCATCGGAGAGAATCACAGACTACTGAGACTTTAAAAAAAGGACTAAAAACATTGATTTTAGCAGGATCTATGATTTTCATCATTGCACAATAATGTTGCTGCACTATTTATTTTTTTATGGTGATCTTACCTGTAGCAATTTGAGGTTTGTCTTAAACATAAAGTGCATTACAAATATATTATTATTATTATTATTATTATTATTATTATTATTATTATTATTATATTAAATTATGATAATATTTTGGGGTCTCTAAGGGTTAGAACACACAAAAAAGGGAAATAAAATCCCCTGCAGGCTCTTTGATAGAGGTAGTAGTTTTGAACTCATCAGTAAATTGAATAATTACAAAAATAACCCAATTTATTCATCATAGCTCATCATATCTCCAAGACAGCTCAGGTTTGTATTAAACTAAAAAAAAGTGCATTAAACTACATGCTGTCTGTTGATGCATGTAGACCATAAATGGTTGAATTCTTTAGTTTGGATGCATTTAATGATTTTTTTTTGGTTTACATTTAAGCTGCTAATAATCACTGATCAAATGAATAATTGTCTGATTCTGATTGATTTGAGTATCCAGCTGCAAATGCAT
This sequence comes from Fundulus diaphanus, assembly GCA_037039145.1. Lineage (NCBI taxonomy): Eukaryota > Metazoa > Chordata > Actinopteri > Cyprinodontiformes > Fundulidae > Fundulus > Fundulus diaphanus. The sequence continues at coordinate 17,225,879 of CM073141.1, read as the reverse complement.
CCTTCTTGTGTTGAGCTTTTGACTCTGTTCCAAGTATTTAGCTTATAACACTTTATTAATGAGTGTGCTGCTGCTAAAATACCTTTTTTATGTGTTGAACATTTGTATCTTTTGATACTTGTTTAATTTTTGTCAAAAACAAAAATGGAACTAAATTCTGTCTTTGTGATAAAAGTTCATTTTATAATCTTTTTTTTTCCTTCTAAATTTTAAAATCTTTTTAATATCAGAATCATTCATAAATTTGAGTTAAAAGCTAAACAGACAAAATACCAGTTTATTTGTAAATGGATAGATACTGGACAGAAAAGGAGAGGAAAAGCAGCCAAAGTTTGAACAACGCCTTTAAAGACGTATAGATAACCTGAAGAACTGCTGAGAAAGGCCACTTTAAAGGATTACAAGAAAATGGAGCTACTTGGAAGTAAAATGTAAAGAAATGAGAAATGACGATGGCAAGTAGCATTTCTGTTTATTAAGACCAACCAGACTCATGCATCTTCTTCTCTCATGTAGCAGCGGTTCTGCAAGATGTTTTCAGATCAAAAACACTGCAGGAACAACTTCTCACATTAAATCAAATCCATCACTGTAGAGCCCCTCTGAGAGTTTGCTAGACGACGTTCCCTTTATTTGCAGAATACTTAATGCCATTACCAGACCCCTCACTTTCTTCCCTTAACATAATCAGAGAAAAGGTGATGCCACTGTGCCCTCCTTTGTAAACCGGATCCCAAGCAGCGACACGCCACCAACCCTTGTGAGATCCAACAAGTTCACCGCCGGGTTCCAGAGCATCGTGGAGGCTTACGGGGTGGGGGACTATCGCGAGGTTAGCCCAGGTAAGTCCTCGTCTTCCTGGGGAAAAGGGACGTTTACCAAAGATTTCCAAATAAATACATAAAACTACTCGTAATGTTTCGTTATTTTTGGCAGCTCCTTACACCATCATCACATTCCCCTTCCTGTTTGCCGTGATGTTCGGTGACCTTGGCCACGGGCTGATCATGAGTCTCTTCGGCCTGTGGATGGTGCTGACGGAGAAAACCCAAAAGAAGAGGCGTTCTAGTAACGAGGTGGAAAGAAATGCTCTCTCGTGTCCAGAACGCAGAGTTGGATTATCGTCATTTTTTACATATATCTTTTATTCACGCAAACTTTCTCTGTTGATCCCAGATATGGATGACATTCTTCCATGGCCGATACATCATCCTGATGATGGGGCTTTTCTCCATGTACACCGGTCTCATTTACAACGACTGTTTCTCCAAGTCTCTGAATATATTTGGCTCTGGGTGGAGCGTTAAGGCTATGTTCACCAGTCAGCAGTGGACGTAAGCATGACGCCAAACCTTTTTCGCTGAAAACCATGAACAGCGGCAGTGTTTTTAACAAATCCATCGCAACGTGTCCCCCTTGTCTTTTACATTTTAGAAACAAAACGGTCCAAACAAACGCTTTGCTCACATTAGACCCGAATGTCACTGGTGTGTTCAGTGGAGTGTACGCCTTCGGCATTGACCCTGTGAGTAAATGCACTCTTAAGGCCAGAGTCGGCACAGAAGGCCGCATGTCTTGCGTACTGATTTGCCTTTTGTTGTTCAACCAGATATGGAACCTGGCTGTGAATCGGCTGTCCTTCCTCAACTCCTACAAGATGAAGATGTCAGTCATCATCGGCGTCATTCACATGAGCTTCGGCGTGGTGCTGAGTGTCTTCAACCACTTGTAAGAGGCTTTAAACATCCCTTTTACACATGCAGTTACCTAGAACCCGTCTAATGGCGCTTGTTAAACACAACACCCGGTGTGCTCATGATGCTGTTGAAGCAGCGCAGAGAACAAGCTTTAAAAGGTTAGAACATCGGGAAAAAATGTGCAAAAACAGATTTTCAAGACGGTTTGAGTTCCAAGAGAAATAGTTTAAAACTAAAAAAAAAAAAAAAGAGGCAGACCATCTTGAGTCAAGAATATAAACCATGGCCCCGTAATTGCTGAATTATGTTTACAATAGCTTTGGATTCATAAGAAACCTCTAAACGAACTGGACAGGTTCCCTGAAACTGTGGAGAATCTCTGCGAAACATCTGTTTGACTTGACCTTAAGGTCGTCTTTCCTGGCTGGATCGGCATGGTTCCTTTCTTTGGCCTTCAGAACCGAATCCTTAAGCCGGGTATGCTGGCTTCTGGTCTCTAATGGAGGCGCACAGAGGCAAAGAAGGGGAACAAAAACACGTTGGAGTGAGTAAAAACCATCATGCAACCAGATTTGAGCCAATATCTCTGTCTGGAAGCTGTGTCTAACTCAAGGTTCAGCTCCATTTAATGTGACGGTGAAGGACGTTTTACCAAGTCTTGGCCAGAGTGTGATGTGTCTCCAAAAAAATGTCAGACTTCTGCACGGTCCCACCACTACAACAGCTTGTATTTATCCACTCTCATTCCCTACAAATTCAAAACTCTGGAGAAAACAATCCTGGATCTTTTCTTTTTGGAATCTCTTGGCTTCAAAAAATCGTATCGAAATGTTAGGTTTGTATTAGTTTAGATTAGAATGAGAAACATGTGTTTTATCCCCAGATATTTCAGATTAAAATGGTTCAGCCTCTTCATCTGAGAGGGGTGATGGGTTATTTGTCATCCTGCATTTTGTTTCCCATTTAGCTGTAAATTCTCCTCAGAAGTTACTCAATATATTTTACTGTAGTCCTGATTACAAAAGAGCTGATGAATATCTGCTAGGAGTGCGCCATAACCCGACAAGGAAACCTAAACTAGCAGCATCCTCTATTTTTTTCCATCTGGTAACAGATTATTCCTATTCCCCATTTGTCACTAAATGCACCATTTTAAGCAGGCAATAACCATTCTTAGCACCACATATTAACAGCGCATTGCAAAAATATATAATAATAATAATAATCTTTATTTGTCATTGCAACAAACATTCCTATGAAGGCAAAGCAAGTTTATTTGTTTAGCACATTTCAGTACAAGGATACAACGCAAAGTACTTTACATGATTAAAATATAGTACCAAAAAACAGTTGGAATAAAATATAGGAAAATTGAAACAAAATAAAACATAGGAAAATGGAAACTAAGAACATATATTAATCATTTTAAAACCTGTTGGACTACAGACTTAAACTAATGTTTCAAACAGTCAAAGGCAATCCTTAACAAATGGGTTTTTAATCTTGATTTTAAAGAGCTCTGGCGTTCAGCACTGAAAGCCTGAGCCATCCTATAGCCTCCGTTACACTCCGTTTACGCATTTTTTTTTTTATGCTAAAATCACAAACATAATGGTATTTTTATTGGGATGTTAAGAGACAGAGCAACACAAAGTAGTGCATACATGTGAAGTGGAAGGGAAGGCATATGTAGTTTCATTTTGCACTGCGCCTCCTTTACTCTGATACCCTTAAAGAAAACTTAACGCCGACTAATCGCCAGCAGAAGTCGCGTAATTTGTAGATGCAGAGCATCTGTGTGTCATTTAATTTATTCCGCATAAATTCAGCTGTTGTGTGAAAGCCTTAAGGGTTTTTTACAGAACATTGGTGAAGAAACACCGTCATGAAGAGCAGAGAACTCAGAGAAAAATAGTACATTGCTGCATTGTAGGAGAAACCCCTGAGATTGCTGTAAAGGCTGTGGCCCTCTGCCAGAGATGAACCATTTGCTTCAGCCTCTACTTCTTATTCATTCCTCAGAAAAATGTCTCCTTATTGATTCTGTAACCCTTTGGCAGTCCAGTCAATACTTTATTAACACATTTGTTCTTCATTTTTATGCATTCTCCTTTCTCTTCAGGCATTTCAGACAAAAATTCAGCGTTTATCTGCTGTTTCTTCCCGAGCTGCTTTTCCTGCTCTGTCTCTTTGGCTACCTGGTCTTCATGATCCTCTACAAGTGGCTGGCCTTCAGCGCGTGCAACTCCAGCCAGGCTCCCAGCATCCTCATCCACTTCATCAACATGTTTGTCATGCAGGGGAAGGATTTGACCCCCTTGTACCCAGGGCAGGTGTGCGCCGGCCGCCGTCTTCTCATCGAGTGTATTTATCGTCGTTTACCGGAGCCCGTGTTTGATCTCGTTGGTGTTGTTTCACAGACCGGGCTGCAGATCTTCCTCCTTCTGATCGCCATGCTGTCCGTTCCCGTGTTGCTGCTGGGAAAACCTCTTTACTTGTACTGGCAGCACCGCGGCGGCAAAGGCCTGCGCAGACGCCGGGTAAGTCCCCGTCAAAGCCTCTGCGTTCTCCTAATTCGCTTCACAGGGCTTCATTGTGGTTTGTCCGGCTCCCCTCAGGGTTATGAGAGGGTGAGGCGTGTGAGTGAGGATGACGGTTCCATAACATCCATTCATGAGGAGGACGAAGAGGAGGGATTCGATGAACCGACCAGCAGAGAAGCTCCTCCTAAGCAGGTCCGAGAACAGTGACCCTTTTATCTTTCGTCCGCTTCGACAAGTTAATGCCGTTTGCACATTAAGGAGGAGAAAGTAGGCCAGCGGAACAAGAACCCGCTGTAGATTAAGTTTAATACGATCCGAACATGTTAAATGGATATAAAATACAGAGAACAGGAGACCTAGATTATCTTAATTCGATTTTTTTATTACCAGAGTTAAGTTAACACCCCATGTACCGTTTTGTAGTTTGACTTTGCAGATGTGCTCCTGCACCAGGCCATCCACACCATAGAGTACTGCCTGGGCTGCATTTCCAACACTGCGTCTTACCTGCGTCTCTGGGCGCTCAGCTTGGCTCACGCCCGTAAGTACCGCCAAGGAAGTAAGAGAGGGCGAGCTTCGCCTCGTGCCTTCTGTTGACTCTCTCTTTTTCTCCATTTTGAATGACCTAACTTCTGTAGAGCTGTCAGAGGTGCTGTGGGCCATGGTGCTGCGCCTAGGTTTCAGGATCACCGAAAAAGTCGGCGTGGTGTTCCTGGTCCCTGTGTTCGGCCTTTTCGCCACGCTCACCGTGTCGATTCTGCTGGTCATGGAAGGCTTGTCGGCGTTCCTCCATGCTCTGCGGCTTCACTGGTGAGACTCGGCCCTGCTTGGTTTTATAAAAATAGTGGGGGGGGGAGTTAGATAACAGGTACACCTTTCTAAGATCAGACACACACAACTAAACAACGTAGATGCACGGCGAGGTTGTTTTCGTTTTGGTCGATCCTTGACCAGCTGGTCGAGAAGTCAAAGATCTAATCTCGGTCTGTCAGTGAATGCATCGTATGTAAGCGCTACCTGGTCTGCGCTAAAACCAAAAAAACACGAATTATTGGGAATGCTGTCACTGGAAAGACTCAAAAGTTAGCTATTGGCAGGATGTTTGAGGTGTAGAATGATGTCAGAGGAAAAAACAGAGATGTAAGAAGTTAATTGAAAGGAAACTACATCTGTCGTTGACGTGTCTGAGAGACGAGGAAGAGCAGGACTTTCAACCGATAACAGGAAGGCTGAACGGAGCACAGCGAAGCTCTGTTTTATGTTTTTCAGTTTTCAGAAGGTTAAAATGTAAAAAAAAACAAAAGGTTAAAATGTTGACTGTGTAAACATATTGTTTGTTATAAAATATTAGTGAAGATTTGTTTTAGAGTAGCTCCTTCCTCACACTTAGTGTGATGTCGACTCTGCTCCTGATATAAATATTAACGACTGATCATGGCTGGAAGTCCAGAAAAAACAGATTTTGATTTCTGTTCTTACATCTTTTAGTTTTTGAAGCAAAATTTGTAATCGCCTAAAATCTGTATCAGAAGCTCAAGTCTTCTTGCTGCAAGACAACAGCGCTACCAACTGGGCCACTGAGAACTCTGGATGTTTAAATCTAAGCAAGCTATGACATGATAAATATGCAGGGAGCATGAAAAACTATTTAAAGTCGTCTTTGTTCTGTGACGTTAAGCTGTTATTTGAATATTTATCCTGTTCTCATTAAAGCGTTCTTGGTTGATTTCTGTCTGATCCCAGGGTGGAGTTTCAGAACAAATTCTACCACGGGGCCGGCGTCAAATTCCTGCCCTTCGACTTCTCCCTGCTGCCCTCGGTTTTTGAGCAAGACGGCTTGCTCTAACCTCCCCGAGGCGCTGGACGCGTGCTTAAGCAGACTTTGCGACTGTGAAGGTTTTGTGAACCGGCGGAACGATTCATTCTGTGACAACAACGAACCCTCAAGACTCTGAACTGAAACTCATTCTTGTAGCAACGTTTCTCACCTTGACGCGGTTTTTAAATGCTATCGGCCCGTGCTGACTGCCTTACTACTGTACCCAGCACACCTCTGAACGGACAGAGGTACAAAGCAACGTTTCATTTGTCGACCATGTCACTTCCTGGATGAGTTTCTGCTCAGCACATTCTGTCACCAGCTGAGTGATTTTTTTTTTTAAACATATTTTATTTGCATTGTGCTGTGTTTTGTATGCTTAGTATTTAAACAGCGCAAGTCAAAACCACAAGCAGTGCCATAGACGTAGTAAAGGGTTGCCATTTTATCTTCTTCTTGTAATAAAGGTAAAGCTGCAGGCATCCAAAAACAAAGACACAGTAAACATTTCCACCCTTTACTGAGATTTCTTTTACCATAAAGCACTTTGCAGAGATGATTGTACAATGTGAAGTTCTCACTACTGACTGTGATGATGCCAAACGAAAAAATAGTTACTTGTTGCTATTTGCATATTTACTTATTAATGCATTTATTTACACTTCTGCTCCCTTGTTATTAATAAAGGCAAACGTTAAATGATCTGAAAGAAAACCATCAGAAAGCATACAGTTAGATCCTTCTTTGATTATAAGGTTTATTGCATTTGTTAATTATAATTCATGATATTTATCTAACTTCATATCTGTACAAGAGTAATATTTTACAATTCTGTGTCAAATAAAGGTTTTGACGAAGGCAAGGGGGGGAAACCGTTTATTTTGCTTTCATTGATGATGTTTTTTTTTTATGGAAGGAAGAGGTTGGTACCTATCTCTTGAAGGGTTGAGGCACACGCTGGACTGGTAACAAGGCCATAACAGGGTAGCAGCAGCCTCATCTTATCTCTCATTCAGCAATTAGTTTTGGGGGGGAAAAAACAATTTTTTTTCCATAATTACTGGTGCTACATTTATTACCTCCTTTGCTGTTTTTACTTTGCACAGGGATTTTGGAAGCGATGTTGGCCCATAGCATCACAGATCCTCCACCGTACTTAAAAGTGGGCAAGAGACGCTTTTCCATATATTGATCCTTTGTTTCACACCAGACCCACCTGTAGTGTGTGTATATTATATGCCAGAGCTGAACAGTATTTAAAACGCAGTCATAACATATTCAATGTGCACAATATATAAATTGCCAAGGATGCAATATGTGGTGGACCAACTCGCCAAGGATAAAATCGCTTTGTTCGATCAACTTAATTGGTTATTTTCCCTTGTTGTGAGTGAAACTCTCCGTTACTCTTAATTCTTTTTCTAGTTCTGGTTTTATTTCTGTGTTATTCAATTCAATTCAATTCAATTTTATTTATATAGCGCCAAATCATGAAACATGTCATCTCAAGGCACTTTACAAAATCAAGTTCAATCATATTATACAGATTGGGTCAGATTATACAGATTGGTCAAAATGTCCTATATAAGGAAACCAGTTGATTGCATCAAAGTCCCGACAAGCAGCATTCACTCCTGGAGAAGCGTAGTATTAATAAATAAATGAACCCCAAAGGGTTGATACAGAATATGTGGCAATATTAAAATCAGTAAGTTTGTGGTAAACAAGAGCTAAAAAGAGAAAACAGGCCCCTCTAGTGGTTGTAATCGCACCGTGCAATTCAAAGTCATTCAGCGTTTGCTCTACATCATTTATTAACTCAGATTTATTCATCATTAAATTAATTAATTAATTGATTTACATGAATTCTGGGTAATTTATAATCCCTGGATACATGTTAAGCTTCAACTAAGACCATTTTTTTTGCATACTGACGTGTGTGTGTGTATGTATGTATGTAATGTATGTATGTATGTGTGTATATATATATATATATATATATATATATATATATATATATATATATATATATATATATATATATATATATATATATATATATATTGTTGTTGTTGCTCCATTCTAGTGCCGTGCATATACCTGGCCAAACACAAGGCTGTCAAGAGCCTCTAAGATATTAATACTACAAGTGTCCTCCCTAAAACATGGAAATGGCTTTGTCATGGTCTGGGGCTGCATTTTGTTCAATTTTGTGAACAATGAAATAAAACGATTTCTTATTTATACACCATTAAATACCAAAGCTTATGATTGGCAACAACTTTTTTAGCTTCACAGTTACCTTGAAAACGCAGAGATAAAAAAAAAAACATGATGGAAGATTGTCAATAGAGGAATGGCCATACCAGCTAATAAATCTCAGCAGCACTGATTCTCTCAAAAAAAAGAATGGTAGAAAGGAAGGGTAACCAAAGAGGAGCTTTACAGTGCCTTGAAAAGGTATTCATACCATTGAGAAATGTTACATTCTCAAACTTCACTGCGTTTTTTGATTTTATTTATTTATTTGTTTGCAATAGAACTAAATCAATTAGTGCATACTTTGTAGGGTGAAAGGAAAAGGAAACATGGTTTCGGCAGTGCACATGTGTGCTGGACCTCCCTGAATGCAATGGTAGAATGCAACGCAGCAGCAGGTCTTTTCAGCTATGCTTCTCTCTGCTTTGCCCATTGACATGATTGCCATTGTGTTGCCATGTTGCCAAGTAGCTCAGTCTCAGTCAGATTGGAAGGAAAGAGTTTGTGAACATTAATTTTCAAGTCTGTCCTGAGACTTTCGGATGGGATTCAGGTCTGAACTCTGACTACAACAATCTATTAATGGGAAGGTGAACCTCTGCCTCAGTTCCAAGCCTTTAGCATCCTTGATCGGGGCTCCTTCCAGGATTTACACTTATTTGCCTCCGTCCATCTTCTAATCCATTGTAATCAGCTCTGTTCATTTTCAAGAAAAGCATTCCCGTTGCCCAATCCTAACTCCACCATGTTCCACGGCATAGCTGACATGTGAAAATGCGGAGTGTTTTGTACCACATTTAGCATTATATGTAGGTAAGTAGTGACCATTTTAGTCTCATCAGAGCACCTTGTCACACATGTTGGCTGTTTCCCATACATGGCTTATGGTAAGCCGAATGAACCTTAGCATGGTTTTCCTTGTTCCAGTAGGCTTGTAGTAGTTGGTGTCTTTGGTTGTCTTCATGACGCTGTTTTTTTTGCAAATGTCTGTGGTCTTCATAGAACAGCTGTAAATTGTACACATGGCGAACTTTATTTGTCAAGAGGATGACTCTAAATAAGTGAAATTAGTCGCATTTTATTCAGGGTTATCACAGCAATCAGGGCTGAATACAAATGCAGGACCACGCTTTTCAGTTTGGTACTCTTAAAAACAAATTGAAAACCATGTGTTTTCCCTTCTTCTTCACACCTAGGCCTATGCATTAATTTGTGCCGATCTGTCACATAAAAACCCAATTAAAGGCACTGAGGTTAGTGGTTTTGAACATGCTGAAATGGTAAAAAAAAAAAAAAAAGTGCTGTACGCAGGGCCAATCCTAGGCACAAAGATGTGAGGGGGGGCAGGTATCATTATGTGATCACGTTATGCTCCAGCAAATTTATGGAGTTGGTGATTTATGTTTTCTTCGTGGAAATAGAATAAGATTTATCCAACAGCCAAGAGATGGATTGCCCTTTAGTTGGGCCTCTACCCCACCTGCCCAGCTTGGGTCAAGGTGCGCCTCCGACTTGGTGCTCTTTCCATATAAGGCAGGGCAAGGCAAATTTATTTGTATAGCACATTTCAGTACAAAGACAATGCAAAGTGCTTTACATGATTAAAATATAGGAAAATGAAACAGAATAAAAGCAAGTTGGACTAAAATGTAGATACAAAATAAAACATGGGAAAATATAAACTAAAAGAAAATATTAAAAACAGCTAATGATGTTTGATGTCATGCTTTCGGGACCCATACTTTTCAGCATGAAATCAAACTTTCCACCCTGGGGAAAATATTGGCCATGGCGAAACCTCTTGTCTGCGCAGAAACACGCAGCTGTGGAGCGTACTGGAGTCTGGTGTGAATTTACGCTTTTTAAAAACACGCCGCTTACGTTATACGGCCAGTGTATTTCCTGCTTTAGAAACTGCAAAGCAAAACAAAAAAAACAAAAGCATTTGACAGGACAGATAGTTGTTGTACTTAAATTAATTTCTGTGGTTATATATTATGTGGTTATATATTATCATTCTTCAGACGGCACAACACACATTGAGGAGGAGCGGAGAGGACACGGAGATGACAAAGATGCTTTTTTTCCAGCTGATTGAGGGGGCATGGACTTGGGAGGGAGGGGCAGTGCCCCCTTCTCGCTCCAGCGTAGAACCGGCCCTGGCTGTGCCTCTATTTTGTAGATCACAGCAGAAATCGCAGAAAATGCCATATGTCAAGGGGAGGAGGGGGGTGCATCCATAAGCTGCAATCCTGTAATGAGGACGTCATCGTGTTCTCCTTCCCCCGGCGCCCACAGGCTCCAGCAGCACTGCATTACAGCGCAGTGTTTGTGGTTTAATGTTTCTGCATTTCTAAAAATACCAGCGTGATGGTTTTTACTGCGGGTCCGCCTCTCTTCCCGGGGACGTAGGGGAACAACTGCAGGCTAACAGCGGAGTAAAGCCGCCTGGCTGCTGCTGCTAGCTTACGGCGCAGCTGTTTCCAACTCCACGCCAAGTGTCTGCGCCGTGCGTCCCGCTGGAGGAGGGACGCGGGCGGCCGACAGGGGGGAACAGATGAACGAGCTGGTGAGGAGCCTGCCGTCCCCTACGCTCCCCGGACTCCACCTGCCGTGTCTGGACACCCACAGGGGCTGGCTCTTCAAATGGACCAACTACCTGAAGGGCTACCAGCGGCGCTGGTTCGTCCTCAGCAACGGCCTGCTGTCCTACTACAGGTGACGGGGTCCTGCGGCCGACGCATCGTGTTTGTAATGACGTGATGCAGGGTTGTAGTTTTTGTTTGGTTGTTGTTGTTTTTTTAGGAATATGACATCAAACTTTTTGTCTTTTCTAGTCGCAAACATTGACTCAAAGACCTGTCCATATCATCATGCCTGATGTATTTGTGTATAATAAATTATTAAAAATAATAATTTTACAGCGGGATGCACAGTAGATCAGTGGGTAGCTTTGTTGCAGTAAAAAGGTCCTGGGGGTCTTTCTGCATGGGGTTTGCATGTTCTCCCTGTGCATGCGTGGGTTTTCTCCAGGTACTCCAGCTCCCTCCCCAAAAAACATGACTGGTAGGTTAATTGGTGTCTCCAAATTGTTTTTAGGTGTGAGCGGGTCTCTATGTTTTCCCATGATGGATGGACTGTGGACCTGCTCAGGGTGTACCCGTCCGATGCTGGAAAAGAAATACAAATTCATTACTCTCCCATCCCCAGTGACAGTTCTAGATCAAGTTTGCCAGGGCGGGGCGGGGCAAGTGTTTTTTCATGGGTGCACAGAAAAAAGCAGTGAAACAAAAATCAAAACAGGGCGACATTACATTGTTTAATGTATTTAAGTGAGCCAAAGAGCCATTTGTGGCTCTGGAACTGCTGGCTGCTGAGCCCTGATCTAGCAGATGAAAACTATTATCCTATCGCAATACGTCGGAGGCTAAAATTAGACACCTTAATGTTAAATCGTTGTTTAGGTAAAACTGTAAAGCTACAAAATGAAATTGGTCCAAGGGACCAATCAGTTACGGATTATGTGCCATAATAAGAAACTGATTTATCTACATGGGGCCATAACAGTAAAGGCCCCTTTCTAGAACCGCCCATGCCCATCCCAACATGGACATCAGCTGTTTTCAAATACAAACTACTTAGTTGTGGCATCATTGCCTCTTCCTTACCTTCCAACCCTTTTTATGCTACATTAAACAGCAAGTTTCTCCAAAAATATTATAGGCTTGGAGAGTTTGAACCTACTATGAAGAGTTCTCTCCATCTGTCATTACCATATAACATATAAAGGATTCCTGGATCAATGTGTGCTTCTGTGTCTCTGCTCTGTCTTCTCTAACCCCCAGTCAGTCGAGGCAGATGACCATTCACACTGAGCCTGGTTCTCCTGGAGGTTTTCCTCCCTGTTAAAGGGGTTTTTTCCTCTCCACTGTCGCTTCATGCATTCTCAGTATGAGGGATTGCTTCGAAGCCATTGACAATGCAGACGACTGTCCACTGTGGCTATTTCATGAAGAGTGAATGCTGCTTGTCAAGACTTGATGAAATCTACTTTTTGACCAATCTGTCTGTATGATTTGATTGAATTTGAATTTGCAAAGTGCCTTGAGATGACATGTGTTGTGAATTGGTGCTATGTAAATAAAATTGAATTGAATTGAATACACAGCACTTATAAATCGTTTGCTAGCACTTATTGCAGCAGTCCAAGCAGTTCTTTGCTGTATGTACAGTGTACAGTATAGTGATATTTTACTAGTGATGAATCTGTGGGATATTGTTCATTGTTCACAGATTAGCATACTGGTTATACCATTGCCTACCATCCATTTTGTTTTCTCCTGTTTGCTCACTTAAACTGTTTAACAGCAGCTCTCTTTGAATGCTTTCATGCTCAGAAAATAAAGCAATCGCAGCCAGTTTTAAACATCACAATCTTCCTCTTTAGCAAAATTCTGATTTGTCTCCCTGAAGTTCATTTTCCGCCCTACAGGTTCACAAAGCGATTCTCCATGTTGATTGGAAGGCTGCCCTTTGATCTACTAAATCATTGTGGTGCTGCTATATTTTAACATTTTTGCTGTTTTGGATGATGATCCAGATGGTCTTAAAAATTAATTTCAGTTTATTTATATCGCACCAGTTCACAATAAACGTCATCTCAAAGCACTTTACCAGACATCAGGTCTAATTAATATACAGCTATAATTAAATATAGTGTTTACATTTAATTAATACCAATACCATCCAGTTACACTGATACATTCAGATTCCTTTATTTATAAGTTCCAGATTGATCATATTTACAGTGAAATACTGTCAAGGTTAGTTGGTTATATAATGCCAACTGGTAACATGCTTCCATCTAAGGAAGCATGTGGCGACAGTGGAAAGCAATGGCTCTTGTTAACAGGAAGAAACCTTCAGCAGAACCAGTGTACTGTTACCTACTTGGGGTTCAGAGGACCAAACACAGACAGGAAAAAAAATGTTTTTGAGTTCTTTCATTGTGGGAGAACGGAGCGGGTTTACACAGAGCTAATTGCAGCAATAGCTCCGTTTGTGGCTCCCTCTTGGTGAGAAACAGCTAACAGGAAGGTGCAGAGCCAGTAGTACTGTCAATGGCATGAAAAAGACACATACCTGTTTAGCAGAGGCAGCACCTATTTTTGTTCTTCTGTTGCACAAGTTTGATTAATATGTGCGTCTCTTTTGGTTTTTTTCCTTTAGGACTCAGGCAGAGATGGCGCACACTTGCCGGGGTACTATTCCCCTGGCGAAAGCTCACATCGAGGTGGGTGACACCTGTCATTTTGTGTTAACCAGCGGAGGCCGAAGCTACCACCTGAAGGCCACATCTGACGGCGACTGTCAGAGATGGATGTCGGCCCTACAACAGGCAAAGGCCAACGCCACGCTCCTGATCCATCACTCGGGTACGGTTAACGTTTCTCCTATTTCGAAGCCATTAAAATCTCACTAATGCATTGTGATGCAAGCAGTGACTGTGTAGCATTTAATACTTTTAAAAAGGTAAATTTATTATTTTTAATTCTGTATTAAAGCAGGCTGCTTGGCCTAGAAAACAGACTTTTAAAGAAGAAAAATGGTTCTTCTGAACACTAAGGCCCACTTTCTTAAAAGCAACATTTTTCATCATTTAAAGTGTCCTTTAAAAAACAGGACACCAGAGGGCAGCACCGAACTGTCTGCTGGGACACGGCTAATTACTGTAAAGCCAAAAGGGGCATTTCCAATAAAATTTGATTTCCTACATTTCTTTTACTACGAATATGATTATATGTTAAATAATATAAGAAACGGATGGGATATGACCTAAATCAGGAAATCTTGAATTTATGAACACTTCCTTCTTGATTTGAAATACAGATACATTAAAAAAAGCTTAGACATGTGCACCCCCCCCCTCTTCCCCCCGCTCCCACTCTGCATCCTATCGCCGTCCCTGTCTCCTTCAGTGGGATGGCACACTGAGTGCTGAATGAAATGACCTTCCTCTCCTGACTCCTCCTCCCGTTCTGGTAGCAGGAGGGGTAAAGGAACAAAAAAAGAGCGAGGGAGAGGCATAGCAGGCGCGTGTGAGAGGCTTTCATTGAAAATATTTTCCCACTCATGGACAAAAGGCAGATCCGAGTGCAGCTTTTTCGATAAGTGTCGCCTTGCAAGTAAGACGGTTTTTCTAATATATAGAGCAGAACAGGATTTCAGGTGGATCATTTGTGGTTTGCATGCCTTTTGGATCAATTTGTGTCTCTGTTATTGTCCGAAGAGTGTCTCAATGTGGAGTTTTTTTTAGTTTCACCTTTATGTGTTCAATTGAAATGCAGAGGTAGCTTCAGAGGTGTAAAAAATAACACATTGTGTTTATATAGCACACTGTTAAATGCAGCAGTTACACAGACCAGTGCCTGAAGAGGTGCTTGTAGGCACTCTTCAGGGCTGGAGGAAAGGGCTGTACCTGCGAGATAAAAATCAATGCTTCACTTGCAGATTTTCTGTTTGCGTCCGGGACTGGAAACCAACGTATAAAGGAGAATCTAAAGGAACAAACCCAGTTTTGCATCGCATCTGAGGTTATGGACAGTTCAGAAATCACCATATGCGCTGTTTTCAGTTGTGAAAGGCTTAGTGGGCGCTCGTTTTATTTGACTGTACGGCAAACAGAGCTGAGAATCCTGGTGTGTTTTGGTGAGGTGATTACAGATTAGCCATCCATAAGCAGCCACCGGGCTCAGTCCCAGAGCAGATTAATTGGCTGAACGGATCAGAGCGGCAGTAATTAAGTGGAGTTTGCAGAAGCAGTGAGGCACCTATTGCCTGATATCCCGTCACATGATGGGCACCTCTGAGCTTTGCATTTGTGAATCTGTGAAAATAGAGGTGTGTTGTAGCTATAATGTGTTCTGTAAATGCACATACCGACTCTCTTCCCACTCCGCGTCTGTTATGACGCTCCCTTTATCACCTGTGGGTGTCTTCGTGTGATTTAACTATGAGTCACCGTTTGCTCTCAGACTCTCCTGTGACTCTCCAGCGTTGGAAAAAACCAACCCATTACTGCACTCACCAGCGCCGTGTGTCATTTCCCTACACATCCATCCAGGACGAGCTTAATGGCTTTAGATCTCCATATGAACATGCTGGATGGCAGATGGCCTCGGAGAAATCGAATTCTTACCACCTTGAGCAGCAAAAAGCTGCTATATGTGGGTCATGGAACCATTACAGCCTGAAGTATATTTCAGCCTCTCATTTTTAATCTTTTTTCTCCAGAGACTTCCCTAATCCAGTTTGCCCTGATTGTTTTTTTTTTCTTCCCCCTTTAATAGAGTGTGGTAGTTTGTCTCTATGCTTTTGAACTCATAGGCCAGAGTATACTGGCCTAGATTCAAACTACATGCTTATGAGTTCTGGGATTTATTATGCAGTGTTTCGTTTAACAGATACAGTTTTGACCTAGAAACATGTCATTACATCGGGTAGAGGCAGATGCATGTGTTTTCTTGGGGGGTTATTTAAAATGCAATTCGGTTCAATTCCATTTTACGTTTATACAACACATGTAATCTCGAGGCACTTTAGAAAGTCGATTTAATCAACCCATACAGACAGACTGGTTAAAATTAGTGATGCACCGCTATGAAAATTTGGGCAGATATCGATATTTATATTGCTGTTATGTCCAATAACCGATATTCACTGATGTGCCGTATGTATATATAAATGCACCAACGCACATTTACGTTTCTTACGTTTTTTTGTACCAACTGAAAACTATGCTGAGTTTTGAATGTGGATTATAGTCTAGACTTACATGCTGCTTTTTTATGTTTTCTTTTAATCCTGTGAAAAATGACCACACTGCTGACATTGCCTCTGCTTCATTAAAAAAAAAAAACACAGTCCTGGCTGCAATGCATTACTCTCTCTGTCATATGCAGGGCCGGATTAATAACCCCAGGGGTCCATGGGCACTGAGACCCACAGGCCCCCCTCCCAACCCTAACATCCACACCCTCTACAGGAAGCGATAAAGTTATTGACACCCAGCTGCAACACACTTGATGTAACCTTTGCCAGACGGATTTCACACACATAATGCTAAGGACCACCCTAACTATTTTAACTTCCAGCCAAGCGCTGAATGACTAGTCCATCTGAAAGTATGCCTTTCTAAGCTGATAATTGCCGGAACATTTTTAAGGCAGCCACTTCTTTCTCTTCCTTTTCCTTTTTCTTCTTTCTTTTGGCAGTGCCGTTGGTCTTTAGTTTGCTACAGCTGTCCATTTTCTGCCAACACGATCGCGCTCCATTTTCTCACAATTTCACTTACAGACTCAGAACAGACCATGGATCAGTTTCAGACTAATTACACCATTTTAATCTCAACTTGTTCTGAGAAAATTTGAGCTGGGATCATTATGATGGAAACCACCTGCTCTATGCCCACCCACCGTTATCTTTAGCCAATCTCCACAGTGCATTGCCGCCTGCTGCCAATCATAACCGGACAAGTCAACAAACTGACATATAAAAGAGACAATCATGAGAGTGCATTTTTTGGAAACAGCTTTTATTGTATTCTGATGATTATGAAAATTGAGGGCAAACCCCTGTGTGGACTATCTATGTAGTGAAAAAAAAAATCTGCGGCCAGAGAGGGCCCCTCCCTGCCCAAAGGCCCCTGGGCACGTGCCCAGATTGTCCCTATGGTAGATCCGGCCCAGGTCATATGGCCAAGATAAATAAATTTTAGAAATCGCATGACCAACCCCTTCCTCTTCCCCTCCTGAAACACTGGCACAAAGAACAAGTAGATGGAAATAAACATTGATTGTTAATATCGGCCCCGTTTTACTTTGTGGACCGATGCCAATATTTAAAACAAAAAATGAGGTGATAAATGGTAAAATAAGAAATAGTTTGTCCACTTTGTAACACATTAATATTCCTTTTTCACCCAAAGTATTTTTGTTCAATGACATGTTCCGACTTAAATTGTGCAAAGCACAAGAAAGGGTATTTTTGGCTGGTTTAACCTTCACAAAGAAAATGGTCGCATTGAAATGGAAACCTCCACATTCCCTGTTTTACCTCCAGGGGGTGTGTTAAATTTAGATTGTGTTTCATAGTGTGTAGATGTAACGCTTTAATAATTATGATTGTCCTGGACCTGTGTATGTTTTTTGTTTGTTTGTTAATTGTATTGTTTGCTCTTTGTGTTTCTGTTAATGCTACAACATGTCAAATAAAATAAAATGTGGTAAAAAGAGCAGAGCAGAGACACAGGGGTACTTTGTTAGAGAGGGTAATGGCAGACTAGTGTCTAGAAAAGAAACACAGTTAAGCAGATAGGCTCTGAGCCAATTTCTACACAATTGCAGGACTTTTCATATTTCTGTAATCTTTTGCATTATTTTTTTATTTCCTATTACATGCACAAATTTAGGCTTCAACATTCACTTAATATTTCAAGGCTAAAAGAATCCTAAAGTAAGAAAACACTTTTTTTAAGAAAAGCAATTAACAGTAATCCCTAATTTCTGTATTTTAAGGAACAGGAGCGGCACTAAACTGGATTATAGCAGCTATAGGTCTGTGAGTTGTTAAAAGAAAGTTAAAGGCCATTCCTTGCAGAAGTATTCACACCTTTTGAACTTTAACACATTTTGTCACCTAACAAAGAAAAACTTCAGTGTGTTTTAATGTGGGGTTTTTTTTCTGACGAATCAACATATAAGCATATTTGGGAAGTGGAAGGGACAGAATAGATGTTTTTCGAAAACATTTATAGATAAAACCTTTTTTTTAAACAGATGCATGGATTTGTATGTGTCGCATAGCAGCTCAAACAACGTTACACTATATGGAGAAGCTCTGTAAACATATTTCAACTATTGCAATAGATTCTCATTGAAATCATTCTATTGTAGCTCTGGTTGTGTGTTTTTGGGCAGTGTCCTGTTAGAAGGCAAGCCTCCCCCCAATCTTAAGCCTTACCGGTTTTCTTCCAGGGTTGCAATGCATTTACCTCCATCTAACTTCCCATCCCTGTCCCTGCTGAAGATAAGCATCCCCGCAGCATGATGGTGCCACCAGCTTTTTTTTTTATTCTAACATGGGGACGGTTTGCTCACGGTGATGTGCGGTGCTACTTTTCCGCCACACACAGCGTGGATGTTTTGTGTAGATCAATCAGATGAAATCCAAGTAAAATACGCTGAAGTTTGTGGTTGTAACACGACATAATGTACCAAAGTTCGAGGAGCATGAAGACTCGTGCAAAGCCCCGTATATAGTAAATGTGCTTTGTAATGCTTGGTAATCAATCCAGTCTCCTTGAAACGCTCTGAAAGGACTAGAGACTCGCAGCTCGGCTCATGCCAGCTGAGGGAAGGGAGAGCCAGAGAGAGAGGAGGAAAAGGGGTAATGCGTCATCCTTTTTTCTCCCTCTTCATCTAAAAATAGCCTTGCCTCCTGATTGCATAGGCCCACGTTTCCAAGGCAACCGTGTTCATTCACAGCTTTCCGATTTTGTGGAAGACGGGTTGTTTAGTGATCAGGGTGTGAAGTGTTATTATCCTCTCCCATCCGTTTCCCATTAAGTGGTCTCGCTCTAATCTTGGAGCATTTAAAAGCTCTCCCTCAGTCTGCCCGCTGACTCAGCCTCATCATCATTAACACACTGACTGCTCAGACATAGTTTTAACGGGCCACTTGTTAAACTGGTTGCACTGGTGTCTCTGTGTGAAGACGACTCAGGAGATGAAACCCCTGTGCCTCAGGAGGACCGTGCCCTCACCCAGGGAGCGCTGAAGTCTCTGGCCACCAAGCTGGAGGATCTGAGCACCTGTAATGAGCTGATTGGAAAGCACGGCGCCGCCCTCCAGCGCTCCCTCAGCGAGCTCGAAGACCTGCGTGGGTCCACCGAAGGCACGGACAAAGTGAAAGCCGTTAATGAGCGAGCCACCCTCTTCCGCATCACCTCTAATGCTATGATCAATGTGAGTTCACACAGCTCGTGCCTCTGCTCGGAGGAGGCCAGCGTAAAGGCTAAACTGATTAATTGCGGGAGTCTCTTAACGAGGGAATGTGGCGTCGCTTCAGAGGCCGCCATCCGCTTTGATGTTTGTTGCGTTCACCTCCTCCCCCCTCAGGCTTGCCGGGACTTTTTGGATGTGGCAGAATCTCACAACCAGCGGTGGCACAAGGCTCTGCACTATGAGAGAGAACAGCGCCACCATCTGGAGGAGACCATTGAGCAGTTAGCCAAACAGCACAACAGCCTGGAGAGAGCCTGGAGGGAGAATCCCACCTCATATACAGGTGAGACACCGCTGTCATTGCCACATAGAGACAAATCTAGTATCTATAATATAGAAGAAACATTTTGGTCTCAGTAAACAGTAGGGGAGCAGCTCTCTTATGACAGCTTGTCTTTCTTTCTCATTTCTTTGACAGAAGACTCAAGACAACTTGAATTAATTAACTTTCCTGATTGTTGTAGCAGGGCTAAACTATATTCAGGTAGTTTAATTAACGATGATTGAAAATTGGTTAAAAAAAATCAATGCACATATTAATTAATTATTGCTTCAGCTAAAATGGAAGGAGTAACTAAATCCAATGCTTCAAAGCAACACTTACATTGGATATTTGTAAAGAAAACTTTTGAATCCATCAAAAAAGTTTGAAGCAACAGCATGGATGAAAAAACACTGCCTGACAGGAGTGAGGAGGTGTTGCAGCTGAGCCTTAAACATTTTAACCTGTATTGTGCACAGATTTGCAAGGTTTACTCTCCCTCGTTCAATTACTTCTAGTGAATTATAAGGATTATATTTGACAAATTGTTGAAAAAAGCATTTAGAAAATTTTCCTTCTACTAATTTGCAGCAACAAACTATAAACTGAATTACCTTCTCATTTAAGAACTCTTCCTTCTCTGGTTTTACTTGATGATTTCAGGTACTTAGCACACTTTATGATGCAGCTTATTGAGCGCTATACCAGTGTAAAAATATGAATTTATTTGACGGCACGAGTCACATTTCATAAAGCCTTTCCTTCTTTTGAATGTTAAAATCTCAAAACTGCAACTGAATTTGTTTTAATTTCAAAATTACTTTTATTTGTTGAGATGGATGCTCAGTGATACCAAATTATGTTTTTAACTGCAGATTAACTGAGTAAATTAACAATGAACAACACATTGTTCATTATTTTGATTATGCTTAATTAAACTGAAATATGGAATCACATTGTATACATTATCTCCTCAACCCATTTACGAGCCCTCAGTAAACAATAACAGTAAAAAATATAAATTGACGATTTATACAAATGGAAGCCTCTTCAGCCAACCTGTCCCATGTTTGCTCCTGCAGGTGTGGAGCGGCCTCAAGAAGGGGACGCGAGTGATGAAAATGAAGAGGCGGAGTTCTTTGACGCCATGGAGGACGCCCCTTCATTCATAACTGTGACTGCCACTAGCAATATCCAGCACAAGTAGGGAGCATCATGTTCAGTAAACACGCTGAGATCTCAACGCTGCGTTCTAGCGACGGTAACCGCTATTATCTTTCCAATCCACTTCCTCATTTCAGGCGCTCAGGCAGTAACCAGAGTATGATGAGTGGAGGAGTGCCCAATGACTGGACTCACAACGAGAGTGTAAGTCCAAACTATTTTTAACACTAAATGTCAAATATGCCTGTCTTGAATTCAATTGAATTCAATTTTATTTACATACCGCCAGTTCACAACACACGTCATCTCATGGCACTTTACAAAGACAAATTCAATCAAATCATACAGACAGGCAGTGTTGGGAAAGTTCTCTTTCTACGTGAACTAGTTCAAAGTTCAGTTCACACATTTTAAAATGAACTAGTTCAGTTCATAGTTCATAATTCAAAATTTTGAACTAAGTTCACAGTTCCAAAAAATGAACTAGTTCATAGTTCTTTTTTTTTTCATATATTGCTCAATTACACCATAGCCTACTGTAGAACCACAGACAGCAATTATTTTATCAGTTGTAACACTGAAACTGTGCGTCAGATTTCATCTTCATATCCAGTTTTGAATCCTTATCCAACCAGGGTTTACATTAGCATTGAGGGGACAGCATTTCCCCATTGTTGCTTTAACGCTTTGTTGCTGTCCATTCACTTCACACTAGTAGCAGCTGCAGCTTTCACCCCTACAGTATATTCTCAAAAACATCAGGAAAAATGTGCTGCTTGAATGGTCTTTTTTATGAGGAATTATTAAAAGAAAAACAGGAAAGTAGTCTTTAAGGTGCAAATGTTTTTTTTTATTTTAATAATTTTTTCCATTTGATATGGTCAAAGTGACAGTTCACTTTTAAGTTCAGATATGCTTTCTTTAAATTTTTTATTTAACAGTGTTTGTACTTGTTTTCTTGATGGCACCTGTCTGGATGGCTGCAACCCCTTAACTAAGTTTATGAACGCTGGGCTTTGCACTTTGCTCAAAGGCTGCAGGTCTCCAAAAATAAACTGCACCACCAGGTTGTTCACCTGCGGCTGGGAGATGACAACGGAGCCGCTACTGTACGCAGTTATTGGAATTTGGCTCGAGGATCTGTCCTGACTGTCTTTTGTTTTTTTAGTTGCTTGCACATACCTTGAGAGGCTAGCCGGGTGCTTTAGTTCTATATGCCGTTTCAGATTTGCTTTGGATGTTACTGAAGTGCGTTTTTTTTTACTGAAAGCCGGCGGGCAAAGTTTGCAGAGAAATGTAAGATTGTTGCCATCATCCTCACCGACCACCTGGTCATAAAACTGTTTTAAGTGATCATACTGCTCCATGGTCGCCTCCATGCTGCTGTGGCTTCCACGCTGCATTTTGTTTTGATGACGCACGGGGCTGTTAACCTGACAACAGCCAGCTGTATGTCGCTCCGCCTAGAGCTAGGCGGAGCGACATACAGCTGGCTGTTGTCAGGTTACGGGGCTGTAGGCTACGACACTGGTAGCTGGTGTTGCCAGATTGGGTGTTTTTCCCGCTACATATTAAGGCCTGTTTACGGTGTGATTTAGCCGGGGTTTCGCCTGGAGGGCTCTATAGAAATTTGGCAACCTATTGAACGAAGTTGAACTGAGAGAGCGTGCCGTTCACAGACACCAGAATGAACGAGTTCACAATAACGTCCATCAGGCAGTAATACAGTACGTTCAGTTCACGTTCGCACAAAATATGAACGAGTTCATGAACTTTCGTTCAATGAACGCGTTCAGGCACAACACTGCAGACAGGTTGGTCAAAAAGTTTCCTAAAACCGAGCAGATTGCATCGAGTCTTGACTAGCAGCATTCACTGAAAAAGCGTAGAGCCACAGTGGACAGTCGTCTGCATTGTCCATGGCTTTGCAGCAATCCCTCATACTGAGCAAGCAGGAAGTGACAGTGGAGAGGAAAACCCCCGTTTAACAGGGAGAAAGACCTCCACCAGAACCAGGCTCAGTGTGATCGGTCATCTGCCTCGACCCACAGGGGTTTAGAGAAGACACAAAAATCACAGAAGCACACATTTATCCAGGAATAATTTCTATGTTATATGGTAATGGCAGATGATCTGCTCCCTTGGGTGGTGTCACAGCTAACAGAACACCAGACCAGGTGTACCTTCTATGAAGAGAAAAAAGATAGAGAACAAAAAGTTAAAAGTTGACAACAACAAACCAAATTGGAGAACAGTAGGAGAACTCAGCAGAGTGAGATGTAGAGTGTAAAACTATTCATATCCCTTGAATTTGTTCACACTTTGTCACGTTTCGAACACTAACGTCCTTCCTCCCATCAGTTCCGACAGGCTTTCCTGTCTTTGCTGAGGAAAACTATTTCCACAGCATGATGCTGCAGTGGGATGTTGTGTTGAGGGTGTAGTTTTGGCTTTCCACTTCTTGTAGGATTTGTCATGCAACCCAAAAAGATAAATCTTTATCTCATCTGACCAGAGCACCGTCTTAAGCCTTGTTTGATGTGTCCCCTTCTAGCAATCTGTAAATAGGACTTCTAATAGCTCTCTTTTGCCAACCATTTTCTTCTTGCCACTTCCATAAAGGAGTGCAAAACTTGTCCTGTCAACAGATTCTGGTACCTGCGCTCTGGATCTGTTCAGCCCAGCATTTGATTTTATTTAGGGGTATCGCAGTAAAAGGAGCTCAATATAGGTTTATGACAAAACTTTGCAAAAAGAAAATCCCTTTGTCTTCATAATTATTCGCTATGTTGTGTTGCTCTGTCATAAAATCCTGATTAAAATACATTGAAGTTGGTGTTTGTAACGGGACGAAAATACAAGAAAAAAACTCAAGGGGTGTAAATAAGAGTCCTAGTCTAAAATATGTATGTTTATTTTGTAATTTAAAGGACACCTCTGGCACAAACCAGATGCAGCTACGGAGAACAAGGCGCAGCCGTATCCCTGACAAACCAAACTACTCCCTTAACTTGTGGAGCATCATGAAGAACTGTATCGGAAAAGACCTATCCAGGATTCCCATGCCTGTAAATCAAATAACTATTTTGCACATATAAGAATTGGGTAATTGGCTGTTTTTTTTTATACTCTAGAGGTGAATTTCGTCTCTCCAGAAACAAACGACAGGCTTTCTTGCAGGTAAACTTCAACGAGCCGCTGTCGATGCTGCAGCGCCTGACGGAGGATTTGGAGTACAGCGAGCTGCTGGACCGGGCAGCTCGCTGCGACTCCTCCCTGGAGCAGATGTGCCTCGTGGCCGCCTTTTCTGTCTCATCCTACTCAACCACAGTCCATCGAACCGCCAAGCCCTTCAACCCTCTGCTGGGGGAAACGTATGAGCTGGACCGAATGGACGAGTACGGCTATCGCTCCATCTCTGAGCAGGCAAGACGCAAACACGTCCATCCATTGTACTTCTTCGTCACCGCACGTTTAGTTTACATACAAGCATCAATTTACCAATCTAAGCATTCAAATGATGTGATGGGTCTGCGGTTAGAAGCTTTCACTGACGCCAGCTGATACCGTTCATTTTCAGGTCAGCCATCATCCACCAGCTGCTGCCCACCATGTGGCGTCAGAGCGAGGGTGGACTCTGTGGCAACACATAACCATTGATAGCAAGTTTCGTGGGAAATATATTTCTGTCATGCCATTTGGTAAGAAACAGTCAGCAGCAAATAAAGAACAGCACCATCCAGATTTATTGGCACTCCTGGTAAATGTGTGTAAAAAAAATAATAAATCCTAACATGATTTAATCTTTTATTGCAGCAGTATAATTTAACACAAACATTTTTAACACAGTTCAACCTTTAAGTCAAATAAACTTATTTATTAAGAAAAAAAGTGCACATTAAGATTTTATTTCTGGCAGAATAACTCGTTGTACCCCTTATGGTACCAATTAAATAAATGTAACTGCAGCGGTTTTTACTCTTGGAAAACACGCAGAGGGTCTAGAAACTAGGGCTGGACGATAATTCAATAACAATATATATCGATCGATAGACGTATATCAATGATAGAAAAAAAGGCTCAATAAAAAGTTATATAGAACAGTTTTCCCTCCTTTTGCATTCTAGCCTATCATGTAGGTTAATATTACATCATTACATTCTCCCATCCAATCACAAACGCAGCCCCAGGGACGCTCCGCCCCCAAGCTCCGCCCCCTTCAAAGAGTTCAGAGCACGTGTTCTTTTTAATTTTTTTAAATACTTATAGTTTTGGTAAAAAGTTGGTTGAATAAAGGGTTGAGTTTGAATTCAGTGTTTAAAATAAAATATTTTGAACCTGTTGATAATTATCAATATTATCAATATGATATATATTTTATCGATGTGCTTTTTTTTCTATATCGTCCAGCCCTACTAGAAACTCTTAGTTAGTAATCTGTTACCTCTTGTTTCCTTATGAAGACACAGAGGATTTGTTTGAGCCACTCTTTTAAATGTTGAAGACAAAAATACATATAATTAAAACAAAGCAGATATGTGCTTATCTTTAGGGTTCAAGAAAGAGCTACAAAAAATAATGACTCCTGTGAACTTGCTCACATATTACAGTTAGAACAATTAAAAAACAACTGAAACTGTGACAAACAAGGTTGGACGGGGACCCACGTTAACTTGCCACCACACCCAGTGAGGGCGATGGTAAGGAATGGAAAAAAAAACAAGACTCCAAAGCTCACTGTTTGAAAACTGCAGCAAACAGTAGCATCTTAGGGTTATCAAGTCTCCTTAGTAAATATTAGGCGTTGTCTACATGCCAATGGATGATCTGGGAGGAAAAGCCAGGAAAAATATCTTTTTATCCAACCATCACACACGTAAATGCGTGGAGTTTACATGGACCCAGTCCTGGTGAGATCGGTGTTAAAACAAGGGGTAATTATAGACCTTGTTTCTACTGTTGGGTTGGTTGAGGATGTAGACAGCCAGATAGATACTAGCATTTTAAACTTGTTACCGATACTAAGAAAAATACCACTTTCAATGCCGCAGAATTTTTTTTGAAGACAAGGGGTTCTTTCTAGTAAAGAGCAAAAGAAATGATAAATAAATTGTCGCTTCCCTGTTTGGCAAAACGGTAGAGAAGATACCACTAAGTATAGATTTTAAATTCCTCTATGTAAGTATTCACCTCTGATTCAGTCAGGCATTTATTTTTATTTTATTATAATTGCTTCCACTTACCTGTCAATTTGCTGTTCACAGACAAATTTTACTACAGAGTAGGGCTGGGCAATATATTGAGATTTTTTAAAAAGAGATACGAGATGGGACTATATCGTTTGTATTGAGATGGTCTATCTATGTGGTCTATATGGTCTATAATTCTAATTTTATGTGTTCCAGTAGGTTATTTTTCAGCTGTTTCTCATATTTATCTACAGCTGTTAAAAAAATGTGCCTGTGAGACATTTGGGATAAAGCTTTGATTCAGAGACGCCTTTTTATAATTACTTTATGAAAAGAAAAATATATCGAGATAAATGTTGTATATCGGCATTCAGCCTAAAAATAGCGAGATATTATCTTTGGTCCATATAGCCCAGCCCTACCACAAAGGGAAAGATAAAGGATCATTATACACCGAAATATATTGTGTTTCAAAACCAGCATGGATCTGGCACATAGAAAAAATATATGTAGTATTTTACAGTAAAAGCAAGAATCTGGTCCTTGCAATTGTAAACAACAGCAGCCCTGTACCAATTCTGTCTTTCTGGTAATTTTGCATATTATTTTCTTTAGTGATCCGATCAACCAGGGCTCCAGGGTGGATTGCTGCAGATTCCTACTTTTTCTGCTCTAATTGTCAGCTTCAATCTGACTGCGCCACAACCTGTGTTATTATTAGCCACATTAGACTTCAGCAGCTTTAAAACTGAAAGGAGGAGAGAGGTGCACTTGTTCGGTTTGTTGCTTCACTATTTATTAGCCAACTGAGCTATCAGCTGAAGAACATTTTCTTGTGTTATTTTGCAAAGCAGTAGAACACAACAAAAAAAGAAAGGCTCTCTGTGTGAGGTATCAGATACTTAAAGAGTCTTAATTGCCTGGAAACAAAATATCTTCTCAGTCACTCCACTCTGGAGTACAGTGACTGTAAATGTCTGCTATTGCCACAGCTGCTCTGGGGAACCTTTGGTTTCCTAAAGTCCACCAACACAACACCAATATGCTGTGGGCCTATTTGCTTTCTAAAGTGTACTGCGTGAAGTCCTTCGAAAATCTTTAATAATGGCCTCTAGCCGAAAACTGAAAAATGATTGACATTTGGTCTTTTAGCCACAACTGCTTGTGAGAGACAAATCCATCTTTCTCCATGACCATTTTAATCCCCAAACTAAATCCCTGTAGACTGAGTTGAAGGGAGAAGAACACAACAGAAGAAATAACTCAGAACTACCTGGAATGGCTGCGCAAAGAGGACTGGTGGAAGATCTTGTATCTGTATACCCCAACCTTTTGAAATGTTATAGAAGATGGGTGTATATCCTATTGGCAAAATATTAACAGCAGGAGTCTGGCACAGTGTTCTTAAAGAGTAACGCACCCCCGTACCAGAGCCTTACTCCACCCAATCTCATACTTGAAAAATGTGGCAAGAGGAGGCGGTGCCTGGCGGACCAGGAAACGTGCAGGAGGTGAGGCCTGGGTGTGGTCTGGGCTACTAGTAAAAGCTAAATGAACTAACTGAATGCTAAGCTAATAAATCACTAACCTGAAAATAGATAGGACAGCAAAACTCACTATTCAAACTCCAACTTGCTATGGAGGCACAAGACGGAGCTGCTTTTATACTCCACAGTGGCAGAACTGCTGACACGTCAGTTTCTAAAATGACATCACAAAAACCTTTGAACCAATAGGAATACAAATTCAAAATTCAATGCAAGACACCCGTTGAGCCTTAGGAGGGCGCCACACTGACGGTTTTGGACACAAAAGCAGAATTTCAACAAATATGCAGGAAATTGTCAAAATAATCACCAGGATATGTAGACAGCTGTATAAGACGACCATAATAGTTTAATAGCAAAAGAGTTGATTTTGGGGTGAGTTACCCTTTAAACAAACTATATAAATTCTGTGCAATTTATTTCTTCATTGAGTAAATATACTTTTCTAAATTTTTCACTGTCTGTTTTCAAAGATTGTGCAAACGCAATAAAAGATTAATTCATTTTAAGTTTTTTTTTTTTTTTACACATCTATTCAAAAGGTACCGATACCTGGGTAGGGTGTTGTATTAACGTAAAAAATTGCCAAATTGAATCTGTAATATACAAATAATCCAGACTGACGGTGTGTTTGTGTGTTTTGGTCTTCACCACAGGTAACATTCACCTGCAGTTCCACTCAAGTGGAAACCATTATGTGTGGAGCAAAGTGACATCAACAGTGCACAACATCATTGTAGGGAAACTTTGGATCGATCAGGTGGGTCAAGGCTTATAAATGATAGAAATTACAACTAATGGGGTAAAATAGAAGCTGTTAACTTCTCACTGTCCTCATGCCTTACACCGCTGACAGTCTGGGGACATTGACATAGTGAACACCACCACAAAGGACACCTGCCGTCTCAAATTCTCCCCATACAGCTACTTCTCCAGGGAGGTCCCACGAAAAGTAAGCCTCGCCTTTCCACTCAGTTACAGACAAGCAGTCGCTAAACATGTGCTAACCGACACCGAGCAGACTACGCATCTAACCAGGGTTCCTGCATACCTTCCCTTGTCAAGAGGAAAAAATTTTCCCTCATCTCAAATGTCCAGAGTTATCTGTCAAAATCCACCTTTAAGGAAGGAATTGATTTAATTTGATCTGGGTTGGTCAGGAATATTTATTGCTATTAGATAGGGAGTCTGTAAATGCACTTTTCTTTTCCAGACCGAGAAAATGCATGCATTTAATTCCACACCTTTCCAGACTTTTTACAACCTCGTGTAGCCGTAATCTTCACTTTTTTTGCCTCTTTCTTTGCGCTTTCTAGGTGACAGGGGTAGTGGAGGACGGAGAGGGCACGGCACATTACATCCTGTCAGGAACCTGGGACGACAAAATGGAAAGTGCAAAAATAGTGGAAAGCAGCCGTGGCTGTGGAGGCTCTGAAGGCAAACAAAAAACGGTTTATCAGACTCTTCAGCCCAAACTGCTGTGGAAAAAATACCCTCTTCCGTATGTTTCTGAACTCCAACACTTTGCCGCCACGTCCACGTTGCTTGAATGAGCACACGTGTGAAAGCTCTGC
The DNA here is from genome assembly GCA_037039145.1 of Fundulus diaphanus. Classification (NCBI taxonomy): domain Eukaryota; kingdom Metazoa; phylum Chordata; class Actinopteri; order Cyprinodontiformes; family Fundulidae; genus Fundulus; species Fundulus diaphanus. The sequence goes on along the minus strand of CM073141.1, from coordinate 17,196,762 downwards.
CTCTCTTCGCAGAGACAATGCGGAGAACATGCACTATTTCTCCGCCCTGGCACTGACCTTGAACGAGCCGGAGGACGGCGTTGCACCCACCGACAGCCGCCTGCGACCGGACCAGCGGCTGATGGAGGCGGGCTTGTGGGACGAGGCTAACATCGAGAAGCAGCGGCTGGAGGACCGTCAGAGACTGGAGAGAAAAAAAAGGGAGGCACAAGCTAACCAGGCTCTGGAGGAAGGTGAGTTCTTTGGACCCTCGAAACCATAACAATATTAACACATACAGGAGAGAAAGCTGGAAAATAAATTAAAGCTAAGCTAATTAATCAAAATTAATTAATTTATTAATGACCACACAACAAATTGGTGGAATTTCTTTCCAGTACAGCATGGCATGCTCACATCGCGGTGCGAACACGCAACAATACAACACTAAATAGACAGATACACATAGAAACATCACATTAGTGGCTTGATTTAATGTCCGTACAGCTATTGGGAAAAAGCTGTTTGTGAATCTGAAAAAGAAAATCCAGATTTTAGCTGAGGTTTGCCTTACGACTTGCAAAAGTCTTCATACCTCTTAAACTTGTACACATTTTGTCACATCAGAGACTTCAGGTTTGGTGTGCATGGGTACTCGGTCCGTTTTACTCTGATAGCCCTGCATTCACATTCAGAACATTATGCATAGCATAGGGGTGGACAATAATTCAATATCAATATATATTGCAATATAACTTTATTCAGTAACGGTGATATGACATTTAAAAAGATTTCAACATATGTTACAGTCTATGATTACAGCATTTGTCACTGACTGACGTTCCGGGTTTTATGTAGTTTTATGGGTTTTATTTTTTTAAGCTAATATTTCTAAAATGTTATATTGGAAGAGTTTTATAAACATGGCAAAATAATTATCATAAGTTTGTACAGGCATCTTTCTGAGGCTTTTATTTTGTTTATATTGTAATTATATTGTATCAACCAAAATTAAGAAACATATTATGATAAAAGTCTTGGCCATATCGTCCTGCCCTAGCATAGCATAAAACTAACACTGCAGATCCCTTAGAACACACCACCATGGTGAAACATGGTGGTAGCAGCACGATGCTGTAGGGATGCTTAGGGAGGCTGGTTAGAGATGAGTTAAAGATGGGTAGAGTTAAATTTAGGGGACAATACTTTACATAAGCTGCAAAGGATTAAGGGTGATTACTAATTGCAGGGTTTTCTTTAGAGATCTGAAGTGATTAAAAAGTTAAAAACCTGTGCATCATTTTTTTCCACTGCACAATTACTTGTGTTGACCAATCACAATAATACCAATATTAATCATTTTATTTTGGAAGAAGAACAGAAACAGAGAGAAAAAAGTTTTCTTTTTCTTAAGCTTGTTTACCTCTTTGTTTTCAGGGCAAGACATTGAAGGTTACCAGCCAGTGTGGTTTGAGAAGAGAACAGATGAAAACACAGGAGAAGCGTCCTACCTGTACAGAGGCGGCTACTGGGAAGCTAAAGAGAGACAAGACTGGAGTCATTGTCCTGAGATCTACTAGGTATCCGGTAGATGTCGGGGCATTTATGGGAGCTCAGATGAGCAGGCGGCAGTATTTACACTCAGCTTTTAAAGCACAAAACCTCCAGCCTCCACTTCCTGTGTATATTTGTTCCCTCACTGTTACAGCTGTGCTACCAGGATGCATGGCTTTAGTTGGTATTGGCTTCAGCGCTCTGCAGAACTTATTTATGTGAGCAATTTGAGTTCTGTGTGCCTGTCGGCGCGTGTGATTGGGCTTTAGTTGACAGAGAACCAATTTCAGCAGTAAAACACACCTAACTGAGTGTGCACGTGCAAACCGGGGGGCATGGAGCTCTCTGGGTGTCTGCTACAAGCACTGAATGTCCTCGCTCTAATCAAGGATGGGTAGTAGGGACATCAGTCTTTGAAGGAGTGGGACAAAGCCTTCTTCTGTGCTGTAAAGCTGTCTCAGCAGAGCATTAGTTACCGATCCGTCACATTCTTTGCTACTTTGTACCACTCCATTTTTCAAAATTGTGCAAATAATGTCGCGCAGAATAAGCTGTACCCGGAGTGGCCTCTAAAATCAAGGACCTCGTTTCACAGAGAACTGATGGACAGACATTGTGTTTGTTTGTTTTTTGTTGAAGGTGCACTCCATCAGTTTAACACCTTTAATCCAGTTCACTCCAAACACAGATCAGCCAAAACCCTGAAAGATTGTATGTATGACCGATAAAGCACCAAAGGAGTTTTATTGAGTCCATGAAAAATTCTATATACATATTATTTCTATATTTTCATCCTAGATTTTGAAGACTACAAACTACAGAATGTTTGAGCATTTAAGAAGTTTAACAACAGGCATTTCTGGGTTGTTTAGAGATTATAAGAGAAAAAGATTTTCATTTTAAACCATTTGGGGGTCCAATTTAATGTGACCAATCTGTCCAGGAAAAAGCCAAATTGTACAAGTGATTCAGAAATTTCCCCAAGTAATTACTTGAAGTTTACCTAATCCCTCTACACAAGATCCTCCACAATTAAAAATCAAAAGCAGATTTTTTTTTCTTTTGGGTTTATATATTCCAACCATTTCCTTTGACAGCCACAACACTAAGCTCAAGTAATCAAATATCAATATCAGTGGTAATTAAAGTCCATCAGAAGACTCCCGTCTGTCAGTTTAGGGTCTCCCAGCTCAGGGGGCAAACATCTGTAACAAAAAGGTCTGGAAAAAATTACAAGGAAAACTCTTTTGCTACATTTAAAGTTCTAAAAAGCACAAAATACTTTAAAGTTTTTAAACCTTACTGAATAAAATGAGTAATCTGAGATAATTGGTCAAATACATAATCAATAAGGTAATACAAGCTTTGAATTTAAAAAATATATATATACAGAGATGGGCTGCTATTGCTGCTACACTATATTAGGAGTTTATTTAAAAGACCTATTGAACATAAAATAATTTTTTTAAAAACATGACATTCTGCTGGTGATTTGAAAAAAAAAAGCAGCTGATCTTTGATGAAGAGAAGCAGAATAATCGGCTCTAATAAGACAGGATGCTAAGAGCGTCTATTCCCAGTAGTGCTTGGGCTGGAGAACAAATACTGAGAACAAATACTCTGACAATTACAACATCATTATGTGGGAATGATCGCAACAATTCATAGATTAGTATGAATCTAGGCAAAAAACTGATTCAGAAGTGTGCTTTTTCTCCAGCAGACCATTTAGGGGGTTATTTCTTTAGTTTGGATTATAGAAGAATAATAAAATCTTTAAGATTTTTCATTAGGCTAAAACGGCCCCAATTTATTAAACAGGTAAATGATTAAATAGTTATTTCACCCAGGTCACATTCACTGACGTGACTTTGTTGGTATAAGATCTCGACCTCTACGCATGCGTGTGGGATATCCAGGTGCTAAGCACTGACCTCTGGCGGTCAGAAGGAATGAAATAGAAACATTCATTTTGCTTTTGGATCTTTCAGAGGTGGACAAGATCAATGTCTTCGTTTGCTTGGATTGCTTTTTTTTTTTAACCCTTATACAATTAAATTGTCATTTAAAAACAGTTTTTGAATTTAATTGAGTTGTCCTGGTCTGACTTTAAAAAGATTATGATGATTTGAAGAATTTAAGCATAGCAAAAATGGGACACTGTAATTGCACTTTTTTCCCCCTTTTATCCACAACTACCGTATTTTTCGGCCCATATGACGCACCGGATTTTAAAGTGCATTAAATATTCTTCCCAAGTGTGAAAAATCACTCAACCCCTCCCCGGTACACAGCTCTTTCTTGAGAGGGAGAGCTATCCGTCTCTGTAGGGAGGACAGAGTAGTTGGACTACACTGCCCTGTTTCTAAAAAAAAAAAAAGCCAAAATAAACATAACTTTCATGTTGAATTAACTTACTTGGTTTATTTTTGCTAGTGCGTACTCCGGACGCGGGCTGCCTTACATGAATGCACTTCTAGTTTAAACATTACAGTCAGGCAGTCTTGTAGACAGCTCAGGGGTCTGCTTTGTTTATCTTTCAACTTCAATTTTTGTATTTTATCTGAGTTGCCCCCATCCTTCTTTATTATCCATGTTCCTCCCTTTACATCTTTGTTTTCTTTTGGGAACAAGTTTAAAGAAATAAGGAAACTACCAGATTGGCATAAATCATAAGTCCATTAGTATTCCTAACACTGTGCTGCTGGAGTCTCAGTGTGTTTTTTCTTTATTTTATTTTCCTCAATCAACAATTTAAAAAAGATGGATGCATAAACAAACAATTTCTGAATGATACAACTTTTCTAAGTTCTCAGGCTGGAACAGAAAACAACTACTGGAAGCAAGATATTTTTATCAGCAATCTAGTCCACAAAATATAAACTGTTTTGTGGAGAAATGAGGGAAAATGCTCAATTTCCTTTTAAAGAACAAAAAATTAAAACATACTTTGACAACTCTCAAGGTGCATGTCTTCAGTCCTACTGGAAATATGTCAAGACTCAATTTTAAGAGTTTCTCTGATGCATAAATCAGTTAAACCTCCACGATTGCACACAATGAGAACTTATATCGGTGCTTAATGGCAAACATAGCCTTAATTAGAGTATTTAACAAAACGGTAATCCATTGTGTATGAAATAAGTATGACACAGAAACACAAGCAATTTTATACAGATTATAGATGTTTTTTATTCTCTTCAGACTTATAAGGAATGCTTTCAGGTGACTGTGTTCAGTAACAACACTCAGTTTAGGATATCAATGTTGAACAACTTTTCCCTCCATAAAGTTTAAGAAACTAAGATATCCATGACAGATATGTATATCAGTTTATGTGTATATGTTATTATGATTTTTTTCTTGTTCTTGTCACTTTATGAAGATGCTAATTGTCAGCAATAATGCAATATAGACAGCTATTTAAGTACAAGAAAAGCACTAATATGTCAAACTAGTCTAGATTTCCATTAGATGAGCGGTGGATTAGTTGCTAACATGCACATGAACTTCACTAGTAAATATCCCCCATAGCCAATAATTACCTGTGTATGTATACCCTGCTGTGCATAATAATAGGGCATGGTTCACATATATGGCTGTCAGGTCAGTTTTGACCTGTATTTAGCAACAGTGCTGTGGAATATAGAAGTTCTTCTGTTATATCACTGTAAAAAAAAAAAAATTGACACTACTTGAATATTCACTCTTTTGGTTTTGAGTCGTCGAAACCAAACACAATGAGATTTTGCAGAGGCTATGTGTGAGAATGTAAAAAGATTAGATGCTGTATGTAATACTATTCTAAATAATAAAGGAATCCTATTCAAATGAAGCACAAAGTCTTGTTTATCTGCTGAGACGTGGTACAGAATGTGGGGTTTTCCATCGCTGTACACACAGTAGCTACTATGCATGGTTTCAGAGTGCAAATGCACTTTTGTAGTGAGCAGCTTTCCAACCTTGCTAAGTGTTTGTGAATTGCCAGTGAAACATGATGTAAATTCACCTTTTGTGCCCAGTTACCTCAAAGAGTTTCAGTTTTCAAATCAAATAAAAATACTCTAAAAGATATGGTTCATTGTCAAATGCTTTTTTTCAGTTGTGTTTCTCATAGTTTATGGTATAAGAAATGAATCAAAAGTTGTTTTTTTATTTGTTAATAGAACAATGTTTATTTAAAGCATTATTTTGGGGTTTTTAAATTTTCCAGTATCTTTAGACAACTGCTTTTAATGTTGACTTGTTTTGCAAAAGTTTAAAGTTACTTTTATTTTTCATTCATAATCATCTTTGCACGTGCCTGTTACACCTTCAGGTGTAATCCCACCCTTAGTTTTTACACTATGTATTACACAGCAGGTCAAATTGACATGGAACTAATACATTTTCTAAGCAAATGTACAGTCATATTCAACACATTAGAATATTATTGAAACGTTCATTTATTTCAGTAACTCAAATCACTAAGGGAAATGTATTATATAGATTAACACAGATTGATGATGGATTAAAGCCTTTATTTCTGGGGGGTTTTCAACTCCGGCTAATAAAAACATAGCATTTAAGATTAGAATATTGCATCAGATCAATAGAAAAGTACCAGTTTTCATGTAGAAATTGAGGCTTAAACAAAAGTATGTTTAATATCGGCTTAAAGGTTGTTGTTTTTTATAAGTACTTTTAATCTGACAAACAAGCCTCTTAGAAATGCATATTTGAATTTATTAAACATGACTGTAGTTCTAAAAGTGCAATTGACAGAATGTTCACCAGGTGGCAGCAGCAACCCATCCAGTTCACACGTGCATAGAAATCATACCATAGCAGTCAAAAAAATGAGGTCAGATGTAATAAATATATTGAATGACTATTGAACACATGAAGAAAGGAAGGTGCAAAAAGGCATGGAAGGTCTAGAGATCAGCTGAGCTTTATCCGTAATCAGAAAGCTATCCTATAAACTATACAATCCTGCCACTTACTGCAAATTAACAACAGTGGATTTAGTCCCGACTGATGGCCAATAAAAGGGTTCCTCATTACCAAGGTGTCCCACATGAGGACATCTCATGTTGGGCTAAACCGCTGAGCTCCCTCAAGACCTTCACCGACTATTTGTGGTGTTGGTTGCAGAAGAATTCCTGAACAAGTAAAGGTACTGAGCATTATTGTGGTCATATTCTGGAAGCGGAAAGAACATCATTAAACCATGAACAGGTGATCCCTGCAAGATTTCAGACGGGAGTGAAAAGAAGGGCCCAAAGAGTTGCACAAGAGCCGAGGAGCACTCAGAAAAAGCTGGAATTAGAAGGCACAGCTGTTTCAATGAATGAACTCCGCCAACATGGCCTTTATGCGCATCACATGATCCCTTTGCTGGAGAAAAAGCATATTAAAGATTGTTATAGTTTGCTGGACAACTTTTAGATAAACCTGTGAAAGACTAGGATAGTGTAATCTGGTCACAGAGACAAAAATTGAACTCTTTGGATGCCATCATGTTTGATTTAATGCACTGCATTTCACCCCAAAACACCAAACCATCAGTGAAGTTGGGAAGTGGGAACATGATGGCGTGGAGCTGTTTTTCCAGCCTACAATACTAAGGCTTCATATAACTGAACGAAAGATGAACGTAACATGTGCTGAGACTGTCTTGTTGATAATCTGCTGACATCTAGTAGGATGATGAACATGAAAGCAGGGTTGACGTATCAGCAAGAGAATGATTCCAGACATGGCCAAGGAAAGTATTTTGTTTGTTTTAGAGGGAGAAAATAAAGCTGCTAGAAATGCCAAACCATCACCTGACCTGATTCATACAGTAAATTAATGCAATGAACTAACGCTCAGCGTTCATAGAAGGGCCCCACAACGTTTTCAGGATTTAAAGACTGTGGAAAAAATCGACAAAAATAACCCAAAAAAGGTTAGACAATAAAACGACTTCTATTCTGAAGCTGAATACGTTTCACTTCCCATCCAGGAAGCTTTCTCAATTCAAAATGTCTGGAGCAGTGTGGAGTTCCAAGCTTTACAGAACTGCAGGCGAGGCCTTTTTAGAGCTTGGATTCACATGCAAATTCACCTGGAACTGGCCAGAGTTCCAGGTGAATTTGCATGTGAATCTAATGTGGTGCATTAGCATCTTCAGCTTCAGAATAGAAGTCCAGTTGTTTTATTTTCTAACCATTTTTGGATCCATCATGACCTTGATGACAGTGAATCTTCACCAACATATTACCAAAATAATACCTGAGTAATGCACACAACCAGGTTCTTCATACCGGAGGTGCCTTGAACCTGTCATCACTAACAAAGGCTTTTGTACAAAGTATTAAATACTATTCAGTAAGCATGCTCAACACTCTGTTCCTGTTTAATTCTATTTTTTCGCACATTATTTATTGCCATCAATGGTTATATTTATTTCCATGAGTGGACTGGATGAGGTGTTACCAATATCTGGTAAGAAAACGGATGATCTGTTCAATACTTATTCTGCCCCTTGTGTGTAATTACAAAAGTTAATACAGATCGCAGAGACTTTCAGCACAACACAAGGTTTTACCTTTTCTCTACATTGCACTTTGATATTTGTAAATATTCCACTCTGCATTGCAGCTTTTAAATATATTGAGATAAATAGGATGAAAATATTAGTTTTGTGGATTCTGGGGTTAATGTGGGCTCGTTATTTATTTTGAAAATTTAGTAAATAGATTAATTTAATAGCATGCGTTCGTAATTGCATGCACATGTCTTCAAATCCTGAAAACTTTGATCACTTGTCAAGTAACGTGGCTTAGCCGTTCACACTGATTTGAGTTTCTAGCTCTTGGCATCCTGGTACGTAGCCTGTGCTCATGCTAAATGTTTTGTCCTTTAAATGATGCTGAAATGCGTCTCCCTTCCTGCCTTTTTGCTCATAGCACTGTGTCCGAACGACGGGGATTTGGAGATGCGGAGGACGCTGCAGGAGCACGGTAGAAACATAGACCCTCTGATTCTGCAACAAATATGTTGATGAACATGTTTTTGTATTCACGCGAGATCTGAGGGCGCTAACATCGCGAGAAGTGAAGCAGGAAAACGGCTAATGTTTTGAAGCGAACAACCCGCCGTTAGCTAGCGCAGGAGGGTGACGTGCCGACGCTAGCGCGAGACCTGTCAAGTTACAGCTCAGTTCTGAGGAGAGCTGCCTGAACCCAACCACCACAGTCCTGACAGCTAGCCTGTTAACCCCCTCTGCGACCAAGTAGCCCCGGGTATTTTACCCCAATGGTTGTGACTGGAAGCCGTCGTCCCACGGAGGCGTGAACGAAGGCATAACTTTAGCTGCTGCGACAGGAGCACCGAGCGAGCTCCTCTGCATCATCTGACTGAGCGAAAGAGAAACAGACACTGAGGTAAGTTGCTGTTTAAAGCTAACGCCTCTGTAAAAACTGCTAGCTGTGTTTTCAACTTGATTAGAATGAGGAAAGTTGCGTTTTCTAAAACAGTTCATTCATGAAATATCGAATTTGTTGCTTAATGCTTACAGCACTCCTATTTTTAGTGCATCATACACACTCCGTTTCGTCTCTATGACTCCATAACTGCATGACAAGACAATAACCAATCCGCCGAGTCTCCCTTTTGTGTGTTTATGGCAGGTCGATGTTAGATATAATCAAAGCTCTAACGTCCCCTTAAACCCCTTCTTTTTAAATGTTAGTAACTATGCTCCCTCTAGTCACATAAACCTTATTGCACAAAATTGGAATTAAAGATAGCTGAACGAACAAGGTCCTAATAAACCCCAAAAATTTAGCTGCTTTAACTAAAACTGCATAAAAGGGATAGTTTTGGATAAAATATCAGTAATAGTTCCCTTCCTGGTAGTAGATATTACGGGAGTAAATTAAAATACAGATTTCAAATAAGGATATAATTTCATGAAAGACAAAAAAGGCCATCCAGACTAATTTTCCCCTCTGTCAAAAATATAATTATTCCCAAAGCTTATAAATTAATTAGTTAACCAATTTTTAAGATCACCAGAATAAAAAAAACACTAAAATAGTAGCTTACAACATGATTACTCCGTATGTTCCTAACAAAGCACTTCGCAGGTCTTTTAGTTATCAGGCTCCTCTCTTGTGGAACTAACTTCCAGTTTTGGTTTGTCTACTTTTAAGACTAGGCCTAAAACTTTAGAGTGGCTTAGGTTATCCTGAGCTATCTCTGTAGTTATGTTGCTATAGCCTTAGGCTGCTGGAGGACATCAGGGTAATTTTTTCTCACTCTGCTGAGTTCTCCTACTGTTTGCATTGTTTGTTGTTATTTCAACTTTTAACCTTTTGTTCTCTGTCTTTTTATCTTCAGAGTAGATACACCTGGTCTGGCGTTCTGTTAGCTGTGACATCATCCAGGGGAGGCAGATCATCTGCCTTACCATCTAACATAGAAAGGATTCCTGGATCAATGTGTGGTTTTGTGTCTCTGCTCTGTCGTCTCTAACCCCCAGTTGGCACACTGAGCCTGGTTCTCCGGGAGGTTTTAATCCCTGTTAAAGGGGAGTTTTCCTCTCCACTGTTGCTTCATGCATGCTCAGTATGAGGGATTGCTGCAAAGCCATGGACAATGCAGACGACTCTCCCTGAGGCTCTACGTTCTTTCATGAGGAGTAAATTCTGCTTGTCAAGACTCGATACAATCTGTTGGGTTTCCTTAGATAGGAAACATTTTGACCAGTCTGTCTGGATGATTTGATTGACTTTATAAAGTGCATTGAGGTGACTTGTTGTGAATTGGGGATATATAAATAAAATTGAATTGAATTGAAATGAAAGCCATTTCTATGGCTTCTACATAGATCTTCAACGAATCACAGTGAGAGCCAATATTTTCAAATGGAAAAACATATTATTATCTTTTCTTAATCTTTTTTTATTTCCGTATATTATATTTCCCCTTAATTTTTCTTTTTACCTGCCATTGCAGCTTCAGATGGGAATAAACTGGAAAAAAGCTATAATCTGGTGCTGTATGTCTTTGCTACTTGAGTTTAATCTTTTCCACTCACTGTCCCAGATAAATAAAAATAAATAAACTTAAAATAAAAACAAGGTAAAAGTGGTGGGCCTTCCCAGGAGTGGCCTGCCTAACAAAAGTATTCCAAAAGGTTATCAGTTATCTAAGAGGTCTTCAAATAACTCAACCCAACATAAAGCACTGCTGGTCCCTTTTGCCTCAGTTAAGTTAAATGTTCTTCATGCTGCTGCTGATCCAAAAGAAAATAAGGACCCATCTCACATTCACAAAAAGCTAAATTTCTTGATCCCTGAGACTAAAATGTTCGGTGAACTGACTGAACCAACAGAAGGGAAAATCTCCGGAAGAGTCACATCTGTTGTAAAACTAACAAAACACATCAGGAAAAAAACACAGCTCTGACAGCCAAACATAGTGGTGTTGGTTTATTCGCCTGTGGCTGCGCCGTCAGGACCTGGCTGACCCCCAGGAGTTCAGATCAGTCACCCTGCGCTCTACAAAACAATCCAGAAGCAGAATGTCCGGCCATCAGTTCATGACCTCAAGGTCATCTGGGTTATGCAGCAGGACTATGACACCATTTAGCCCCCGTTTGAATGGCTCTAAAAATACAAAGTGAATATTTCTAAGGGTTTAGTCAAAGGCCATGCTTAAATACCACTGAGATACTGTTTCCTGACTAGGCATGAGGCGATTACCTCTCCCACAGGCGGAATACAGGCTAGCTAACCAAGCAAAGATAATGATCCACTCAATGTTAGCTTTGTGTTACTTAAAGAATAGAACAACAGGAAGCGCTGATCTTCCCGGCAATAGGCATGTTTATTTAAACGAGTTTACTAAATTCAGCAGGTGTTAATTCCATATCTTGGTTCGATCTTCCACCAATGTGTAAATCTGTTAACATTTACTTGTGAATAAAGTATAATTTAATTCTTGATTGAAAATATATTTAGATGGGGAAAAAAAGACGTATTTGTAATGATGAATAATTATGATAATCATCTTGTGATTTCATTCAGATGAATTTGTTCTCAGCATTTAACCAATCCCCTTGGGGAGTAGTGGGCTGCCACTGTGGGGGCCCCGAGGAGCATTCTGGGGGCTAAGCGTCTTGCTCAGGGACCGAGAGTAGCAGTCTCTGGAAGTTGAACCCAAAACCTCCAGGACTCTGCCAGACCCCCACTCCCCCAAAACGAATTGTCAAGAGTATTTGAAATAGCTCACTATAAATCTCATTGTCAGCATTGTTGTACCGGTAATAATCGATATTGTTTTAGCGGCAGCAATGTGATAATTATTGCTCTTTAGTTTCAAAAGCAATTGGGCCATGTCATACCTTTTTTACTTATTTCGGATATCATCCAAGCCCATAATGCGGCATGACCTTAAGCTGCCCATTCATGCTCAAAAGTCACCCAGTGTGGCAGAACTAAAGCAAAGTCAGCCAGAAATCCTCCACAGGAAAGACTCATTGTCAGTTATCGCTAAAGATTGATGCCTGTTTCCGCCAAGGGTGGCACAACCAGTTAATAGATTTAGGGGGCAGTTACTTTTTCACATAGGGCCAGGTTGGTTTACCTTTTTTCCCATTTACAAATGAAATCATTTGAGAGTTGTGTTTTGTATTTACTGAAGCTCTGCTGGGTCTGCTGGAGGTTTTTCCTTCCCGTTAATGGGGAGTTTTTCTTTCCACTGTCGCCGCTTCATGCTTGCTCAGTATGAGGGATTGCTGCTAAGCCATGTACAATGCAGACGACTCTCCCTGTGGCTCTACGCTTCTCCAGGAGTGAATGCTGCTTGTCAGAACTTTGATGCAATCAACTGGTTCCCTTATATAGGAAATCTTTGACCAATTTGTATAATCTGACCCAATCTGTATAATCTGATTGAATTTGACTTTGTAAAGTGCCTTGAGATGACATGTTTTATGAATTGGCGCTATATAAATAAAATTTAATTGAACTGAATTGAATTGAAGCTATATCTTTGACTAAAATTAAAAGCAAAAACAGACAAAGCTTGTAAAGGGGCAAATATTGTTTCACAGATCTGTACTTCAAGATATCAGAGCATAAAGAAACTTAAATGAAATACACAATTATGTCCTTGTATGAATTAGATCTAAGATGTTGACGTTTGTATCGAATGTCAAATTTGATCTGCTGAAACTTTCTTTTGAATTTGAAAAAGTGAATTATGAATACCTACTGTGATCTTGACTGGCTCACTCTTTATATGACAAACTTGCTTGCCATAGCCGTACCGGTTTTCCAGCCCTCCCCAAACAGTTCTGTCTCCTCCTCCTTCCCCCTCACTGTTTTCCCACTGAAGCATATGTCATCTTACAAACACAGGCTGAGTTACACAACCCGGCTGTCATGCAAAACAGGAACACGTGTTCTCAGGCGATGCTTGAAAGAACGCCTCTAACAGACAACAACGACCGGTTAACCACCGTGGGGGGAAGAAACAGCTTCGTCTGAGAGGGGATTTTGTTTTCAGGATCTCCTGTTTGAAAAGTCTCTCTTTTTGGAGATGAGAAGAACGAGCTCAACATGTGTTTGCCTTACAGAGAGGACCATGCTCCGAACATGATCAGCGCCGATGGCTTCTCAAAATGCGAGGCGACTCTGCGAGACAGAAGCCGGAGGAGGCCACCTGCAGAGATGCTCCATCTGCTCTCTGCCGTCATCGTTTGGCTGGTGACTGGCACCACCATCTCCAGCCTCAACAAATGGATCTTTGCCGTCTACAACTTCAGGTACCCTCTGCTGCTGTCGGCGCTGCACATGCTGACGGCCATAGTGGTGGACTATGGGCTGATCAAACTGCAGCTGATTCGACATAGAGGGGCCGCTGAGCGGGATCTGACCCCGAGCGCAAAGTGTAAAGTGTTCCTGTTGAGTCTGACTTTCTGTGCCAGTATCGCCTTCGGAAACATTGGTCTGAACTATGTCCAGCTGTCGTTTGCACAAATGATCTACACCACCACGCCGCTCTTTACCCTGGCCATCTCCTCCCTGATTCTGGGCAAGCAGCACCACATCCTCAAATACACGGCCATGATGCCCATCTGCCTGGGAGCGTCCTTCAGCATCATGGGAGAAGTGCAGTTCGATCAGACCGGCTGCTTCTTTGTGTTAGCGGCGACCATGTTGAGGGGTGTCAAGTCCATTCAGCAGAGTGAGTACCCTGCCTAAACATCTTTTATTCCAGTTTATTACCCCATCAGGCAGTTGACGGTATTTAGATCTCATCAGGTTTGTGACCCCTAGTTCTTTGACTTGCCAATGTCTTCAGGGAGCGTTTCAGAGTTTTCCTCTGGAGACCACATTCGTCTGTGGTTGTGGAACTTTTCTACAAGCTGGTGATTCACTCCACAGTCCAGACACACCCTCACATTTAGGTAAAACGGTACCGCAGCATGCCCCCTGGTTTCTTAGGGAACATAATAAAAATATTGCTGCGCGGCTGTGTGAGTCTGATCTCATGTTTCCAGTAGTTTGTGAGCCGAGAACGGCCTACATCTCGTACGGCGTAACCTCCTGGAATCTGAGTCACCGGCTGAATTCTTTGTTTTCGTGTTTTTCTGACTCGACTCGACAAACTGCATTCAAGAAATGTCCAAAAGGGGGTAGGAGGATTCTTCAGGAGACAGTTTTTGTTTTGTTTCTTTTGCGCAAACATTATCCGAACAACAGTTGTGAGAACAAACTGAACTTTTTGTATGAAAAGTACACTGATGACATGTGGACCAGCTCTTGTTCTGATGTTTATTCCTACTTATCTAATGTTCTCAGCTCCTACTCAATCATTTCTTTGCATCAGCTGCTGCTTTCTGGGCCCTTATTGCGCCACAGATGAGTGTTTGTCTGCAGTCAATTAATCCTCTCTAATGTCATTACACTCTATAACATGGACCTTGTTAAAGAAGGCATGTGTTTAAAAACTTGTATGGAGGCTCGGTGTTTTGTTATGTAACACGAAGCCGGATCTTTTGGTTTCTAGGATGAATGGACTGCTAAATCAGAGTCTTTCAGGACCTCACACATCTCATTAAAAGTCTTAAATACTTCCATCTGATATGCTTTTTCCATTACCCCTTTCTGTGTTTTTTAATTGTATTGAAAGCATCCGTGGCTGCAGTGTGTCGTAATTCACATTTGAGAAAAGCACAGATTTGGATTTGAAATCAAGACATTGGTTACCAAAGTGAAATTAAGCTTGTTTAAGTTATAACAGATGGGAAAAGATATTTATTCACAAATATAAAAAGAGGCAACTTCTTTAACCCTCTTTATGACGTTGAATCAGACTAAACTTTTCCTGTTTTAGGTCAGTTAGGATAACTATTTGAGATGCTGCTTCAATATTTATACATAATTTTCTTTCCACGTGATCCCATCTATTCTGTGAAGTAAACCAGTCTATCCCACAGCATGATGCGTCCACCCCCGTACTCCACAGTCTCGGCTTTGCAAGCTTCCCCCTTTTTCACCCAACTGTAACTGTAACTATTTCCATCGGTAGATGGAAATATTTGTTGTTTTTTGTAAAAAGCAATTTGACTTAACGTTTTTTGGTAAATTGAAATGATAATGACCTAAAAGGTTTTTAAATTGAAGTTACTGAAACATGTAGGAACCCTCTGTGCATTGTGATCCTGGCGTGGAAAAGGTCATTATACCGGCGACACAAGACTGCAGAAATGTGCTTGTTTTCTTCAGTAGGTGAGGCAAAGTAAGGGTGCTAGGAAGTACCGCCCTCGTGATTTAGATCAGTCAATATAAACACAGGCCAGAAAATCAAATGTTCCAAGACATAGTCTCAGTTTTCAAGTGGCTATTTTCATCCTCCCACCGGCTGTAGCGCTTCCCCCCTGGTGTATTCTGTTTCTCTGTCCCACTTCAGGTCAAATCTGTCTTTTTGTTTAACCATCAAACTAAGTTCCGATGACACGTTAGCAGTTTGTGAGGTAAAGGCAAGCTTTCAATGAGATCCCTTTGGCTGTAGCTTGTCAGCGATCTGCAAAGTCTGCTTTATTTTGTCAGGGCACACCTGTAAAAACCTACAGCTGAGAGGCAAATATGTTAAAAAAATCTTCTTACATAAACATTTTTCAAATGGAGAGAAATGCATACACACACTTACAAACAGTGCCAGGAGGCATGAAACAGCCTCCAAAGAGGAACTTTATTCCTGCTATCCACCTGCCTGTTATCACTGTTTGAAGATGACTCAGCTGTCTGTTCCTCCTGATTTGACTATAAAAACACAGTAAGCAGTTATTAATGTCACCTTAACAACGCCTTGCTATTGTACATGCTGCAGATTAGGTAATGTAAAACATGGAGTTGCTGGATAGAGCTTGATTTTCCTGTTTAGGAAATGAAAATGAAACAGGAAGGCAAGGGTTTTAATCTATGAACCCAAAACCAAAACAAAACCCACAATTACTGACCACAAGATAAATGCATCTCATCAATAACACTTATCTCTTATACATCTGTTTCAATTTCAATTCAATTTTACTTGTTTAGCGCCAGTTCACAACACGTCATCTCAAGACACTTTACAAAGTCGATTCAATCAAGTCTCACAGACAGACTGGTCAAAAAGTTTTCTATCCAAGAAAACCCAGCGGATTGCATCGAGTCATTGACTTGCAGCATTCACAAAGAGCATGTAGCCCCAGTGGACAGTCATCTGCATTGTCCTGCAGCAATCCCTCATACTGAGCATGTATGCAGCAACAGTGGAGAGGAAAACTCCCCTTTAACAGGGAGGAAAACCTCCAGAAGTACCAGGCTCAGTGTGAACGGGTGTGGTCCAAAGTAGGGCTTTACAGTTTTGCCAAAAATCAAAATTGAGATATATTTCACCATAATTGTGATTGCGATTTAATTTTAACTTTTCTCTGCATTAACTACAAGCAACAAAAATGGCGTGTAGATAAAGATGTTTGTAAACAAGGACTATTTAAAACAAGAAATTGAGCTGTTCTTTATTAATCAGAATGTTATTATTCAAGAGAATAGTTTGTTACATCCATCTTTGTTGAACATAAACTGCAAAGTGCAACCAACAAACAAGTCTATGCATTAAACAGTTTGACCAGTACTTAATGCTACAGTGAGATTCCTCAAAGTTTCTAGCAAAAAAGTATTGATTATATAAAAACTCTAAAACAAATAATAAAATTAGATTATCTCACTGCTACAACTTCCCTTCCATGTGAAGGCAAACCCGCTTTAAACATATTACCGACACCTATAGGACGTGTCTGATCCATTAATTGTTATGTAGCCAAAAACTGCAATTTAAAAAATTAAAAACTTTTTAAATATTGATTATATTGCAAATGTGATTAATTGTCCAGCCCTAGTCCAAAGACTACAACTTGTCTTGTCAGAATTTAAAAGCATTAAATTTAAAGTCATCCAGGTTTTGATGTCATCAAGACATGCCTGTAGTCAAAGTAATTGATTGGATTCGGCAGGATTTATGGATCAATATAGCTGAGTGGGATCATCAGAACAGGGGAGATTAATCCCATGCTGTCTGGTAATTTTACCAATTGGAAGTATATACATAGTAAACAGAATTGGTCCAAGGACTGAACCCTGTGGTACTCCACAAATAACCCTGGGGTTTGAAGAAGATTTATTATTTACATGAACAATCTGGAAGCTGTCAGACAGGTTAGATTTAAACCAGTCTAATTCTTTTCCCTTAATCTCTGCAGCACATTCAAGTCTTTCTAGGAGAATATTGTGACACTGTCGCTTCATGCTTGCTCAGTATGAGGGATTGCAGCAAAGCCATGTACAATGCAGACGACTCTCCCTGTGGCTCTACGGTTCCCCAGGAGTGAATGCTGCTTGTCGGGACTTTGATGCAATCAGCTGGTTTCCTTATATAGGACATTTTGACCAATCTGTATAATCTGACCCAATCTGTATAATATGATTGAACTTGATTTTGTAAAGTGCCTTGAGATGACATGTTTCATGATTTGGCGCTATATAAATAAAATTGAATTGAATTGAATTGATCAACTGTATCAAAGGACAGGTATAGAAACAAGTTCATTATCAGAGGCTCTGAGAATATCATTAGTGACTCTTCAGACTCTTCAAACAGGTCATTACTGTGTAAAGGTTTACCTGCTTGAACTATTTTCTCATGAATTTTAGGTAAGATGGATAAATGTCCGTCTTCTTTAAGCTTTAAGATGTTGAATAACAGCTACCATAAAAGCCAGTGGTACATAGCAATATACTAAGGATAGATTATTCATCTCTAAAATGGGGGAAGTGATCAAAGGGAATTTTTCCTTGAAGGTATATAACCACGTTATATGCTTGAAAAAAGACCAAAAACTGTTTGATCATGATAAAGCAAGGTTATATGCACCAAGCCTCATCCTGATAATGCTTTGATGGTCCTTGTTGTGGATAACATTAGCCCCAGCACCAGTGATTAGCAGATATAAACAGACGTGGCGCCATCTAGTGACAGTATTGCAGAACTATCATAATGCTGGTTTGCTTATTTAATAAATCACTTGTGAATAATGCCAGACCGAGCCTGACCCTCTGAAATGCCTTGCAATGAAGCGGTAGCTCGACATGATTGAAGCTGATATCAGCACATTTACTAACATCAGTCAACTCTGTGGTCACATCTAATAATACTAATAATAATAATTTAACTTCATTGATCTCACAATGGAGAAATTCACTTCTGCATCTTAACCCATCCCCTTGGGGAGCAGTGGGCTGCCACTGTGCGGCGCCTGGGGAGCAATCAGGGGTTAGGGGTCTTGCTCAGGGACCAAGAGCCTGTGGGGATCGAACCGGGTACTAGCAACCTTCTCAGAGCGCAAGCTCGCTGCTCTAACCACTAGGCCACCACTCCCCTCAATCTGAGCAATCAGCAGGTTTAGCGTCGGCTTCAGTGAACACCAACGTTCATACTGTATTCCCAGCGACATTCCAGTCTTTTCACTCTTGGAATCATATTGTTTTGCGTTTTTTTTTTCTCTCCACTAGATCTTCATTCTTCATTGTTTCGGCTGGAGATGCTAATAGCCGTTAGCCACTTCCTTGTTTTAACCCCTGCTGCGCATGCGCAGAACGTACTTCCATTAAAATTGTAAATTGCCACAAAAGGCTTTATTTACTAACAAATTGAGCAAAACCAAAGCATAAAACACCAAAATGTCAACTTATACGCCAGCAGGACGTGATAATCTTTCATAAAAACTTTGTATGCAACGAGAGTGAGCTACTGACATATACATTAAAAAAAAAGTCAAACAACTAACATACAAATTGAATGTTTCAGATTAATCTAATATTTCAAATAACACAGAAAATGCAACTGGATCGAAACGTTCCAAACACAAATCTGTTTTAACACTGTAAAGTACGGGTGGACATACTGTATGATCATGAGAGTAGATCTGTAGCAGACATAAGCAAGAATTGGTTCCTTTTATAGGCCATTGTATTTTCATGAACAGTATATTTATCTTAAAAAGTGTGAGATCAGACATCTGTGTGCTAAACTTTTACTGGAACATTCTGGCACATGAACATGTTCACCCAAAATGCATTATTATTATGATGATGCAGGACTTTAACTCTCTGCACTGTTTGGTTATGTAAGTTTTTTAAATTACTAAGGCTTTGTTGGCACGACAACGCTGGATTCCGACTCTTATCTTTGATCATATTATTTTACTAATCTTTTAGTACATTATTTGGGTTTTCGCCCTCTGCTAAATTTTGCATCCTGTGACTCTGGAGCCATATGTAACCCTGTGGACCTTCCACAATGGCTCTCTATAGCTTTGGCTAAAAATGATAAGGTACCAGTTGATTTTTCTTTTAAAATATAGATATAAAAACAAATATAGGTTTTAACAGTTTTCATTTTAATGGTTACATTGAATCTCCGCAACAGAAAGAAACAAAAATCTCTTGTCATTAGGCTGGAAACTGTGCACTTTTTTGAATCAAATTTTTGACCAACGTCAAAATCCAATGGAAGAAAATGTATCCGTCATCTTATTGCAAAAGTTTTTTTTTTACCTAAAAAATAAATAAAACTGTGGATCTTCAATAATGACAACAAATTTCCTATATTACTTATTTTTCAAAAATAAGTTGGCTTTTTTTCAAAAGGTCCTGTGACATTAGTAGCTCTACAGGATGTTTAGGCAGTCTGAGGGTAAAAACGGCTCTTTGGATTGTAAAGGTTGCAGATCTCTTGCTTTAAACCATAGATCAGTTTCTCCTGATCCTCACGATACACATTATCTTTGTGTTTTAGATGTTTCTCTGCTTTAACATTTCTGGTTTAAATGGTTGGTTACTGTTTCTGCTGATAGGGTTATGATAAATAACCCCTTATTATCCTGCAAAGAAAACCACACTAACACAAGTTTAGACTTTTCTGCAGAAGAGGACAGAGGAGCCAAAACGAAGAACAGCGCTCCCTGACAGTCTTGGCTCATCTGCGCTGAGCCGCCTTTTTCTCTCTGCCTTTACTATCAACTTCAAAGAAGGGACAGGAGAGGTCAGGAGTTTAGAACATGGGGGTTGGCACACAAAGAGGGGTGTAGGTTTAACACACACAGCTGGATAAGGCAAGACATTCCTTATCTGGGAGAATGATTTGTTCTTCCTGTTTGTTTGAAAAACAATAGAACATTCCTGCAAGCCAGCTCTTGAAACAGGCCAAATGCCTGTAACTTAGAGAAATATGAATGTAATCATTTTATTTTCATTAACATCAGCCAACACGTAGGCCATTGTTATCTACTGCTAGTTCAGGCATCCTTCTGTTCTTTTTGATACTGCCCTATCAATTATATTTTCTCTCAGAATGTACTAGAAAATAGAATGTGTCAGCGTGTCACAGATGTGCTAATATTCAATAAATTTCATGATGTTGGAGCGGGCATATGTCTTACGTATAACAGAGAGTGTGCTTTGAGGACTAGGCTTGGAAGACACCACAATAGGTAAAATAATTGGCATTGTTTAATACAAAACACGCTGTATTGTCATTACTACACTCGTGTGGCCCACCGCATAAAAACTAATGAGGGAGGTGGATGCTGAAGGTCGTAGTGCTAAGAAATGGCCAACTTTCAGCAGAGTCAGTAAGTAAAGAGCGCCAAACTTTGTCACATAGAGAATTTTCATGGTCAAGCAGCTGGATCAAAGCCTTGTGTCACTAAGTTCACTGAAAAGTGTCTGATTCAGACATGCGTCTTAACTCTTGCCCATAACAAGATATTTTAGACTTTGTGGAAAAGCATGATAAGTCCATAAAAACACCGATGAGCCAGTTTAGTGTGAAGGAGCTCGACAGTCCTGCACAGAGTCTGGACCTTAACCTGATCAAACATTTTTAGGATGAATTGGAGAGGAAACTGTGAGCTAGGACGCCTCGTCCCACATTAGTGTCTGACCTCAGAAATGTACTTTCAGAGCAATGGTCAAAACCTTCAACTCTTTTGGGAAGGCTTTCCACAAGGTTTATGAGCGCTTCTATTGAAGTTGTTAGAGGTGCAAAGGGTGGCTTAACATCACATTAAACCCTTGAAGTCAGACGATCGGATACTTTGAGCATTATAGTGGGTGTCTGGCCATTTAATACTTGGGTAACAAACAGTGTTTTGTTCCGTTTCTCTCTCTTCTCAGGCATTTTACTTCAGGAGGAGAAGATCAACTCCGTGTTCCTGCTCTACCTGATGTCCATTCCCAGCTTCTGCATCCTGGCCGTGGCCGCTCTGGCCCTAGAAAACTGGGCCCTGCTGGAGTCGCCGCTGCACTACGACCGCCACCTGTGGCTCTTCATCCTGCTCAGCTGCCTGGGCTCCGTCATGTACAACCTGGCCAGCTGCTGCGTCATCACGCTCACCTCGGCCGTCACCCTGCACATCCTGGGCAACCTGAACGTGGTGGGCAACCTGCTGCTGTCTCAGCTGCTGTTTGGCAGCGAGCTGTCCGCGCTCAGCTGCGCCGGAGCCGTGCTCACCCTGTCCGGCATGCTCATTTATCAGAACTCGGAGTTCATCGTCAGCTACATGGACGCGCGCAAAGCTAAGCCCGGAGGGAGCGATGTGGACTTTCACTCTGAGAACGGAGAGGGTTTGGTCACAGAGGAGGGCTTTGAGCAAGCAAACCATGTGCAGAGAGTGGACGGTAAAGAGAAGGACAAAACGGACTGAGCTATAAGTATAAAGTTAATTAGGTAAAAAGAAAAATACTGGATTCACTGTAATTTGTATGATTTAAGTGCTTACTGTCACTGGTGGAGTGGTAGAGCATTTTTTCCCTCTCCTTTGCCAACTCATACCTGTTCTTGTCACAAAATCAGAGTTTCTGCAGTAAAAAAAAAAAATCCTACAATGCTTCATGGAAGCGGTTAAAATAATTTCCTCATCTGTAAAGCACTCCTATCCAGCCTATAGCCCTATATGCATGCACGAGCACACTGAACTTTTGGATACCTCTGAAGTTACTGACTCTGTCTCTCACTCTACTCCACTGTGAAAAACGTTTTCAGCTCCAGAGGGGCTCCACTCAGCGTTCTCTGGGACCATCGGTCTTCTTCAGTGATATTCAGAGTTGCGGGGGACTCTGGAAGCCCTTTGCCCTGAATCAGAGTAAGCTGAGTTAGTATTTGGAAGCTATATTTAATCGTACTGTTCCCTGACTCCTTAACTTGTTCCATCGCGGACAGGGACGGAGGTTTTATGGCAGCTTTTTTCGTTGTTGTGCGAAGCAGGAATCAGACGCCTCCTCTTTACTGAAGCACACCATCAACGAGAGGCCTGTGCTCTTTTTGTTTGTTTGTTATTTTTTCTCCACTATGAACCTTTCTGTGACTCTTCTCTTGAAGGCCTACATTGTGTTCTCCAGAAGTCTCTGTTGGGTCGATCCAATTACTTCTCTCTCTTCCAGCAGCACGTCGTCTTCCTTGATAATTAGTGTCACAAGTTCTCTAAGGAGTCTCGCTCAACTTTAGCTTTTTCTTCCCCCCTGTGGAAAAAGGTAAAGAAAAGGAAGTTTAGCGTTTCTTTTTAGCTCTAATCTTTTCACTGACACTTTGAGTGTTTCGCATCATTTTTGGTGATTTTATGAGAAAATATTGACTTTATTTTAAGAGCCTTAGCAAAGACTGGCTGTAAACGCTGCAGACTTGTGTCAGACCGCTGCACACAGTTAATGTTAGTAAGCACTCGTCTCTTTTAAGGCTCTCGTTTTTGTGAAAAACACCCAGACTGCATGCTGCTGCTCCTAAAGGTACCCTAAATAATAACCCACCCTCCTTTCAGCATGTTTGGTATGCCAAATATTTACTTTTATGTTGTTTTACAAGTTGTGTCACTGACTCCTCGTTGTTGTTGCTCGGAGTTTGAAATCGTACAAAATAGCTCCACGTACTTATATTTAAAAGATTTCTCATCACAATGTCATCATGTTTTGCCTAAAAAAGACATTTTATATTGCCGGGGTGCCATTTACAAATATAATATGTAACACACTAAAATAATGAGGGTAAATAAATGTAGGAAGGTTGTTTCTTAGAACTATATTTTTAAAATGTATAGTTTAAAAGTGTCGAAGCTTGGTTTTTGTTTGTTACTTCTTTATTTATTTCAGTTATACAGACGTGTCGATTCTGTTCATGTAACGCACACATTTCCACTGTTTTCGCGTTGAATACCTCAGCTGTTTATTAGGACATGCAGAACTCAATGCTCATTCAATAATATTCAAAACTTTCACTTGGGGCTGGGCGATAAATCGATTTAATCGATTAATTCGAATTTACAATTTATTAAGATTTAATTTTGGGAAAATCCGGATTTTAATTTGCAAATGCACTCATTGGGCTTTCCTGAAGACAACACTGTGCAATGCTGAATATATGTTTTGGTAAATATATTCTCAAAATATTGTAAAGAGGAAACTTTCTATCTTTTACCATAAGACGAGGCACTTTAATTTACTCATTAACCTTTTTTTCTAAGTTAGTTTGAAGTTACACAAGTGAAGTGAAGTCTGTTCTGAGCTCATTGTGTAAAACCACTAGTTATATTTTCATTGTTTACCATGACAGGGCCGCCATCTTGTTTTACAAGCATGTTTTAGTTGCACTTTGAATTCAGGTCAACTCCCACACAAAATGCTTGAAATAAAATTACGTTTTTAAAAATAATGACTCTTTTCGTGAAATGAAAAGGAGAGAGGAAAAAAATCGATTAATCCGACTTGGTTTGATAAAATCGAGATTTTGGTTCTAAGCCATATCGCCCAGACCTACTTACACTATAATGTTGCAAATCACTGACTGATTGTTGCTTTTCTTCACAAAATCTTGTCGGTTTACATATCAAAGAAAAAAACAAATGTATGTTCTCATTAATATTATGTTAAATTGATAATACGTTAAATGGAGAACAATGTTTGGGGGGGTGGGGGTCTGCTTGTGTTGCACTGACAAGGTACAGAGTTTCTGCCTTTAAAGCCAATGGTTCATTTGTACATATTTGCTTTTGAGTGCAAAGCTTGATGGATGTAAATAATTATTTTATTATATTTATGTATTTTGTAGTCCTTTACGGCTGGTTTAAACTCGACTGCTTCAAGAATGAACCATTTTTGCCTCTTGCCTTATTTGGACATCCTGCAGATGACGGAGAAAAAAAAAGATGTGAATTATCTGGACTGGAATAACGAATAAAGAAACTCAAACCCCTCATCACTAAGTTGGTGTTCCTCTTTGCAAAGTTGACAAGCAAATAAATTGTTAACTGCGCTACCAAAACTTTGGCTTTAGGCTGTGATGTAATCGCTTTGGAGTATTTTTTAATCTGTGTCTTTAAAAAAAGAAGGAATGATGAAAATATAAAAATATTCTATAACCCAAAGTAATTCCTTTAAATGCATGTTGCATCAAACATCTTAGGGACCCTAATGGATATCGAATTGTTACTTCCATCTGTCGGGGATAGTTGTGGAGGACGTCAAAGCAGGATTAGGTTACTTAGCAGCATTCAGGAGTTTTATACATCACACTGATCAGAGCATCATCTGAAGAAGGGACAAGTCTTCTCCAGCTGCAACTCTACCGAGACTTGTCCGTCCATCTTTACATTAATCTGAGAGAGCAGCCAAAAAAACTCACGGTCACACTGGAGGAGCTGCAGACATCTACAGCT
Organism: Fundulus diaphanus; assembly: GCA_037039145.1. Lineage (NCBI taxonomy): Eukaryota > Metazoa > Chordata > Actinopteri > Cyprinodontiformes > Fundulidae > Fundulus > Fundulus diaphanus. The sequence continues at coordinate 17,171,939 of CM073141.1, read as the reverse complement.
CCTGTTTGGAAAATCTGTGGAAGGAGAATTTGTCTTCTACCCCACAGTTTTTGCCTTTTTTGGAAGATTGGCAAACAAAACGGCCACAGTAATAAGTCCCGTTTGTGGAAGATGCTGCTCCAGTCAGGTTTTTTGTCCAACATTTAAAGCACTGTGTGAAGGAGAACAACAACACTGAATACAAAATCCCATTGGGGGACGCATGATGGCGGCAGCAACATTCATTTGGGATGTGTTTTTTTTGCAGGCGGGAAAGTGAGGCTGATCGGAGTTAATGGCAAAATGGGTGAAGTTAAAAAAAGATAATGATCCTGGAAGAAAACTTGTTGGGTTCTGCAAAGATTTGAAACTAAGAGAGAAGCTCCCCTGCATCAAAACAAGGAGTCGAAACATCGAATCATGTTTAAGAATGACCAAATCAAAGTCTGCACCTACTATTTAGAATAAGGATAAATGAGAATCTGTGGCAGGGCTTGAAAACTGCTGTTCAGTCTGAGTGTTGCCTCATGAATCGCCTAACTGTATAACATGGATATTTTCCATCACAGGAATTAGCTGTACACTGCTTCAACACATCACTTTGTGGTCTGACATAATTTGATTAGAGTGAAATACATGCCACTGCTTCAGTATTAGGACTGTGTTGTTAAATCTAGGTGAAACTGACGTGATTTACAGCCCTTGTGGTTTTTAGGAAGGGAAATTTCCTGTTCTAAAAGTTCACCACTAGGTGGAGCAGTTTACCTGTTTTTTTAGATTAACTAACCTGACTCCTAACTGTCCTTTAACTTTTAAAACACTAAATAATCTCTGATCATCTTTACAATGTTTTGCTGGCGTTGCTTCCCTGCAGATGTCCGTGTTGAATTCATCGGCAAATATGTGCTCTGTCCGTCCTCTTAAAGATTCCTCCACTTCTGTAAACAGTTCCTGTTCAGTCTTTTGCCTGAATATGGCAGTGCTCCTCACTTTTTACCCCTGTTAACCCTTCCTGTTCCACTTGGCTGCTCTACTCTGAAGGTCATTTCTAATAATAAAAAAAAGAAGGATTCATGTTAAGACATTAGAACACTGATCTGAAGAGATTCCCAATACCTTTGGGATCAGATCATCCTGGATCCGGTGACAAGAGGAGCAGAGGCTCTGAGGTGAAGGTGACAAAGATGGATGGATTCAGCGTGTTTCCTCCTCCTACTCCTTCATCCTATTTTGGGAGGTTCGTATAAGCAATCTGAACTCTCCACCCCTGAACAAGCATCCTTACAAAGCACTGAGATGTAAGTCGTGATCTTCTACAGTTCTCTTCACACAGTTGTTTAACAGAGGAATAAGAAAAAGGAGACGGGAGTGTTGGGTCCAAAACTCTGCCATCAGAGGAGCTGGTTTTCATCCTGATATCAGGTGAGCTTCTCCAGACATCTACCCACTGATTCCCTATTTTAATTTTCCCATTTTATATGTTTTGCGTGCTACCATGTTCTGCTCCTTTTGTGACATCAGGCACAAGATATTTTCTCAGAGTCTTAGCAGATTGCTTAGTTCTGCCATCAGATTGTTTCAGCTTCTTCCTTCACATTACTATATTTGTACATGTTTAAGGCTCTTTTTAGTGCAGCCTGCCAGTTGCTCTGATGCAACAAGAGGCACTTCAGTTGGACTAATAATTTGTCACACAGCTGCTCGGTTAGAAGCTGCTGTACGTATTTCAGCAAGAAAACAATTCTTGGCTTTCCACTCTTTTTGCATTTCTAACAAAATGAATATTTTAATTTGTGCAAACCGGAATCTTTTGGATTGTCCTGCTTCTGAATGACAGAAAGATGCCTTCACCTTTGTTTGTTTTTTTGTTTCCCCATTCTTGTCTCTAAAGTATTCTTCTAAACGTGTTTGTTTTCGTTCTGGTTATTACAGTCGGCCAGGCTTGCTTCTAACACATGGAGTCAAAAACTGAAGGGTCAGCATCACTGACCAGTGAAAAACTGGCCTCTATTGACGATGAAGACGTTCTCAACAAAATGGTGATGCAATGAAAGGCGACTCTGTAATCATGCATATACTGAGTATTCTTGCTTTTTTTGGATCTTATTACCTTTTAACTAACAGCAACGCCTGATGTTTCTTTGTTTTAATTGAGAAAATTGTACAATCATATCTTCTTGAAAATGTCATTAGCAACTGTTCTTGCCCGGCAGCTGGACAGTGCAGCGGATTTTGAAGAGAGGCGGATGATTCGAGCTGCTTTGAGGGATCTGCTCAAGAAAAAGAGAGGTAAAAAACAACAACCACAAATGAAAATCTGAAAAGTGTGGTGCCCATTTGTATCAAAGCCACTTGAGTCAGTACTTTGTAGCTCAGAGCTGCAAATCTTTTGGAGCGTCTCTACCATCTTTGCAAACCTAGATGCAAGCTCTGTCAGATGGAACCGAGAGCATCTGTTAATAGAGGCCAAATGTTTTCTGCCCAACTTCCTCTACTTCCAAGCTACATGGAGATAGAGACTAAGGTCTGCTGAGACTTTAGCAAACCTTGAAGTACTCATAAAACATCTTTAGTCATTTGTTGTGGCATTCAACAAACAAAGGATAAAATCCAAAATCTGCAGTCTTGTTAATAAAGTCTCACAGTCCAAGTGTAGAGTGTGTCTGTCAACAGTGATTTCTAAGTCTTAACACAGATTCTCTACTTGATTTAGGTCTGGACTTTAATTGGGCCATTCTAACACTTAAATATGCTGGGACATAAACCCTTTCATCTGTCTGGCTGTCTCTGTGATCAGAGTTGTTGTCCTGCTGGAGGGTGCGCTTCCAGCCCAATCTCAAGTGCTTTGCAGCACCTGACAGGTTTTTTTTCCAGGATTGCCCTGTACTGAGCTCCATCCATCTTTCCGTCAACTCTGAGCAGCTTTCCTGTTAATCCCACAGCAGGATGCTGTCACCACCTTCTTCCACACATTTGGCATGTCCCCCAACAGGGTTTATGGCAAACTGCAAAGGTGACTACTTATAGCTTTCGTCCAACTTCTTAATTCTCTTACACAAGCCAAATTTGTAGAGAGAGAACGACTATCCTGTCTGTAGAATTTCCCACAGAACCTGGGAATCGCTGCAGCTCCTCCAGAGTTACCATTGGGGCCTTAGCTGTTTCTCTAATTAAAGACCTCTCTGCCTTCCGGTTAGTTTGATCAAAGGGTCATATCTTGATAGGCTTGGACGTTCAACTCGGGATATCGTTTTAAGATCTAAACGTCCTTTAAAAGTCTCCACAACTTTCTCCTTGACGTGTCCGCTGTGTTCCTCAATCTTTATATTGCTGTTTGTTCTCTAATGTTCTCTAACGAACCTTTGAGGGCCTACACAAGACAGCTGGATTCAAACGGAGGTCAATTTAAACACAGGTGGATTCTGTTTTGCCATATACTGTAGCTGAATAGAAATGCTTACCACACTTTGCTGAGTTGTTGGTTTTTTTGTTTTGTTTTTTCAGAAAAACGGGAGCAGGAGCGTGGGGTGAGACAGCAGGATCTGAGACAGCAGGGCTTGAATAAAGGAGGGACAACGGGTGGAGCTGTTAGCATCGGAAGAGCCTCCATGAACCAGCAGCCATCGACTCACAGTAAGTCTGACGTCGCTGCTGTTGTCCCTGTTGTCCCTGTCGTCTGCTTTTATCATTACTGAAGTTGCATCTGCTGTATGTTCAGAGTCTGTAGGTAAGCCACAGTCCGCCACTCCAATCAGCAGGACAGCAGGCAGGTGAGCGACATTTCTGGATCTGGATTTCATGTTTCAGGAGCAAAATCAGTTAAATAAACATACATAAGAAGTTAAAATATGTCAATTATTTTTGCAAATGAATTTTTCTTCTGTAACTTCTTTGACAGGGAGATCACTAATGCCTGTTTTCATCTCCTCTACTCTGTAGGGTCGGAGCTGCTGCCGTCTCAGCCCAGAAATGTTCCTCTGCTGAACCTCCCAACGCTAAAAATGTCAAACAAATGCTTCTGGACTGGTGCAGGGCCAAAACAGAGCCTTATGAGGTAAATCTCCATCCAGCTTGCTTTTGCTTTGATTTATTGCCCGTTTGGACTGTGCACAGCTCTGTCCCTCTCTCGTGTGACTAAAACAGGGGGTAGACATCCAGAACTTTTCCTCCAGTTGGAAAGATGGCATAGCCTTCTGCGCCTTGGTGCACCGATTCTTCCCCGACGCATTTGAATACTCCACCCTGAACCCCTACAAGCCCAGGGACAACTTTGAGCTGGCTTTCAGCACGGCAGAGTGAGTTCTCGTTTCTCAAAGTAAAACAAGAATAGGTGTACTCTTCTCAGAGCTTTGTGTTTGAGTTATCTGTGCTGACAATCCGGTCCTCAGGAGGCTGGCCGGATGCGCCCCTCTGCTGGATGCTGACGATTTGGTCCGGATGAAGGAGCCCGACTGGAAGTGTGTGTACACATACATCCAGGAGTTTTACCGCTGTCTGGTGGAGAAGGGTCTCGTCAAAACCAAGAAGCGCCCATAAGAGGTCACTGCGATGTTTACCGACGGACGCGCTCGGCAGAACCGGAGGTCAAAAGGATGACTTTGTGATCGTTTGCAGATAAATATTTACTATTCAATTGGAACCATTTCACTGTGAATGCACAGTGACTAATGGCTGGTATTAGTTTGCAGCGAACTGTTGCTGTCAGCGTGATTTAAGAGAACAGCTGGTGTTTAGGGTTAGTTCATTCCTCTGAGATTACACATCTGTATTAATCCCACTGTGAGTCTGAGCATGACCTTTGTGATGGTGATGCTCTTCAGGAAGCGATGCAGTCTGCGAGTCAGTTAAATAAATACTCATTTCATCGTCCTGCTTATTCTACACAGCATAAACAGTCAAAAGAAATTATACTTCTTACTGGGAATTTCATCACAAAATGTGGAGATTATGATGCCCAAATGTTAGGGAGTGAAAAGTATTGTGCATTCATCTTAAATACTTAACCAAGTCATTTTATGTAACACATTTAAATATAGAAATTGTGCTTTCTGTTTGACTGAAGGTTTTGAAATAAAACACAAGTGCTTATTATTAAATCTGCTTTTCCCAGTTTAAGGCTTCCAGCAGGCAGCATCATAAAAAGTAGTCTGTTTTGGGGTTATAGTGTTAAAATGTTTCTAAGATGCTAAAACCTCTAAGAAATAGTTTGTTTTCTCCTGTTTATTTTACCGCTGTTACCAAACATTAACATATACTCTATAAAAAGACAGATACTCATGTTTGTATTTTTGTCCTTAAATGCAAGAACAATCCTCAGATTCAAAATTTGGTTGGATTTCAAGTTCACGGCTTAAACGTTGTGTTTCTTTCCATGGCATCATGGCACAATCTGCAGAAATCAGCCAAGATAACAATAAGAGAATTGTGTTAACATTTCCAGATAGCTGCAGGTGATATTCTATTGTTCCATTATTATGTAGTTCTAAACAACATAGGGAGACACACTGCTTAAACTAAAAATACAGTGTTTGTCTGTAATGACCATCATCATACTTGGAGGAAAATGGACAAAATTGAAAGCTTGAGAACACCATCCCAACTGTGAAGTACTGAGGTGGCCGCATCATATTCCATCCATCCATTGTCTTCTGCTGATCCCAGACGGGGTGGCGGGGCAACAGCAGTCCAGGAGAGAAACCCAGACATCCATCTCCCCAGCGACATCCTCCAGTATCATTCTGGGGGATCCCAAGGTGTTCCCATGCCACACATGATATATCGTCCCTCCTGCTAGTTCTGGGTCTTCCCTCAGTCTCCTCACAGAGAGACATGCCTGGAAAACCCCCAAAGGGAGGAACCAGATGTCCAAACTACCTCAACTGACTCCTTTCAATGTGGAAAAGCAGAAACTCTACTTTGAACTCTCGACAGATAACAAAGCTCCTCACCCTATCTCTAAGGCATAGTCGGCCACCCTCCGGTGTGAAGGCTCATTTCGACCGCTTGTATCTGGGAACTTTTGGTCATGATCCCTACCTTATGGTAAAACCAACATCTAGAGACAGGAAATTTAAGTTTAGGCATAAATGGGTCTTAAGAACGAGCAACAACTATAGGCATGCAGACCACTTGGTTTCAAAGGGGCTAAAAGACAATAAAGTCAATGTTTCGGAGAGGTCATCATAAAGCATTGATCTCAGTTGCCTTGGAAATTTGGGAAAAGAGCAAAACAAACAAGTATATGAGGAAGGTCTACAAATGTGATTCCGTTGTAGCACATTTTAAAAGAGGAATGAGCCAAAAATCCAGCAAACTATTGAGACATTTTTTGGAGGTCACCCAAAATGGTTGAAATGGTATTGCAAAAAAATGCAATTCCACCCAATCCAAAAGAAAAGTATGTAAACTTCTTGAATGCAAAGAAAGTTGATCAAAATAAATAACGCCCTTCTGGCATATAGCAGAAATAAATGATTTTAGTATTACCAACTGACCTATACAGGAAACAAGTGAAGTTTAATCTGATTTAATGCTAGACAAGGGAAAAAATAAGGTTTTAGGGTTAATCTCTGATTTTAACAAGATCCACAGATTCACAGATTTGTTTGTACTTGTGCTTTTGATAATTAGTTATTTGTGTTCTGTTGGTCTAGTCATATTGAGTTATTTTTCAGTGTTTCCATTTTAGTTCATTCCTTTGTGTTTAGTCTCTTAGTTTATTCTTGTGTTCTGTTCTTTGTGTATTTGAATTCCTCACTATTTCTCGGTGTCTTCAGCTCTCACTCTGTTAATTAGTCTCTCCCCCTCAGCTTCCCTGCTTTCATTCTGCCACAGCTTCTCTGATTTGCTCTTCTGGTTCCTTTGTCATTCTCCACTCCTTGCTCCAGTATTTAATCTCCTGGTATCTCATTGTTTATTGCTGGATTCTTCAGTTACACCATGGCCTGTTTGGTTTAGTCAGGACCTGTAAACTCTCTGTTTTTATAATCAAAACCTTAACATGTAAGATATCTCCCATGATATCTGGGAGTTAATGATGACGTTTCCAAACAGTCTGGCGATCATCGCTCTCCAGTAAAAATTATTGCTGACAAGTTGACGCACAGTTTCCAGTTTTCCCAACAGGGGGGCGTCTGAGCGACACAGCCTGAAATTAAAAAAAGATTAGTTGGGTTTGACCAGGACGAAGATCAATGTTGCCATTAAATATCCAAAAATTAGACTTATTATGGGTCCATGTTGCAGATAATTATCACAAAAGTTATATTTTAAATGCATATACGCGCCCTGATATTTGGCGTTTATATCACTGCTATAGCTGAAGCAAGTAATCATATCACTGTATTGATATGTTGATCAATGCTGCTTGTCAGTGACGCACAGACTAGTTGTCGGATTCATGCGTCACCCGCAGGACGGATGCGCTGTTGTTTCTGTCCGGCTTTACTTTGGCGGCTTTAAATTTCTCTGCCCTGTTCTGCCCGCCCCCAGCAGCCGTGGAGGGAGGGAGGTGGATGGAGAAGTGCAGCCGGGTAGGTGAGCTGGAGGTACAGCCGGGATGCTGCCGTCCAGTCCGCGCAGCTGCTTCAACTCCGCTGCACACAGACAGCATGAAGGATCCGGATGATGCCGTCAGTGTTTAGAGATTTTTTTTTTTTTAGTGTAGCACAAATAATGAACATGCAAAGGTCCGGGAGCGGGCGCACGACGCGTGGCGGCTCTCCGTCCTGACTGCAACGTGACGAGACGTCCGCTGACCGCGGAACCAACGGGTCCGACCTGCTGCGGGCTGCCTCCGGTCCATTAATCGATCCTGGCTGTCGGTGACAGTCTGGTGGCTTTGATCGCTGTGTGTCATGGGAGAAAAGGGAGACTAATGTTATTCTGGTCGCTTCATGTATGAGATCACCCTTGCGGTTCACCTTGGACTTAAAAATACGCACAAGAGGTAAAAAAATGTTTACTGTTCAAGTTAATCTTTTCCAATTCCAGGCTTTTATCTTTTTACATTTAGTTTTTTATTTATTTATTTGTCTATTTTTGCAGACTCATGGCTTGGAATATGAAATAAGGCCCACGTATATAGGTTGTGAAAGTTTTGACTTTGAAAGTGAAATTAGACGTGTCTGATCTCTATTAATTCGTCCTGCATCATCAGAGCCAAGTTTCTCTGATAGAGACAGAGATGTGAATAAGCATAGCTTAAATAATTAAAGGAGAGGTGTATCGTTTCTGTGCTGGGCACACAGCCAGTAAAATGGAGGTAGGTCTGCTGCCCTCCTTTAATGTAATCCATCCTCTTCCTTTTGCCTTGCAGCTGCCTGTCTGACATCCTTTGATGTGCACTATTATCAGCAGCACAGCTGGGTGTCCCAGCTCATGCATCCTTGATTATTTTACTAATGCACATTTTACTTATGCAACTGAAAATTCTAATGCACACCATCTATAAGACGGTTAGGGGTTAATGACCATCGTCCGGGACATTAAACATAGTCTGAAAGCCTTAAATCCATTACCCAGTCCAGTTATGTGCTGATATGGAAATAGAATATGATTCAATTTCTTCCACACAAAACTCTTCAAATCTCTTAAACTGTTGAGCAACATATTTTGACATGTTACAGTCACAACCTTGCGTGTATTTAAATGTCCATACTTGTTAAACCTCCTGTATTCTGACGCCTTTAAAGGAAATATTCCAGTGCAACCAATGGCGTTCAAATCAACAAATTAATAAGTGGAGCTTGCCTGCGTTTAATCCAATTTTAGTATAAATCCAGGTGCTTGTTGAAGGCCCTAGAGGTTTGTTAGATAACAAACAACACAGCAGAGAACAAGAAGCATGGCAGACAAGTCGGGGATAGAGTGGTAGAGACACTTAAAGCATTCACCTAAAATGACAGGGTGGACAAAGAGTGCTTTGATCCGAGAGGCAAGTGTCAAGAAGGACGCCATGGTTGGAAAGCAATCTGCAGTTTGCCACACATCATGTAGGGGACACAATAACTAAAGTAGGTGCTTATGACAGATGAGACCAAAATAAACCATTTTAGCCTACATGCAAAACACTTTATGTTGCAGAAAAGAAAGACTGCATGCGTCATCCTGAACACACCATCCCCATGATGCAACAAGGTGGTGGCAGCATCACACTGTGGGGATGCTGTTCTTCAGCAGCAATATTGAACCTTGTCAGAGTTGATATGAAGACGGATGGAGCTAAACACAGAACAACCCTGGAAGAAAACCTGTTAGAGGCTGCAAAGGAATTGAGACTGGGGTGGAGGCTCATCAGCTACACCCCGAACATATAGACAAAGCAACAATAGGGTGGTGCACATTAAAGCATATTCACGTGTTTGGACGAGTCAAAGTACAGAATTACATTTAACTGAAAACCTGCTCCAAGGTTTAAAAATTGTTCACAAATGCTCTACATCCAATCTGACTGAGGTTGAGCTATTTTGCTAAGAAGAAATTGCAAAGTCTGTTGATGGAAAAAGTTTGTAGAGGTGTTTTAAAATCTATTGAACCAAGTGGGGTGAACGCATCTGCCCAGCACAGCACAATGTAAAAACCCTTTAAACCCATGCGTCATTTAATTTCCAATTCTGCTTTTGTGATTATGCTCTACATTGGGTCTATTGCATAAAATCAAAACTAAATACAATGACATCTGTTGTTTTAATGAGACCAATTCCTTAAAAAGTTTAATTTAATAATATTCCAACTCTCTAAACAGTAGGAATTTAAAGATGGAGATTCTCTTTTATGCATTTTGAATGTTGCATCCATTTTGCCGTTTTGCCACTTGGAAAACTGTTACACATTTATGCATCCATTGCAGGCTGATGGAGCGCCGGCCGCCGAAAGAGATCAGCACAGACCCCTGTGGTCCTAACATGCTGCCTGGACCCTGTGCAGTGATCAGAGTGAGCCCAGCTTTACCTTCACGGCCTGCACTCCCGGAGCCTTGTTTATTCAATCCATCGGAGGGGCACAAAAAGCAGTCAGGACTGGGTCCCACGCTGGTGCCTGCGAAAGAGGCAGCCCAGATGCAGTCGGAGGAGGATAGGCCCACTCCACCGCAACTGGCAAGCATAAGTCGGCCCAGACCAACTGCTCTCGGGACTAAAACGGCTTCAAAGCTAACCAAAATCCCACTGGAGTCCTCTAAGGAAATAGATTTGATCCCTGTTTGCATTCCGGGTCCTCAAAGCGCCAGCGTATTGCCACATTCCACGTCAGAGCCCTCGTTCCCTCTGAACAGCCCCCAGAGCCCTCAGCCTTACCTAAAACCAACTCTTAGTCCTAACCTGACCCCCACCCTCAGTCCCAATAAACCCAATGTGAAAGCTCAAGCCCAGAGGGCCCCTTCACCAGGGAGCTCGACGCAGAGCCAGGCTCAGCCCGAGAAGCCAGGGGGAGAGAACAACGACTTCAGGTGAGACCAACAGCACCCTGTTGGGGAGCTCTTTAAACTTTTTAGGTCCAGTCATTTCCACTGGTTTTCCTGATGGTTATAGCAGGTGCAGTTACACAGAAAGGGGCTGGAAGAAAACTGACGTTTGGCCCTCCGTGTCAATGAATCAAAGCAGCAAATTTCTCTAAAGGCTGTAGGAGCCCGACATCCAGTCACAGCCGCTGGCACTTTAGTGTAGTTCTTGCTCAAAGACAATGACTGCTTGCCAAAACTCGGTTTAAATTAGTAATAAACATAAAATACTATAGAACATATAAATAAATTACCTTTAAAACTTAGTGTAATCAATTGGTTGTAAAGAAATATAAAATTCTGTCAATATAAATACAGACATTGTAAATATGACATCTGCTTATTGTACTTTAACAAAAAAACTAAATAACAAATAGTTTAGGAGCTGAATCAGTTAGACTGTAAATTTATTTAACCTTTGTTACTTTTGCCTTGCAAAAGTATTCACACCCCTGTAACGTTTTCTTTTTCAGATTTTGCACCATTATATATCCACAAACTTCAGGGTACTTCACTTTTAAGCAATACAGCTTTACAGCAAAAGTTAAGTTAAAAAAACAAGGATTCATAGTTTAGGCATGTTTTTACAAAATCTGAAAAGTGCGGTGTGCATTTGTATCCCCTCCATCCCGAGTCAACATTTTGAAGGACCACAAGTACCTCTGCTTGTCTAAGAGGTCATGTCTCTACCAGCTTTGCACATATAGAGACGTCCACATTTTTTGCCTGGTATTTGGAAAATGTTTGTGAAGATGTTATTTTAAAGTATTGCCACTGAGTATCAATTTGATTTAGGTCTGCACTGGTTGGGCTATTCTAATGCTCTAAACTGTATGTTTAGGGTTGTTGTCCTGCTGAAAGGCGAAGCTCCACCCCGGCCTCCAGTCATTTTCAGCCGCTAACAAGTTTTCTTCCAGGGTTGCCCTGTGTTTAGCTGCACCCATCTTTCCATCCATGAAGAAAAGCACGCCCAGAGCATGATGCTGCCACTACCATGTGTCATACTGTTGGTGGTGTGCTCAGAGTGCTGTTTTGGTTTGGTCTCAAGCATAGTTTTTTTCCCACGTTGACTACAACTTTCAGTTTTGGTCTCATCTCACCAGAGCAACTTCTTTCACATATTGTCTCCTACTTGACCTTTAGTAAAGCGCAGATTTGACCTCTTATAGCTTTCTTTCAACAATGGCTTTCTTCTTGCCCCTCTTCAATAAAAACATCTAATAGATTCTCCCATTTGAGCGGTTGACCTCTGCAGCTCCTCTAGAGCAACCAATGCTCACGTTGCTTCGTTATTGTTAGTTGAGGTCAGGGATTTAAATGATTCGTTTTACATTGAACTTAACAGTGTTTCTGAATAAGAAGATATCGAAAGAGCTTCTTTGGCCTTTTTTAAATGAGTTTTTAATGCAAAATCTGTTTATTATTTCCAAAGCAAACAGAATAATGTTTAGTGTTCTTTCTCTGTGCCAAAACCCACAGGTAAAATAGTACTTCTTTCACCATAAAACAAAAAATCCAATTTTATAAAGTTATTTATTAAATTTGATAAGCTATTTATTTTAAGGATCATGTAGGTCTTGTGGCTCAAGGCAAAATCTATTATTATTATAACAATTTTTGGAGGACAGTCATGTCTTGCTGGAAGTTGATTAAAGCTGGGAAGGTTGTTTCATAACCTAACGCTTCTTTAAACTTCCCCATGAGTTTATTCCTGAGCAGCGTGCTGTGTTCTCCGGTCTTCATGATGCAGTCTGCACACTAATGTCCTCTAACAAACCCTCTGAGGCCTTCACAGAACATGGGGATTTATGCGGAGATTAAGTTCTGAACGCATTTTGGAACTTGTGCTGGTTTTTATTCAGAGGTTTAAACGCACACCAGACCTTTCAGATTTTTAGCTGTTGAAGATTTTGAAAACCAGCACTTTTTTTTTCCCTTCCACTTGATAAATATGTAGTAATTTGTGTTGGTCTCTCATTTAAAATCCCAGTAAAATATGTTGAGGTTTGAGGAAAAAAAAAGACATGAATACTTTTGCAAGGTGCTGGGTGTAATTCTGCATTTTAGTTTTCAAGGTAACTAAAAGTTGCTCACAGCTCAGGATCAGTGGTCCTTTTTACTCTAAAGGACACAAAAAACGGTTCCATGTTTGTTTTGCTGATGGAGTTTTTCACAGCTTCCTCACTGTTTTGATACTAAAACGATTCAATTGCCATTTGAGAAAACCCACAGAATTATTTCTGCTGAATTTGACATTTAAATGTGAGCTTATTCAGCCACCCGTCTGTTCAATTTCATAAAACATTCAGCTCCATCCCTTTTTTTCTGACTCCGCTAGTACTCATGCACGCACAGACACTTTTAATACTTAGTCATCAATGAGGTTCGCTGAGGTGCTTAATTGTGATTTTTTTTTTCCATACACAGAAGCCCTGATGGGAGCTTCTCCTCTGAGGATTACATTGCGCAGATCATGTCCCATTATAACCTACACAAAAGAACCTGAATCTAATGCAGCGTTTCCACTGCTCTCATCTGTTCGTCAGGGTGTACATCGTCACATGGAACGTGGGATCAGCTGTCCCGCCAGATGACATCACGTCTCTGTTTGGACCAAATGTTGCAGATGGGAGCATCGACATGTTTGTCATCGGGTAAGCGAGTATTTCTGGCCGACTCAGCAGTGCCAGAGCGACAGCAGTGGATGCCCACTCAGTCATCTGTAGCTCTCTCCCCCCTACAGTCGCTGTTCTTTAAAAAAAAAAAAAAAAAAAAAATTATATATATATATATATATATATATATATATATATATATATATATATATATATATATATATATATATATATATATATATTAAAGTTTGGTTTTTGGTTGTTTGTAACATTTTCTTGCTTCTGTCACCATCCAGACTCCAGGAGGTTAACTCAATGATAAACAAGAGGCTGAAAGATGCTCTTTTTTCAGACCAGTGGAGTGAGCTTTGTATGGACACGCTCAGTCCTTTCGGATATGTTTTGGTAGGTGCATCTATCATTCGTCGTATTCTTCTCTGTCCAGTTGTAACAATCTGATGGCGTGACGTGGTTTTGTGCCGTCTCTCTCGTCTGCTCAGGTGGCGTCCCAGCGAATGCAAGGCGTGCTTCTGCTCGTTTTCTCTAAATTCTGCCACCTTCCATTCCTCAGAGGTGTGCAGACGCAGAGTACACGGACGGGACTCGGGGGATACTGGGTGAGGACGGTGAAGTCTTTGTTTTGATCCTGCACAAGTTGTTAGGAATGTTGCCCGCAGAGGTAGAGCCTGTGCTCCCTCCTGCTGGCAGCTGCATGCATGCGTGGGTGCACATGTTAGCGTGTGACCTTCCCGTGCACGTTGATGTCAGCATCCCCCCGCTGGCTGCCGCTGCCGCTGCTGCTGCTGCAGTCACCTTTTCTTTGAGGTCAGTGCAGCAGCAGGCTGCCTGGCTCTCTGGTGCTGTGGTTTAATGTCTGGAAAAAAAAAAGACAACACTTAGTCCCTGGACACAGATCTGGTTTATGCAATCTGGTTGTCCTTTATTTCTCCGAGTTATGCAGCTGTTAAAATAGACTCTCTTGTCATTTTTAAGGGGAATAAAGGCGGCGTGAGTGCAAGAATGACGGTGTTCGGCCACCCGGTGTGCTTTCTCAACTGTCACCTGCCGGCTCACATGAGGAACTTGGAGCAGCGGATGGAAGACTTTGAAAGCATCCTTCAGCAGCAGCAGTTCGAAGGCGGGACCGCCACTGGTGTCCTGGACCACGAGTGGGTGATTTTACCTATGATAAGTCATGCTAGATGAGGTTTATGGGCTCATTAAGAATAAAATATTATTGTTTTTGTTTTTGTTCGGATGGAATAATTATAGAAACTAAAGTTTCAATAATTTTCAAACAGAAAAACAAATTGGGTTCACAAGTTGGAACTTATTGATTGCTTGTACTTCAAGCAGGCTAATATGATACATCCGGACTTAAATATACACATTTAACACATTTGGTCTCTTTTCTTGGCAAAATTGATATTTAAATTAGTTAGATTCCCGGCAAATGTAGTTTTCAAATGTAGTCCACGCATTTTCAACAGGACGAGCCCTCTGGATAAAAGGTTTTTGTTCAGACAAGAGAAAATTGGAACTTTTTGGCCACAATGTAAAGAAGTATGTGTGGAGGAGTCAAGGTGAGCCTCTCAGCTGTCAAGCATGGTGGTGGTAGCATTATACTGAAAGCATGATCTGGTGAAAGTGGTATATGGCATGACGAACAACGAAGACTATCTCCAAATTATTCACTTTAAACCCAAATGGGTGCTCCAACGTATCTAAACTGGTTTTGTTATGGATGATCCAAGATAAAAAGTCAGGTCAGTGGCAGTGAAAATACCAATTTAAGCAATCTCAGCTAAATTACCTAAGTATGATAATCTAAATAGCAGCTGGATTGCATATAAATATTTGAGCCTATATGTACATATGTATAATTTTGACCTTGTGTGGCTCAAAGAAGAGTAACATTAATTGTAAAGTATTCCAGAAAAATATTTAATGCATTGAAGTTGTTAAATTGCTTATACCAGAGTAAAACAGATTATTTTGTCAAATAAAAAAGATAGCTGTCTACAATTGATTTATCAATGTCTTCCTTAATTCGTCATTATTAAAGATAATGAAGTAATGCAATTTTTTTTTGTTTCGGTTTTTCATGAGAGCAGTTTGTCCTCTCTCACCTAAATACAGACACCTTGCAGCAACAGCTGTAGCCAAGCACCTAACAAACAGCCTAGGGGTGATTTAAGGTTCGGGGTAATTAAACTCCAGGGAAATAAAGGTTCAGGTTTGCATAATGGCAACACATGTAATGAATAATAAAAAAAGATAGTACAGTATCCTGCCTGATTGTTCAGAGCCGTTCACACACATTCAACCAAGCACCCATTAACACATAAACAATAGTTGATACACCGCATTTAGCCATTATTTATGGATGTGAAACATAACAGTCAACAGACAAAGCGTTATTTCTTTTTTCATTCGGCTTCAAAGCTTTTATTTCCTTCAACGGATTTAAAACTCTACTTACGAACCGCATGACTGAAGAATGTTATTTCTGTCCTTAAATCAGCCTTAAATTATTTTATGATGTCTTAATTGTTTGCTCCACTCCTATTTCTTGTTAAGTACATGTTTTTTTATTTATTCTGTTCAGTATCCAGTGTGCCTTTCTGGCCGTCTCTCTCTCTCTCTCTCTCTCTCTCTCTCTCTCTCTCTCTCTGTCTCTCTCTGTCTCTCTCTCTCTCTCTCTCTCTCTAAAAAAATAGATTTTATCATAAGGGACATGAGGTCAAATAAGGGTTCAAAAATCTAAAAGATAAAAAAGCAACCTCTTTTCAAAGATACCATGAATCCAGCACTACTTGAAGCACTTCATTTTATGATTTTATGATTGGTAGTCCAGTATTTTAAGACTTCCCTGTCACACCTACATGACAAGCCTATCCTTTGTGTTTGCAGCGTCGTATTCTGGTTTGGGGACCTAAATTTCCGTATTGAAGACTACGACATCCATGTGGTGAAATGTGCCATTGAAAGCAGCAAGCTGCCTCTTCTGTGGGAGCGGGATCAGGTGAGATACTTTCATCCTTTAAAAAACGAGGTTTTGATTTTTCTCTAGGGTTTGTTTGTTGTTTGCAGCCAGCAGAGGGAGCTATAGCTCTAAATAAAGGAAATTTAACCACGTAAATGTTCTGTCTGTCTCCTTTTTTTGTTTTATCTCCAGCTCAACATGGCAAAAAACACAGAGTCCATCTTGGAGGGCTTCATGGAGGGACCACTTAAGTTTCCACCTACATATAAGTTTGATGTGGGGACTCACACCTACGACACCAGGTCTGCTCGTATGCACTATCTTCATCACAGACTAACCCGTGATAAGCTTTTTCAAATAGCACATATTTTCCTTTTTTGATTTTCAGCTGTGTTCAGGCTTGTATACCATAATTCTTTATAAATCGATACAAATAATATTAAAAAACAAGAAACAAAATAAGTGAGCACATGGCCAAAAATGGCCAAAGAGTGATGTAATGTCTGGAATGCCAAACTACTGCAAAAATGCATAATATATATTAATATTGATTCAAGACAGGAGTAGAGATAGCGGAGCCTTCTGCCTTATTTTCCGTTTATAACATTAATATGGAAATTAAGGAAATATAGCCAGTGAGGAGAACAAAGTCAGGAGAAATGTCTGAGAAAAGTAGCTTGGAGACTTAATTAACTGACAGTCTCACCAGAGGGAGGAAACACTTGTCATTTGAAAAAAAAAAAAACTGTAATTCTCAACACAAAATGTTTGGATAATGTTGCTAATCCCGCTCCAGTTCTGACCAGCATTTTCACTCAGGTACCAACAACATCAGTGGTTACATTTATTTGAATATCGGCAGAATACTTTGTATTGGGGAACTATTTCGAGATTGTGAAAGTCTCACTTTTCTACACATAATCAGTCCATATTTTACTACTGAGGTTTTAATGTAGCTCTCAAACCTCCTTTCCATGAACACCCTCTATAACGGCACTTAAACTATGTATGTCAATCTGCAAGTAGTTTTCTCACATCATGGTGTTACAGCCCTAAAATATTTCTCCAAGCTAATGCTGTACATCCAGTGGCTGGAAGGGAAGTTAAAATAATTATAAAGAACCTGGAGTCTAAAGCTCTCTCCTATCAGTAAAAGAAGGCGCCAAGGCAACAGCTGCATTTGCCTTGGAGGGCTGTCTGCTCATCTCTCTAAGATGTTGCATGAACTATGTTTTTTCATCCCTCTTCTTTTGGGTTGTTGCTTCCCTTAAAGATTGAAATGTGTTCACAGTTTTTGTACCAGTTTTGTTTTTGTTTCCTGCAAATAGACTTTTATTGGTTGTTGAGGACACATCAGTCCCTCCTATTTGTGTGTATCTATGTCCACAGAGCCCCAGCCCCCATGTTTCCTGGAGTGGTCACCATATAATGTCACCAATAAGTGGCCACACATCCATACAACATAGTCCCATTAAAAAAAAACTCTTTCACTACTAATATAGAGTGTTGCCTTTTACAACAGTGCCATTATAGATGTAATGCCATCATCCATATATGGAAGTTCTTTCCGTTGTAGTGGGTGTGACACAAAAAGGCTCTTTTTACCCCAGCAAGGAGCTTTTTAAAACATTTATCCGCTTTGAAAACCAAAGAAAAGACTAACTGTGACTTACGCTCTGTAATTGTTTATATCTCTTTATTGTACGATATGTGTCATTTACATTTTAGGCTCACTCTCTGCTTTATGTGTATCAGTGCTAAGAAGAGAAAGCCTGCCTGGACGGACCGCATCCTGTGGCGCCTTCGTCGCACCGGTTCCCCTGTCCCTACCCACAACGCATCATTGCAGCGGGGTCTGACCTCGTGGTTGGGCGGAGCCACTACAGTGATGCAGCATAAGTATCAAAGTCACATGGGCTTCACCATCAGTGATCACAAGCCTGTTTCTTCATTGTTCTCACTGCAAGTGAGGCCACCTCTCTTTTTCTTTTGCAACAACCAATTTTCCCTGATATAGTTTATTCGTTTCAACCTCCGTCTTATAGTTCCCATTTAGGGTCGACCTTCCTCTGGTGGAGCTGCAGGTAAATAAGGAGTGGTGCAACGCATCAGACGCCACAGTCCGATTCACTGTTGCTTCAACATATCAACGCAGCTCATGGGACTGGGTAGCAATATACAAAGTAGGTCATAAAGTCATTCTCAAGTCAAATTCTGACACTTTCCTCCCAGCATTGTCAGCACATTTCTCACTGAACAGGTGAGGTTCAGGCATCACAAGGATTACCAGGCGTATGTCTGGGCCAAAGGAGAGCATGCTACACAGGTTCGTTCCAGACTGGAGCTCACAAAGATCATTTCAGATCAAACGTAGGTTAATTTAGAGTTGACTGCTTTACTTTTCTACAGGTGACCTTCGCTGAAGAGGATTTGCCGAGAGATGACTGTGAATACATCCTGGGCTACTTCAGTAATATCATGAACAGTATCGTTGGCTTGTCTTCACCCGTTCAGGTAACAATGCTTCATTAGATAATTTGATATATTCACTGTAATTAATTTGGTACATGTAAATAAATTAATGTAGAAATATTGTTGCTGTACATGTGGTATATGGTTATATTTTTTATATATTTTATCTACAAAATTACTATAAAAGTAAAGCAGCAGCAGCTTGTCAATAGGGAGCTCTTGGGTGCCGCCCCGATCAGTATTGCAGGAAACAATAAATATGAATTATGAAATCAAAAGTAATTATCACATCTATTGTCTCATAAAACGTGTCTGATTTCTCAGGCTTCCTATTCCTTTTTGGGTTTATTTGGGGTTGTTATTTTGTGTGTGTAAGTCTGAGCCATACATTTAAATGGTAAGGAGCACCAGTCAGATGAGTGTATATCTTATGCTCTTAAACGTTTGGCTTCCGTGCGACTTCATGCTGATCTCAATGCCACTCACACACGATGCAAATGAAAGAGTCAGACAACAACAGCAACAAGGCTGGAGAAATTCAGCGTAAGTGGAAGAAAACCTAGTCACTTATTTACAAAATAATAATTTGATGAGGCTTTTGCTGGAGGAAAAAAGACTAGAAAATAGGGAATCACCTAAACTTGCATATATCTGCATTCAGAGTATTAACTAGACAGATAAAATAAACTTGATCTCTGGTCAGCAAGGCTGGAAATGGACCCGGTGTTTCCACCACACACAATTAGGTTGATGGAAAGGGCAGTAAAAGGCGTTTCCAAAGTTCACTGTCAGAGAACTGCTGGGGTGCATCAGGGAACTGCATATTAGGGTCATCAAATTGCCACATCGGTCACTTAATTTAAGGTTTTGTTCGCAGCTTTAGCCGAGGTCCCAGTAATTCCAGAAGCCACTTTATGATCGTTTATAAAATAATAATATTTTGCATAAACATTAATTAGATTCTTCACTACACATCAAGTTTTAGCAGTTTTAATGGAAACTATAGTGACATAATTTAAATTGTCCTGTAAATATTGCTCTTACAACCCTTGTAAAATGTCAATTTCTACCTAAATATAGCTAGTGAGAAAATGTAAATGGTAAATAAAGACTAAGAGCAATTTACAATAAACTGAGGTGAAGTATAGAACTGAACGGGACATTTACATTTTAGTGGAAAATAATGGGGCTGCGTCCTACCAGCAAATGTTCAAAATGTAAAGATTCTCATATCGCTAATTGTTAAAGTTTTTTTGTGATGCCATCCAAACTAGTTTTTAATGAAGAAATGGACCGTTTAAACCGTTTCTGTTTGGTCTAACCAAACCTGCTAGAACGAAGTTCCCAAACAGTTACTCTTTATGTTACTAAGAGTGCCTCACAATAGTGTTGAAACTTACTAAAACATTTTTCTTTTCATTTTTTCAAGTTACAACAACAAACATTTGAGTATTTTATGTTGGTTATAGGTGAGGCCAAGACAAAGACGTACAGAGGAGGGAAGTGAAAAAAATTATACATCATTTGTATTTTTTTTAACAATTAAAAATTCCCCTTTACTCAAATGTCCCTAAATAACTGAAACTAAATCAAAATTTTAAAAAAATGTAATGCTCTGAGTGGTGAAAAACGAAAACATCACCCTGAACACACCATCGCCATGGTAAAACATGATGGTGGCAGCATTATGCTTTGGGAATAATTTTCTTTTACAGGGACTGGGAAGCAGTTCAGGGCAATCCTGAAAGCAAACTTGTCAGAGTCTCCAAAAGACTCAAGACTGAGCTTTAAACCTCAAGCCAGGTTTAACTTTCAGCAGGAAAACAGGAAGACATTCAAACAAACTATAATGGTTTGGTTAAGATTATGTACAATACTGGGAACACATTGATTTGTGATTTTATCCTTAAATATTGCCATGACGATATATTAATTGTGATTAAGCAACAATTTCCTCACTCTTCTCTTTCCTCTCCATCAACACCACGCCCTAATCTCGCATCTTGAACTTTAAAAGTAAGGAAATTCAAATCTTCAAAGTGAAGGTCAGAGCAACCGGCCAAATAGTTCATTGGCAGTCAGAGTCTTAAAATGTTATAGCCTACTAGTTGTTGCGTTTTGCACTTGGGATGTTGCACACGCGGGTTTTGTGACGATTTGATTCAGTATATTTGAAGCTCTATTCTTGTCAGACTGTCTCAGTCAAAGTTCAGACATAAATCAAACAGGGAGTGTTTGGCAAGACCTGAACACTTGCGTTCACAGACACGTTCCAACCAAAATGACATAGCCTGAGCTATTTTGCAAACAAGAATTTCCAGACCTTTTAGTCTGTAGATGACTCAAAGGTCCCTCAGGTCAGCTGAACTGCATCTCCTGGAGGTACCGAGGTCTAAGAGGAAGCTCAGAGGGGGCGGGGCCTTTTCTATTGTTGGTCCTCAATTGTTGAATAACCTGCCCCTGCACATAAGAGAGGCTCCTTCACTGCCCACTTGTAAAACTTGCCTTAAAACCCACTATTATCCTTTGGCTTTTACCACTAGTGAGACTTGGTTTTCATTTTAAATTGGTTTTATTGTTTCTTTTAAGCATTTACATGCATTGTCTTTTTATCTTAGCTTTTTAATGGATGTGTTTTAGCTTGTAGCAATGTACAGCACTTTGTTTGAGCTGTTGGCTGTTTTTAAGGGCTTTATAAATAAATATAGTATGGTATGGTAGATGAGTAAAGCTTGTAGACATCCCAAAAGACCTGAAGCTGTAATTGCAGCTAGGAGTGGTTCCTGGGGGTGCTGAACACAAGAGCATCCACCCTTCTAGTGTTTTTTTTTGTACAAAATGTTGAAAAGCAGGCATCATTTCCCTTTCATCTCACAATTAAACCCTACTTTTTCAATCTGTTACATAAATTCCAATACCCTGAAGTTATGGTAGCAACAAATTGTGGCAAATTTCAAGGTGACTAATACCTTTACAAAGCCCTCGATTTCTGCTTTTAACCTTTTCCTCTATCCTCCATCCTCAACAGATCAGGATGCCAGCTCACAGCCCCACAGTGTGCCGCTCCGACAGCTCCAACGTCAGCTCAGAAGATGACAGCACCATGGTTCTGCTGGTTCCAAACTCCCGCAGTCCGAGCCCAAAGACTGGCAAACGCCATCACCGTCACCGCCGTAGTCGTAGCCCAGCCGTCCCCGCGCTCTCCTCCAACCCCCTCCCAGCCCTGCAGGGCCTCAGCCTGTGTCCCCGCTCCAAAGAGAGCCAGTCACGAAGCCGATCGCCGTGCTCTGCTGCTAAGAAGGAGCGCCTGGTCTCCCCCGACACTGTGCCGTCTCCCAGCATCAGCCCCCTCAGCCCTCGCAGCCCAGTGTCTCCGGGCAGCGGGGTGACTGCGCCGGAGGCCCTGATTGTAGCCATCTTGGGTGAACACAGTCCAGCTCAGGTTAGCCCCACTGGGGTGAAACAGATTGGCAAGCAAGTTGAGACAGACACGAGAAAGACTATAAGGAGGTAAAATAGGAAGAAACGGCAGCGTGTACTGATCTGAGAAAAGCTGCACATGTATCGACTCTAATGTAGTTTGCAAACGTTCCACGTTGCAGCGTTGCAGTTTCCTGTTAGTGACTCTCGCATCATCTCATACAACTCTGTGCTGTTTGTATATCTTTGAGTCAAAAATGTGAGCAGACTCTCTAGGTGTTCTCATGAACTCAGAAGCGATAATCTAAACAAGCAGAATGTAAAAGCAGTCCGGGCAAACTGGTGACAGATAGGACCAGTTATCACTGAAAGCAACACGGAGCCATGTAAGCAGTCTTGTATCAAAGTAAGGACTCTGACCCAGTATTGATGGTGTCATAGTTCACAGTTACGACAGGTCGTGCCTGTGTGAAACCGAACAATTTAAACGTAACTTATTCATTTGAGTGTGCTAAAACATGCTGGGTTTCGCTCTGTAAGACTTTATTTGTACTCACAAGTTTAGCTTCCGTGTCCAAAACTACACACGCGTCACGTCAGTGATTAAATTTACATGTGAACAGTAATTCCAGGTCAATGCTCTTATTCTTCTTTGCAGCTTTGTGAACGCGAACCCGGCTCGTCAGAGCTGGATGCTGACACCCACTTATTGTTTCCCATCAAGGACAGAGTGTTGATTTATTGTGCAAATAAAATGTGAACAAATAAACGATAGATAATCACATTTATTGGATTCCCCTCTTGAAAGGACAATAATCCTGTGCATGTTTGCGCAGGGGATGCGTGCAGAATTTTAAGAACTGCAAAAGTGTCTGTAGCCTCTTCTTTAACAGCAAATATTTGGTGACATGATTTGGACTTTAGCATCCTGGTGAAGAAGTACTTTAAGAGACCAAAGATCAGAACTTATTTCCTTTAAATCAGCTTAAAAGCAACAAAACGGAAGATGACATTTTTGAGTCTTTGTATTCTCTACCCAGTTAAAACCATTTAGCTTTGTGCAATTTACAAATTTATTCATCGTTTCTCTGAAGTTTCTAAATAGAGTTTAAAATGTTCACCTTAATTCTGCGCAGATATAAAGCAAACGTCTTATACAATGTATGGATTAGATTTTAGAAAGGAAATAAGGGGCTATAAATGGATTTTCTGCGGCATGCGATCAATAATGTGTTAAACGTAATTCACAGACAAGATAAATGACAAAGCAAATGTCAAACTCTTGAGACATGCACAGTTCTGTTAAACATATGCTGTTGTCTTATTATTCTTTTGAAGGACTGCATGCCAACATTGCTTACGGTGTGCCTTCAATTTTTAAATCAAGGTAATTGCTTTGGATTACATGCAGACCTAAAAGCAGAGACAGGTGGAGGATGATAAGACAAAAAAAAAATCAGGGGAACTAGCTTCAAGTACAAAGTTTCATCTGATGGATGCTGTGTGGTCCTTTTTTTTTTTAAATGGATCAACAGTATTTTTTGGCATAAGCAGCAGGTCATTAATTGTATAAATTATGTAAACAAAATGAGAGTAAGTGCAGTCAATATTAAACATACTTTTCCTTGTCTAAAATTATATTCTAGGTTCTAAATTGGTTTTGGCAGAGCAGTACTGATTAGTTTTATTTCCCTTTGTAACCCCTGAAACAGACAGATCTGTGATCTAATTTGCCACAACCAGAGCTGTCCTGAGGCATGGTCGAGTTGAGCTGCAGCTCACGCTCAGCATGGAGCCCCCAAGAGCTCTTAACTTATATAGAATAGACTTTGTAAATAAATCCTAGTAATGTTGAAAAGTTTATTAATTTCAGTAACTCAGTTCACTACGTGAAACACATTACATAGATGAATTACACGGTCTTCAAGCCTTTATTCCTTTATTTCCCACTTACAGTTAATGAAAACATGAGATTTAAGATTACAATGTTACAACAGACCAATAAAAACAAATACTAAATTGTGACCTTAATGAAAATTATGTTCAATACCTGCTTAAAGGTTGCTATGTTTAAATGAGCTGACAAACCTAATCCGGAGGGCATATTCTAATATGCTGAATATGATTGTATATTCCAGAAGGGCATCAAGAAGGGGTCTGTTTAAAATTTATTACAATAGCTTCGACGTGGCAAATTTGAAATAGTTATTTTAATTTAGACCTAAGTTTGAAATTAAAATGTTTAAATGAACGGACAAATATACCAAGAAAAATCTTTATATTCGTACAAAATGATGTTAACCAAAAAGGAGTTTGTAATATGTTGCAATATTGTGATTGTAATTTAAGAATAAGAATCCCTTTATTGTCCCGCAATGGGGAAATTCGGGTGTGACAGTGGCAAACACACACACACAGAGTTACACACTACTATTAGCAATGAAAAGAGGAAGACAAAAAGCACAAACCATACTAATCTAAAATTAGCTCTAAAGAAACACCAAAAGTAGAAGATAAAAGTAAACACCAGATTAAATATTAAATATTGCACAGTGGAAAATATTTATCAGTGGGAAATAAAACTCCAGCCTGTTTACTTAATGCTCGATAATAGAATATGCAATTTGCATGATAGTGCGGCAGCATCCCTAGCTAAGGCGTGTGCAACTTACTTTATCATCTTGGAACAGTGTAAACAATTAATGGCCGGGTCAGAACCTGTGGAACCATTAGCATGATGTAAACATTTATAATGTCTGTTGGGAGCAGATTATGAAGTCTGACTGCAGCCGGGGGGAACGACCTGCAGAAGCGCTCCTTAGAGCATCTGGGATGCAGCAGTCTGTCAATAAAAGAGCTCTGCAACAGTTCCATGCATGCGGTTGGAGGCATTGTCCATCAGTGATGTGATTTTTCTTGCAGTCCTTCTGTCTCCCACTAACGTGTGCAGAGGGCATCCCAGGACAGAGCCCTCCTGATGAGTTTATCCAGCCGCTTCCTCCCAGCTACAGATAGGCTGCTGCTCCAACAGACCATAGAAGGTGGCTGATGCCACCACAGAGTTAAAGAAGGTCTTCAGGAGCACCCCAGTACTCCAAAAGACCTCATCCTCCTCAGCGGGTAGAGTCTGCTCTGACCCTTCCTGAAAAGAGCATCAGTGTTGTGACTCCAGTCCAGTTTATGGTTCAGGTAAACAACCAGGTACTTATAAGAGTACAATAGTGTCATTGTAAATATCCATAGTACAGCTACAGCTGTTGCCTTCAGAAACACTTTATCCCAGGTGCTGTGTATTATAAGGAATAAATGAAGTCATTACATGTCAGGGTCAGACAAAACACTGTCGTGGTGACCTAGTGGTTAGAGCAGGGTGCTTGCTTCCTTGGAACACTGCAACTTCCCTGGTTTGAATCCCACAGAGTGCCTCTCTGGGTTGCTGAGCAAGACCCTTACCCCAGGAATGCTGCTCCCTCAGGGATGGGTTAAATGCATAGGGCTAATTTCATTGAAATGTACAAAGTTTGCAATGACAATTAAAGATGATGATTATTAATAAAGACAATGATGAAGGAAGCTCACACAGCTCCAATAACTTGTTAAGTCCAAGTTAAGATGGAGGCCAGTTGGTCTGCGCAGTTCCACAAGGAGGAGGAGGGGGGGGGGAGCATTATGTCCTGGAGCTTTCCTGATTTTCTGATGCTGGAAAAGCATATTCACATCTTCCTCTGAGATCTTTAGATCTTCAGAGATCTTTAGTCTAGGCTGGGAGTAAGTTAGAGAGTTTGCGAGTGTCCGCTTAGGCTCTCACTGGCAGTTTCTTTTTATGGCCAATATGGCTCACCAACCAGGGTGTCATCCTTTTAAGAAGTGGTACAAGAACCTGAAAAAAAGTCGAATTCCCTTTTAATTACACCCTAGACATTTTTTCATTTCTATTTGCATATCCACTCAATGTAGAGATGTAGTGAAAATGTGGTCAGACGCCACAGATGGCTTTAAATGGACTTGTCAAACCTGAACTTAAAGGTATAGTGGACATAAACACTAGATTTGTGTATATGCAGCCAGCAAAAGGAATCTGGCAAGGAGCGAGCATGCAGATTAGCGTTATGTGAGCGCGTCACAAAGGCCTGTTAGACAACCAATAGATACGGTGATCTTCCTAGAACTCGAAGATTAAAGAAGATCATCCACTATACCTTTAAAAAGAGATTGTTTAGAACATAGTTCAGGATTGGCAGAATCTTTTTTCTTCCTTGGGTAAAACAAAAATTTGTGATTTTATGTTTTTTTTTATTATTATTAGAGCCAACATCGACTGAGAAATAAAGGAAAACTACTTTTGTAAAAGGGCTTTAGAGTTATTTTTTAAGAGAACGATAAAGACCAACCAACACACAGAAAAAAGGCATAAAGTTGTGGCAAAGCTTAAAGCAGATTTAAGTTGTGAAACAACCTAAAACAATACTCTAACCTCTCAAGGAGCATACAACACATGAAACATAACAACATATGGACATCTTCCTAAACTGATAAGGCTTTGAAAGGGGAGTATTGTGTAGAAAAGCATCCAAGAAACCCGAAGCAACTCTGGGGAAGCTGCAGAGATCAGGAGGGAGAATCTGTCAACAGGCAAAACAATCCTGGAAGAAAACCTGTTAGAGGCTGCAGAAGAAGAGAGACCGGGGAGCAGGTTCCACCCTCCAACATGGCAACAACTCTGAACATACAGTCAGAGCATCAAAACAATGGTTTTGATGTATTTTAGAAGAGCCTAGTCCAGACCTAGATTTAATAGAGAAATTGTGGTAAGACTTGAAATTGATATCTTCAGATGCTCTCTATGCAGTCTGACTGCACTTCAGCTACATTATATAGAAAGCTGAAGGGAAATTTTGGACTCCAATATTCAAAGCTGAATGTGCAGTTGTAATTGCAGGGAGCGGTATCGACATTTCGCTGTACCACCTTGCTTTTTATGCTATTTGTGCTTATTTTGTAGACTTGACAGCTAAGGTTTGTGTGTGATTTCCTATTGAGAAAAACACACTAAACCCTATACGGAAGTTGTCAGCTACTATACAGCGAAACAAGAATAGGCATATTTGCACTATTATACATTGCAAAATACACATACATTTATCAGAAAAGAATATAGGGTGTACATACCTATTTATGAACGTATTGTTTCTTTATCTTTCATTTTCTGTATTTGTGATAAATGTCTGTGAAACTGAGGATTAATTCGTTTAGATTCAACTTTATTGTTATTACAGGTGTACAGAGCAGCAACATGCAGTTTAGGATCTAACCAGAGTTGCAATAAGCAGGGAAAGCATGCAGCCTAAATGGTGTATATGATGTATGTTTTTTTTATAGTATATGGACTATATTTACAGATGAAAATCTATGTACTGGCGAGACCATATTTGAGGATAAACAAAATATACACAATGACTGATGGAGGTACTATTGACATATACAAATGGATTTGTGCGTTAAATGTAAGTAGACTACACACAGAAACTGCAATATAGTTTACAATAAAGTAAAATAGGCAAATGATACATTGGGTGATATAAATAATCAGGTAATGGCTTCCTTTTCTCTCCTCGTGGATATGTTTGTTTTGTTGGAGTTAGGACACGCCCCCCTCAGCACCACATGGTCCAGCCGGGCTCTGCATCAGTAAGCGAAGGACTGCAGGAGTCCAATAAATACAGCTCTCTGCTCCACCGGCTTCTACTCAGCTGGCTGCAGCCGTGGTCGTCTGCTGGTGTCCGGGCGAAGGGAGGCAGCGTTTAGCTTCACAGTCCGCTCCCAGCTCCGCGCACAGCAATCCGCCGCTAGCCCGCGTTAGCTAACCGCGCCTGAAGATGAACGGCCACCTGAACGGCTTGTACAGCCACTCGCTCCACGATGAAGACTGCTTCCTCTTCACCTCCGAGTCGGTCGGAGAAGGTCACCCCGGTGAGTGTCGACCGTTTTCCGCCCGGGTCTGTGCGGACCACCGTCCAGTTCCCTGACCCAGATAATTAGCCTAGCCTAGCATCGCGTTAGCTTCTCAAACAAGGTCATGTGGCTGGTTTGTTGTGCGCGTGTCTGCCCTGGATTATAACTTAGTTCTGAATGCTGGTTAAAAAAACAAAACACGCATTAAAGTCTGAATCAACAATATAGTTGAAACAAGAATTGGCAAATAAAACACAAATAGTAACAGAAGTATTTTCCAGCAGAAATCTGGATAATATAACCGCCTTTTATGGACCACTATGTTTCATCAGACTGAAAGCTAAGCTAAAACAGGCGTCCATCACTGTATCTCTTCCAGGAGTGAGTTTCACACACTTTTATACGTCTTCATTTTAGATCTGTGGTATTTTTGGGAGCTTCAGCACCTAGCCACAGTGCTAGGTGCTGAAGCTAACACGTGTCAGGGGTTGTTGTGCCTGACAGTCACATGTTCTCCTCATGCAATCTGCTTTTGGCTCATAAATGATGGGTTGTTTCATGGCTATCCACAGGTTTGATGAGTTCAGCATCTATAAATCATGGGCTGTTCAAACCTGGCATCAATACATTTTACTTTGAAATGGACTACACAAATGGCTTAGATAATTATCACTATATGGTTTAAAGGCTAGTGTCAAAATGGTATCAGTTGTGATTATGAACTGAAAGAACATCCATCCATCCATTGTCATTTTTACACAAATATGTGAAACCAAAATGTTTAACAAGCTAATTGCTTTTATGTGCGACAGAAATGTGACAATTATTTCTGGTGTTGCTTAATTTATTTAAAATATTGATTAATACCGTCAATATAATTTATATTTTTATATTCAGACAACCGCAAACCATTTTGATCTAACCCAGTGATCATTTGTTTCTGCCCACTTAGGTCTTTATAGATCACGTATAGCAGTTGATATATATATATATATATATATATATATATATATATATTATTTATTTATTTTTTAGTTTGGCTATTATGGGTTAAATCTTCTAGCTTTCAAAATGAATTTGCAAAACTAGTTGGGTCTTTTGGTTTAAACGAGAGGGAGCGCAGTAGCCTTCTTTCAGCCAGCTGACAAGGAGTGTGCAGCAACAGGTTGGGGAGGGGCAGCAGTCTGTAACTCAATTCTTTATATAGTCAGAGAAAGTTGAAGCTTTCAAACCATAACTGTAAATAAGTTAAAGATTTTACAAATGGCCATGTGCCTTTTTAAAGCACACATTTTTGTTGTTGAATACATCCAGTTCACGTTCGACTTGAGTTTATTAAAGGAAGTTCTGATTGCTTAAGAGTAGTAAAGTAGCTCTGCTGGGATTGGATGTGATTTCTTGTTTTACTCTTTACTTCGCTCGGTTTCCGTCTTACAATGCAGCGTCTGATAGAACGCTGCTGTAATTTACCTCAAACACCTTTCAGAGTAGGTTAAGAAAAAGAGGCAACTTTACAAGATTAATAAAGCTTCGTTTTTGTTTGTGCGTTTTGTGAGACTTGGGGCCCGTTGCACCGGCCAGCTTCTCTCTTTTACAATACACCAGCTCTACTGCTAAGGATAATAGGCTTACCTCTACTTCTAAGTACTGGGCAGACTACTCGCCCATCTGTGGGTGTAAAGAAGTCTAATCAGTGCCTTTTTATTTGCAGCACAGGCTTTACATTTCTGAGTAGCAAGTACAATGATCTATAAACCATATAGGTGTATTTGGATGCTGTCAGCTAAAAATTTACAGCCAACAACAAACCCTGGGCCTTGGTGCAGTGCTTCCACTTTCACCAACAGTGCAATGGTTGATGTCACACAGATCCAAATGGATCTAGACACGGCAAGATGACTCGGGCTGTAGTTCATCCCTTGTAGGAACCTTTTTTTTTTGCAGCCACGCTTTGCCTTTTCAGCCTAACTTACATCTGTTTCCTATCCTTGTACTTAACAAATGCAAATGGCTTTAATTCCTTTTGCAGACAAATAACCACGTAAAGCTCTTGCTTATAATTTACTCTGGATTGTGTCTTCTAAATGTTTTTTGTGTTCGTTGATTGTGTTTCGGATCTCTGTTCAGGCCATTTGACCTTCTTTTTTTTTTTTTATGAGATATGACTGATCAAATAAAAATAACCCCTGAGGACCTCTCTGCTGGCCGGTGATATTTATCAGAGTCGCATAACTACATTTCCTGGCTGTACAGCCTGAGCAGATTATAAAACATTGCATTAAATGTCAAGAAACGGAGATTACCATAGCTTCCATCGGCTGCTGTCAGCTGATTTCTGTCATTAGTGGGGCAGATGTAACACTTTAATTGTCCAGGATGTGGTTTTAAATCAGTTTGTGTGCACATGCCCTCTAACTCTTGGGGGGAAAAGGGTTAATTTGTTTGATATGTAAAGAATTCAGTAGATCTGCTTATATAAATGGTTTGATTCAGTGATAGTTTAACGACAAATGCTTCTGCTTTTCCCAAAAAACGCTGTTCTTCCACAGATAAGATTTGTGACCAGATCAGCGACGCCGTGTTGGACGCTCACCTGAGACAAGACCCTGACGCCAAAGTGGCATGTGGTAAGCGCTTGGAGATCAGCTCCGTCCATCAAATCTGTTCTTCACCAGAGCCGCAGCGTTAAAACCTGCTTTTAGACCAGCCCTGGGCTTCTCCTACACGGGGAGAGGTTTTCAGATGTTCCACAGGAGTATTACTCTGAAATAATTTCCCGTTAAAAAAAATATTGACCCATTCTACCTACACTCAATTATAGGCTGAAGGTCCCCTTTGTTTGCTTTTCTGGTTCTGTATAATTATTGTTTGCTTTGTAGCTGAATCCCGCAGCGACGCAGAGGATGAAAGCTGTAAAAGCTTTCAGGTTGCAGTGAGGTTGGTCCTTAATGGACCAGATGCATAAAGTGCAAATTGTTGCCCGTTTGTGGTTTGGAGCTCCTCATCATCTCCAGCTGAACGGGACTGGAAATGTTTGATCAGTGTTGCCGTGCTGCTCTGTCCTTGGTCTACGCTGAAGGCAACAGAGTCCAACGTTACCAGCACATCTTCAGTATCTCCCTAGAGTGGAGTACGGGTGTTGTTTAATTATAACTAGATCTATCGCTTACACTAAATGTTTTTTGTCTCCAGAGACTGTAGCTAAGACGGGGATGATCCTGCTTGCGGGGGAGATCACCTCCAGAGCCAATGTTGACTATCAGAAGATTGTCAGGGAGACGATCAAGGACATTGGCTACGACGACTCCTCCAAAGGTACTTCTAGAGAAAGAAAGCTGCTAGTTTTGTTCAGATCTAGTCACATGATGATAATAACTTTTTTTGACTTGGAAAAGCAGTTAGGGCTTGTGGGAAAGATTTGATTATAGCATGTAAAATATGGCTTTATTAAACATAAAATATCTGGTTATAGTTAGAAAATATAGATGTTTTTATTTTTACTTTTCAGCCAAACAGACAGATGTTTCTCTTTTTGGTGTTTTTTACTACACCGTACACTTTTTTTTTTTTTTTCATATTCTTAACCTCTGTGTGAATCTACATGCATCTATTGGCTTGTTCCTTTGATGCCGGTACACCTAAATTGCCCCACTGTGAGACAAAGAAGGATATTTCTATTTAAAAAAAAAAAAAAAAAGATTTTGCTTCATACGTTTTTAGAATTGCATGACCTTGACAAAGCGCCCAAAACAGAGCTCAAAGAATGCTGACTGGCCATTTTTATGGCACGTTTGGGTTTATAGGTTTGGTCGGGACCGATCCGTTGCCAGGTTTCAGGTCAGGTATGCAGGTCAGTGTAGAGCTGTGGGGCTGCAGAGGAAACTCGACTGATGTGAAGTAGTGTGAGATTTCAGGTGACGCGTTTTATTAATTTATTTTTCTTCATCAACTTAAGATGAGGCATGTTGCTCAGCAGGACAGAGGCCATACAAATTTATGTCATTCCACAAATGAAGTTAAGAATAAATTTGCTCTGTTGCTCATTTATTTGTCTGAATGAAGTCGACTACAAAACGACAACTTTTAGCTTCTGAAGTGGGACCTCTGAGCTCAGGTTTCTCGGGCAGATGGGGGTTATAATTAGAAACAATGTCGCGTTATCAATCAGAACTATGCCTGGGAATAATTGTGATGCTTCAGCGGAGGATTAAATACCACAAAATCTCCTTACATCCATTTAAGGAGATTTAAACCGTCTGTGGCGGTGGGTCTCTGGTGCATAATTGCTCACTGGAGCAATGGTTTTCTGGATTGAACAGATTTTTTTTTTTTGTTTTTTGAACAGGCCAGCGATTAACTAAATTTGTTTTCCCAAGGACTTTTTTCAATTCAATTTTATTTATATAGCGCCAAATCATGAAACAT
Organism: Fundulus diaphanus; assembly: GCA_037039145.1. Classification (NCBI taxonomy): domain Eukaryota; kingdom Metazoa; phylum Chordata; class Actinopteri; order Cyprinodontiformes; family Fundulidae; genus Fundulus; species Fundulus diaphanus. The sequence continues at coordinate 17,139,592 of CM073141.1, read as the reverse complement.
GTCATCTCAAGGCACTTTACAAAATCAAGTTCAATCATATTATACAGATTGGGTCAGATTATACAGATTGGTCAAAATGTCCTATATAAGGAAACCAGTTGATTGCATCAAAGTCCCGACAAGCAGCATTCACTCCTGGAGAAGCGTAGAGCCACAGGGAGAGTCGTCTGCATTGTACATGGCTTTGCTGCAATCCCTCATACTGAGCAAGCATGAAGCGACATGCTGTTTAGAGTTATACAAACATTTAGATGCAGCCATTGAGAGGGGAAACGTGGGGCTTTGCAGGTTTAACTAGACGGTGAGGTTTTTAGCCGTTCTAAGTTAGAACAGAGGTTGGTTGTGGTGGAAATGGGTCTGGTCTCAACCAGCTTTGCAGGTCACACATTTAAAAAGTGACATTAATTGGGCGTATGCAGTAATGCACGATATTGTGCTGTACAGTCTGCCTCTTAATCCAGTGTTGTGCAGCCTAATGAAAGACTGGATTAGAGGGTTTTAGGGCTGCACCTCATGCTGCACCACTTTAATTTCACTGTTAAATAATTATCTTTGACCCGCAAGCTCTTAAAATATTACATGTTCGGCATTTGCACAGGGGACTAATTCTGTCTTAGTTTAAAAAAGAAAAATTAGAAAAATGAGTGAACCCTTTTTTTTCCCCCCCAAACTAAAGACAAAACTCCAATAGTCCTTAAGGACAACAGTTTTCAACTTGATTATGTTTTTTTTATATGCTTTGTTTGGTTGTATGATTTTTGTTTTATGAATTTACCCATCAATATATTTGTTTTTGGCTTAATTAACTAATTGAGAAGTTCAAGAGCTCTAGATTTTGAAATAAAGAATCAAAGTTATTCCGGATGCTATAAAAGCAGTGAAACTGCCCTATACCAGAGAAAAGACAAAATAACTGGAATCCAATTTTAGCATTGCGTTGTTTTATTTCTGGCGGATCAGCAGTTAATAAGACCCGACTACTGTACAAGAAGGCTTACAGCAGTGTTTTCACTTTAATACACAGAAAGACAATCTCCTCCATTTCTGGTCCGCTTCTCTTACTTGCTTTCATATTTACATGCTGCTGCTGCTCTTTCTTCCAAAATAAAACACCAAATGCTGCGCTCTGTGTTGAGAACTCTCATATGATTGGCGCAGGAAGTAAACACGGGCTACACTCTGATCCAAAGTAGTTCTGGGGTCCGTTCTTCGTACGTCGCTAACTCAGTTAGCAGGATTTCATTGTTGACGATTTGGCATGATCTTGGATCGTTTGGTTCTTCGAAAGACATCCTGCACTTGTTGTCATAGCAACATGTGCGCCAGCTTAAGCCTGCTCGAGAGCAGGCTTATTTCATGTAAACAAGATTAGATCACGGCTGTATAAGCGGAGGAGATAGGGAAGTCTGCCGTAGCCATGTCCATTTTTACGACTGCAACCTGTTGCGGAAGGTGCAAGAATAATTTCAGAGTTTTTCGAATTAATCGCGTATTGCGCAATAGACAGGATCCTTTAGCGCAGCGCGACAGTGTAATTGTAGAGAGATTTTCTTGGTGGCTGTTATAAACAAACACATCATTTAACAGTGGCTTTTAAAGAGGAAAAGTGGTGTTGGAGCCATAAATCTAAAATATTTAAGTTATTTGTATGATGGTTTGCTTTTTATTTTTATCCTATTCAGTAAGATTTGTTCGGGCCATTTTATTGTGAAGTTTAGTTTACTTTGAAAGGCTTGCTTCCTGTCGAGCCGTATATTGTATTAGAAAAAACTATGGATGGATTATCTAGCCACGGAGCAATACAGTTTTACCGTGTAAACTGTGGATGACTTGGAAAAGAAAGAACTTCATTTTTTATGGATAAAGATTTTTTTTTTGTTAAAATTCCCAGTTTGCACATGTCCTTTACTTCCCGTGTCTAAGGAATGACACTGAAATTTGGATCTGTTGCCATAACAAGTGCCTTTTTAAAATAAAGTATAATAATTAAAGGCTACCATTTTGTAGAATATTCTTGTATTTCACTTTAACTTGTCCCCATGTTCTAGTGGCTCCCGTGGAGGCTCTGACATAAAAGAACAAAGTAAATATGAAATTATTAAAATGTAAAAATACATACTGTAGAAAGTGATAGAAACATCTAACATGGACAGCACTTATGCATTTAATTTGTCTGCTACTTTTTGCCAGCCCTCTCTCGCCCTCTCTCCTGGCTTTAGCAGACTTTGAGGTGTTCCCTGTCGTTTTAATTAACGACTCAAATTCAGCATAACCTTCCATTAAAAGCTCTTGTCCTGCTTGGGAGAAAAACTGTGGGCGTTCTTTGGCCATGCTGATCAGCCAATAGCAGCGTTGCTGATCATTGTTTCTACTATCGATACATTTCCCCTTTTAAACAAACGCATGAACGCGCAGTTATCTCAGATAACTCAATCCAGCCATACTAATTGTAAACAACAGGTGTGTTCGAAGAACCCAATTAGCCGGATCATGATTAGCCGGATGAAATCATCTTGGATGTCTCATTTGATCTCTGATGTTTTAAGCAACGTAAGAAGAACGGACCCCAGGACCGCACCTCTAGGTTTGACAGGAGACTTTAAGATATTGTTGCGGGAGAGGACCGATTGTTTAAAGTGAATGTTACTTCCATCCCAGGTGACAAATGAGAATGATTTAGATTGATTCCCCATCTGACCGTCTGCAGTGGAGCCAGCTTCTGCAGACCTGGCTCATAAACATGGCATCAATTAGCAGTTCTTAACAATCCGGTTCTTTGTGTGCAGCCCTGGCCAGGGGGGCTCTCTTGTATGACAGTTGGTCATGTTATTTTACAGGTTTTGACTACAACACCTGCAATGTGCTGGTGGCTTTGGAGCAGCAGTCTCCGGACATCGCTCAGGGCGTTCATCTTGACCGTAAAGAAGAGGACGTCGGAGCCGGCGATCAGGTTTGTGTTCGGTCAGCAGTTGGACCACTGACTATATAGTCTTGTTAGTTTGTCGATCTCCTTCCTCCTGACTGCTGTCTGCATCTCTTCACAGGGTCTCATGTTTGGTTATGCCACCGACGAGACCGAGGAGTGTATGCCCCTCACCATCGTCTTGGCTCACAAGCTCAACGCCAAGATGGCCGAGTTGCGTCGAGATGGAACGCTGCCGTGGGTCCGACCCGACTCCAAAACTCAGGTTAGACGAGCAGGGTCCCCCCCCCCCCCCCCCCGTAACGTTTGTAAAAGTATAAATAAAAGAGCATAGTAAAATGTTTAAGTATCCAGACTTAATTTAAGATAATGAAACAAAGAATGGAGATATGACTTTTGCGTTGATTTATAGTCGAATTACATCTTTTTATTTTTGATTTGCCATATTTAACTTGAGTCTTTGTCCAAGTCATTCATCATCTTGACCAAAAACCCAAATAAGAAAAAAACTTAGCCATTTATCACACTGCTCAGTTGGAAATAAACTGCAAAGTAGGTAAAAGGTTCAAGGTGAGTGAGTCCATTCAGCTGTGGCCTCCAAGGGTCGCCACAGAAAGTCTAGGGCTGGGCGGTATGGCTTAAAAATAAAATCTGATTTTCTTTTCTTTTTTTTTAACCAAATCCGATTAATCAATTTCCTTCCTTTTTTTTGTTTCATAAAAACAAATAGCTGAAATTATTTTTTTTAAATGTACTTTTATTTCAATAATCTTATCGGACCATTTGACCTCTTTAAAACATGCTTATAAAACAAGATGGTCGGCTCCACCGTAGTAAATAATGAAAATATAACACAAAACTATTACTGCTAGATGTATTGCACATCTAAGAACACTTCACTTGTGTAACTTCACACCAATTTAAAAAATAAGTAAATAACTCAAAGTGCCTCGTCTTAGGGTAAAAAGGTTTCCTCTTTTTTTACTATTTTCCAAAATGAAATCCTCAGGAGCTGCAATCAATTGATGTATTTATCACCCAGCTCTACACACAGCCTTGAAAGTTTCTGCGATGGATGCCCTTCCTGACTGCCGAGATTCAAACCCTGATCATATGAAAACGGGCAGACTTGACCCGCTACACCACAGGACATTTGTTTCATCAGGAGCTTTGAATTTGGGGATTTATAGAAACCATGGACATGAAAATATTTCGACAGCTGTTGTAGAAGAAAGATGTATAATTTAACCATGAAGTCGTTGCACAATAATGCGTTCAAAGGGCTTTATTTCTTTGAAAGGGGTAATATTGCCATCTAGTGGCGACTCTGTAGAAATCTGAACAAGAGCCTGATGGCTACAATCATTGTGAATCCAAAATTGTCGTCTTTTTTTCCAGCATGAAAACAGTGCTGGTGGGATTACACTTATTTTATTTTTTTTTAATTGGCTCAATTAATGGCTTAATTACCTAATTAAAAAATATAAGAATAGAGCTAATTGAAGTTGCACCCCCACCTTCAGCTGGCGATTGCAGAATCATTAACTTATTAAATTTGGGGTATTGTTGGTGAAACAATTTGGCCTACAAAGCATAACTGATTTTAATGCAAAATGTTTTTATTACTGAACGAGCTGCTATTGGCTGAGAAATGTCCTTGTTGTTTCTTACTAGTCGGTGTTACTGAATGTTTCTGGATAAACTTGTTTTCCGTGTGTGCATGCGTTTTCTTTTTTTAATCAGTTATATAAGCAGGACATTAAAAAAATGTTAAACATTCCAGGAATTGAAATTAATTTAGCAATTCAGGTACATCATGAGAAACAGTAATGTTTTGCACTCTTGACATCCTTCTGATCCGAACAAATTAAACCCATTGTTTGAATCAGTTATTTGTACCCTAAAACTATAAAGCTTTTTAGCCGACACACGTAATTAAGTAATTTCCCTCTGGGATTATTAAAGTATGTCTGATTCTGACATGAGAATACTTTCAAATTATTGTATGCCTTCATAAATCACTGGAACATTCCAGGCATCACCAGGTTTTGTTCAACCTTGTCAATGCACGAGATAACTCTCCCGAGTTCTTCTTGTCCTTTTCCATCCAGGTGACCGTTCAGTACCGGCAGGACCGAGGAGCCGTGGTGCCGTTGCGCGTCCACACCATCGTGATCTCGGTGCAGCACGACGAGTGCGTGAGTTTGGAGGAGATGCGTCACAGTCTGAAGGAACAGGTGGTGAAAGCCGTGGTTCCCGCTGGGTACCTCGACGACGACACCATCTACCACCTGCAGCCCAGCGGCCGTTTTGTCATTGGAGGTCCACAGGTGAGAGAACGGCTTGAAAAATCCTTTACTGCTTTATCAATTTAGAAACGTCTGGATTGTACATAGTTCAGTATACGGTACACATTGTACATTTTTAAAGTCTTCTACTTTAAAAAAATGTCTGTAAATGTACATTTCTTTCCCACAGAGTGATGCCGGTTTGACCGGACGCAAGATCATTGTGGACACCTATGGCGGCTGGGGAGCCCATGGAGGTGGAGCTTTTTCTGGGAAGGACTACACAAAGGTTGATCGCTCTGCAGCGTACGCAGCTCGTTGGGTGGCCAAATCTCTGGTGAAAGCTGGACTCTGCAGACGAGTCTTGGTCCAAGTAAGAATCCGCCATAGTTACGATTTAGGAAAACTAAATGTAATAAACAGAAATTTACATACACCAGAAACGTATGAAGTTGCATATATAAACAGATCTGCCTGCTGTTTTTAGGTTTCCTACGCTATTGGAGTATCCCATCCTCTGTCTGTTTCCATCTTCCATTACGGGACCTCTCAGAAGAGTGAGCGAGAGCTGCTGGACATCGTGAGAAAGAACTTCGATCTCCGTCCAGGAGTTATTGTGAGGTAAAACGGGACGTCTATTGTAGCCTCTCAAAATACCTCAGTTAAATATTCAGTTTTACCTTTTTAACTAACAAGTTAATGATCTCCAAAAAAACAAAAAGGCAAGAATTTGCAATTGGTTGCTTTTGAAAAAGTTCTGCAAGTTGATTTTAGACAACTAAATCTTTGTATGCAATTTTGCAATTAAAAAAATTACAATTCAACAAACAAATTGACCTTTAGCCCTACAGATCTTGCCTTAGTCATCCTAGCTCAACTCACCACTCCTTAACACTTTTCAGAAAAGGGAACTGCAAAGCTTTTTGTGAAATTATTTCCTTTTTTTTTTCCCACCATGCAATTGGAAAAAAAAAAAAAACAGTTAACAGGAACTGTGGAGGTCAAGATCAGGTTTAAAGGACAAACATCTTGTCCCAATAACCAAAACCAACTGGAAGATGTTTACTGTTATTCATGGGCACTAAAGCCTTTATGATTAATTATTTTTGGAAGTGGGTACAGCAAAAAAACATGTTTTAAGTGTGCAGAATCGAATCAAAAGACCCCAAACTGATGAGTTGAAGGTGGATTGAGCCTGCTTTGACCTTGTGTATAAAGAAATGATGGGTCCAATTAACGTCAAATTATACAAGCAAACATCTGAGCATACTAGTAATCCAACATTTTACTGTATATTTTCTCAGATGGGTCTAAATACTGTAGACGTGCACTAAAGAATCAACCATTGAGCAGAATTGGACAATTTTTGGGTTGATGGACCCACAATTGTGACCCACAAGGAAGCAGCATGTTTGAGGTGATGCCTTTAAAAGACATCCACAGTTGGGCCTCCAATTAAATCAAATGTTTTGAATTAACCTATCAGAAGCGTACAAAACCATGACATCATCATCTGGGCTTTAATTGTTTTAAAAGCATTGAAGGCATAGTGATTCAAGAAAATATGGAACCCTTCTCTGAGGTTATTGCTCATTACTTTGGCATTAAGCAAATAGAAAAAAAGTATATTAAAAGACATGAAAAAAGGTATCATTGTGTATTTAGCAGAGCAAAATTTTTAAACTGGTGTATTTCTCAGACCATAAGGCGCACCGAATTATAAACTGCATTAAATATTCTTCCGTAGTGTGTAACATCTCTCCGCTCCTCCGCTTACACACATTACCTCAGAGGGAGAGCTATCCGTCTCAATCGGGAGGACAGAGTAGTTGGACTACACTGTCCTCTTTCTAATATAAGGACAAAACAAACTTCATTGTTATATTGAATTAATTTACTTGGTTTATTGTTGCTAGCGCAGGCTGACTTGCATGAATGCACTTCTAGTTTCAACATTACAGTCAGGCAGTCTTGTAGACAGCTCAGGGGTCCAATCAGGTAGTGACTCAGTGTATCGTAATGCTCTGAATATCCATTGAGCACAGCGGCTTCGATGCTAACTAAAGTCGTACTTACACATTATAACAGATTTTTGAGCGCATTGTACCACATAAAATCAGTCAGTAAACACAACTTTAATCATGTATAAGGCGCACCAGATCATAAGACGCACCATCAATTTTTGAGAAAATTTAACAATTTTGAGTGCGCCTTATAGTCTGAAAAATACGGTACTTAAAAAAAAAACAAGATTTTATTTCTTTTTTTTTTTTTTTTTTTTAAACCTCTAGTCAAGCTTCTTGCAGATTGTATTTTATTTTCGTCATAATTTTGTTTTGTCTTAAGGGACCTCGACCTGAAGAAGCCCATCTACCAGCGCACGGCCTCCTACGGTCACTTTGGTCGTGACATGTTCACATGGGAGGTGCCCAAGAAGCTGAAATACTGAAGCACCCTGTTCTCCTGTAGCACACCTCCACCGTCCTGCGTATAAACCTGGTTTTCTCCCTAAGCACCCCCCCACACACCTTCCATCCTCTCCTCCTCCTCTTCTTCACTTTTGTTTTGCTTGTACATCAGAACATCATCAACCTAGATGGCCTTTGTCCAACTATTTGCGAATTTACAATCATTTTACTTGAAACAATATAATTTTTCCACATTTACTAATTAAAATTCTTTTTCTTTTTTTTTCTTTTTTTTTTCTTTTTTAACGGTGGATTTCAGATTTAGGCTTCCAAACGGTAAACATTAACATTTCTGCCATGTTTCACTCCGGTACAGATGAAGAGGTGAGCCAGTTTGTGTTCCTTTGCTTTTATCCAAGAGAAAAAAAAACATCACTTCTATTTATTTTTCTCCCAAACTTCAACATTACAAATGAAAATCAGACTTTTTTTTTTTCTTTATTTAGTTACATGTGCCTTTCCTTCATACCATTGTCTTTTTCTGACGTTTTACAGAGAAGTCAGAAGCTGCTAATTACCTTATGGTTATGTTGGACGGCACCCTGAGTATTTTGTAGGTATTTATTTTCTAGGTTTAAATGTCGTCAGTAAGTTGACCAAGTTAAAGGCACAGATATACCATATTCCTGAATGCAAACACTCCATCATCCTCTGATTTAATCATTGTCTCTATCCCATGCCGGCTCAATGCACTGATTATTTATGTAATGCGGGACCGGAGCAGTCTGACGCGGCTTTTGAGCTCTCTGTCTGACTAGGACCTGAAACTGAGCCGACATGTATGTAGGAAGATGAGGCGCAGAGGACCCAGGCGAGACAAAGATGTTTGTGTACTGAATGTATTACTCCTCATCTTCTCAACAGTTGGTACTTAGAAGTACCAACTGTGAAAAACGGTTAGGAGGTGAATGTTTAAACTTTCAGCTTTAACTTTAAATTTTCTGCTAAATAAAATCTAATCTTTGCCCCAATGAGTACCTGGAATTCTGCCCAATTTCCCAGTTTGCCCCTCCTGTCCTCTCAACTGTAGAA